>OW804094.1:146329570-147028795 GCA_942159475.1 Sthenelais limicola | reverse complement strand
CTCAGTTTTTCCTCTTATTACCCGCCCCCCCAACCCCCACCTCCATTGATAAAGATCAATTAGTCCTTTTTACCCCTGATAATGCAATCAATTACTGTTAATGCTATTAGAGGATCAGACATCTTTATATAGACATAACTATGGCTATTATGCACCAATTGTCTCTGATTAGAGACTAATGTTTTTTACCCCCAATATCCTCTCACCTCTCAACATACATGTATAATGGCCCCCAACATGTGCCATGCCATTAATCAAACCTCATTAGTGGATCATTGGAGAGAAGAGCAGTTTGGGATTGTCAGATTTTTCTTGTACATTCATTGCTAAGTGTTTGAATGGTTTTATTGAGATGTAACCATACTCTTTATTTTTATCTTTAATTGTACCCTTCTTAATTGCTCACCTTACTTGATTTTTTTGTTTTGTTTAACTTTACTTGTTCTCGAGTAGTTTTGTTACATAAAGCGTAGTCTAGCTGGACGCAGCAGTGGGCGGAAGACCATGGTTATTCTGCATTGAACAATTACCCCATACATGGTTGAAATCCATTGTTCATAATATTATTTGTACACTGTGCCCATTTATGTTCAACTTTCATTTTACGGAAGATTGGCTGTATACAAATTCTAAATACAAAAAAATCAAAAAAATTAATATGAGTTGGTGAATTTGTTAAATTGTAAAACACATGAATAAAAATAGAGAAAAACTTTTTTTTTATTAAAACATATTAGAAATAGGATGTGGGTGGGGGATGGAGGTAGAGTAGTATGGTGGTCAGCGATGAGCAGAAGTGAGAGTGAGATTGGACAGGGGTCAGTTTATATATAGTCTAATATATAGTAAATATATAGCCTAATTTAGCAGAAGTTACCAAATTTGTAGAGCTGACGATTGTACATTTTCTGAAAATCTGACCCAAATAGCTTTATCTGCTTCCAAGACAGCATTATACTAAATTCCTAGCATACCAATTTGCCTGATTCAACACAATAGACGGTCCGAAAAAAATTGTTTCATGTTATACTTTTATCAATCTTCGTCTTATGCCTGTCTGTACAATAGGGGAATTTAACACTGCTTCTTATCATGTTTTTGTCTGATGGCTGCAAATTACCAGACAGTAAAGCTCCTCCTTCTACCCTTTGCCAAGTATCATCTGGGTGAAGTCGCCAGAAAATGTACAATTCACCTTCACCAATCCTCTCAAATAATCCAAATTTAAGACAAAGATAAAGTTCAAATTCAGTCCCAACATAACCTAACAGACTGTTTGAATTAAGGCAATGTGAAATATACTCAGATATACCTAATATTGACCATTTCTCAGTCTAATTTAACAACATTTTCTAGATATGTGCATCTGCCGATTGCCTGTTGTCTGCCGATTTTCTGAAGATCTGACCCATCTCAGTCAGTCAGTACTTCACAGGCGTTGATAGAAATGATCATGATGCTTACACACTGACAAGTGAATACGCTAAGAGGATAACATTTTCAGAAAATGCACAATTCACATTTAGAAACCATCTCAAATAATCCGAATTTAATACAAAAGTGAGACTCAAAACACAATTCAACATAAGCAGACAGATTCTTTGAATCGACTTGATGCCAAATATACTCAGATATAATTGGTATTTATCATTGTTTTGTCTAATTTATCAGAAATTACCACATTTGTAGGAGAGACATAGAGAAAAGGGACAAGGAAGAGAGAGTGAGGCAGATGGCGGAGGGTAATAAAAGACCAAAGGGAAGCATGACATAATGGAGACAGAGTGGTGAAAGACTGCCGTGTAAAAAGGCAGGGAGGGGATTTCAGAAAATGTACAATTTGCCTTCACCAATACTCTCAAATAGCCCCCATTTAAGACAAAAATGAGCTTCAAAATGCAGTTTAACATAACAGAACTGATACTTTAAATCAATGCGGTACCAAATATACTCAGATATACCCGGTATTCATCATTTTCCAGCCTAATTTAAGAGAATTTCCTAAATGTGTAGAGCAACCAATTATACATTTTCTGAAAATCTGACCCGAGTACGAATCTCCAAAACACAATACTACAGACTCCTATACGGCTCAGGTTTTCAGAAAATGTACAATTGTCAGCTGTACACATTTAGTAAAATCTGGAAAATTAGGCTGCAATTTGGTCAATACTAGGTAAATTCGTGTATATTCGGCATTGCATTGATTCTAGCAATCTGTTTGGTTAGGTTGAACTGTATTTTGAACTTTATTTTCGTCTGAAATTTGGGTTATTTGAGAAGATTGGTGAAAGTGAATTGTACATTTTCTGAAAATCTGACCCATACACGACAGAATCCCACCTTTTCGCCTTTGACAGAAATCCCTTGCCCAATCCCAGGTTAACTGCATTCTATTTCATTACCTGTCCCATTCATTCACACTATTTTTATTACACTCACATCTATCCAAAAGCTATATTTTCCTCCCTATTACATCCTCCTGTTTTTAGACTTATTATCTATGTGTTCACAATCAATGTTATATCATACATCATCCCTTTTTAGTGGCGACAAAGTCATGGTGCCATGATTTTAATACCGCGTTTAGTTTGGCTCTCCATGGCTTGCATATTTTCTATGGTTTTATTTAAAAAAAAAGCCTTAGACAAAACATAAAGCCTCTGGAAGTCTTTATTTAAAGGGCCGCCCGAGGATTTCATAAACATATGAGTAGACTTCACACTTCGTGCCTGTTCGCTTAAAGAAAAATAAGGACATCTTTGGCAGTGATAAATAAGGTAAAAGGCAGCAAGTAAAAACTTCAAGTCTAAAAAGTTTTAAGTCTTAAAAGTTATCCAAACTGAATATGAAATTCTTTTCCACAGTAGTGAGGTAAATTATCATTCCTCTCATGTAGAGGTAGATCTTGAAATTTCTAATTTAAAATAATGACATTTATTGAGAGTTTTCAGAAAGGAGACTTTCACTTCTACTTCCTCTGACTTTCTCCACCTAATCATTCCAGTCTAGGCCCAAAGTTGAGGGAGTCCCATCAAACGAAGGGAAAGCCTCTCGCCTCAAACCGCAAAGAGCCATTATATTCCCATTAAAATGCTGAGTTAGTTCTAGGCAGGGAAACCGATTAGCAAAGTAGGCTGACATACCATTCTTATCTAATCTGAGGGTTTGGACCTAGAGTGATTCATTCTCTGTCCTCTCTCTTCTTCTCTTGTTTTCTTCTACCGTCTACCGTTTTGCCTGAAATACCCTACAAGTTTTCACATTAGTTTAATTTTAATAAAGCTTCTTTCTCCACTTCTTTATCGGTTCTCTTCCCCTTTTCTCCCTGTCTTAAAAGTTCCCTAATCTTTCCCCTTCTTACCTTCCTTTCATTTTAATAAAGGTTCTGTCTTCCTCTCCTTTCCTTCTCCACTTCTCTTTCTTTTCTCTTCCACTTCTCCCTTCCCCTTCTCCCTTCCCCTTCTCCCTTCCTCTTCTTCCTTCCCTTCTCCCTTCCCTTCCCCCTTCCCCTTCTCCCTTCTCCCTTCCCCTTCCCTTCCCCTTCCCCTCCCTTCCCCTCCCTTCCCCTTCTCCCTTCCCCTTCCCCTTTTCCCTTCCCCTTCTCCCTTCCCCTTCTCCCTTCCCCTTCTTCCTTCCCCCTTCCCTTCTCCCTTCCCTTCTCCCTTCCCTTCTCCCTTCCCCTTCTCCCTTCCCCTTCTCCCTTTCCCTTCTCCCTTCCCTTCTCCCTTCCTCTTCTTCCTTCCCCTTCTTCCTTCCCCTTCCCCTTCTCCCTTCCCTTCTCCCTTCCCTTCTCCCTTCCCTTCTCCCTTCCCCTTCTCCCTTCCCTTCTCCCTTCCCTTCTCCCTTCCCTTCTCCCTTCCCCTTCCCCTTCTCCCTTTCCCTTCTTCCTTCCCCCTTCCCTTCTCCCTTCCCTTCTCCCTTCCCTTCCCCTTCCCCTTCCCCTTTTCCCTTCTCCCTTCCCCTTCTCCCTTCCTCTTCTTCCTTCCCCTTCTCCCTTCCCCCTTCCCTTCTCCCTTCCCTTCCCCCTTCCCCTTCTCCCTTCTCCCTTCCCCTTCTCCCTTCTCCTTCTCCCTTCCCCTTCTCCCTTCCCTTCTCCCTTCCCTTCTCCCTTCCCTTCTCCCTTCCCTTCTCCCTTCCCTTCTTCCTTGCCCTTCTCCCTTCCCCTCTTCCCTTCTCCCTTCCCCTTCCCCTTCCCCTTCTCCCTTCCCTTCTCCCTTCCCTTCTCCCTTCCCCTTCCCCTTCTCCCGTCCCCTTCTCCCTTCCTCTTCTTCCTTCCCCTTCTTCCTTCCCCTTCCCCTTCTCCCTTCCCCTTCTCCCTTCCCTTCTCCCTTCCCTTCTCCCTTCCCCTTCTCCCTTCCCTTCTCCCTTCCCTTCTCCCTTCCCTTCTCCCTTCCCCTTCCCCTTCTCCCTTTCCCTTCTTCCTTCCCCCTTCCCTTCTCCCTTCCCTTCTCCCTTCCCTTCCCCTTCCCCTTCCCCTTTTCCCTTCTCCCTTCCCCTTCTCCCTTCCTCTTCTTCCTTCCCCTTCTCCCTTCCCCCTTCCCTTCTCCCTTCCCTTCCCCCTTCCCCTTCTCCCTTCCCCTTCTCCCTTCCCCTTCTCCCTTCCACTTCTCCCTTCCCCTTCTCCCTTCCCCTTCTCCCTTCCCCTTCTCCCTTCCCCTTCCCCTTTTCCCTTCCCCTTTTCCCTTCCCCTTCTCCCTTCCCCTTCTCTCTTCCCCTTCTTCCTTCCCCCTTCCCTTCTCCCTTCCCTTCTCCCTTCCCTTCTCCCTTCCCTTCTCCCTTCCCCTTCTCCCTTTCCCTTCTCCCTTCCCTTCTCCCTTCCTCTTCTTCCTTCCCCTTCTTCCTTCCCCTTCCCCTTCTCCCTTCCCCTTCTCCCTTCCCTTCTCCCTTCCCTTCTCCCTTCCCCTTCCCCTTCTCCCTTTCCCTTCTTCCTTCCCCCTTCCCTTCTCCCTTCCCTTCTCCCTTCCCTTCCCCTTCCCCTTCCCCTTTTCCCTTCTCCCTTCCCCTTCTCCCTTCCTCTTCTTCCTTCCCCTTCTCCCTTCCCCCTTCCCTTCCCCCTTCCCCTTCTCCCTTCTCCCTTCCCCTTCTCCCTTCCCCTTCTCCCTTCCCCTTCTCCCTTCCCTTCTCCCTTCCCTTCTCCCTTCCCTTCTCCCTTCCCTTCTCCCTTCCCCTTCTTCCTTGCCCTTCTCCCTTCCCCTCTTCCCTTCTCCCTTCCCCTTCCCCTTCTCCCTTCCCTTCTCCCTTCCCTTCTCCCTTCCCCTTCCCCTTCTCCCGTCCCCTTCTCTCTTAGCCTTCTTCCTTTCCCTTCTCCCGTCCCCTTCTCCCTTCCCCTTCTTCTTCCTTCCCCTTCTCCCTTCCCCTTCCCCCTTTCCCAACCCTTCTCCCTAACCCCTCCCCATGGGTACCCTCACCTTCCCCTAAACAGACCATAAAACCTTCCCCAGTTTTCATATTAGCTTCATTGCAATGAAGTGACACAGGCCGAGGCAGACAGAGAGGTGGACAGAGGGAAACGACAAGCCCTTATGTAGATATTAGTGTCTTATTGGCGTCACATCAGGAGACAGGTGCTGCCCAGAGTGTAAAACCTGCCTGATTAATGTCAAAGGTAATATGACAGTCATCACTTCTCCCCAGTAAAATCCTCTTTTGATCTCAGCGCCGCTTTAACCATCTTAATAGTCCAACCATTCAATAGGAAAAACTGGAAATTGTCTTCCAGGGTGTCGCCAGAAAATGTAAAGTTCGCCTTCACCAATCCTCTCAAATAACCCAAATTACAGACGAAAATCAAGTTCACAATACAGTTCAACCTAACCAAACAGACTGCTAGAATCAATGCAATACCAAATATACTCGAATTTACCTAGTATTGACCAAATTGCAGCCTATTTTAGCAGGATTTACTAAATGTGTAGAGCTTCTAATTGTACATTTTCCGAAAATCTGACCCTCCACATTTTGCTACGTTGCTGCGGTGCATTCAAATCTCTTCAAGCCAAAAGGCTATGATGGACCAAATCTTAGATTAAAAAGTATCTGTTCTTGATAGAACTATATAATGGCACTTTGTGGTTTGAGGCGAGAGGCTTTCCCTCCATTTGAAGGGACTGTCTCAACTTTGGGCCTAGACTGCAGATTGGATCGCCTCCATCCCCAAAATCCAATCCAAAGAAAGAAAGGATAAAACAAAAGAAAGTACATCTCCCTTCCCTTGCATTAATACCTGCCTGAACCGTTAATGGGTCAGATTTCAGAAAATGTACAATTGCCAGCTGTACACTTTTAGTAAATTCTGCTAAATTAGGCTGAAATTTGGCAAATACTAGGTAAATTCGAGTATATTCAGCATTGCATTGATTCTAGCAATCTGTTTGGTCAGGTTGATCTGTATTTTGAACCTGATTTTCGTCTGAAATTTGGGTTATTTGAGAAGAGTGGCGAAGTTGAATTGTCCTTTTTCTGACAATCTGACCCTTATACCTGTCTGCACCGTTAGTATTGTGCTCTTACCTGAGTACCAGTCTTGGCACCTACCTTATACATGGTGGCCTTTTGGATATCAGGTTATTTAGTTTGGCTCAGACAACCTTCAGGTTATCCACTCATCCGTGTAAAGGGGACCTCATGTTGAAATATTAAGAGGGTGATCTCACCATATTATCTCCAACTATAGCAGAAATAGTGTTCAACAAAGAGCAATCTTCCCTGGGTCTTCCCATCGCTTAATTAGGCCCCTTGGAAGCTAACCTTTTTTTGTTTGGTTTATGGGTTAGATTTTCAGAAAATGCACAATCTACTTTTCTACACATCGATTAAATTCTGCTAAATTAGAGTGAGAATTGATGAATACTAGGTGTATCTGAGTGTATTCTGTATTGTATTCATTTAATAAGTCTGTCTGGTTATGTTGAACTGTATTTTGAACCTGATTTTTGTCTTAAATTTGGGTTATTTGAGAAGATTGGTGAAGGTGAATTGTACATTTTCTGAACATCTGACCCTTAAAGGGAAGGGAGGTTTTATTCTATCAGTGAAAGGTTTATTTATCTTGCTGGGTCTAACCACCAAAATGTGCCCAAGGGAGGATTGTTAGCACACTAAAATTATTTGAGCTAGAATTTGAAATGAAATGAAAATTTCATGATTTAATCAAGAATCTTCAAATCAATTTATAACCTGGTAATGGCTAGAAGAGATGGGACTCTCCCAGAGGCCTGTCGACTTGTTTGTCTATACCTCATGTACCACTTGGACAAATACAAATTTATTCTATTCTTTTCTATAACAAGGCAGTGATTAAAAGGATTAATAACTTCCATATCGGGCCTGCTGGTGCATTGTTTGCCACAGGCACGAAGCAGTGCACCAGCAGCCCCTCAATGTCAGTCATTAACCTCAGGATTATACACCAAGTAGTGCATCAGCAGCCCCTCAATGTCAGACATTAATCCTTTAGTAATTGTTATGTAAACAGAAACACTCTTTAGCAAGCTAATACAAATATTTAGCACTTTTTGGACGAGTTGACGCACGGCGCATAAGTAAAGAACGTGATCGTAGATCGAGTTCTTCACTTACACGTCTGTGCAGAAAACAAGTCCTATAAGTTGATTATTATACCTGCCTAATTTTGCATGTTAAACATGGTTAATTAAAAAGATAATAATATAATTTACCATATCTTGTTTTCGTACAAGAGGAATATAACTAGACACAGGTGAAACGATCGAGGAAGAAAGCACTCGCTCTGGCAAACTTGCGTCAGCAATCTTGCGCCACCAAACTTGCGGCGCCATGACAACGCGCCAGTAATGTACTAGTCCATTACCGCCTTACAAGTAATGGATGGCCGTCGTGGCTTCGGTAGTGAATGCGTGTATAATAATGACATTTATTATTCAACTTATCATCATATTGTTAATTATCATCCATCATTCAATTAAACTAATATCAATATGATCTGTAATTCCAGATCATTATACTTAACACATTTTATGTATACAGTACATGTTAATAGAGAAATATCAGTATAAAATGGCAGGCCTGGTTTTCTCTACCTTGGTGGATGGGACCATTATATGATAAAGAGTGTTTAGTGTACAAGTGCACTCCCATAACAGTGAAGAGGCAAGAAGTGACTATGTGAGATATGGCCGCTGGGTGGAGCTGTGATAAAGGCAACCACGTGAGTAATGTCTTCCCATAGTCTGTAATGAGCCAGCCTGGGGGTACATTCACTTGTAGTCTTGTATATAGCTATCCAGGTATTTCTATATAAGGGTAAATTCGCCAGAAAATGTACAATTCACCTTCAGAAATCCTCTTAAAAAACCCAAATCTCAGACGAAAATAAAGTTCAAAATTCAGTTTAACCTAACCAAACAGATTGCTAGAAACAAGGCAATGCGGAATATACTTGAATTTATCAAGTATTGACCAGATTGTAGCCTAATTTAGCAGAATTTACTGAATGTGTACAGCTGCCAATTGTACATATTCTGAAAATCTGACCCATTTTCCATTCTTTGTTACTAATGGAATAGGGCAGCATAATTGTCAAATGACAGATCCAGTCTAGGCTCGCACCCTCTCAGCAGATCAGATAAGATTGGTATGTCAGTGATTGGACGCCTACTGCGCTAGTTGCGTTCTCAGCCCTGGAGTAGGCTTGCGTCATAATGGGATTATATGGGCAGTTTTGGTGTTTTATCTTTTTTATATCGATTATAGATAGATTAGAAGACTTTTTAGATCTCTTTCTAAAGGGTAACTGTAGGAAGAACTGGGATTTAACTAACCTTACCCAATTTGATCATCTCTACATATTCATGTAACTATTTATGATAAATAAAAGTATTTCTCAATTCAATTCAATTCAATATGGGTATTTTGCGGTTATGAGCGAGAGGCTTTCCCTCAATTTAAGCACAACTATCAACTATACTCTTATAACTACCATCTGTCGCCTTTGCACCACTCCTTTCTCTTTTTCAACCTTAATACTGCAGAATAAAAAATATCGATGGTTACCATATTGAGAGACACCTGCAGATATGAAATAAAACATGACAACAACAAATATTCTCTCCCCGACAAGGCCTGGCCCTTTTCTATAGCATAGTATCGTGTCAAAACAGTGTTTTTATTTAACAGTGTTATCATTTGATCCTCTGGGTCGATCAGATTTTCAGAAAATGTGCAATTGGCAGCTCTATACATTTAGTAAATTATGCTAAATTAGGCTGATGATGAGGGGAGTTTTGAACCGTATTTTTGTCTTAAGTTTGGATTATTTGAGAGGATTGGTGAAGGCGAATTGTACATTTTCTGACGAGTTCACCCAGCTAGTCTAGTCGATGCCTGATCTCATATAAATGATGGGATAATATGTGATGTGTTTCAGTAAAATGAGTCATAAGTCGCAAAATGGATATTTTTTCAAAGTGTTTTCTTCACAAGATCACATTATTGGAATGTTCTGATTTTTGGAGGGATTATCACTCAGACTTATATCAATCAGTGTATCAAATTTCAGGATGATCTATATAATATATCCTTTAGTTCTAAAGGTCCTGATATGGACTATATTTAGTTACTTTACTGTTTATTGACCCCCAGAAATATTGGAAACGTTGTTTTTTTCAAAAACGAAAATATCAAACTTAAAATCTAGAAATACTTATAAGATTATTAGATTGTTTATTATCATTGGAATTGACTTGATCTCATCTGTTCAAATATAATGGTATCTCAAAATATATTTTTTGCGACTTATGACTCATTTTCCTAAAACACATCACATATACCTGGCGTTTAGGACTGTAGGAGCCCAGATGGCAGCTTATGTTAGAATAAAGGATTTGTAAAAACGAAACAAAAATAATAACAGTATAATAGAGTTTTCCTTGCACCCCTAGTAGTAAGGGAGCATCAATATGCCATTATCACACTCTAAGAAAAAACTCTAGATCTAGTAAATAATAGCGTAGTAGCATACTGTGGATCGCGTAATTATAATTCTTCGGGGTAGCGGGTATGGGAATTACGCAATGTGGGGATTAGGTAATCAGTCGAGCGCGCCCTTCAGCAAGCTCTCCATCAAAATCAGTCAGGCGCGACATGCTGCTGGCTTTCTCAAAGGATGCCACGCTCCACTGACCACCCATAAACATACCATGGAAAGTCTATATAGCTTCATATTCCATAACTATTAACCACTGAAGAAGGAGACAAGCCATCTCCGAAACATGTATGGTCGTGAATAAATAAACAACAACAAAAAAACAACAACAACAAAACTTTATCTCTCAGTGTCTTATTGGGTATTGTGTCTATCTTATACCATCCTATTTGTTTAATAGTTATGCTGCGTAAAACAGCCAAAATCTTCGTCGGAAATTTCTGGTAAATCCTAAATCTCGCGCCCATAGGCTTAGTATAGTAATTCTCTAAGGGAGTTTAAAAACGCTAAAAATTAACATATTTTCAAAATCTTTTCGTTCATATGGTGGGAAAAGTCCACCTGACTATATAACCAGTGAAAGAAATTTTAAAATCGGTAAAGAATACTAATAATACCTATAAAGCTCTGACATCAAATATCAGTGTTATATCTCCATAGAGAAAATTATCGATCACAAAAGCAATCTTAAAAGCACCCTAATCTCTTAAAAAACTAAACTACAATAAAATTCATGCAATAATCCATTTGAATACGACCTTGGTACATCGTATGGCTGCCATTGGGAAATATATATGACCCCCCTTTCCTTGTACAGACCTACCAAATTTTCGCTGAAATAGACTAAATCTCCTATGTTCGATTCTGATAATTAACATCTTATCTAAAGATTTAGAAGTTGATTCAGTTGATTATGAATATATTATATCGAATTATTATATGCGGATTCTCCCAGTAGATGATGGGAAAATAATCGGGGTGTCACATCGGTTGGGGGAAATGATGGGGGCAGGAGGAACATAGGAATGGGAGGAATGGTAGGAATGGGTTTCTTGTTTGAATATTTTCAACTCTCGAGACGATTTGGTGAGCCCTGAAAAGGGCTATTTTGGGGGAACTTGTCTGTCTTAATGTCTGTCGGCAGGAAGATGGTCGAACAACTGATGCAGAGTGAGGTAACCTGAGTTTGCCTCCTCGTCAAAAGCGAGTTCTTCCATTTCCTCATCCAACAGCATGCGTGTATAGACTATGTTGTAGTCTCTATACAGTCGGTTGATCTGCTCAGTCATTTTGTCTCGCAGTTGAAAAGCGTAGATCTTAAACATCTCCAGCACCCTGTAGTGGACTGAAGCCCTCAGCGCCAGGTCTTGCGAGATGAAATAGCTTCGAAGTCTCCTACAGTGAATGGCCCGCATAAATCTCACTCTAAGAGGTCTAAACGACCGCAATAAGACCTCAATCTGCTCGGTACATCTGTACAGCTTGCGTCCGTTGGAATCGATCGCGTCAATAAGGTCGTCAATGTCTTGCGGATCGTACGACCAAGTTGGCAGAGGCATTGTAGCGTTGTTGTTGTGTAGAGTATTTCGAAAGAATGATTTCAATTGGAGTAAGTGGGCGGTTTATATATTGGTAGGATGGCATCTGACATCTGCCAGGTCACACTCAAGGAGCTCACACTCACGAACTGAGTGACAACCGGACCCGTCGCGCGACAATGGTGCCAATTTAAAGTGAGTTGGTCACTTCAGGCTTTATAGGCCTACCTGATGCCAATTGTCGCACAGGTGTTCAATTTTTTTTTTTAAATATAAAAATTATGTACCAATTAAAAAATTCAAATGATTCCTGACACAAATGATTTGTTGAAGACGAATGGAACATACTGTAAGGGTGGGAGGCTATAGTTAGGAGAGTAGACCACGGGGGCAGGGCTGCTCTGTGCAGAGGGGGGCGGGGCCAGACCTGGCACACCTGGATGGACTTGGAAAATAAAATACTTCTTGAAAGCCAGCTAAGAGTGAAGTTGTGTTTCTGTTTGCTCCTGAGATTCCTAAATTAGATTAACTACAAAAGTAGTCGCAAACTTACAATACTATTTGGGCATGTAAAACACACTTGAAATTGGGTTGTTTTTACCAGCATTTTAGAGGATATTGTAGACTGTCTTTTTGTGTATTTTTTTCGGTGATGGTAGACCCAGAATAGTATAATAAATACCATGTCAAAATATTTTGAGATTACAGTATAAATATTATTAATCGTTTTGATTAAAGTCCTTAACTGTTATCATCAATTAATCAGTTAGGTCCAGACACCCAAATTCCTCGATTCCACATCCAGCGATAAGCTTAACCGCAAGGTTAAGACTAAGGCTAAAGTGTTGATGACTCCCTGAAACTTAGTTGACCACAACTGCCTTCTGAACCTGACGGTAATGGAGGAAAAAGGCACATTGGGGGGTAACTTGTGACAGACATGGGGTAACTTGAGACAGCTAAATATTGTGTAATTTTTTATTTGATTGAGCACCGATTTGATGACATAATTAGGACTGAATTAATGTAAAATTGTTAAAAGGATATTATAATGATATTGTGGTAAATTTATGCGAAATAATGGCTGCTTTAATTGTAATTCGATGCAATGTCAGTTTGGAATGTAGGCTATTTATTATGCTAGGCCTTGACCTTGTTCCCCATTCCTCGTGTCAGGCCACAACGACCTGATTCAACGCGCCACCCCGACACTCGAGGCCCAACTCGCCGATACACATCCCTTCTTCAGGCCGCTTGGATGTCTCATTTCTCCCAATCATGGATACATGCAATGATTGGACTTGTGAACTGGATACCTTTCTACCTAATGTGACAAGTCTCCTTATTTCTACAAATTTGCCCTAGCAGTCAAAGGAACCCAGAGTGCGATGGATATTGAGTGCATGCCGCCAATGTAAGTAGCAACCGTCTCGCTCGCTACTCCGCAACCATCACCTTCATTACCTGCTTTTCTTTACTATGCCTAGAGCCTACTTCATATACAAGTCGGCTAACTTATGATATAATTTTATTTGAAACATAAGCCAATTTACCAACACTAGGTCAGTAGATTTAATGTACAATATTTACGACATAACATTAACTATGCCCTGACCTACTTTGAATCCTCTAGCTACGTGTCAACCTAAAATGGCGTCCTTGTATCGCACGCCTGCGATCACCACCCAGACACTCGAGGCCCAACTCGCCGATACACATCCCTTCTTCAGGCCGCTTGGATGTCTCATTTCTCCCAATCATGGATACATGCAATGATTGGACTTGTGAACTGGATACCTTTCTACCTAATGTGACAAGTCTCCTTATTTCTACAAATTTGCCCTAGCAGTCAAAGGAACCCAGAGTGCGATGGATATTGAGTGCATGCCGCCAATGTAAGTAGCAACCGTCTCGCTCGCTACTCCGCAACCATCACCTTCATTACCTGCTTTTCTTTACTATGCCTAGCGCCTACTTCATATACAAGTCGGCTAACTTATGATATAATTTTATTTGAAAAATAAGCCAATTTACCTACACTAAGTCAGTGGATTTACTGTACAATATTTACCACATAACATTAACTATGCCCTGACCTACTTTGAATCGTCCAGCTACGTGTCGATCTAAAATGGCGTCCTTGTATCCCTACTATTTTATTGTAGTACTAGTTGCTAATAGTGTATTGTGGTAATTCTCCCTCTTCCCCATAAAATATACAAAACATGACATAAGTGTGTACACCTATCCCTTTGTGAAATGTGATTTCTTCCCGATCTTCAGGCCACTTTGAGGTCGCTTTACTCCTAATCATGGTTACAAGCAGTGATTGGACTTGTGAAGGGATGATGGGGGTGGTGGGGATAATGCCCTCCTCTCTTGCACTTTCTTGTGAATTTGTAAGATCAAAGTGGCCAGAATTAATTTGGATTACTATCAGGCTGATTGGTACTTTCCTTCTAGCCTGAAACACTAAAAAAGGCCCGTAGACATTATGTTTCCAGACATCTCTCCAATTGACCCTGAGCATAGCCATAGTTAGGCTGAGTTGGTTGTCAGGGTTACATAAGTGATTTTAATTCTGAAAAATAATTCAAATCTCAAGTATGGCTCTAAAATTATTAGTATACCAATTTATCAGTTACACATTCCAGATTAAAGAGTTGAATTTTATATTTCGATAAGTGACCAAGTTTCGACCTAGACTAGACTAAGAGCAGATAATTACAGGTGATGTCGCCGCGATAACTATATTTGTACCGTGAATACAAGTACTCGATAACCTCAATCTCATTTAATGAGATCCTGATGCCCGGAATATTCTAATTGTAACTTGAGGTTGTAACTTTCAACATGAATGCGATATTTATTGTACATCAAACAGGAACACTAGAATACGCCATAGAAATTTCAATTTTTACTATTTCACCACAGGATGTACAAACGTTAAAATGTCCAGTCTAACTATAGACTACGAAAGTCATGGCTCTGCTGTGGTGGTGGTATAATCACTGCGCGTCAGAACACCTTGACGGTTGTGCATCCGTGTGGGCCTGGTGGTGCTGCCTAACTCATGGCTGCCTCATAACTCTGTAAATAATAAAACTGCAATATTATAATGTTGGCCATTTGATCACAAGGAAGTCACAGTCCAATCATTTAGAAAGTTAAATTTCCAAAGATATTAAACAGCATTTTGTAATATATATCACCTTGTGATAGACAGGATAACACCGATAAGCTATAATCACAGATTGATATGTTTTTGGATAAATTAGCCACAAGCTTATCAGCAGATATTGTTATCACTAACTGATAAGCTCTAGATTAAAGTCTAGCGCAGTGGGTTGTCAGTTTCAATTTAAGAAACAAACATTATTTGGTCTGACTGACATATGAATCTTGTGTATAATCAATGAGATTATATTAACACGCGCGATACCCTGATAATAATTAATTTCTACTTACCTAAAACAATCTGGAACATAGGAACATAATCTTCAACATAGGAACATAGGAACTTGGACATGGGTGCCTCATACTACTAACACTGTAAATGATAAAATTGCAATATTATAATGTTGGCCGTTTGATCACAAGGAAGTCACACCAATACAGGGCAAATTAAAACTATTCTAGAATTCTTACACAAGGTTTCATGGAAAATAAATTTGCAACTGGTTCCATCAGCTGATCGATATTATATAAGTAGGTCAATCATTTACACTCAGAGATGCAATAAATATTCGGCACTGACTTCCCTGTGTAAGAAACTGGGAATTTCCGAACATTTCAAGGCCATTTAAAATATTCCAACAGGATTCAAGGTGATGATATTTCAGACCCTTCGACCTATATGTTTATTTCACAACCCTTGAATCTCCCTCTGACTCCCCTCTGTCCCTTTTACTCTAAGGCCGGTGCTACCTCGCAAGTTCTCCCTCCTTGCGCCGCAGTTGAATCGGATTTTTTTATGAGAAATTTCGAAGTAAATAGTGATTAATAAAATAACCCAGAATACGAAAATTCTGACAAGATCATTTTATCACTTGTTTATTTCACTGGAGACCGTCGGACCCAGCCTAATATCAATATCAGAGACCGACACAAATTCAACGGAGACCTGGGCGTCGGTCTCCGAGTTATGTTGCACAGTCGGAGTTGAACTTATATTTACGACGATGTATGTTTTCTCATAGACTTCAATGTTAAGACGAGTGCCTTGTCAATGGCGGATTTTCTTAGGCTATCCAATGGCCACACGATGGTCGTACATAAATCTGACTTAAAGATATATAACAACAGATCTAGTCAGGCTACGTTCAATTTGAAGGTGATATTGATATATTGTATTCATACAAAAGTAGTTAGTTCATTACGGCTGTTTCGCAGAAGCTGAACATGTGAAGGATCTCGATGGCCCGACCTCTCTAGGAAGCCTATAAGTTATGTTTCAAAGTTTTCTATTGTTACTCACATAGGTAAGCGAGGCCCAAAATCATCAGCGATATGGCAAGAAGTAACAGAAAGACATGACAAATTATGTCATTGAAATCGGCTGTAACTTTAAGTTTGATACTTTCTTTCTTGTATTTCAGTGTAAATGCTGCCATGCTGTCTGGTGTCACGGTACTGGATTGCGATCGGTATGAAATGGTCACTGACAACTGCTTAAGCCAGTTTTAGGCCATAAGCAGGGGCCGTTTATCGTTCAGTTTCGTTGCACCCAACGAGGGACTATAATCTTAAGCATTGTAAATTGAGATTATTTCATTTAAAACAGAATGTTCCTTGTTCCCACTTTCAAAAGTGTGGACAACTATGAGAAAACAGCAAACAAAATTGGGTATTTTTCTCCAGAGCATATTACATGTTACACCATGGCCGCTCTTCTCTTGATCAATCAGGAGCCCTGCTTTGAACCATGTGACTGTACCACACTGGCGTGGTCCATGTTCAGTCAGAGACGGCCGCAACTTGTTTAATTCGTGTAGGTGAGGTGATTAAGAGGGAATTCAATATATTCACAGTGAAATCGTGTGGTAGAGTATGATAGTTTGTTGGAAAATCGATTGAGCTCGACTGACAGGAGAAGAAAGTGGCTGAGCAACACCATAACATGGTCCAGGAAAGTTTGTTTACGTTTTGCAATCTGTTGAAATCTATTAAATGGCCTTGAAATTTTCCTAACATTCTCAATTTTTTACTGTACAACTTCCCCTGACTTGCCCCTGTCACACCTTACAGTGATCTCAGACAAGACGTAAATCTCAGCTGCTAGGGGCAAGTGTAGTCGGTAGATTTGTTTTGAAGACTGCTGGTTGATATAAAATATTTTATCTCCGATCTTCCAAAATCAACGAAGATATTTACTGTGTGCTGTATACGGCGGTCCGAGTATACAACGGTCCGACATCAGAGCCCGACCTCTCTAGGAAGCCACCACATTGGCCTACGTCACAAAAAAGTTTTCGGGAACACGGCCCTATAAGCAGGGGTTCAGGCTAACTAAAAATTCTTACTAGTCCGGCGGACTAGTGACCTTCAATTTCCACTAGTCCTTCTGAGTTTCCACTAGTCCTTCGGACCAGAAGATAAAATGTAATGCCAACTATTCAAATAGGCACCTTTTGGAATGTCCCCCAAGGTTAATTAAATTCATCAATCTCGCCAACATGTCACAATACTTAAACTTCAGAAAAAATATAAGAATATGACAAAACTGCACTGAAAAATTGAATGCATATCCATTCATGTATTCATATAATATACGGGTAGACTACTAGTACTACAAAAAGAGGTAGAAAAGAGAAGGTTTCTTTGTGTCACATGTTCTCAGAATCTGGGGTCTCCCCATCAGGGGGAAGTGTGGCGACACTCTTAAGTTATGTTTCAAAGTTTTCTATTGTTACTCACATAGGTAAGCGAGGCCCAAAATCATCAGCGATATGGCAAGAAGTATCAGAAAGACATGACAAATTATGTCATTGAAATCGGCTGTAACTTTAAGTTTGATACTTTCTTTCTTGTATTTCAGTGTAAATGCTGCCATGCTCTCTGCGGAAATGATGTGACTTATTTTTCGACTTCGTGTTGACTTCCGGTTTAGTGCTAAGGACAAGTGCCCTCGGCGCCAGTGGTGTGGGTGTCACGGTACTGTATTGCGATCGGTATGAAATGGTTACCTTCCTCTTTAAAGTGGCTAAGATCACCTGGGCTCGCGCTAGCCATTCGCCACATCGCCAATGGCGAAAGGAAAATCAGTTTGGCGCAAGAAATATCAATTTTGATATTCTGATTTAGCCACAGTGGCGAAAACGAAATATCTCTAATAAAACGATATTTTCAATCATTTCTTTCCCTTCATCTAGTACTGTTTCACGACCAATACCATATGTGACTGTTCTGGGCTAAAAACATGATCGAATGGGTATACATAGAAAATCACTAATATATAATTTGTACTTGGTTGTATATATTTTCAATGATGGTGAATCCAGTAAACAGTTAATACCTTCGTTGATTCTGGGAATTCGGAGCTAAGATTTGGGATGTAGGCGGGGGTGATATGCATACTATGTATGTAATATAGAGACTGCAGGGCTCGACAAATCTCTACCACTTTCACTTGCCCATTGAGCAAGTAGCAGCCAATTTTATCATGTAGAATTAAGTCAATCAAACCTATAAACTGATATATATTGCACTATGCACGATAAGATTGTGTCTTAAAGGCCTCAAAATGATATGGATGACGTCATTTAAATATTATATATTAATTCATACGAGTTATAGCCTCATTTACACAACAATGTGCGTTTTAATGATGGTTTCTTTGTGGCGAAAAGGAAGTCATTGTGGCAATAATATTTCTTGGGTATTTCGCCACAGTGGCTAAAGGAAAATAAACCCTAGCGCGAGCCCAGATCACTGAGAATAAAGATCGGCATTTGTGTAAAATATAACAAGAGTTTGATCAAAAGCATTTCATATGTTCCAAAATTTATTTCAAAATGTTTCCATCTACCCTGGATTGCTTTTAATTACAAATAAGCGATGCGAGATGAGCACGGCGAAGGCATGACATGGTTTCATTTTGAAACTCCAATAACTGGGTCATGACGCTGGGATACAGAACGTCAGAAAAGTTGACGCAATTCTCCCGCGTCAGGAGCCATGCATATATATTTCTTTGTTGTATCTGTTTAAACCTATATACACGTCCATAAAATACTTTTGATGTGCCCATTTTCGATAATGTATGTGTCACACAGGCTTTATTCAGATGGAAAACACATTATATGCCCATACAGTGAGAGAGAGTAGATACGGACCGGTACAGCTTTTACCTCAAGGATTCCTATTTTTTTCCTATTTTCTTGACTGAAATATTCCTATTTTCCTAGATTTACGTGTACCAATACAGGGCAAATTAAAACGATTCTAAAATTCTTACTCAAGGTTTCATGGGAAATGGTGCCATCAGCTCATCAATATTATATAAGTAGGTCAATCATTAGATGTCAGTTGTCAGTTTCAATTAAATTATACTTACCTAAAACAAACTTGGAACAAACAACTTCAACTGGTGCTGCTCATCTGGCTGCTCATCTTACTAACACTGTAAATAATAAAACTGCAATATTATAATGTTGGCCATTTGACTGAATATGAATCGTGTGTATTATAGCTTAAATAAGGTGTTTAAACTTATCCCTTCATTTTCAACAGATTGGATGGCTGGGCTCGCGCCACATCGACGAAAAGAAATGGCGAAAAGAAAATCCATATGGGCAAGAAATTTCAATGTTGACTACAGCGAAAAAGGTATTTATGTTATTATTTTTTTTTATTTATGGGAAATAATCATATTCGTAAAATTAGACAAATTCATACAATTTCAACTAAATTTCATACTTTGTAGCTTTTGACCGGCTAAGTATAAGACTAGGGGGGTCTGGGGGCATCCCCCCTCCCCCCGATCGTTTTTTAAATATTGTATTTAAATAATTCCTTCTGTACACAAAATACACATAATCTAATCGACCATGATTAAAGGAAAATAAATGAGTAAATTATTTTCTCTATTTAGTTTATGTTATAATCGATCATAGGTGTAGGTAGAAACGAACCACCGCCGAAGGCGCTTGTGGGAGCAGGCAACTGTCAATAACATGATCGTATAGATCGGCGTGCTTAGTTACGGTATTGAAGCTATCACTGGGAGCAGTCACGAAAAAATCTGATCAAATAAAGGAAATAATCCAAAATCCTTTCATTTTTATCGAAGTCTACCCGTTACCAAAGCATTAGTTGAGTTTTTAATAGATGTAAAGCTGCGAAAAGGCAACAAATTGATTAAAAAACGTGAGCGATTTTCCTGCACATCACCTGTTTTGATTTTGCGAAGCTTAGCCTAGGCTTAGGGCCTAGGTCCACTCGGTAAACCGTCGATCGTTTTCCCGATTTTCTCCCGAAATAATAAAGCTAGGTACTTTAAATGAAAATTTCAACAGAGGAATCATATGTAAAAATGCGATTTTGCTAAGAATATCAAAGATTTAAAGCTGTTGAAAGCTGTGAACTGGTGCGTCGTCGGCAATCAGCTGATCAGTTACTCACGTAGATAAGCGAGCCCCAGAATGATCACCGAGATAGCCAGAAGTAAGAGAAAGACATGACAAATCATGTCATCGATGTCCGCTGTAACTTGCAATTTCAAAGTATGTTGTTTCAACTTCAGTGTAAATGCTGCCATTTTGTCTGTTAATTCCTTACTTCGAGTGCCGTGTGCGAACTTCCTACTGCGCGCCTCAAACTATGTAGCCCAAATCTAGTGCGCGCCTACAACCAACTGTACACATCGGTCAACATGCACGATTAGGCCGTAAGCAGGGGGTAATTATATCAATTAAAACCGAATTTTCCTTGTTCCCACCTTCAAAAGTGTGGACAACTATGAGAAAACAGCAAACGAAACAAAATAATCAAAAGATCATTGTAATTGTTTGTTGGGAGCACGCTATATGGGGTGCCCTTAGGGCTCCAACGTGGTGGCGCAAATGGCGGTCGGCACATCCCAACGCTTCCCCATAGGAATAGTATAGGAATATCGAAAATCTATTTAGATTGATTATTTCTTCGGATTCAAAATGGTCATTGTTAGGTATATTCCGCCCCGTTTTGTTCTAATATATAGAGTTGTATGGGTAGCGTCATCGTCGACTTTTTACAAGATGGCTGTAATAAACTAGAATTGGTGCCAATCAGCTGATCACCGACGACGACGGAAATGGTCAAATATAAAAATATAAATTATGTTTCAAATATTACTCACGTAGGTAGGCCAGTCCAAAGATGAGGATGATAAGCGTTACAAGTGAAAAAAATAGATAGGAAACCCGTTCGCTTAGTTCCGCGTGAACTTTAACACTGTTTGTCTGCACTTTGAGGCTGAATCCGGCCATGTTGCTGACCTGATACTCTGCGTTTTCCCTAGTGCGCGCCTACAACCAACTGTACACATCGGTCAACATGCACGATTAGAACTTTCAAGAGATCAGCTAAATTAACCTCTTAAATCATTCCAAAATCGGTAATTATTTAGAGTTTTTAAAAAAAAGAGGTCTAGTGGTGGCCATTTTGTCAGAAAATGTCTAAATTTTAAGCTATAAACCATTTAAAGTTAAAACGTAGAAGGGTCACGTGACCTGCACTTAAGGCTCATTAACATAATATTTAAGTTTTAAGGAGAGAGGGAGGGAGAGAGAGAGGGGGAGAGAGAGAGAGGGAGAGAGAGAGAGAGGGGGGCGGGGGGGGGGGGGGCGGTGCGGGGAGGAGTGGAGAAGAGAGGGAGAGGAGAGATGAGAATGACAGATTATGAGATATATCCCCCCCCCCCCCCCCACACACACACACACACCCATACATTTGTCAATTTTCCTTCTCCGTACCTCCCCTTAGTGTTAAGCGTTCATTGATGCGTTTTTAGAATTATATGATAAGATATATTATAAGATATGTGTACACACACAAGCTGAGGAAGTATTCATTGTTTTAAAAAAATGTATCCACTGTTTTTGACGAGATTACATTGATATGTTTAAGAAGGGGCCCAAAAGAAATTGTGTTCTGCGTAAATAAGTTCAACTATATCGACTATAAGTTCAACTATATCGTTTGTGTCATTTCATGGTCATAAATTATCGGCTGACATGCCTTCATTTGGTCATTAAAAACTGGGGGAATTGGTCATTAAAAGTCATGAAAAATGATGTGCTCTGGGCCGCGGGAACCATGTATATAGTGTACCTAGACTTGAGTACTAATGTTAATTTTTCTCGTTCCAGCCCGAACCCGTGGGGGGATCCCTCCGCCCAATAAGATGGAGCCCGAGGAACCAGAAAACAAGAATAAACAGCCAACATGCCCGATCCAAAGGAAGAGAAGGAGGAGGAAGAGAAAGTGTATGGAGGATGTGAAGGCCCTGATGCTATGTATGTGAAACTTGTCTCCTCGGACGGACACTTTACATACAAGGTGCGATACACGAATAGCTCGACAGAGTTCCCTATCTCACCTGACATTGCCTTCTAGCTGCTTATGTCAGCCAACTATCTGGACTGTTAGACATTTTTTCCAAAGCCTAAATGTGAACCAATACACCAAGGCTATGCTTTTACCACCGTTACCACCAATGTTCTTTTAAGGAAAATCATTCTGAACAACTAGCAACCAGTACCACACAGATTTGGCTGTTGACCTACGGCCTGGCTTCATGTTTTCATGCCAACATGGACGTAGGAGAAACCACCCGGAAAACGGGAAAGCCCTCAGTGCCTAAGGGAGTTAATCATGGACACTACGCATTATATACATATCATTCCATTGTGACATTTGTTTGTATGTATTTGTATGTATTATATTTGTTATGTTAATATCTTTAAGGGTTGAGGATGTTTCATTGGCTACGGTGGCTGCGGTTTGAACTAACTGAAATATGCTATTCCAATATACGAACTCCAGTGCGTATCACTTATATAAAATAAATATAATACAAAAACTCTCACCTATGCCTTGCATTTTTTTATTTTTACGAAAATCTTTATAAATTTTATTTAAAGGTCTGGTCGTATTTGTTCCTGGCACAATGTGAGCACTAGAATACAAATGAGTGTTTGTAATAGAGCGTGTTTAACTGGAGAAAAATAAATAATCAATTAATATCCACAATATTATTTCCACATATCGGTTATAGGTACGCTATTATCAAAAACTATATCAAAAACAGATTTAGGTACATTATTTCCAAAAACCACAAACCAAGGAAATATTTCAGTAGTTCATGTATTGCCTTAAATGATATGTATTGCCACAAATGATGGTGGTAACGGACATATGATAAATAATCGATCATTGGGAGCATATACATTAGTAGTACAATAGTTGTACTTAATGCCAGACAAGGAGAGAGTCTAGAGTCGATCAAACTCTATACCAAGATATTTATAATATTGTACAGATTCGATTGGGTGATTATCTGTTTTACAATTATAATAAGTACATGTAGGTAATATAGAAAGGAACAGTAGTAAAACACAATAGAAACAACTGCATACATTAGAATATTGGTATTTTATTCTACTTTCAAAACAAGCTAATTTACAAAACCATTTGAGGTCACTAAATAACATCCGATATCAATCCGAGCTCAATAAATAATATCTGAGATCAATAAATATCAAGACTCGTCAATAAATAATCAATAAATATCCTCAATAAATATCAAGACTCGTCAATATAGATAATCAATAAATATCAAGACTATAATTGACCCAGGTAGATCTCCCCTGTCATGGTCGTTTGGGTGCCTTTCTGTTGGCCATGCATCGTTGTATGTAGCTGGCTGTTATGGACCAGCATGGATGCCACCATCAGCTTTTCTGGGTGTATAGTTGTTTTGGTTATTGTCCCCACAGTCTTTTTCTGCACCACCTTTCGTGGACGCCAGATTCTTTTCCTGCAGGACGTAATGGCACGCGGGGGAGTTCCTGGTATGATCTACGAAAAAATGGAGAAATATCATTTACGAGAGAATGCTTTAAACCTAGAGTTGCTTATTCTTGAAAATCAGCACTCATTTTTGCCAAAATATTCCCTGGGGAGCATACCCCCTAAACACTCCCTTGATGGAGGTTTGAACCACCTATATAGATATACTGTCAATTTTTGCTGGTGAGAACACTGCACCAACACAAATATACACATCATAGGAAAGGTATAAAGGCTTGCCTATAAAACATGAAAAATACTTACATTATCATCTCGAGTTGCAATGTTCTTGCCACTCTTGTAGGGTAGGCACCGTTTTATCAGACTTGGGCTGGGCATCGAAGAGTCTGAATCTGAGTCTTCTCTCAAAGTCGGGAGCTGTTTAAGTAAAAAAATAATTGTTGTAAAGAGGTAATTTAATCATAAATGTCAGAAAATATGCTTTCATTTAGTGCATTGTTTATTGAATCCGACCTAGTAGATTTGAAAATATCAACAAATGAAAAATTCAATTCAACGTAATATACACTCTAGGCGAATGAATATTA
The DNA here is from genome assembly GCA_942159475.1 of Sthenelais limicola. NCBI lineage: Eukaryota > Metazoa > Annelida > Polychaeta > Phyllodocida > Sigalionidae > Sthenelais > Sthenelais limicola. Next base: position 147,004,694 of record OW804094.1, on the reverse strand, counting down.
AATATAAGGGCTCAGCCTCAGCATTAACTCAAAACATTATGCATACACTTTTATTATTTATTTCTAACTTAAGCAACTGTCACACCTTGACGGGAGGCGGCGAACGAAGGTGTCCAAACAGCATTTAGCACTGGGCCATAGAGGTTTTTGACCCCCCATTTTTGGGCCATACAAGTGTTTGTCCATTCAGTCACGGAATCGTTTCATAGCATTACGAGATTAATAGTTCAGAGAAATATTTGTTACCTTTATATCAAAATGATGTTCAATTTAAGGGCTTCATATAGTGAAAATATTTTTCACTAATATATATAAGCAATGAGCAAACGCAGGTAGTTTCTATATATCATTTAAAGAAATGGGTTTAGAGTACTATTCAAGTGTAATAGGGATAGTTTAAACACTCAAATAGAATAACAACGGGGGTGGAGAAAAAAAAGGTAGAAAATGCATTCGACCTAATATTATTAAAACACTGACCGGTAATACAGCAGGAGTTGAGCAGGAGACATATTGCGAATCCTGGCTATCCAAATATTGAATGCCCAGGTATATTTTCCTTCGATTCTGTCCATGGCACCTGTACTGTCTCACAGGTCCATCAACCTTTCTTTCCTTGTAAGACTTTTCCATATTCTTGGTGATATGTCTGTCTCTCGTCAGTGTATTGGTGTAGGATTTGTCTCTTTTCTTGGAAGGAGTGGTTTACTTAGGTGGATGAACACCCTCTTATACTTAAGGGTGATTGCTGGGGTGTGTGCTATCCTCCAATCACCTGTAGGGTGTTTCATCACCATATTGTTACAAACCAATTCGAACTAACTAATTGGCCAATGCGTTTGTTTCCACACCTGGAGAGGTGTGTAATTTGTGTGTGTTGGGTGCAGGGGAGTGGGGGCGTGATAGAGTGTGCGCAGGGGGGTTGGGGTGGGGCTTTAAGCCTTTAGCAAAATTATTCACACCTGCGTAAATGAAATTGAAATATCATAGAACACTCCCTACCATTATATCAAACTCTGTCTAATTAAGTCCTCAACAGCCCTATATCACAATATCATCTATAGCATAATATATGATTGTTAAGCCTGTTTCGGAAAACACCAACCCAGGAACCCACGGGAATACTTGGAACAAAGGTTTAAAAACTGGGACCTCCTTTTGTAATCGCCACTAATTGCAAATAAAAAACGTTGTGAATTAATTTATTTGCTTTTTATTCTTTTCTCTGTGTGTGGGGATGGGGGGATGCTGCAACGATTACATGATGAAGCGGGAAGCACGAAAAACCGTAATTGAAAAATGGCCAAACACAGTAAGAGGATTACCAGTTACAACGCAATGATGACCGATAGAGAAATCATCAACATGATGTTTGTAGCCTACATATAATGGCTTGCTAGTACAATTAATAAAATATGACTTGTGTTTTGATAAATTTGCTTGCTTACAATCATATATAGGTTACAAATCGGCCGTGAAATAGAATAAACATCAGTGTATTTTCAAAATGCCAACTTCCGGTAACATGGCTGCCGAATTCGATTCAACGGTTACTTCAGTCGGTGCACTTCATTTCTCATCTAATCAAGTTATACACACCAATCGAATACTCCAACTTAGGGGATTTAACTAATGTTGGTGTCGGTAAGTTTATATGCAGGCGGTAAGTACCATAGGCTTGATTTGATTGTGGATCTCAGCAGTTTTAATGTCCGGCATAGAGAGAGTGCTAGGTCTAGGGTAATGTCCAACGGGAGATACGGCCACACAGGCCGTCAACTACTGATCGGGGTCCAACGGGCTGCGGTTCAGTGCTAGTCATTTTAGGGGAAACAATTTTCATTAATTTTTTAGTTTGTATGATGCGGCTTTTCTGACCTAGGAAGCCAGGCTATTTTAGCCCAGCCTGGCGAAACAACAACGTATCACAGGGTTAGTCAAGGGGGTGTGACTTAGGGGTGTGTGCTCCAGGTCAGGTGAACTGAGCGACAGGGTTTCGCTTTGATGTGATGGGGAATCGCTTAGATGTGCCGGGGCTTCGCTCTGATGTGATGGGGATTCACTCTGATGTGATGGGGGATTCGCTTAGATGTTTAGCTTAGAAGTGACTTCTAAGCAAAATTAGTCAGCCTTAGTGGGCACGACTTTGGGGTGTTAATCTATGCTCATTGGCCCGATCGCTTAGCAGCTTAGTATAAAGAACGCCCCAGTCCTCGATCATAATCAGTATTCACCAGAGCTTAGTACGAACAACTTAAACTGCACCTACAACGACCTTGAACTACATCGACAACTACAACAACCAGTGGTCTTAACGCTATCCAGTGCATCTAAGAAGGACCACTGCTTCTAGAACTTCTAAGAAGGACCACTTCTTCCCGTACCTAGGGTAGGTTGTTATTTTTCATGTTGGACCTTACAGGTGATGCAAGTTGTCCTTCAGTTGACGGACAGTTGACTAGCATTATTTCGATCAATATATGCTTTGTAAATCATCTATTTTAGTGTCTATTCATTGACCTCAAAACACACCAGTACAGCTCAGAACCCTTTCCGTCAATTATGAATACCCCATCTTGCATCCCTGGACATTACATGTTCTATTGTATATAGTATATATTACATGGTTGCCAATATAGTACACATTACAGGGTTGCCGACTTAAAAGTCAGTGAAATTTACCCTAGCCCAGGGAAAATCCTTTCAGGTCATGTAGGGAAAATTGTGATGGTAGATTGTGTAAGGACGATAGATTGTTTTAGGACGATAGACTAGGAGATTTAAATGGGCAATTTAGACCAGGGGAGTGTTTTTCTGTACCACATAAATATGAATCACTATGGAGGTAGGCCTATGACTTAGGATGTTCAGTCCGATATATTCAAGAGGTGGTTCAGTCTGATATATATTCAATAGGAGGTTCACTTAGGAGGTTATGTATGTCCAGTCCGATATATTCAAGAGGAGGTTCAGTCCGATATATATTCAATAGGAGGTTATATATTCAATAGGAGGTTCACTTAGGAGGTTATGTATGTCCAATATATTCAATGATATATTTAATATGTTATTCATTCAGAACTCAATATGTTATTCATTCAGAACTCAATATGTTATTCATTCAGAACTCAATATGGTATCATGATTTTCAACCGTGGGCTGGTTGATATCATTAGTATTGATCGTAGAACTTTGTTTTGAAGTTTTTGTACCTTATTTTTTGTTAAAGATTTTATTTAAACTTGGGTTGCCGACTCCCCTTTTCGTGATTAGTTCCGTCAGCCCAAGATACAAAAAGAATACATAGACAGACCTATTCAATATCATTTTTTACCAAGGAGAGATGATGGTAATTGCTGTTGATAGCACTACTTAAATATAAATGATAGGATTTTTCATGGATTTGATTCGATACGATTTCAAGACAGGGGCATCATTAGCTCTAGTGTTTCTATGATAATGGTTGACTTTGAATGTAGGAGATTTAGTTCGGTCAATAATATACAGTAGGAGATTTTTAGAGATTTTATGTACGACAAGAATTTTTGAGATTTGGCAAATTTGGCAGTGGGTGCAGAGATTGGGCTCTTTGGGTCAGATTTTCCAATTGTGCTGTTTTGCCTATGAGCTGCTTCTTGTGGGGGCAATTTTTAGTTTTCTTTAAATAGATTAAATGAATTGTTGATTCTTTATCATATCGCCTCATATAGGGTAGAGCATATTGCTTATATCTAGATGGTAGAGAATAATATCATTGACAACAAGACGAGTTGATTCTGTAAACTTAGGCCTTGGGATCTTCAGAGAGGAATAACTATCTATGTTTGTATGCATATGTATGAACATATGTAGGCCTATATGTAGCTAGGCCTATTTATGTATGGGTACCGTCGGTGGTGGCTATATATATATAGCTCTTATGTGATATGGTAGTGTCTGTAAGATTTCGAGAAGAGATTCATTTTTAGTATTTCTTTTTGTGCAAAATCCTATATTTCCAATATATGACATATTAGACTTTAGGAGGTAGTCCCACATCGAGGTAAACATGGTAGGAATTGGTATATAATATCATGACTGTAAATATATATCTGTTGATTTAATGCTTGTATGCCCTATATGTCCCGTTGTATAATAATAATAACAAGCTATTAGTTGTCTGAAAAGAGCAGGTACATTTTCCAATTTTCCTTAATCGTATGGGTCAGACTTCCTACCATTAAGAAATATTACCTCTTTCTATGTATACATGCACAGTTATATTTGTTATTATGTATATTTAAGAATACTATCCCATCCGAAGTATAGGCAGAGCTAGAATTTAATACTTTAATACGGCCTATATGTAATGGTATGTTCTGTTTGTCAGATTTCCGACCTCCTTCTCTAAGGGTATATACGATACTAGGCCTATAAATATGAGCAACGACCAAACAAAGAACATTGGTTTGATTGTATGTATAACTTGACTGGTATTTTTTAAATAACTTGAAACAGTATAGGATATTTGTAATAAGTATACAATACATTGTGTCACCAATAGTGAATAACTGCAAGGGGAGGGGCAGGGTAGGGAGAGGGAGAGGTTTGTTAGAAAAGCTTTCGAAACTGTTTGAAACATAATTGATAATTGTATTCATTGTAGAATGGGTGCTACCTCATAATCAACTTTACATCCAATCGACGCACATTGTACTATGAGCATCGGCCTGATATAAATTTGTGTATTCTGGATATTTTAGACGTCAGGAAGGTATTTTATACCAGTATTGATTTTATTAAACCAGTATTGATTATAGCTGATGGCATAAATGCACCTTCAATGTGAACCTTAGTATTTTGTCCGTATAGAAATGTACAGTACAGAAAGTACCATTTACATAGGTAGTATACACTGATTTTATGGCAAAGAATAGGATGGGCAAATATTATATTTAACTAGATTATTCGGAGATATTATTAGTTAATGGGAATTATTAGATATTTTGGGCAGCGATTCCCAGTTTTAAAGTGGCTAAGGTAGTTAAAACCAGTAGTCACAGAATCACTATTATTCGTAGCCGTATTCGGCGACGTTCACTCAGTGGATAATTTTTTGTTCTAAACGGTGAAAATATTGAGAATATTGGTTTCAAACTTAATACATATGATGTGTTTTGCCACGATTTGAATGCTGATGGTCACAAATGGTTCTGAGATCGTTTATTTATGACGATGTTCGATTTACAAATGTTTCTCCATAGACTTCAGTGTTAACATGATAGAGGAAGGTTAGCCATTTTTTAATTCTTAGGTAATTTAGGATTTACCAGGAATTTCCGACGAAAATTATGGCTGTTTTATGCAGCCAGGGGGGTTATATATCTTCCAAATGGCTTCCATATGATGTACCAAGGTCTTATTTAAATGGATTATTGCTAGATTTCATTTTAGTTTAGATTTTTGAGAGGTGTTTTGCCACGATTTGAATGCTGATGGTCACAAATGGTTCTGAGATCGTTTATTTATGACGATGTTCGATTTACAAATGTTTCTCCATAGACTTCAGTGTTAACATGATAGAGGAAGGTTAGCCATTTTTTAATTCTTAGGTAATTTAGGATTTACCAGGAATTTCCGACGAAAATTATGGCTGTTTTATGCAGCCAGGGGGGTTATATATCTGCCAAATGGCTTCCATATGATGTACCAAGGTCTTATTTAAATGGATTATTGCTAGATTTCATTTTAGTTTAGATTTTTGAGAGGTTTCTTTACTATGAAGATGATCGATAATTTTCCTCATAGACTTCAATGTTAATCTCGATCTGATCTGGCAAAGGCAACAGTTGGGAGGGGGGGGGGGTATATAAGGCCATATTTTTTCAGTCAGTGTCAGTGGGTCTTAAAAATTGCATGCAAATTGTTTAATCAGTAATGGATTTTGAGATTGAACTTACGTGACAACCATGTAATAACTACTAATAAGTTATCTAGTACTAAGAAGTTAATAAGTTATCTAGTACCAGTGTGCAACATAACCCAGAGACCGACTGTCTCCAATGAAATTATCTTGTCTAAGTTTTCTTAACTATGAAGTTTCTCATCACAAACTTTGATTCAACTGTCGTTGAGTGTATCTTATTTTATGCATGTTATTTAACATTAACCTACTCCACTATGTTGCAAACAGTAGTATTAAGATGTTTAATAAGCTACCAAGTATACATAGGTTTCACATGACGTCAATATATTGCAAATCATCTAACCAGCTCCCAGGACATGGCGACAGCCGGGACATCAATGAAATTGATGTATTATAATGTTATAATGTTTATATAATGTTATGATGTTTAACATATGATGTTTAACTGCCATGTTATGATATTTAACTGCCATGTTATGATGTTTAACTGTCTCTACTATAACAGATGATGTTTATCTCTTGATGACTGTCTCTACTATAAAAGATTCAATCTATTTATATTAAGATCTTCTGTCTGTACTATTTCTATGTCTTTACTTCTATTGATCATGTTATGTAGAGACATATATCACCCTTACTTCGATTTAACAGGTTATGTAGAGACATATCACCCTATCTGTATGTACCCTGGCCTCACTTTGATATGACCTTATCTGTATGTACCCTTGCTTTGCTCTCACCCTATCTCTTTGTACGCGATCGTTGCATACAGATATTCATCAGACCTCCCATGGTAAGTTGAACTGTTTAAACCAATTTTTGTCATTCAGAACTGATTGAAGCAATGAAACTATTATAATATTTACAGTTAATTGAGTTGTTCATTAAATGAGTTTTTCATTTCGTTTCAGATTGACCTACCAAAATGCCGAGCTTCAACTGCCCAATCTGTGCCGTTCAACTACCGTCGCTCCCGAAGTATGTGCAACATTGCCATCACCACCGAAATGAACGTAACTTTTGTGTCCCATGTCCCTACGACGGCTGTCGCAAGAAATTGAGGTCATCTAAGGGCCTTGAAACTCATGTCTACCGCCACCATCGTGATGAGGTTTTCCCTACCAATGGTCATGCCAACCTTGACGTCAGTCTAGTGTGCCCCCTGCCCCAGTGTGGTGAGCATGTGACGGGAAATGATCGCCTCCTTAAACATCTACAAGACCATCTGAAGGAAGGACGTACGGTGCCATGCCCATACAAAGATTGCGGGCTTACCTTCTGCACTCTGAATGCATTCCGCATCCACAAGACCCGCAAACACAAGAATTCAGACATTTCTCCACGACATGAAATGCAGACAAGTGAGTGCGTCAATGAAACTGGTGATGATTATGACATGGATAGTAACTGTGACATTGACTATGATGACGACTTAGTTTCGCACAACATGGCTCTTTTCTATATGAGGCTAGAAGCAAAACTACTTGTCCCCAAAACCACCATAGATTCCATCGTCAGTGAATTCAGTGCCTGTTCACAAATAAGCACTCAACAGAGATTGGACCGTGTGTCTAATGTTGTCCAACGTCTAGAACTGAATCCTGATGCCAGAGATGCGATTATGAATGTCGTGAGTGAACCTGACCCTTTCTCAGAGTGCAACGAAAATTTCTTCAGCACCGCACACAAGAGACTGAATTTCTACAAATCCAACTTCAAATTTGTTGAACCAGTAACTATCCATTTTGGCCCTGACAAGTACAATAAAGACAGTCATATGCAATATATCCCCATCAAAAACACTCTTTCTGCAATGCTTGACAACCCAAAGGTAATGGCGCAATGTGAGGCGGTGCCAACAAACGAAAAGTGTGTGCTCAAAGATGTCACAGATGGCCGTCTGTGTAAGGACAATGATTACTTTAACCGGCAAAATGGACCATGCATTAAGATCCTACTGTTCCAAGATGCTTTTGAGGTGGTCAATGTACTGGGGTCAGCCAAGACACATCACAAGCTTTTGGGGGTGTACTTCACCCTACTAAACATACTTCCAGAGAACCGTTCGAAACGTGACAATATGCAACTCGCCATTCTGTGTTATGACAAACATGTTTCTGAATTTGGAATGAACGCTATTTTTAGGCCTCTAGTTGAGGATTTAAGGGACCTTGAATTAAATGGACTGTGTGTAAATGGGAGAAGATTATCTGTTGGCTTAGCTTGCATCGCCGGGGACAACTTAGGTCAGCACCAGCTTGGGGGATTCCAGACCAACTTCAGCCATGCGCCATACATCTGTCGATTCTGCGACATCCACAGGGCCAAATTTACTGATGATGCTGCGGAAATTGGCCGCAAAAGAACCCCTGCCACCCACAACAGAGATGTTGCAAGGTCAACAAGACAAGAAACTCCCAGCAACGGTGTGGTACGTGGTTGTGTCTTCAACGAGCTGGACTCTTTCCATTCCGCCACGCCCGGCCTTTGTCCATGTCTTGGCCATGACCTCTTCGAGGGGGTTGTGAAAGAGGATGTGTGGCTGTGTATAAATTATTTCATCAAAGTAAAGAAGTCCTTTACCTTGGAACAATTAAACCAACAGATTCGTCAATTCCCCTTCCGTGGCAGTGAAAATGCATCCGCACCAGTTACAATCTCCCCAACAGCTAAACGCATCAGTGGACAGGCAATGGAGGTATATAACTTTGTTCGTTTCATGCCCCTCCTTTTTGGCACCTATGTAAGCGATAAGAACGATGATGTGTGGCTCCTCCTTGAAAACCTTCAGGGCATCGTCCTCTATCTGATGGCCCCAAAGATCTCCCATGGACAAGTGTACTACATGGACTCGCTCATCAAAGAATACTTAGAACTCCGACAGACCCTCTTCCCCAACAACACCATGAAACCTAAACACCATTATCTTTCCCATTATGCCAACCTCACCTTTCACTTCGGGCCACTCAAACATTCGTGGACACTCCGGTTTGAAGCCAAACATTCCTACTTCAAGAAAATAGCCAATAGGAACTGCAACTACCGTAACATTAGTAAATCCCTCGCCAAAAAACATCAGGTTCTCCAAGCATACAACGACCATAACTTGACAGAGGGTGGGCCAGTGATGGCTGATGATGAACTATTTGTGCCCTCCCGATGTTCTACCGATATACAACTTGCAGTTGAACAAGCTGATCTTGACTTTCGTTCCAATCCAATCAGTGCAGCAACAAAAGTCAATTCAAGGGGAATCACCTACACCAGTGGACAGTATGTAGTGTTGAGAGTGGAGGGCGAGATTTGGGAGAAGGTTGGGGAGATCATGTTCGCCTTGCAAGACGGAGACTGCTGTTACCTACTTCTACAGCAGTTCAGTGTGGAAACTCTGCCATACACCCACCTTTATATCCGGTCCCCCCAGAAGGAAGACACCCTATGTATCAGCACCGACTCCCTCCTTGATGCTTGGCCACTGGAACTTTATACTATTAATCATATTGCATACCTCGTTCCCAAGCATAGTGTAGTACCACCAATGTGATACTTTGTGTTCCCTGTGTTCTCTCTCACTCTACCACTCTATCTCAATCTAGTCTGTGCTCGCTCTCCCTATCTCTCTCACTGTCAATGTGTTTAGTATAATGTCCTTTCTTCGCATATAGAGATGAAGACAGTTACATGAGGGGTGGGACTGACCATAAGTTGTTGTGCGACCTGGAAGGCCCCATCCCCTTTGAGGATGTTCGTTCCTTGTTCATTTATTTTTTTTGCTATTTTTGTAAATAATTCAAGCTGTATAATATTGATTTGTTTCTAATGAACAGAGAATGTAATGCTCTTATCTCACCAGATAATAAATTGAATGAGCAATACGGTGAAGAGAGCAAATAGAATTTGTGTACGATTCTTGGTAATCAGCCATGATAACCTAAACAAGGTATTCCTTTATTCATACAAAATAGAATGTCGTATGTATGTGTAACATTTCTGCTTAGTATATATGTCTTTTTCATAATTGTATTTTAACACCCATAAGGTAGCATTAGGCAACGCACATAAACACCTGGGCAGGGTAACAGTTTCGGTTTTTTCTCATATTATAATTTCCCAATTTAATGTACTGGCCTTAAATGAAGTAAAAAAAAGTGTGTAATTAACAACTGTTTTTTTCAGATGGCATTCCAGTGAAGTACCCCCAATGGGATAAGTTGTACTGTCTCTCTCTCTCTCTCTCTCTCTCTCTCCACTATTATAAAATATAATCAAACAGAATTATATTGATGAATGTATAAAAAACAAATGTTTTTTTCAGATAGTATTCCAGTGCAGTACCCCCAACGTGATACTTTGTGCTCTACTAAATAAATAAATAAATAAATATAAGCAAACAGAATAATATTGATAAATGTATGAATAACATTTGTTCTTTCAGATGGCATTCGAGGCACTGATTACGGAGCTTATGCCCAACCTGCAGAGCGATATGGTGAACAAGCTGGACCAGCTTTTCATAGACGGGGGGGCAGAAACGCATGAGGATCTCCTGTTATTCGAGGTGTCCGACCTGGAGTCGCTCTTGAAAACAATACCTGCGAGAAAGTTTATGCAGAAACTGAAAGGTAATAATACTTGCCCATTCACACATGAAATAATATGTGTATTGCTGTTTGTATCAAATCATTATTTTAACTATTATGAACTATTCATGTTTTCTTAGAACTGATGTTTATTTATCTGTATTCCCCAGTTAAACTGTCACCTGAGCCGCCTACTCCACAACCTGAGCCGCCTACTCCACAACCTGTCGTATCGCACTCCCCCCCCCCTAACACCATCGCCAGAGGTACAACAGCGGGTCAGCCCAGAACACGTTGCACCACTAGGGCAAAACACTGCACCACAGGTTTTCCAGGACTTCCACTACATTTCGGGTCCAACCGATCCTGCTGCAACGAAACCAGCTGTCTGCAGCTCCTACGTCCCACCACCACGAAGGAAGCGCTCATGGACCGACAGAGTCCAGTTTGAACTCCCCTCGGCATTGGCCCAACGTCTCCAGCAGAGAGCTAGGGCTAGGGATGTCCGGTTGTTCGTACAACTGGTAGTTGATCAGGCCAAGGAGGTAAAGAGATCCTATGATTCATTATATGAGTATTGAGTATGTATTGGTAAATTGGATAAAAGAACGTAGTTTATATTTAAATTGATTTAAATTGCAATTCAGTTAAGAATACAGAAGCAAATACTTATATGGATACTATATAAGGGACAAATATGGATAATATATAGGAGGAAAAAAGTGAATTGAATTCTCATGTATGTGTGATTAAATAATTCAGCAATACACATAATACCATACATAAAAATTCATCCCATTTCTGATTTGTCCCATTTATTCATAGGTAGAGCCCAAAGCACGAAGACCAGAGATGAGAATCTTGGCAAAACGGCTGATACACCAGTTCCCCTTGCTAGCGGACCATGATGATGGGAAGGTGTTTGGGGATGGTTGCGAGGCCATCCTCAATCGCTTCATGCGGCGACTAGACAATCTCCGGCGGGGACTTGTACAAGACGCGGTTAGCAGCACCAAGCGCTCTATGCCTGAACAAGATTCTGTAACCAAAAGGGTCAAGGTGACAGACAAGTGAGTATTTTAGTAATGAGTGGTGTTAATTTAGGGTTGGTGAATGAGTCAGTAAAATGTTCATGGTTATATTATCATGCTTGACCATGATTGATCACGCCAGCTCGTCGATCCTGCTGGTCGGCGAGGACTTTTTCACTAGTGTAATGTAATTTTAATTAATTTTATGTGGACCATAAATATATTAGTTAATATTTAACCAACGGGGATGATATAAATATGATATTAATATGTAACCATTGTTACAGGTATGGATGTGTTAGCTGGCAGCCATCGATGCCCAGCAACGAGACAAGTGCTTCCCTGGAAACAAAAAGGGTGGAACTGAAACGGGTGTATGCCACAGACCCAAACAGCAGGGCTGTATTACGACTCCAGGAGGAAACATTCCACGCGCAACGTGTTGATGTCAACAGTGGTAAATACAATCTACTAAATATTGTTCTACACTCATTATTGTTTTCCTTGAATTCCTTATTGTTTTCAGTGAATTCCGAGAGATAAACAATATATATTACACATATTAGTATTTTCATTGAATGTCTTGTGCTGATATACACCTAGCTTACAAAATGATTACAACTTTCTACTCGCAAGTTCCATCGCAAAAGTTTTAAATGTGCACTACATTGTATTATATACTCATTTTCTTTGTTATGCAGGCATTGCATCTACTGAAATGCTAGAGAACTGGCCATCAATGTTCAGCACGGAGGGTGCATTACTTCATTGCCAGCAGCTAACTGGTATGTTTAGCCACTTGTATACTGAACGCTAGACTATTATGTAAATATGTAAAATCAGACTAATGTGTACAACCGCAATGAATAAAATTGGCTGAATTATTCTACCTCTTTCAAATTGATAGATCGCTGGATATTAAAGTGTTTCAATAATTTATATAGATAGCTGGATATTCTGTCTATATTGATCTGTCTATATTGCCAGGAGCAGAACCTCTGGTATTTTGATAAATAAATATTATGGCTAACACATAAATATACCACATACTTATTACTTATTGCAGGAGAAAACATTTTGAGTAATATATATTCGGCATATGAAAAGAAGGCGGCCCGTTACATTGGATTCATCAGGTCGTTGAACAAGAAGTCAACAAACGAAGTCTTGTAAGTTTAAATAGGAAGCTACATATTCAAATTATATTATTTGTAATACATGTATAAAAAAAATCTTATAAAACGTGTTCCATAACACCTTTGAATAGAATGATTTACGTAACATTCGAGCATATGAGGTTGTATATCGATAAGACTCACTAAACAAACAAAAAAACCTTTAAATTTTAGAGCTGCCAATATTGCCTTTCAATTTTAAATCTTGTGATATTGCCTTCAATTATAGGACTGACAATATTGAATTTAAATTTTAGGCTTGAGATCGACACTGCCCGCCAGACAACAGGTACAGATGCTGTCTTTTACCCTGGCCTGTTTGTCCTGATGGCAACACACTTCGCCGAGCCACTTGGCTCCATACTACAGCAGGCCGAGGCCACTGTATGTGAGTCTGAGCTTCCCCCCCTTCCAGCAACACCTGCCATTGTGTCCTGTGGTATGTTCTACTAGATATTATACAAACGATACTAATACATTTTATACAAACAATACTACTAAATGTTATAAAAACGATCCAAACAATACTATAAAAAACCATACAAACAATATCACTATGTGTTAAAACGATACTATGTGTAAAAAATGATTCCCATTTATATATACTATGGAATACAAATGGGTAGTTATTGCGAATATGTTAACATTTCGTATAAACATTAAATCGCTCAACTGGAGTAACCAACGTTCTGTGGTAATACACTTCGCTGAAACTTAATAGATACCAAATTTCTATTGCAGGAGACTCACCATTGACCGCCAACCGATTCCTCATCACATCTGATGGGCAAATTGTGTCCAGAAACATCAGAAGCTTTCCGGTCGCCCTAGCTGTGTTGTTCGCGATGTACTTCAACACGAACAGCCACTACTCAAAGGGGGCAACGAATACAGCCACCCTCTTCCAACGGTAAGTTAGATTAATTTTTTAAAAAAATATTTGTATTGGCCACAAACATAAAACTATCAAACATTAAACTATCAATATTAAATTACGCATGACCATATGGATGGCGCTTTTCATGCGTTGCCGAATTGCGAAATCATCATAATAAAAAAAAAAGATATTCGCGCAGACATTATCCTGATGAAGTTTGGGAAGGCAGGGTCAAATAGTGCGATTCCTACACCTATGCTTCCAAACCTCAATTTTTTGCCTTATTTCGCCCATATTAATCTTGATAAATCAAATAATATAGTATAAAATTGAGATGAAATACCCAGTAATTATGTCAGCAATATCAAATGACAAATTAACAATGTAACAATGACAAAGTTTGTCGCCAGCATAGGACCTGGTAATAATAATCGTAGAAATATGCAGATGCGTCACAATGGGAGTCATAACTAGACTGATTTATGGAATCAATACTAAGACAAAAAGTATTCGTTTAAACGATTTTAGTGACCAGTCGACTGATTATCTGACATTTTTATTGCAGGGCATTTGCAGGGATCAACCCCCAGAAGGGAACAGGGTCGTCCTGTAATGTTCCAGCAAAAGTCACTACCTTCTACCAGCGGTTTGCTATGCATGATGCCTTCCAAAACAGCGATGGAACTCTTTGAGATGCAATGCAACAACGCAACAATATTATCTCCAATTTCAACGATGCTCTAATAGTTTATTGATTTGTTTAGTTATTTAATTTATTTTTTTATTTATTTATCTATTTATTTATTTATTTACTCGGGGATACAAGTTCGTAGATCATCATCTGAAATAAGGTTATTAGATGAATGTAAAAGTTTTCAAACGTCCTCCAAAATACAGCATTCCATTGGTATATTATTTCTAAAACGAGGGGTTTTTAATCTTGGGGAATCAAAATTTCTTCTGTTTCTATTGGGAGTGTCCTTATATTTTGGGTTCCTAGCTCTTTTAAAGGCATACTCCGTCGGAGTACCGTGGGGGAGTTGTTTATTTGTATATATGTTGCCTGTATAATCTATGTGATCTGAATGATTCCAAACTGAATAAATACAGAATCATAATGAAAGCAACCTGTGTCCTTGTATTGTCTACCGTAGCTCCATTTGCCAGATCGCTCCATGATATGCCAGATAATAATAATATATATATGCATGTAATAGATGCAAGTAAAATTCAGCCAGTATAGGCTGCACAATAATATATTATATATAGCGCAAATTCGAGCAAAATTAGAAGCCACAACACCCAGTGGTACTGCGTCCAGGGGCCGTCACGGGTGAGCGCACAATCCGTCATGGGTGAGCGCACATTCGTCATGAGTGAGCGCACACTCCTTCACGCACTGCCGCACACCCCCAGACGCGCCAACTCTTAACGCACCACCGCACACCGGGGATTAGGAGATCTATCTAGCTTTCTCACTTGCAAAATAACGGAGTTACAAAAAAACGCAAGAAAAGGATTACGCAGAAAATGAAGGGGAATTTCCAGCAAATCTCCGTAATTTAAAGAGGTCCGCGTTTAGCGTGCACGAATAAATGGATTTCTATAGGATTAATCGATCTATTTTTTGTCAGTTTAGTGCTCTAACAATGACCAGATCGGGCATCAGTGGTTCAGTGGTAGAATGCTCGCCTGCCACGCGGGCGGCCCGGGTTCGATTCCCGGCCGATGCAATTCTTTTTTAAATACTTTTTTAGTAGTTGATTCAGTCCTCTTCATAGTGTATAGCCACGTATATATATAACCACTGTGACACATCTGCTGACAAATTAGCCTGTGCTACAAAATATTTTTTAAAAAATGGATGAGGAACACAGGAACACAACCACCTCCCACAAGAACTTCTTGGGACTTTGAAATATTTTGAGTGGTCCACCACCCAGAAGTCTCATAGTCTGAATAACTTCTGTATCCATCGCTTCTAAATGCAACTCCTAAATTGTAGAATATCAAGAATAAAAGGAAGAATATATGGGTCAGATTTTCAGAAAATGTACAATTGGCAGCTGTACACATTTAGTAAATTCTGCTAAATTAGGCTGCAATTTGGTCAATACTAGGTAAATTCGAGTATATTCGGCATTACATTGATTCTAGCAATCTGTTTGGTTAGGTTGAACTGTATTTTGAACTTTATTTTCGTCTGAAATTTGGGTTATTTCAGAATTTTTTTTAAAGTAAATTGTACATTTTCGGAAAATCTGACCCATATGATGGAATCTTATTTCTCAGCAACCGTCAGATGGGTCAGATCATCAGATGTACAATTCACCTTCCCTAATCCTCTCAGATAATCCAAATGTAAGAGTTAAATGAATGTCATTTTACTCTTACATTCATTACGTTCAAAATGCAGTTTAACACAATAAAAGAGATATTTGGAATCAACTCTATGCCAAAGGTACCTGGATATGCATAGCATTTATAATTATTCAGCCTAATTTAGCAGAAGTTACAACAATTGTAGAGCTGACGATTGTACATTTTCTGGAAATCTGACCCATATGTTTAGTTGATGGTTTATTATGGCGGCGATGCAAGATGTCGGCTGACTCAAACCTGGTGAAATATACACCTTTTTTACCCACACACCTGCCACTAAATGTACAAATAAATTATAAAAGAGGAAAACAGAAGAACGTTTGGTGGAAACAGATCCAGGAAGCGTGCAGAACTAGTCCTGCATTCACATCTTATAGAAATAGAATGCACTTGCAAGATATATTTTCATGATTAGTTTGAGTTATTAAATCGCCTGCGGCGAACACAGGGACCTCAATCCTCATGAGGACAATGGGGGACTAAAGTAAACCTAATACGCATGTGTCCTACTATATTCCCCTTTAGCCAAGTGGCTAAAGCGTTGGACTTTCAAACTGGACATTGTGAGGTCGGGTCCCAGAGCAGCCGGCCATTTTACATCTGTCTCATTTTCGAGTAATTTTATTTTTTAATTTAACTTATATCTTCACCTCTGGGACTCAAATCTATTTCAAACTCACACATATAGTTATTGATGCAATTCCCTTTCGATTGGTGAAAGAATTAGAGGGTCTAACATCTAATTAAGGGAGAAAAGTCTGTTGGATAGGGTTTGGAGATATATAGGTTCTCTGGAGTGGGGGAGTGAGTGAGTGAGGGAGCGAGTGAGTGAGTGAGGGAGGGAGGGAGTGAGGGAGTGAGGGACAGAGGGACTGGGGGAGGGTGTACTCCACCTAACAATGCCAAGGTAATTTGTCACCGCAATGGGAAAACAAAGATTTATTTTATAGAAAAATAGCTTTGTGGACACCTTAGAGACTAGGGTCATGTATATTTGGTATAACATTATCTGCCTTACTACTGAACATCAGTTTATTAAGGTAGACATTATATATTGGCTGTCTTTGCCCCTAACCTCTCTAACTTCCCCGCCTTCCAAGAGAAAATGGGTGAAGTTTCCTGAAAACGTACAATTCACCTTCACTAATCCTCTCAAGTGACTGACTGGTTTATTGAATGAATACAATACTGAATACACTCAGATATACCCAGTATTTATCATTTTTCACTCTAATTTAGCAGAATTTGAGAGATGTGTACAACTGTAGATTGTACATTTTCTGAAAATCTTACCCATATTCAGATCCAAACATGGTTGTGGAGAGAGAGGTTGAAGTTGCAAGGATATACTAGCGTACAATGAGAAATAAAAGCAATTACTCTGCTTGGCATCGTGGAATTAGAATAAGAAAAACAGTTCGTAATAGAGTTTCTTACATAGTACAGTGCTTGTAGGGATGGATTACCTTGGAATAAAATCTAGTATTCCATTCACCAACAAGCTACAACTAGATGTGATATGTGTCTAGCCAGAGGTGCTGGATCCTTCATTAAAGCGGAATTGTCAGTTAACATCGATCAAAAACTAAACTTTCTATTTTTTGTTCCGTTTTTTCAAATCATCTTAACATCATTGAACAGCATGTTGGAGTAATTGGGCTCGTTGGTTTTGCTAAATAGGGCTTTACAAAGGTAGATTGAACTTTAAAGACATGCAAGTACACATATAACTGTAGAACTCTTTTTTTTATGAATAAAATATTGCTCCACTGATGTTTTTCTCTCTGCAGTCGGTCGTTGCAGTTTCATTCTGTTTCATTCAATGCGAATAATACAAGGAGCTGGTCAGAGGAGAGTCTTGGTAGGTTGTGCAACATATAATAATCATTCTTTATAATAATCATTACATTACAATAAGTATAAAACTGCAATAAGCATGCGGTCTGGTGGGGCCCTGTTTTAAGCCGATTCTCATGCGATTCACACAGAATTTAGTGGAAAAGAGTCCTCTGCGGCGCAAAATCGCATAAGAATCGACGTAGTAGACTCAGGCCTTTATGCTGAAAATGTTGCCAAAATATTAAGCATCAAACAGAACTATTTAGATGACCAAACCAAAAATAGTTTTAATTTTATTATTATATGTTATCCACCAAAGATAATTTGACTGAAACTAAATTGCATTGCAAATAATGTTCTCGTTTGATTTCACAATGATTCTAATGCAAATTTTGCGATGGGCAATACGTACCATCAGATTTTCCGAAAATGTACAATTGGCAGCTGTACACGTTTAGTGAATTTTGCTAAATAAGGCCGCAATTTGGTCAACAATAGGTAAATTCGAGTATATTCGGCATTGCATTGATTCTAGCAATCTGTTTGGTTAGGTTGAACTGTATTTTGAACTTTATTTTCATCTGAAATTGGGATTATTTGAGAAGATTGGCGAAGTTGTACATTTTCTGAAAATCTGACCCATATGTTTTAACTCGCCATGTTTGTAAATCTACTATAAATCGTGTGAGAAAGAATATAAAAACTCCGTGTTTGATTCACTGATTCACACCAGCTGCTAACCACAAAATTGTCAGGAAATACACACAGAAAAACCAGACCGTCGTGATTTTACCTGAATAGGGAGTAGTTTTACCAATTCAGTTTAGGCAAATACACGTTCCTTTAATAGAGTCATTCAAACGGGCGAAGTCTGTATATACATCATCTATCTCTCAATAGTAAAATAGCACATGTTTTATGGTTCTATGAGCGAGTGTGAGACCTCAGGATTTGCTTGTAATTTGCCTGTACATATATAATCATAATTATAGTCTCTATTATAGTGATGAATTTACATCGAGGGTAAGATTTTCAGTAAATGCACATTTGGCAGCTCTACGAATTTGCTAACTTCTGCTAAATTCGACTGACAAATGTATATAACAGAGTAATTTTGGCATTGTTCCGATTAACAATGTCTTTTTCATTGTCTTAAACTATATTTTGAACGTCACTTTTCTCTTAAATTTTGTTTTTTTGAGTGGATTGGTGACGGCGAATTGTACATATTCTGTCGATCTGACCCTTGACCCTCCCTTTATGGTATAATACATATATATTGAATCATACTGAATACCATGAATGTTGACATATTATGAAGTATGACACATTACGTAACATTGCATAATAACCTTATCATATCTATATTAGTTATTAGGACAATAAAAAACCAGTATTAGGGCTATAAAGTACCAGTATTAGGTCTATAAATTGTGAATTTGTCAATTAAAAATTTAACCTAAACGATGATTTGAATATGTAAAGTTCTACACTGTCTTTATTAAATACATTGTCATCATCCCATTATATTATGATTTAAAAGGATACCAGGAAGATCTCATACTTTGAGAGGGACCATTCCTTTTCAGAACTGCATTAAAACAGAAATGTATATATGTTTATTGAATAAAGGTGTTTATACATATAACGTATCAGTACTGTGCACGTCTACTTATTCAAGCCAGTCTAGGATATGAGGTAACGGGGATATAACTACAAAAAGGAGTTCACTAAGTATAATATGATAACAAACTTTTACATATGTTAGGAAAGAAAAATACAAATACTAGAATAATAATAATGTTTCTAAGAGCCGGGCACTTAGGCAGTATTCAAGGAAAAATAACAAAAACCCTCTAAAATCCACTCCCAGGATCTTTTTATGTATATAATTCAACATTCCTAATAGTATTAAGTGTCGATATTAATTGGATAGGTGCATACTCTTCCTAATCTATCCAACGTGAATAATGCTATATTTGTGTTTGACAGCCCTTGAATGTCTGTCTAAAATCTGATAAAGGCAGCTCTCAGATGTACTATGTATGCCGTTAAACATAGTGATAACATCAGTAACATAAATGGGTCAGATTTTCAGAAAATCTATAATTCACCTTCACCAATCATCTCAAATGACTCCCATCTAAGACAGAAATAATGTTCAAAATACAGTTCAACCTAACCAAACAGATTGCTAGAATCAATGCAATGCCGAATATACTCGAATTTATCTAGTATTGACCAAATTGCAGCCTAATTTAGCAGATTTTACTAAATGTGACCAGGTGCCAATTGTACACATTTTCTGAAAATCTGACCCATATATTCCATTATTACACTTATTGACATGTAACTTTATAGTTCTTCACGAAAGGAATTTCCAATGCAATTATGTAAGAATTAAAGATTAATGAGGCGAAGAGCTTAAAAGCATTTATTATACACGCATTGCTCTGAAAACAACGTATCTAGAGTGATTTACGCATAGTGCGTATTTCACTAGTGATTTACGTGGGGTTGTCATGGCAACCAATCTGTTTTTTACCAAGATTACCGGTAAAATTCAAATTAATGATTAGATTTTTTTCTATTTTCATGATTGAAAGCATGTATAATAAATCTGTTAACTAACTCATTGGTTTCAGCCGCTTAGATATTGCAATTATCTGAGCAGCTTGTGCAATATTCACGCTCCTTCAACCAACTCGTTAGTTAACCTGTATTTATTATACAATGCGTTGATTAGTTCTCGTCCCTACCATGCACATTCATATGGAAGGAGTAAATCTAGTTGTGTCCTCAAGTTAAATCACCCATGAGCCCTAATAAGGACTAATGTTCTATATTGTCTCTATGGTAGGTCTTACCTTGAGAGTCTTAAAGGTTTTTCATTAAAGAATCCAGAGCTTGACTCAGGACACAATTATATAAGTTAACAATGGCTTTGTTCCCTAAAATGGACAGATCTTCAGAAAATGTACAATCTTCAGATCTACATATATAGTAATTTTTTGAAAATTAGACAGAGAAAAGGTCAATACTAGGTATATATGAGTATATTTCACATTGCCTTAATTCAAACCGTCTGTTTGGTTATGTTGGACTGAATTTTGGACTTTATTTGTGTTTATTTCGATTAATTGAGAGGATTGGTGAAGGGGAATTGTACATTTTCTGGCGATTTCACCCCTTTACTCTTAGTCATTTACACAATGCGTTGATCATTTCTTGTTTCTGCCACATTCATATAGTAAGTGTAAATGTATTTAAATCTAGGTGTGTCCCCAAGTTACATCGCCATAAGGGCTATTGTTCTTATTTAGAATCACACGGGACCGATAAAAACAGTGTCACTTACAATTGGGCATTATTAAAGTCTAATTTCTTCCAATAGAATTCAAGAAAAGGTATTGTCTCTATGGTAATTGTTACCTTTAGAGTATTAGAGGGCTTTTCATTAAAGGATCCTGAACATGACTCAGTACACAATATACAAGTTAACAATGGCTTTGTTCCCTAAAATGGTCAGATCTTCAGAAAATGTACAATCTGCAGATGTACATATTTAGTAAATTCTGTTAAATTAGACTGAGAAATGGTTATTACTAGGTATATCTGAGTATATTTCACATTGCCTTGATTCAAACAATCTGTTTGGTTATGATGGACTGAATTTTGAACCTTATTCTTGTCCTAAATTTGGATTATTTGAGAGGATTGGTGAAGGGGAACTGTACATTTTCTGGCCATTTCACCCAAAAAGATTTTTGCAAAATATTCACAGTCAATAAAACATCAGTTGAATAAGTTATCTGCTTGACTGGTATGACTAAACATTCGCTATTAATGAAGTTATTTTTTGGAAAACTTATCAAACACTTCCTTCCCATTATGTATTTTAAATTGCTTCTTAAAAACATTGTTTTCCCTTGAGTAAGTCCCTACATTAACAGAATGATAGTCATTGCAATGTTTTCATTAAAGGTTAACAACATTGCGTTCAGTTGAGTGAGTCCATACATTCTGATAATGGGTCAGATTTTCAGAAAACGTACAATGCAACTTCGCCAATCTTCTCAAATAACCCAAATATCAGACGAAAATAAAGTTCAAAATACAGTTCAACCTAACCAAACAGATTGCTATGATTAATGCAATGCCGAATATACTCGAATTTACCTAGTATTGACCAAATTGCAGCCTAATTTAGTCTAATGAATCAATGTGTAGAGCTGCCAATTGTACATTTTCTGAAAATCTGACCCATGTATTTTTTGCAAGGTTTTCATTAGTTAACCGTTCGTGCTGTGCATAAAGCTATTATTTTAAAATTATCAGCGCCTGGGATTCATGAATGAATGTTCAGTAAAGTGATAAACATTTTAAAGTAAATACAACTTCGCTGCGTGACTGATGTAATCAAACAGTCGTTATTAATTTCTCTTGAATTTCACTTTCAGGCCAACACTTAAATAATTGATTACAACATTGTACGTTCTAGGTGAAAAATAAAATTATAAATCATGTGTAAAATTAGTATCAAGAAGATAATTAACAAGAAGAGGTAAAAAATGGAGAATGGTCCATGTAAACACGCCTGATTACATCAAACTATTGAAGGGTCAGATTTTCAGAAAAAGTACAATTCAACTTCGCCAAACTTCTCAAAAAACCCAAATTTAAGACGGAAATAAAGTTAAAAATACAGTTCAACCTAACCAAACAGATTGCTAGAATCAATGCAATGCCGAATATACACGAATTTACCTAATATTGACCAAATTGCAGCCTGATTTAGCAGAATTTACTAAAAGTGTACAGCTGCCAATTGTACATGTTCTGAAAATCTGACCCTGAAACTACTTTTACACCCCATGTTTAGCATTGTAAAAGCCCAGAAGGCAGGTTATGTTCGAATAAAGGATTTTTTTTAAAAAATTGATTACAGAAACATGCTTGTCCACAATGTGGATATATTCTAGCGTCGCCTTTCAAAACTATTACAAAACGATCTTTGTTTATTATGAATATATTCAACAACCAATCATATATATGGGTCAGATCGTAAGAAAATGTACAATTGGCCTTCACCAATCCCCTCAAATAACCCAAACTTAAGTCAGAAATGCAGGTTCAAAACACATTTTAACATAACCAGACAGATTTATTGAATGAATACAATACAGCATACATTCAGATATACTCAGTACTTATCATTTTTCACTCTAATTTAGCAGGATTTGATAGATGTGTAGAACTGTAGATTGTGCATTTTTTTTTTAAATTTCCACATTCTTTTTTAAATTTCCACATTATAATTATCTATCAATATCAATCTTTCAGAGTATCAGTCCACCTGCAAACTATCAAATATATTACTTAGTCTAATCGTTCATATATGGGTCAGATTTTCAGGAAATGTACAATTGGCAGCTCTACACATTTAGTAAATTCTGCTAAATTAGGCTGCAATTTGGTCAATACTAGGTAAATTCGAGTATATTCGGTGTTGCATTGATTCTAGCAATCTGTTTGGTTAGGTTGAACTGTATTTTGAACTTTATTTTCGTCTGAAATTTGGGTTATTTCAGAGAATTTGTGAAAGTAAATTGTACATTTTCTGAAATTCTGACCCATATATTATCCTCTGGTAGGCCTAATGAGGACTTTTCAAGACAAAGAACTACGAGACCAATAAAAACACATACATTACAGCCAAGTTATGTTTTACAATCTATTTCATATTCCCTCAGAACAATTGTGTTTTCAGTCAAGTAACTCCAGACATTCTGACAATATCTATTATTTTTTGTTTTTTAAAAAGTTTGTTATTCAGTTTTCCTGCCATCAAGGCTCATACAAATCTAATCACAGGTTCACAGCGTCCCTTTGTATTCTTAATTTTTTTGGATTTTCACATTTTCCGTCATTCTCTTACCAACAATTACCAGTGACGAGAGGTTCTTCTAACATAAGGAGTAAATATAATAGGCAAAATGTTAACTTTCGTCCCCTCCATTTCTCTGAGAAGACTTCCCCATATATACTGTCTTTGCTTTTTGTTCTTCCCATGAATGATATTATTATATTCAGTCATCCTTACATTAATTTTCTACTCATTGACAAACGCTGTGAAGACAATTTTCAAACAATCTATTCATTGCAATGTTTTCATTAAAGGCCTACATTGACCCTTTCATGCTATGTGCACATACACATATTGTGAAATTACCAGGCCTAAAGTTAGCATCCTAAGTAATTGTTAAAGTGGAAAGTAAACAAAGTATTGACAGTATCGGTTATGTGAAAATAGCGTACACACACTCAAACTCAAAGCACAAGAAAAGAAGACAAAATCATATTGAGATTGTCAACTATCTTTTTCTACGATTACTGAGAACATTATAATAATATTATAACCTTCAATTTAACCTGGATAAGACATACACTATAAAATCTGACCGAAAATGATCACTAGGCAGCTCTACACATTTAGTAAATCCTGCTAAATTAGACTGAAAAAGAAAAGATACTTTTTCTGAATCTATTTGGTACTGTTTGATGCAAAAATATCTTAACCTCATCTTATTTTTTTCTCTTAACTCTGGGTTATTTGAGAAGATTGATGAAGGCCAATTGTACATTTTCCGGCGACCAGACCCATATAGTACAGAAAAAGAGTTGTTAGTATAATTTATATTAGACGATAAGGACAGACTATGAAAGCAGACCACCCTGGGAGAGTTTCCTTTATGCATTGTTATTATAACGTATGTACATAAAAATGACTTCCTAGATAAAGAAAATATTTGAGCTGGCCCTCTATATCATGTACACTTAGACATGTTTCACAATTTGTCAAATTGCAACTTCTAGCAATGCGAAACATTATTGGGAATTAATTAATTTTTGGATAAGAGTCTTATTGCACCGGATTTATATTTTTTAAATAAATAGAAATAAGAATTTACACTTATAATTTAATCTTTGCAATTTGTTACCTTGCTTTTGTTTGTTTTCATAGACAGGCTCAGTGTATATATTGGTATGAAGCTCATGATATTAAAATAACCAAGTTGTTTGGCAAGGTCATTTACAACTACTTTATTGAGTATGAATTTGATGGACTGGCATAGAATCATACTTGGGTCAGATTCTCAGAAAATGTACAATTCACATTCACCAATTATCTAAAATAACCCAAATTTCAGACGAAAATAAAGTTCAAAATACAGTTCAACCTAACCAAACAGATTGCTAGAATCAACGCAATGCCGAATATACTCGAATTTACTTAGTATTGACCAAATTGCAGCATAATTTAGCATAATTTACTAAATGTGTACAGCTGCCAATCGTACATTTTCTGAAAATCTGACCCACCTGGGCTATGGAATGCACTCGTCAACACATCCAGTTAATTATAGATACCAGTCTTATACTTACCTAAACTTTGGAGTCTCCTAATTCAACGCAGTACTAATGTTAATGCCAATATATAGTTACTCTTATGGCCACCAAGCCAGTACATGATAGTATTTATTTATTTCTCCCATAGCAGATGCATCTCATATTTTGGCTGAAGGAAGGCCTACCTGATTAAAACATCCTGTACTGGATTCCTAGTCCACTATTGTAATAATTTGTACCGACCATCCCATGTTTGTATGATGTGTCTCATATGTTTTATACTTTATACTCTCATATCTTGTATTTTATACTCTTCAACCATAGACTGTGCTACGCAGCCAAACCATGTAAATGTCTATCCCCAGAGTCAGGGGAACATATCTTGTACTTCACATTTTGTATCTTATATTTTACTGTATAGTACATATCTTATAATGTATAACACAACCAAAATTATGTAGAAGCCTAAGGGAACGGCCGGAAGATCTGGGTATAAATCCTGAATGGTACCCAGAGGCCTGTTGACCTGTTCATCAACAGCCTGTAACACACAGATGAATAAAAGATTGCTCTATCTATCTATCTATCTATGGGTCAGACTCTCAGAAAATGTACAAATTTGACCCGTACGTGGATTGGGCATGATTTAAGAGAGCATTAGGGACAGGTTATTTGTTTTAAAAAATCATTCAGAGCCAGTTTCCTGAGGGCAGAGCATGGATATGTAATGCTTAGCCGTCAGAAAATGTACGATTCGCCTGAAACAAGGTTCTTAAAGAACCCTTAAGCTAAAGTTGAGCCGAATAAAACAGTTCAAAATAACAGAACTTTTGTTGAATCAGCGAATACAAAATATACTCAGATACACCTAGTATTCAATATATGTGTACCTATTTTAGCATAATTTACTAAATATGTACAGCTGCCGATTGTACATTTTCAAAGGATCTGACCCATACACACAGTTTTTCCTTTGAGCTCCCACATTTACCCAAATTACCCTTTATTCTTAAAGAGACTAATTGTTATCTCTTATAGTATCTAGGCTTAACCGACTCCCACCGGCAGGCTAGACACATATTATAGCTGCTGATAAGGAAACATAAAAGAAATATTTAAAGCAGGAGACAGAAAGAACAATGAGATTTATCTGTATTGATGTAGTCTCACTTTAGAAGTTTCTCCCCTGACGACTAGTGAGTCAGATTTTCAGAAAATGTACAATTGGCAGCTGTACATTTTTAGTAAATTCTGCTAAAGTACACTGCAATTTGGTCAATACTAGGTAAATTCGAGTATAGTCAGCATTGCATTTATTCTAGTAATCTGTTAGGTTAGGTTGAACTGAATTTTGAACTGAATTTTCGTCTGAAATTTGAGTTATTTGAGAGAATTGGTGATGGTGAATTGTACATCTTCTGAAAATCTGACCCTAGTAATACCAGATAAGGTTCAGTTAGGTGATCCACATTAACTCGACAATAAATTCTGCCCTCAAGGAAAACAGCCATTATACCAGTTCAAGCTGAGAGATTACTTTAGAATATACAAAGGTATCTTAGATATGCCTGGCTTGGCAATGGTTATACCCTATGTTATAGTACTGGGTCAGGTTTGTAACATACATAGTTAAAGCTATATGGGTCAGATTTTCAGAAAATGTACAATCAGCGGCTCTAGGAATTAGCCTAATTTCTGCTAGATTAGACAGAAAAAATATAAATAATGGGTATATCAGAGAATCTTTGGCATTGAGTTGATGAAAAATGTCTCTATCATTGTGTTAAACTGGATTTTTAACGTCAATTTTCCCGTAAATCTGGGTTATTTGGGAGCATTGGTGAAGATGAATTGTACATTTTCTGACGATCTGACCCATGTGACTGAATTTAACTATATTCTGCCGGTGGTATATGTCTTTATTCCATGATTTGGCCGTGAGCGTACAATATAATCGATATACTTGCCGCTCACAAGGTGGACAATATAAACTCCCTGTATTGTACAGTGACGTCACGACCGTTCGAGACTATGCAGACATCTCACTTTGATGAAATTAATGCAAATAAAGTTGTTTTAAGTTAAGAATCATGGAATAAAAGCAAGAATAGCACAGTATCGCGTCTTCATACGCGATACTATGCTGTTCTTGCTATAATACAATAATTGAAGTCGAATCGGCCGAGAAAACTATTGCCATTCTATTCTATTATTTAAATATCTTTCCTCTTTATCAAGACCTCACCTGGAACAAAAAACCTGGGCTGCGTTGCTCCGTTATTTTATTAAACATGGGTTTTAATGCGAGCTAATATGAATACAGATTGCGAAATTTGTTAAAGTGTTGCACAGCTGTTGCTCCGTGCTGACCCTAAAGAGAGCAACACTTTTGAACCAAATATTGCGATTGCTAAGGTCAGATGGGATAACGAGAAACGGAGCAACGCAGCCCTGGTAATTTTAAAACAATATAGAATGTTGGTAGATGTGGGAATATCGCTTTTATGGGTAAGATTTTCAGAAAATGTACAATTACCAGCTGTACACATTAGTAAATCCTGCTAAATTACACTGAAAAATGGTCGATACTAGATATATCTGAGTATATTTGATATTGCATTGAATAAAAGTATCAGTTCTGTTATGTTAAACTGCATTTCGAACCACATTTTTGTCTTAAATGTGGGTTATTTGAGAGGATTGGTGAAGGTGAATTGTACATTTTCTGAAAATCTGACCGCTGTATCAACTGCTCCGGGTTGCTATGAGTATTGCCTAGCGAAGGACACAGAATAAAAAAGGTTTTTTTCTGTGTTGATTTATAAACAATATTCTTTTCGCACTCAAATTTCCCTTCATTGATTGTTGCCCTTCATTTTGAAAGCATTCTGAGAAGCTAGGGAATTTTCCTGATTTAATGAGAAAATAAAAGATTGCAATAACAAAAATCATTTCCTAAGTTTCCCAAGAGGAATAATAAGGTGGGAATGAATTGAACCAGACATCCACGGAAATCAAATCAAGGAATTATACACAAAGACGGTGAGTAATTTATTTCTTCAATATCCAAATATCCAAATCAATAAATCTAAACTAGGACATACATGTAAAGAATGGAACTTCGTCTGGGTGTATGATCAAAATGGAATAATCAATTGGCGAATGTTCAGCCAAACGAAAACATAATAGCCACAATATCCAGGAATACATGGGTCAGATTTTCAGAAAATGTACAATTCACCTTCGCCAATCCTCCCAAATAACCCAAATTTCAGACAAAAATGAGGTTCAAAACCCACTCCAACATAACCAGACAGATTGTTGATATCAAGGCAATATAATATAAAACATAAACAGATATAGTGTCTACCTATTATTCACCATTTTCAGTTTAATTTAGCAGAATTTCCTAAATGTGTATAGCTGCCAATTGTACATTTTCTGAAAATTGACCCATATATAAAGGTATATGAATATACATGAAGGTTTATTATAGATCTAAACTGTTATCGTTGGAATCTTCCCAGGGTATCCATAGGTAGTGGGCGGTGTGGCTTTATGAACCAAATGTTGATATGCATGAATGAGATCTTGAGAATTTGCTAACAATTAATGTTTACAAACCTCCAATTATACCACAATAAATAGAATGTATGTGACCTTATATACTACAATATATAGTGACTATGTGACTAGGTGAATATTTGGGGATTTCTTGGAAGAATCAAGTCGCAGTGTAGGCTCAGAGCTGACAGGAGTCCCTCAAAACCTAGGGAAAGCCCCATTGCTCCTGACCACAACATGCTATCATATGCCATCATATAATCTTGTTTGTATCAACAATTATTCAAAAACACAACGTACAATACAATACACAACGTATTATTTAGCCTTGAGAAGTACATGACTACTAATTACTGCAACCATCAAGGATTCCATTATCATATCAAAATCATCGGATTTAATGGACCAATTAATGTCAAGCTTGTAGTATGTGGGTCAAGTTTTCAGAAAATGTACAATCCACCATCACCAATCCTCTCAAATAACCCAGATTTCAGACGAAAATAAAGTACAAAATACAGTTCAACCAAACCAAACAGATTGCTAGTATCAACCCAATGCCAAATATACTCGAATTTACCTAGTATTGACCAAATTGCAGCCTATTTTAGCAGAATTTACTCAATGTGTAGAGCTGCCAATTGTACATTTTCTGAAAATCTGACCCAGATCCATAACGAGAAATAAACGGCCATGGTAATGAGTGAGACAAACCCTTCTGCATCACACTATATATATAGACAATTAAAGAGCAATAAATTGACATATATATGGGGTCTTGATGAAATAATTTGCCAGACATTCAATTTTGAGAGCATTTGCCACAGCCGGAACTGGTGGTTATTAGCGTATGCATACATGATACACGAGGAAACACCAGGCACTGAACGCTGACTTAATTATATTTTTATAGCTGACAAAAAACGGAGAATGTGTTGAAGCGAAAATAATGTATGTTGAACTCTACTTTAGTCTTTACTCTCTATAACATGCCCATGCTTTTATAATATGGGCCGCAATGACGGTGTAGAATTTTGATATACAATTCGTTATTTAATGAGACTTCTGAGTCCGTTCTGAACCAAACTACATCTATTGTCTGTGTTCCGCTCATTGCTTCTTGCCCGCTGGAGAAATAGTCAGCACAAACCGAGGTTAGGTCCAGGACCCTTAAACTGGTTGCAATAATATATATATTTTACAATAAGATATAATGTTATATTTTTAATTAACAGCAGGGTTTTAATTTCTTTTCTTTTCAACCTTTAGATACTTGTGTCCAAACAGAATAAAAAGTGAAGTATTTTACGAGTTTACATTTGTGCTAAGTGGAGATGATATAGTAGATGTAACTCAGCGCTATAGACTAGATTCATTAAACTCAATCTGTACTAGGCTCCGGACTAGGCTCACGGTATCTTAGATCAGACAAGAATGGTATATCAGTGATTGGACGCCTACTACGCTGATGGCTTTCCCGGCATCTTAATGAGATTCTAAAGGCTTTATGCGGTTCAGAGGGAAAGGCTTTCCCTCAGTTTGAAGGGATTCTCTCAGCTCTGAGCTCAGACTGGTGTGATATTTCTTTCTCCCCAATTGTAAAATATTCTCAATAATAAGCTGTAGTATGGTTGTAATTCTGGTCAATTTTAAATCGTTCATTTGACCTGTTTGTAACCTGAACTTGAACATTGAACAATACAACATAGTTTACAATTGAATTAAGTATAGTTATGATGGTTTGGGGACAAGGAAGAGGATTGTGAGTCGTAGGGAACAATAGGCCAGGAATGCAATCAAGGCATGCAGTCGAGCATGCACAGTGGAATGCACAGTGTTCCCACCCATCCCCTCCCCACCCTTTATATGGGTCAGATTTTCAGAAAATGTACAATTGGCAGCTCTACACATTTACGAAATTCTCCTGAATTAAGCTGAGAAATGAAGAATACCAGGTATATCTGAGTATATTTGGTATCGCATTGATTTAAAGTATCAGTTCTGTTATGTTAAATTGCATTTTGAAGCTCATTTTTGTCTTAAATGTGGGTTGTTTGAGAGGATTGGTGAAGGCGAATTGTATATTTTCTGAAAATTTGCGAGAAAATGTACAATTCACCTTCACCAATCCTCTCAAATACCCTAAATTTCAGACGAGAATAAAGATCAAAATACAGTTCAACATCACCAGACATGTCCGAGTCAACACAATATCAGACATACTCAAATATACCTAGTATTGACCACTTCCCAGTTAAATTTAGCAGAATTTACTAAATGCGTAGAGCTGCCGATTGTACATTTTCTGAAGATCTTACCCACATAGTGCAGATATCTGATTAATCCACAACACATAGCAGGTCTGGATTTGTATTGTGGTTTGATCAGATCAAAGCGCTCCCAGAATTAATAATATCACGCCGTCAAATGATACACAAGCGATTGTTATATCCATCAAAATATGAGCAGTATTTCACAATACAATAAAGAAATTGCAAAGTGCCTATATAATATTATATATACAAATATACATGCATGCATGTGTACACACATACATACACACATTTACATTAGTATACATAATAATTTATGTATTAGTATACATATAATGTATGTTACATACACATATATTTATACAAATGAAAACATCCATGCATACATACACATATCATTGTCAAAATCAATGAGAGTTACCAAGAGTTATGTTTGAAAAACAGCAATATTTTTGGGTACACAACTACCAGTAAATAATTAAATCTACTCCATGAGAAGGCCTTCAAAACGCACGTATATATATTAAATACAATGTCTTAAAATTTAGATATAATATAACATCTTTTATTCAGTAATCAAATAATGATACAAAATTTGGATGATCCCTCTACAATGTAGATGTTCCAGGCCAACCATCATAAATGATAATTAACGTAAGATTAATATAACTTAAAGTGCTAAGCCCCTCAAACATGAAAACATTGCCACAAAGACATCTTGTGAATAAACCACTTTGAAAAATATCAATTTTCCGACTTGGGACTAATTTTCCTGAAACACATCACAATTGCCAACCTAAGGAAATCCAAACATCTCCCCAAAATGCCTGAACTGAAGACACTACGTTATGTCAGGAATGTTCCTTTGAATTTCACGGCATTTCTTCAGAGTGGGAATTAGTAGTCAAGAACGAGGATATAATATGTAAATCCCATGATAACATGTACTGAACATGCGTATAGTACGTTTACATGGGGGTGAAGTCTTCAGAAAATGTACAATTCACCTTCACCAATCCTCTCAAATAACCCAAATTTAAGACAAAGACCAGGTTCTAAATACAGTTCAACATACCCAAACAGATGTATTGAATAAATACAATACAAAATACACTCAGATATACTCAGTATTTAACATGTATCACTCTGATTTAGTAGAATTTGAGAGATGTGTAGAACTGTAGATTGTGCATTTTCTGGAAATCTGACCCATGGACGTATATCATGCATTGTAAGATTTATCTCTTCATGATTCTCAAGGGGTAGACTGCCAACAATGCAGAATAGATAAACGTACCCTGAACATGCAATACTGAACTCACCCGCCCCCTGCCCCCCCCCCCCCCCCTGCCCCCTGCCCCCTGCCCCCCCCCCCCCCCCCCACCCAACTCCCCTGTAAGTTCAGACTCAACAGTTGGCCATATAATTGAAATAACGCACCGTATATGGTGCATAACTTGTGGGTACGCATAACTGGGTCAGACTTTCACAAAATGCACATTTGGCAGCTCTACAAATTTGCTAACTTCTGTTAAATTAGACTGAACAAATATGAATAACGTGTATATCAGAGAATCTTTGGCATTGTTTTGATTAACAATGTTTTTTTCATTGTCTTAAACTGTATTTTGAAGGTCAATTTTCTCTTAAATTTGGGTTATTTGAGTGGATTGAAGATTGTACATTTTCTGGCGATCTGACCCAACTATGACCTTTTGGGGGGCAGATGGGCGGCGTTTTATTTAAATTTATTGCACAGTTCGTCAAGATTATGTCAGATGAAAGACGGATTGTGCACAAAAAGACACGTAATTGGCGGCCAATCGTTGTCCAATCGCTGTATGAAATGCCTACGGTATTTTAGTTCGCTTAAATGAAATGTTCATGTGATTAAAAGCTGTTCGTCTTGTAATTAATGTTGTTGTCATGCGTTGAAGATACAAGGTTTACGTTAAGGTTATTAAGGGATAAATAAAATCTGATAAGTTACGACTTAAGATTCAAATTTCGCCCGTGCTTTCTCATTACTGGCAGTCTGTTCTTTCATCTGAATTTATTTCATTTGATGATGCTATGTCAATAAAAAATATATTTTTTAAATGAAAATGAATAGAGGTTCAAATAGCATGAACATACCCACATTATGTACAATTAAACCCGTGGCCTAGAATTTCGTTTCCAAACCTGGTTGATGTTTTTTCAAAAACATAAACCAGGATTTGAAATGAGATCATAGGATTCATCAGGAGACCCAAATCGGGGGGCAATCGGGAGGCAAATCGGCTGTGTGTGGGCAGGGTCTAAACCCCACAAACTCCAGGAGGCACATTTTGGAGATTATTGCTAAGTAAAGTGAAAAATACTACCGGAAATATTGTGTACAATATTAATATGGGCTTAGTATTGACCAAATTGCAGCCTTATTTCTGTACAATTTCTTAAAATGTACAATTGGCAGCTGTACACTTCTGTAAATTCGGCTAAATTCGGCTGCAATTTGGTCGATACTTGGTAAATTCGAGTATATCTGGCATTGCATTGATTCTAGCATGCTGTTTCAATTCAATTCCATTCAAGAATTCTTTATCGCATTTGTTCTTAAGTACAATATGGTAGTTCGACTGTCTTGATAGACAAGAGTCTAAGAAGTTCTTCCGCCGAGTGCCAGTTTGCTTTATTTGTACATTTTGCACTCATGAGAGTGTTTGCTTTAGAAGATTAATTGGCGAAGTTGAATTGTCCTTTTTCTGAAAATTTGACCCGTATCCTGTTCTCACTGCCTATGGAGGATGCTATGAGATTAACTAATACTTAGATATTAAATAACATATATTCATACAAAATACAAAAATTGGAATAATTCCCCATATGTAATAGAGGGTGCACGAAGTAAGAGTTCGCAGAGTTCTCTCAGACTAGACTCAGAAAATAATCGTTCATAGTACAATGCAAATTATGATAAGAGGGAGTTGCAGAGCCTCTAAGAGTGGTTTTCCACACACTCTTATATGGGTCAGATTTTCAGAAAATCTTCAGATCTACACATTCATTAAATTTTGTCTTAATTTTGGGTTATTTGAAAGGATTGGTGAAGGCGAATTGTACATTTTCAGGCGATTTCACCCACATTTCTTTTTATTAGAGAATAGGCCGTACATTTAAATGTTTTTATCATAGTACAATGCACACACTATATCCTTATTCTGTCTAACTGAAGGATAAGTAGTTTAGGGGTTTTGTTCCCACTAGAAAATTGCCAATTGAAGATGAAAGACGAATACAAGGTGGAGAGACAGTTAAATGACAGGTTGTGACGTCATTTCGGCGGCAGACGACATTTCCACATTATTCATTTGTACCGTTATTATATAAATTAACACTGGCAAACGTTTCCTGCAAAAAATAAAATTATACATAAGATAAGTATCTATTTGAAATGATGATTATTTACTTGTCGCTGAGTAAAAAATATAGATGAAAAATGAACCAAAACATAAAAAGTAATATCTTTGGAAGAATTATTAATGTTTACTCGGCTGAAAAAAGTATCAATGCAGAGAGTTCACCACGTCCATGTAAAGTCGGCCATGTTTCTTTTTATATTTAGATATAACCGGAGGAAAGGAAGAGCCAACCTGAAGAGAGACAATTATGTTTATCAATGGGCTTTACAGATGGTTTTCTAGGTCTAAAATGTATATTTTCCCCCCTTTTTGTACTGAGAGTGCATCATGGAGTGCGGGAAGGGTGACGCAATTATGGTCGAACCAATAGGGAAGGTTGACAGGCGCCGGGGACTGTGTGGGGGGGTGGGGGGGGGGAGGGAAGAAGAGAATAGCTCATGAGATTTAATTTGAATTTTCTGAAGGTACGGATCAGAATTTAGTCGCTTTACATCGACTTGTGACCGATGATTTCAGATACAATTAATTGCCATTTAGATAAATAGGAGAGTGGTTTCTTTTTTTTCGTCTATATATCTTGCGAATATGTAGAATTTAGTTCATATCAAACGATGAATATATGAACATGCAGGATTGCTGGATTGTTGTTCTTTGGAAGGCATTATTTTAAAAATAAAGCTCTCTAGAAAGAGCGTATCACGGGAAGAAGAGGTACGAGGATAATAATAAACTTTCTCTTTTCCTTTATTCTATTTCCAATGTTTTGGCATACAGCGGTAGTTGGCCTATTCAGGAAAATAACTCATCGTTAAATATAAAGATCAGATTATATAATACTTTTATCTTTCAGTACTTGATTTATATATGTTTTTTGAATGACACAATTTGCTCAATTTGAAAATAAAAATAAAACCTAAATTCACTATACTTATGAGAGTGTATGAATTACCAGGTGGTACAGACAGGGCCAACTCGACCCTCCCCCCTCCCCCCGTCCCCCCCCCCCTCCCCCCGTCCCCCCGTCCCCCCTTCCCCCCTTCCCCCTTCCCCCCTTCCCCTCACCCGCTTGACCCAACTGAATATATTAGAAGATCGTCCCTAGGCAAGAAGACTCCGGTTTAGGTCAATATTACAAACTTTGAGTAATAGAGGTTTACTTTTACAGTAACTGTGTGTGGTATAAATAGGGGAGGGGGGGGGGGGGTTAGAGGGCTTATAAGGGCATTATCACTGTTTAGCCATCTATATGCCGCATATCATAAGTATTATGAATAATCAAATATCATCAAATATCATCAAAGACTATCAAAGATCATCAAAGATCATCAGATATCATCAAAATTAATGTATATAATAGAGGCATTCTGTCACAGGGCATTAGGAGCACGGGGGCAAGGGTTAATTATATACCCTACATTATTACACCCCTGTGCTGTAGTTGCCTATACCTTTAGCATTGTATGCCACACTTGGTCAAGGTGGTGCATAACATGTAAATTATGCCACCCTTGGCGCATAACATGTAAATTATGCCACCCTTGGTGCATACAACAAGTAGGTCCGGCAGCCAAGCCTGATCACTGGAAGCCAAATTGTGTATTAATGCGCCCTAATTTCTCTTGAAATAATAAATATAAAGCTTCAAAATGAAAAGTTTATTATTTCGGTTTATTTATTCATTTTATTTATTTTTGGGGTATAATAAATATAGAATGTACCACGGGTTCAGCCTGTCAAAGAGTTATGCATCTCGGTTGCGGAGGGAGACCTTGGGGCTACGCTGCGTTGTTTTAATTTCTTATTGTTATCATTACTGTACACTAACGTCCTCATTGGGGCTTTAATGGGATTTTGCTGCCAGTTCCCTAAGCTTTAAGGGATCAGATAGGCTCTGAGCCTAGACTAGTTTAATGTACTTAGGCCCAGAGACCCCAATACCCAGTAGCCCCCACCTTGAGGAAATTACATGATAACCAAGATCGATACGATGTCAATGGCTTTCCTGGCCCTGGAATAGGCCCAACACTACCATCCTCATGGGGTTTTAATGAGATTTTGCTGCCAGTGTTCCTTAGCTTTTAGGGATCTGATAGGCTCTGACCCTAGATTGGTTTAATGTACTTATGGGTCAGATTTCCAGAATTAGTAAATTCTGCTAAATTATAGGCTGCCATTTGGCCAATACTAGGTAAATTCCAGTATATTTGGCATTGCATTGATTCTAGCAATCTGTTTGGTTAGGTTGAACTGTATTTTGAACTTTATTTTCGTCTGAAATTCGGGTTATTTGAGAGAATTGGTGAAGGTGAATTGTACATTTTCTGGCGATTTCACCCTTAGGCTCAGAGACCCCAAGACCCAGTAGCCCCCACTTTGAGGAAATGACATCCCTCGCCTCACCTGTTGATCAATAGAGAACGTGAGCCCTCACCCCCGCCCTCACCCCCCGCCCTCACCCCCGCCCTCACCCTAACTCACCCCTCCTCACCCCGACCCTAAATGTTACCTTAGTCAACTTAACCCCTGTATTTGATGGATGACAGACTCAGATATGACCACAGATTGCCAGTAGCGAGGTAAAAAAAAATTTGGTTTCTTTAAACAAACTCTATTTCCTCCTTCCTAGGGCGTCATCCATAATATGTCCCTGGGTTGTGTTAAGGTTTTGTAGGATATTTTTATCCCTGCATGTGGGTCAGATTTTCAGAAAATGCACTATTGGCAGCTCTACACATTTAGGAAATTCTGCTAAATTAGGCTGAAAAATGATGAAAACCGGGAATATCTAAGTATATTTGGTATTGCGTTGGTTTAAGATATCTGTTCTGCTATGTTAAACTGTATTTTGAAGCTCATGTTTGTCTTAAATGAGGGTTATTTGAGAGGGTTGGTGAAGGGGAATTGTACATTTTCTGAAGATCTGACCCAATATATGTCCCTGGGTTGCGATAAGGTTTTGTCAAATATGCT
The DNA here is from genome assembly GCA_942159475.1 of Sthenelais limicola. NCBI lineage: Eukaryota > Metazoa > Annelida > Polychaeta > Phyllodocida > Sigalionidae > Sthenelais > Sthenelais limicola. The sequence goes on along the minus strand of OW804094.1, from coordinate 146,967,284 downwards.
TATTCTTGCATATAGCTTTGTCAATGCATTTGTATTGATGTTTGAGTTAGGTCACCCTTCTATGGGAACTGCAATAACCATTGTAATCGTGCAATATACATGTACATATTTTTTATTTACTTAAAAAGGCCAAAACATATTTAAACAGTTCAATTGAAAAACGCTATATCCAGCATGGATTATTTCACGCGTCGCCTTTATAAAATTACTCAATATTCACACAATTCACACAACGTGAAGAACAATCAATGTCAAATCATCTGTTCATATAGATACTCCGAAAGAAATACTACTACTCTCTCTATAGTTAGAGCTCTAGATATTACACCAGCTACAATATATTGGTCAGATCTTCAGAAAATGCTCTGATTTGTAGAGGGTTTAGCACTTATACTCATATGAATCCATGTAACAAATCTCGGGACGTTGTATTAAATATATCCTTTAAGATTTGAAGGCCTTCGTATGGAGTATATTTAGTTAATTTACTGGTAATTACCCATCTAAACCTTTTTTTTCAATAATAAAAATATCAAACTTAAAATATAGAAATACCTATTAGGTTATTAGTGTTACTCTTATTGGAATCAGCTTGATCTCCTCTGTTCAAATATGGTGATATCTCAAAATCCATATTTTGCGACTTATGATACACCATATGAAGCTGCAGAAGAACAAGCTAGTACCATTATGGATGATGAAAGAGGCCATACCTGATGCATGCCTTTCCCTTATTGCATGCCAAAGCAAGACTGGGTGCTGCAACTTACAGTGTGGATGCATGAAGGCTGAATATAGTTCCACTATTAACTGCCATTCCCAAGTTGGCTCCACCCCTGGCAGTAATGTCAACCTCTACATCTTATGCTCAACATGCGTTGTCCACATCTCTATGCTATAATTCACAGTTAGTAGGAAGTACTTAATAGTGTGTCTGAACTTCTTTAGGCAGGCACTTTCTAGAGGAGAATGGCCACCCCTGACTACTGTGATGCAGACAATGACTGACCGATATTGTCTCCGCCCTGAACTGGAGGAATGGATAAGACTGAGGATCAAAATTCTGAATACCATTGAATGCCATGAACTGAAACTGTATACTGAAACAGCTAATTGTGTAGAATAAGGGCAAGGCATTCTAAAATAGCCTCTTTTCTTACCCTAACCCCAGTGTCCACCTAGTTTTATGAATTTAAAGTAATTAATTAAGGGAAGTAGTAAAACTGGGACTATACAAAATAATGAACCAAGGTCAGGTCAGGAATATGATATATAAATGTTATATGAATTACTTAGTAGCAACATTTTTTTTTGTTTATTTTTGGTTGTTATGATCAGCAGATTTTCATAGCAATTGCAGCACTAGTACATAAGGATGCTTCCCAGTGAGACCTTCAATTTGAGCTATTAAATGACCATTTCAATGAAGAAATAAGGATTCTAGACACAATTTAGTCATTTGTTATTTTGTTTACTTTTGGTTACCATGGTAACCATATTGCTATAGCAACCATGGAACTTTCAACATTTGATGCATCTCAGTTGGGCATTAAATTTTAGCTATCAAAAGACCGTAATTGAAGATTATAGATGTGATTTGGTAATTAGTGATTTTTTCTCTTTTTTTGGTTGCCATGGTAACCAAATTGCCAAGGCAACTGCAGAATTAGTGTAATGTGATGCATCTTGGTTAGACCTTTAATTTGAGCCATTACACAATGATATTGATGAATAAATAAGGATTTTAGACATGATTCTTGGTTTTCCTAATACATAATGGCGGCCATTTTGTTTTTTGGCTTTTAGAAGGGTAAAAACGAATTTTTCAGCTTGGTAAGATTATTTTTTGAAATCTACACCAAAAATTTGACCTAAAAATGTTTCTTACCAAATTTTACTCTAAAATGCCCCTAGAAAGTTTTAAAGCTCATTTTGATCCTAGTCTATGACTCATTTTCCTAAAACGGATCATATAATAATATATAGAGTAGTAAATGCCCCTTAAAGCACCCACCCTGAAGTGATATCCCATTTCACCCCAAACCCCGATAATCATCATTTCCACAACAAAATACCTTCGCCCTGATCTCTACAGAGACAAGATCAGAAAAACATCTGCATAAACAAATCTAACATTAGTATTAAGATCATTTTCCACTTTCCCATATCTGATATCGGTTGTATAAATCGAGACAAAAGACGAAATACCAGATATTATCTGACATCGCAACTCGAGTAAAATTTACAAGGAAGTGACTAAGAAGTAACTCAAATCCGGCGGCAGGAGAGCGGTGTCTTCAGATGTTACCTACAAACCCATTCATGCATGATAGAGGCACAATAGGGTCAGATTTTCAGAAAATGTACAATTGGCAGCTGTACACATTTAGTAAATTCTGCTAAATTAAGCTGCAATTTGGTCAATAGTTGGTAAATTCGAGTATATTCGGCATTGCATTGATTCTAGCAATCTGTTTGGTTAGGTTGAAGTGTATTTTCAACTTTATTATCGTCTGAAATTTGGGTTATTTAAGAAGATTGGTGAAGTTGAATTGTACATTTTCTGAAAATCTGACCCAATTGCCTTTATCTGAGAGGAGCAGAGTCATATGTAGGGATAATACCAGCTCTTGACAGAGATAAATGGTGCATAGATTTGTACATTACAATCTTGTGAAGTCACAATCCCTGAAGCGGTATGCTATCAAACAAGAGAGCTATTCACTATTGGTTACAGTGACTTAGTTTGAGGTTTGGGGATCCAGTTTGGGAAAAACTGTCTAGGCCCAAAGTTGAGAAAGTCCCTTCCAGCGAAGGGAAAGCCTCTTGCTTCAAACCGCAAAGTGCCATTATAATTCTATTAAGATCACAAAATGAAAATCTAAAATTAAAATTAAAATTTTTATTTTCTTTAACAAACTTTATTCAATCTATCAACAAATCCACACCATCAAAGGCGATTAACATTCTCAATACAAAAGCCCTTCCTGTCCGCACCAATAGCATGTGTCAGGTGAAAATTGTTCCTGTTAACTTCAAGTTAATATAAAAGCATCAAATTTAGTCAAGCTACTATTAATAGTAACGAACAATTAAAAATTACAATTTTTAAATGAAACGAGACGTACCGTAGGGGAGGTGAAGTTTAATTAAAATCAAAATTAAAACGCCAGGTTCTAGGCAGGGATACTGATTAGCGAAGTAGGCTGACATACCATTCTTATCTGATCTAGAGTAGGGTGGAAAAGCTTGGTTGGCCGAATACCATATGCATGACACTCTCTCCAAGGGAGAAGACACTTTGGGGGTGGAAATGAATTGAGGTGGGGCTCGTGATATGGTACACCAGTAGTGTGATTAAGGGTTATTAAGGTCAGATTTTCAGAAAATGTACAATTCAACTTCACCAATCCTCTCAAATAACCCACATTTAAGACAAAAATTAGCTTCAAAATGCAGTTTAACATAACAGAACTGATACTTTAAATCAATGCGATACCAAATATACTTAGATATACCTGGTATTCTTCATTTTTCAGCCTAATTTAGGAGAATTTCCTAAATGTGTAAAGCTGCCAATTGTACATTTTCTGAAAATCTGACCCATATATGTATGATACGCTCTCCTAGGGCGAAGACACTTTGGGGGTGGAAATGAATTGAGGTGTGGCTCGTGATATGGTACACCAGTAGTGTGATTAAGGGTTATTAGTATTTTGTGGTATAAATCATGAGTTTAGAATGTACTTGAACCTTAGGGGTCAGATTTTCAGAATATGTACAATTAGCAGCTGTACACATTTAGTAAATTCTGCTAAATTAGGCTGCAATTTGGTCAATACTAGGTCATTTAAGCACAGGAATATTCGGCATTGAATTGATTCTAGCAATCTGTTTGGTTAGGTTGAACTGTATTTTGAACTTTATTTTCTTCTGAAATTTGGGTTATTTAAGAAGATTGGCGAAGGTGAATTGTAGATTTTCTGAAAATCTGACCCTTGTGCTCACTTTGTGGAGGTACATCTGCTATTCATTTGACTCATATAAACCATCATTTTTATTTAGTATTGATTCATATTTTATCATAGACAGACATTTATTTGTTATTTCCCTTTACTTCTAATTGAAGAGGGGAGAAGACAAAAAAGGGACAGACAAAGAAAGAAAGAAAGAAAGAAAGATAGTAGAAAAGGAGAGTAGAGGGTGGAAAGAAATATAAGTGAGAAAGAAGGAAATGGAGAAAGTAAGAAAGAAAGAAGAGGATGGAAAAGAGGAAGATGATGACGGAAGAAGAGTGAATGTCTCTCTCTTTAAAAGAAAGAAGAGGGAGAAAGAAGGAGAGAAGGAGAGGGAGAAAGCAAGAAGATGGAAAAAGAAAGAAGAGAGAGAAAAGGAGAACAGAAGGAAAGGAAGAAAGAGAAAAGAGGGGTAGATACAAACAGTCCAGATACACAAGGACAGAAGAGGGAGAGGACACAGAGAACGTGTTAGTGACTGGAAGAGATAGAGAGGTGACGCGAGGACCTTCTCTATTCACCCTTTGGGTCAGATCTTCAGAAAATGTACAAATGACCTTCATCAATCCTCTCAAATAACCCAAATTTAAGACAAAAATCAGGTTCAAAATACAGTTCAACACAACCAGACAGATTCATTGAATGAATCCAATTCTGAACACACTCAGATATACCTAGTATTTATCAATTTTCACTCTAATTAAGCAGAATTTCAGAGATGTGTAGAACTGTAGATTGTGCATTTTCTGGAAAATCTGACCCCATTCATCCTTTTCCATCCTCTCACCCGATTATGGAGGTAAAAGCCCCCCATTACACCCCAGTCACACTCCATTGAACACATACATACACCTGAAATATGTGTAAATAATGTCCATTGTTGAATAGACTGATATGTGTATAAATGATGGCTATTCAGTATAAAGTGTGTACACACCTACCGATTGCCTTCCTGACACGTATAGGTGAATTAAGTGATAGCTATTCAGCCAAATGTATGGGGAGGAGTTATAGATGTATCGTCATAGCTATACATGTGGGTCAGAATTTCAGAAAATGTAAAATTCACTTTCACCAATCCTCTAAAATAACCCTAATTCATGACAAAAATCGGGTTCAAAATACAGTCCAACCTAACTTAATAGATTGTTGGAATCATTGCAATATTAAATATACTCAGATATACTCAGTATTTATCATTTTCACAACTAATTTACGAAATGTGTTTATCTGCCAATTGTACATTTTCAGAAAATCTGACCCATGTATAATGATGAGACTCTGAATATGTATATATATTCAGCGATCGGTTACAAATATATATCTGTTTCCAGAGTGTACTCTTTGTCCTAATCATGAATTAAATAATGAAAAACATCTGATTTTGAACTCTAGAAAAGTTCACTGAAATAACGACAGAAAGATAGTTCTACTTCCAGGTGCATCACTTCCGTCTTGCTTCTGATATGTAATATTGTGTGATATTAGTTAAGCTATCATATTATTAATTATAATTAATTGTTAATTAAACATTAATATCATATTTCAAAACTTCTAATTATGCTAATGATACTGCGATATCACTCTGTATGTCACACATTCTAAAGAGGTGTAGCAATATTGACCAATCACAGGTGGTCACTAAGGTTGCACTTCTACATGGGTCAGATTTTCAGAAAATGGACAATTGGCAGCTCTACATATTTAGTAAACTCTTCTAAATTAGGCTGCAATTTGGCCAATACTAGGTGAATTCGAGTATATTCGGCATTGCATTGATTCTAGCAATCTGTTTGGTTAGGTTGAACTGTATTTTGAACTTTATTTTTGTCTGAAATTTGGGTTATTTAAGGAGATTGGTGAAGGTGAATTGTACATCTTCTGAAAATCTGACCCACATAGCGTCATCAAGCGTCACTAAGTGTCACTAAGTGTCACAAAGCGTCAATAAAGACAGTCTAATGGCTTAAGGCTATTGGAGAACTTCAAATATATGAAAATGGCCGTGGGATTCTAATGTGATTTTGCGGTTTGGAGGGAGAGGCTTCACACCTCCCAACCCCCCATCCCCCGCCCCAGAAAAATCCTAACAAGTGAAAGTCTTTCGCTTCAAACTGCAAAATGACACTCTCAGATTTGCACCTAGACTGGATAATTCTATAACTACCCCCGACACCGCCCCCCTACACACACAGATATATAGTATGCATACCTTAATTGCTAGCCAAACTCGCATGAAGGCAGTTCAATCTAGAATATCTCGACTATTTTCTGTATTTAAAAAAAGTACAAAGAATTAGTTAATTTTACCAAATTCTGTATCAAATCTTATGAAGCACATCTCCTTAGCCCGGACCATAGATACCTAGAAGGGGGCACATATATGGGTGAAGTCTCCAGAAAATGAACAATTGGCCTTCACCAATCCTCTCAAATAACCCACATTTAAAACGAAAATCAGGTTTGAAATACAGTTCAACATAACCAGACAGATTTATTAAATGAATACAATACAGAATATACTATACTCAGATATACCTAGTAATTCTCATTTTTCACTCTAATTGGGCAGAATTTGAGGGATGTGTAAAACTGTAGATTGTGCATTTTCTGAAAATCTGACCCATTATATAGACATAGAGACGTTTAAGGACACGAGGAGAAGACAGATGAGGCTATAGTATTATTATTATTACCCTCTATGGTGGCCAGTTTATAGGAAGGCTTGGGTCAGAAGTGCTGCATGGCTGCCCCAGACAACAAGCCAGCACTACCCCTCCTCCTCCTCCTCTTTGTTACTGCTGGTGCATGAGCTGAGCTAAGTCAGGAGGAAGAGGGTGAAGTTTCCTGTAAATGTACAATTGGCCTTCACCAATCCTATCAAATAACTCAAATTTTAGATGAAATTTATGTTCAAAATACAGTTCAACACAACCGGACAGATTTATTGAATGAATGTAATACATAATACACTCAAATATACTCAGTATTTATCATTTTTCACTCTAATTTAGCAGAATTTGAGACATGTGTAGAACTGTAGATTGAGCATTTTCTGAATATCTGACCCATGAGCTGGGCTAAGTCAGGAGCATGAAGACCCTTGCATTTCACACGCCTCTTAACACCATCAGGTGCATAAAAATAACCTTATACTGCCTAGATATAATAGTATATCTTTATTTATTTTTAAAACAGACACAATTTACGTGATACCTTTCATGTAAAGAAAATAATACTTTTATGAAAGGTACGTCTACGACAATACCAAAGTATATTTTTAATCGTTGTATACAGATTTAGGAGAAAATTATATTCTACATCACAATAAAGTCAACATACATAATATAATATCAACATTCAGAGCGAGCCAGTCGCCATATCACGACCAACATTCGTGAAACGATTGATACTCTGCAAGCTATGATAGCAGAGGAAATGATACATAAATCTTCATATTTCTTTTCCTTTTTTTTGTCCATCTTGTGCCTCGCTGTATAATGTGTTTGCTTATTGGAATGATAATGTCCTGGAATCTTGGAATTTGAATTTAACTAGATGTTATTATATGTGCATTACATATTCGGATATTATATGGTGTATTATACAGGCCGGGTAGGATGTTTTGAAGATATGGAATGGACCTATAACCTAACTAAATCCCCATTTCACACACCTCTTAACACCATGCGGTGCATCAAAATAACCTTATACTGCCTAGATATGATATTATATCTTTATTCATGTCCTTCTGTATTATGTGTTTGCCTATTGAAACTATAAGATAAGGTAAGTTGTTGTTTTTTTATTTGTCATTTTCGATGAGTACAAAAGAGTACATGTCCAGGAATCTTGGAATTTGAATTCAACTAGATGTTATTATAATTATATATTCAAAGTTAAAAGAAAAAAACACCAAAGCTCTAATAAAGACAAGTAGAGGATAGTATAGTGCTTTAGGATCTTTTATTCAATATGATACCAACGTTTCGGAGTTTACATTACTTCTTCTTTAGAGTTATTATATAACTTTATTTTATGCAATCCCAGGAAGAACTGGCACCATTGTCAGAAGTGATCCACCATTGTAATAACATCAGCAATTAAAATGTTTTGAATTGAATAGGGGAGTTGCATAGCCGCCATTTTGAATCTTGATTCGCATGGAATTATGGGACTAATGGTACAGTATGAAATCAATAGAAAACATGCCATGTTCAGCATGGGCTATTTATTAATGCTCTAATGTCAATATCCATGTGTTATACATGTTCACATAACACAAGCCTCCATCTTTCCCATCATGCATTTGGTTTTCACATATCATTTATACAAACTATGATATTGGTGAAAACAGTCTTGCAATTTTCGATAAAAATGTTGCAAAATATTACTATGTCAGATTTCATCAGAATCCATCCCAAGATGCATTGTTCAGACAAGCGCAGTGAGACATGCAACTCCCCTATTGAATTAAATATATATTCGAATATTATATGTTGTTTACATACAGGACTTGTAGGATGTTTTGAAGATATGGAATGAACCTATAAGGGTAAGATTTTCAGAAAATGCACATCCTACAGTTCTACACATCTCTCAAATTCTGCTAAATTAGAGTGAAGAATGATAAGTACTGACTATATCTGAGTATATTCTGTATAGTATTCATTCAATACATCTGTCTGGTTATGTTGAACTGTATTTTGAACCTGATTTTCGTCTTAAATATGGGTTATTTGAGAGGATTGGTGAAGGTGAATTGTACATTTTCTGAAGATCTGCCCCATAACCTAACTTAATCCCCATGTTATACGCCCGTTCACACAGTCAGGCTTAGGGCATGGGAAACACCTATATTTGCCTTGCAATGTGACCACGTTAGACCACCTTCATATTCATAATGTTACACATAAGACATATTAGACATATAAGACACATTTTGTTCAAGACAGCATTAGCATTAGCATTAGTGAATAGCTAGACACAGCAGTGGGCAGAATAACCATGGCAATTCTTAAATGAATTAAACCCGTGAGCCTATGTCACAATTATGTTTCACTGTATTGTTTGACTTGCTGTATAAACATCCTAAATAAAAAAAAAAAAAGAAAAAAAAGACGGTATTACAAATTTAACTAAATGTTGGAGATAACCTAAGGGGTTAGAACTATTGTCATAAAATCAATTAAAAAGTAATTTGAGTTCAACAGCTTTGTCTGAATAAAATGGTCCAAAATGGATACAATTCCAACATCAATTTATTTCCTGTTGATAAAATAAATGTAGCTAGAAAAAACTGCCTCCTTTAAATAAGCAGGCTATGGGCAATAAAATGGCCAATAGAATATTTTAAAAAACCAAACAGGGTAATCTTTAAAGACTTTTTTCACAAAGTTCAAGCAACAATTCTGAAACATTTTACACACAATTTACACACCTATATTCCAAACATCCAAGAACCCCAACGTACATATGGGTCAGATTTTCAGAAAATGTACAATTGGAGGCTCTACAGATTTAGTAAATTCTGCTAAATTGGGCTGCAATTTGGTCAATATACGAGGTACATTCGAGAATATTTGGCATTGCATTGATTCTAACAATCTGTTTAGTTAGGTTGAACTGTATTTTGAACATTATTTTTTCTTCTGAAATTTGAGATATTTCAAAGAATTTGTGAAAGTGAATTGTACATTTTCTTGAAATCTAACCCATATATCGGTGGGCAGGACCCAGGTTGCCTAGGACAGCAATGTACAACAGAAGTAGGTGAGTTTCTGGAGCGAAGCAGGTGTATTTTGGCGGCGTTACCATGGTAATTCAGTATTATATATGAATACATATAAAGCCACCAGACAGACATATGAAGCGAAATCCTTGTGCCAAAATAAGGGGAGGCATTATTCAAGTCTAGTGCCAGCTCTGTTCGAAGAAGAGGGTCAGATTTTCAGAAAATGTACAATTGGCAGCTGTACACATTTAGTAAATTCTGCTAAATTAGGCTGCAATTTGGTCAATACTAGGTAAATTCGAGTATATTTGGCATTGCGTTGATTCTAGCAACCTGTTTGCTTAGGTTGTATTTTATTTTGAACTTTATTTTGGTCTGATATTTGGGTTATTGGAGAAGATGAGCGAAGGTGAATTGTACATTTTCTGAAAATCTGACCCACTGTATGTAAACCCACCAGACAGACATATGAAGTGCAATCCGTGTGCCAAAATAAGGGGGAGCATTATTCAAGTCTAGTGCCAGCTCTGTTAGAAGAAGAAGAAGGAGAAGAAGAAGAAGACGGAGGAGAAGGAGGAGAAGGAGACGTTAAGGGAGAAGGAGGAGGAGAAGTTGAAGGAGGAGGAGGAGGAGGAGAGCGGTAGAGGCACTGGAGCGTAACACACTATACTACTACTATAGGTAAATCAGCGCTATAGGATGGCACCTGGGCTGTGGTGGTGGTAGTGGTGGTGGTAGCGGTGGTGTTCAGGTGTTTAGTATTCAGGTGTTTCGGGGCAGTCGCGACTCCTTCATATCATCACAGAACCACCAAGCACTCCGATGGGACGACTACTACTCCTTCTACCAGAAACAGGTTGTTGTTCCCGCACCACCCTAGCCTGCACCACTTGAAGTCTATTTATTTATTTATTTTTAAAATTCAGCTTTTTTTCTTCAAGATTGTTCCCCTCGAAGAAAGGTGTAGGTTGGGGGATCAGCAGTTGCAGCACATGAAGAAGCCTCAGGTCACGATTGCCTTGTCTCCCGCTGGTGTGTGGAGGGAGAGGGATAGATAGAACCCGGAGGAGTAGCAGGAGGATTAAATACAGTTGGAGCAAGGGGGATCAGGAGGAGGGGGAGTACAGCGAGCATGCAGTGTTAAGGTCCATTCCCGGCCGATACTTGCAGGCTGTAATACTTCAATATTGTGTTTTTTGCCGTGCGGCAGCCGTACACCAATCGGCCGTTGTAATGTGAATGGGCCTTTATGCAGGAGGTTTTTTCCACAGCCCTTTTCTCCCGCCTCGGCTCTTCCTGACACCCACACCTTACAACAAGAGGAACCTACCTACCCTCTGAACTGGCTGCCGAGGTACGGCCAATAATGAAAAGTCAAAACCACATGGACACGATCTGCTTCTGCGAGGGGACAATGCACGCTTCCTGTGGTGAACCGGACTTGAGAGAAGAAGCAAGCACCCCAGGCCTTCGTCCTTTACCATGACTTCTGTTCATATCCACTCACCAGAAACTCATTTCTTCATTTGGAATCACACCACACAGGAGTAAGCACCTTCTCAGATCATATACTGAACGTTTAATACTACAAAATGGATCGTTTATTGAGGAGGAAGATTGGATTATCATCCGCATGGATTTTAATATTTATTTCATTGTTTGGATATACCTCAGCCTGTCCTAGCACAGTACCTGAGTGTATATGTGCGTATGACAGCGGGAATAGACTGAAGTCAATAACATGCGAGGGACTGAATCGAGAAGGAATTCCCCCTTTTAAGGAAACAAATCAAAGTGTGTCGACTTTGGCCATCAAAAACTCCCGCATATATAAATTACAAGAAGGCGCTTTTAAGGGACTGAAAATACGCAATTTATTACTCAATTCAATGAACTCAGTCCTTGTGGAGAAAGGTGCGTTAAAGGGCCTGGAAGGTTTCCTAGAGTCGCTTGAACTTCGTGGGAACATGTTTCAAGTTCTTCCCGACAACTTTCTCTACAATTTCACAGCACTGAACACCTTATCCCTCGAAGGCAACAAGCTAGCCTACGTGAAAACGAGTTGGTTTACAAATCTCGAGAGTCTGCAGTATCTGAGTTTCTCCAATAATGACATTAGTGCCATAGAAACTGAGGTTTTTACAGCCACCCCGAATCTACGAAAACTACATCTCTCAGGGAATAACCTCAACTATCTCAATTATGATGTTTTTGTGGCGCTCACGCGATTAAGTGAGCTTGGTTTGGCTGATAATTACCTTTCTGTGCTTCCCGAGAATCTAATTCGGGGACTCAAGGCACTGACATGGCTTGACCTTACCAGTAACCGGTTGACGACCATTCCCGAGGGCTTCTTCGCTAATTCCCGAATGCTTTCGCAACTTTTCTTAGGATCCAACTCACTGACTGAGATAAAGTCAACACAGCTTCCTTCTAGCAACAGCCTTGAGGCCTTGGTGCTCTCCAACAATAACATTTCCACTCTTTGGGATTCTTCCTTTCAAAGTGTAAAACAATTGAAGTCGTTGCTGCTTGATCATAATAGCATTGCTGCCATACCTGAGCTGGGATTCGAATACCTTGAAAACCTGGAAGTGTTAAACCTTCAGGAAAATATAATATCTGAGTTACCAGTGAATAATCTAGTTGGACTTCTCGCCCTCCGAGAACTCAACCTTGCAGGGAATATGATCGAGATCCTGACATATGGCATCTTCGATCCTCTAGGTCTTCTAACCTACTTGGATCTTTCGAGAAATCGCTTGGAAAGTATCGAATTCGGTCCATTTGATGCCCTGAGGCATTTGGTTTATTTGGATCTGCGACGAAACCGCTTGAAACACATGGAGACCCATTGGTTCAGACATGCGGGTGCTTTGGAGATTCTCTATATGGACCACAACAGGATTAGATCTATAGAACCAGGCAGTTTTGTCAAATTGGCTAATATTAAAACGCTCACTTTGGACTACAATTATATCCAATCTTTAGACAGTGAACTATTCAGCACCAATAAAGACCTCACCCTTCTGTCCCTGTCCCATAACCCTCTAAAGGTGGCACCTCTGGGAGTATTTGGCCAATTAAGAAAACTAGAAGCATTGAACCTTAACTACACATGCATGAGTTCCATTCCAGGAGGCATGTTTAAAAACCTGTCACTTCTGCAAAGTTTGCACCTTGATCATAGTCCACTGGAGATGATAGACTTCTATAGCTTCTCCGGTTTGTCCAATCTCTCCCTATTATCACTCGGGTACCATAACATCACCAAAATAGCCCCGAGGTCTTTTTCCCCGTTCAAAAACCTGATTGATGTGTCACTTGACAACATGGGACTTGAAACAATGGACCTTACGGACATCCTCTACGACCTCCCGAACGTAACGCACTTGAGTCTTACGTTTAATGACCTTGAATACGTAGACCAGGTTACTTTCATGTACAATGCCAAGTTACAATACCTTCACTTAGCGGGGAATCCTTTTGTGTGCGATTGCAGGCTTGGGTGGCTGAGAGAAAGCCAGATATTTGTCGATGCCGAAATGACAACCTGCATCAATCATACTAACCTTGAGAAACAATTAGTGACCTGCTTCCCTCTAGAGGAGTATTGTAAAGTTAACACAAGGCTTTCCCATGTTAATTTATGCTCTGGGAGTATGGCGAATGTGGGTGTTAAATCGAATAAGAGCAAGGAGGAAGATGGAGGTGGGGATGGGTATAATAATGGGTTGAATTTTGACCATTGTGTTATCCCCCCAGAACCCACTTCACCCAAACCTACTGTTCTTACATCCACAGCCCAAACAACCCTAAGTCCAGTCAACATAATGGTTAAACTCGTGGAAAACGATACAGAAATCGTTGTCAGTTGGCGAAATGTAAGAAATGCTCAGGTGTTAGCGTACAGGGTAAGATATAGGCAATTCGCTACCAACAAAACGCAAACAAGTCTTGACTTGAAGTTAAATGAGACTTCATATACAATAAAAGATTTAGTCTCGGGAGTGAACTATATTGTATGCATTGATATGAAAATGGCTGACCGTTATGTTCTGGATGACCGATCTTGCGAAGAGATCGGGAGTCATCTCGGTCGAACCACCGGATCTCCGGATGATCCCTTCACAGAAGTTGTGAAAAAGAAGGAATTTCCTTGGATCCCAATCGTCAGCGCTTCTGCAGCTGTTTTAGTGGTAATCTTTATCATAGTCCTCGTTATTATATTCTGTTTGAAGAACGCCAAGACAAGATTCTCAGAAAACGCCAAGAAGAAAGAAGACAGGGATAAAATGGTGAAGGACAAAATGGGAATGTGGGTGAATTCGTTCAACTACGATGGTAACGTGAACGAAAGTATGGGCGAACAGTTGACCGTGGAATTTGACATTTTCTCAGACAAAATAAAAGATCCAAATGCCTTCGCACCCCCTGTATTTACCTCGGATTCTAAACCTAGTCTGCAGCCAAACGGGACACAAAATGGCGGCCACACTATAGGTCTAAATGACAATATTGGTCTAAATGACAATATTGGTCTTGTGAATGACAATAATGTCATCGCCGACAAAACCAGCGATGCTGGATACGCCGAACCCAGCGATAGCGACGCTGGGTATGGAGAGGTGACAGAAAGTGAAATAGCAAATGACGATTATCCTTCTTTTGAGAATAATAATTACGGATCCTCACACAGTTTCCACGAACCCCGAGACGATATAAACGAAACTTATATGTACTAGGAGGAATTAATTCCAATAATGTTTTGTGAGGGACAATTGAATGAGCAAAACATAATAATTGAAAGGATAGTGATTGTAAAGTCAGGATTTGCTAAGGTTTTGATATGATATAGACAAGGATTTTAAGTGATAACAAAAGAGACGATGAAGTGACATTATGTATGTATGTATGTATAAATGCATGTATGTGTATATTTTCCAGGTTCTTTTAGTTCCATAAAATTGTGATATAGATACGGATATGGGTCAGATTTTCAGAAAATGTACAATTGGCAGCTGTACACATTTAGTAAATTCTCCTAAATTAGCCTGAAAAATGAAGAATACCGGGTATATCTGAGTATATTTGGTATTGCATTGATTCAAAGTATCAGTTCTGTTAAACTGCATTTTGAAGCTCATTTTTGCTTCATTGTGAGTTATTTGAGAGGATTGGTGAAGGCGAATTGTACATTTTCTGAAAATCTGACCCATATGGACAATAGGATGTGTAATATTGATAATAAATTTATCTTAATTCAATTGGAAATTACTTAAATTAACGTTCATTCAATAGTGTCTGAGTGGAGGTTGAAATATAATCAAATACATACACAAATATTATATAAAACAAAATTTGTAATTGTTCAGAGTGTTTTTGTATTTATTTAATTCTAATGTTATTTATTGCAATTCATGGTTAAAACCACAGCACAGTTTGAAATGCAATACAACAAAGTTCGATTTTTATAGTTAATAAATACCAATTGTACTTATTTTGTTGGCCTGACCAGGGCACAGTAATTATGAAGGGAGTAGAAACAGGTATTTGCCTTGGCCTCGCGACCATATAAACTTACGTTTCATGGCAGTTATAATTATACATCCACAGACTTGTATATGGGTCAGATTTTTAGAAAATGTACAATTCAGCTTCACGAATCTTCTCAAATAACCCTAATTTCAACCGAAAATAAAGTTCAAAATACAGTTCAACCTCGCCAAACAGATCAATTTCGCCAAACTAGAATCAATGCAATACCGAATATACTCGAATTTACCTAGTATTGACCAAATTGCAGCCCGATTTAGCAGAGTTTACCGAATGTGTACACCTGCCAATTGAACATTTTCTGAGAATCTGACCCATATCTGAACGGTTATAGTTAGTTATCGTACCGTGGGAATGAAAACATAGATCATCAAAAGTGGTTAAATGTAATTTTTTAGCAAATCATGTAATAGATATAGAAAGTTCTCTCTTTATATCATTGCTATGATAATTTATGAAAGCCATGACAATACAACCCAGATTTTTTTTTTATTTCTAATGCCAATGCGGTGATTCCATTTATTATTGCTCGAGTACGCACATCTTTCCCGTCTAAAATTGACTTACAAATATAATAATAATGACAACAGCAAAATATCGGTATAAGCTCAGTCTGATAGATCTATGGATCGAGAAATCAATGCAATTATTTGGTCAATATAGCAGAATAGGGGATTTGCATAGCCACCATTTTGAATCTTGATTCACATTGAATTATGGGACTAATGGTACAATATAAAATCTATAGAAAACATGCCATGTTCAGCATGGAATATTTATCAATGCTCTAATGTCAATATCCATGTGTTATACATGTTTCCATAGCACAAGTCCCCATCTTTCCCATGATGCATTTAGTTTTCATATATCATTTATACAAGCTTTGATATTAGTAAAAACATTCATGCAACTTTCAATAAAAAATGTTGCCCAATATTTGTATTTCAAATTTTCCCATGATGCAGTGTGACAGACATGCGCAGTGCCACATGCAAATCCCCTATTGCATGTTTAGGCTTAACCTGTTGATATCATATGTTTGGTGGGTGGAACGAGGCCAACACTTAGGGGTCAGATTTTCAGAAAATGTACAATAATCACCTTTGCCAATCTTCTCAAATAACCCAAATTTCAGACAAAAGTAAAGTTCAAAATACAGTTTAACCTAACCAAACAGATTGCTAAAATCAATGCAATGCCAAATATACTCGAATTTACCTAGTATTGACCAAATTGCAGCCTAATTTAGCAGAATTTAATAAATATGTAGAGCTGCCAATTGTACATTTTCTGATAATCGTACCCTTAACCTGTTGATATCATATGTTTGGTGGGTGGAACGAGGCCAACACTTAACCATTGTGTGAATGGCCTGTTGCCCTTCCCTCTAATCTATGTCCCTGGTTGGAGTCACCCGGCTACCCGACGCACAGTAATTATTAGTGATAATGAAAGGTTTGAAGTGTTCCCTAAGCCAACTTCCAACATTACTGGAGTGGTTGGCAGTTGTACATATAATAATAATGACTTGTGTTGTGATGACAGACCATAACAAATACTTATGAAGTATGTTACGTTTTATTTCTTGTATAAAGATAATATCATTGTGAATGGAGAATATATGGGTCAGATTTTCTGAAAAAGTACAATTCAACTTCGCTAATCTTCTCAAATGACATAAATTTCAGACGAAAAAAAAGTTCAAAATACAGTTCTACCGAACCAAACAGATTGTTAGAATCAATGCAATGTCAAATATACTCGAATTTACCTAGTATTGGACAAATTGCTGCCTAATTTAGCAGAATTTACTAAATGTGTACAGCTGCCAAATGTAATTTGCTGAAAATCTGACCCATATATATGCATGTCAACCCACCAGCATTATATGTAAATATAGATTTAGGTGCTTGATTGAATTTCGCAAAAGCCTTGGAATACATTAAGAAAGGTTGAGTGATGGGGTCAGAGCTTCGAACTGGAGGTATACGGTGCAATAAAGGTCTACAGAGAATGCGTTAACTTTAAGGCAAGTTTTTTTGGGTTTGTTTTTTTACAAAGGAATGAAAATATTTCAGTAGAATGGATTATTAAATCTGTTTATTGTATAGTAGTTCAATTTAGAACAATAAATTAATCTTCCACTTATTAAAAATATGTCTTTTGGACTAGAAAGTTTTCCAGTTTTAAATGGTTGAGTGACTTCAATGATATATTTGAAAATCCAGCAAGTCTGAGAACTGTTATATATGGGTCAGATTTTCAGAAAATGTACAATTGGCAGCTCTACACATTTGGGAAATTCTGCTAAATTAGGATGAAAAATCATGAATACCAGGAATATCTGAGTATATTTGGTATCGCATCGATTTAAAGTATCAGTTCTGTTATGTTAAACTGCATTTTGAAGCTCATTTTTGTCTTAAATGTGGGTTATTTGAGAGAATTGGTGAAGGACAATTGTGCATTTAATGAAAATCTGACCCATATACCTCATAATCATGTAAGGCTGATCCACTGCCCTTGCGTTATGTTGTGTGCTGTTGGGTAATGCTGCGTACCATTGCGTAATGCTACTTACATTACAGCAATACAGCACATTTATGTAGTCTTGCGTACTTTCTTAGATCTACTCGTATAAATGTGTCCATGCATATTTAGTCCATTTTGGGTAAGATTTTGTGTGCACTTATTATACTACAGACCGCGTTGGTCTAGTGGCGCCACCTGACGTGTCATCATGGACTAAAATCAATATACAACTCTGATTTAGCGTGAGAACGGTCTGTACTCCCATAGACGTCCCTCGGCCTTCGGCCTTGGGACGTCTATGGGAGTACAGACCGTTCTCACGCTAAAATCCTCGTTGTCTATTGCTATACTAAAGTTATTGTGTGTACCTCTCATCATTTTTGCTGACGCAGCGCTATGCAGCGGCACTAAATCGCTACGTCATTAATAATCACACGAGTCAGATCGTCAGAAAATGTACAATCACCAGCTCTACACATTCAGTTAATTCTTCTAATTTAGGTTGAAAATTGATAAATACAAGGTCAATCTGAGTAGATATAGTATGGCTTAGATTGAAATAATCTGTTTGGTTATGTTAAACTGTATTCTGGACCTCATTTCTGTCTTGAATTCGGGATATTTGAGATGTTTGGTGAAGGCGAATTGTACATTTTCTGGCAATCTGACCCACATAGCGTAGATTTGGAAGTAAAGACTACGTAGCAGATTATTACAATTAAGGCATAATTGGGCAGTGGGTCGACCTTATTAAAGACAGTATAATTATGTTCTAAATTTAAATTTGAAAAATGTTAGAAATAAATATAAAAGGTTGGAAATATCTAGGTTAAAACAAGTTTATCCATGATAAACAAGAATATGGATCTTGCAAGTTGACTGTATTTGATCTATGCTCCTTATAATTGCTTCAGGTTGGTAAATGGGTCAGATCGTCAGAAAATGTACAGTTTGCCTTCACCAATCCACTCCAATAACCCAAATTTAAGAGAAAAGTGACGTTCAAAATACAGTTTAAGACAATGAAAAAGACAATGTTAATCAAAACAATACCAAAATTACTCTGTTATACACGTTATTCATAATTTTTCAGTCTAATTTAGCAGAAGTTAGCAAATTTGTATAGAGCTGCCAAGTGTGCATTTTCTGAAAATCAGACCCAAATGCCAATTATTAGATATGCCGATCTTCGTAGCCTGATTCAGCTACATTTGACAAGCATGCCTAGCTATTTGGCTATAGGTACGCTGTCCTTGAATACAAGGGTCAGATTTTCAGAATATGTAGAATTGGCATCTGTACACATTAAGGAAATTCTCCTAAATTAGGCTGAAAAATGAAGAATACCGGGTATATCTGAGTATATTTGGTATTGCATTGATTTAAAGTATCAGTTTGGTTATGTTAAACTGTATTTTGAAGCTCATTTTTGCCTTAAATGTGAGTTATTTGAGAGGATTGATGAAGGCGAATTGTACATTTTCTGAAAATCTGACCCACAAGTATGTTGGTGCCCCATTTATACGTATACACACATGTAGACAATTATAAAGTCGTTAACAGGACTAGACTTGTAACATGGTTGCTCTTGTTGACATAATTATGTTTAATAATTTTTATATCAAATATATATAATTAAAATCCTCATTATAATTCTTAATGGTCCCTGGTGGACTTAATTAATGATATATATCTTAACGATGGGGAGGATGTATTTTGCTTTGTTGAAGCAGTGCTTTCCACTAGAAGCACATGTTTGTATGTACAATGTATGAGGTAAAACAAGGTATGATACGGGCGACGAGGCCTTGTTATTATGTACAATCTAGCGCAATTCTAGAATTACTTTTCATAATTTTGAAAATAAAATGACATATTTGGAATATGTGAGTAGACTTGCTATTTCTCGAAAGGTTGAACGAATTTATCCCTTTCGGATCCACATTTTTGTTCCATTATAATCAGGTCTTGAGTTGTACATAGATGGGGCATATCATAGACTTTTGAAAAATACTCTAAAGGTGGGATCCCACTGGTTCGCTTGTATCTGCGCTCATTGCTCGCTCTTGCTGCGCTTGTTTATGGGGTGCTTGTCAGTCGCTCTTCATCTGCTAATATTTTTAGCGCAATACAAGCGCAGAGCGATTCTACTGAGATTCTACTGTTGCGCTTGTCTCCTATATTAAATCAATGGTAAATGCGTTTGTGGGCTCTTACTGCGCTCTTGGTCCGCTACTTTAACAGGTAGAAAGAGCGCTGTGTAGTTGCGCTCAAATCAAACACGTCAAATATTAGCGCAATGTCCTGTGCTCTTCTAAAGAAGCGCACATAGCCACTTTTTAGAGCGTACAGAGAGCGCAGTAACCGATTCCATTAGACCGCTCTGGTTTCGCTCAACCTTCGCTTGTTATGCGCTCAAGACAATAAAAAAGAGCGGGCCATGAGCGAGCCAAAAGAGCGAGCCAGTGGAAACGCAGCCTTAAGGTACGATTCCACTGGCTCGCTTTTATATGTGCTCATGGCTCGCTCTTGCTGCGCTTGTTTATAATGCGCTCGTCATTCGCTCATGGTCTGCTTTTATTTTTAGCGCAATACAAGCGCAGAGCGGTTCTACTGCTCCGCTTCTTTCCTGATGAAATCAATGGTAAATCCCTTGGTCCGCTCTCACTGCGCTCTTGGACCGCTACTTTAACAGGCAGAAAAAGCGGCGTGTAGTTACGCTCAAATCAAACACGTCAGACATGAGTGCAACGTCCTGCGCTCATCTAAAGAAGCGCACATAACATTTTTTAAGAGCGTATAGAAAGCGCAGTTACCGATTCTATTAGACCGCTCTAGTTTCACTCTAACTTCGCTTGTTGGAAATAAAAAGAGCGGGCCAAGAGCGGACCTAAAGAGCGAGCCAGTGGAATCGCAGCCTTAGGCTGCGTTTTCACTGGATCACTCTTTTGGTCCGCTCTTGGCCCGCTCTTTTCAATTCCCAGAGCGCCTAACAAGCAAGTTTAGAGTGAAACCAGAGCGGTCTAATAGAATTGGTTACACCGCTTTCTATACGCTCTTAAAAACCACTATTTGCGCTTCTTTTTGACGTTGCGCTCATATTTTTTTTGTGTTTGATATGAGCGCAACTGCATGGCGCTTTTTCTGCCTGTTTAAGTAGTGGTCCAAGAGCGCAATGAGAGCAGACCAAGAGATTTGCCATTGATTTCATAAGGAAACAAGCGAACCAGTAGAATTGCTGTGCGCTTGTCTTGTCTCGGATGAAGAGCAAATGACAAGCGCACTATAAACAATCGAAGCAAGAGCAAGCCATGACCACAGATACAAGCGATCCAGTGGAAACGCACCTTTAGATCCAGATACCTTCATAGAATAGTATATAGAAGGGTCAGAGCATGCAGACATGTTTTCTAAGTTCACTTTGATATTGTGCTACGTCATTGATGTCAATTGACTCAAATCCTACCAGCTAGCAAGTCCTTTTCAATATTTCCTAAACCTCACAAAAGAAAAGATACTTGTTTTATTGCTGCAGTATGGATGTTTGTAATAGATACTTACTGCATAAATTATTTGGACAATTTTTCTACATTCACTAAAACTAAATATATATGTAGCTATGACCCAAATATGTTCTTAAGTAACCCTAATCTTCTTAACATTAATACTTATAAAATATTTTAATTATAAAAGGACAGATTAAATCATTAAATAGTTCCTATACAAAATCCACGCCACAAAAAGTTACTGCTTCATTCCTGGAACCAGAATAGCCAGGTTTTCACTTAGAAACTTGAAGAATATTCTACTTCACTGTAAAAGTAAATAATTCCCTCTAGCTTCCTTCAGAGAAAGTCTTGCCCCAAGCGTAGTAAATAATGTAGTTTATTTGTAAAGAAGTTAAAAGCTTTAATAACAGGCTTTCATGCCTCAGAGGTTACCAAGGAGTTATAGACTATAGTGAAGGTCACAATAATGTGTACAACTTGGTCAGATTTTCAGAAAATGTACAATTCATCGTCACCAATCCTCTTAAATAACCCAAATTTAAGACACAAATAAGGTTCAAAATTCGGTTCAACATAACCAAATTGTTTGAATCAATACTAAATATACTCAGATATATACCTAGTATTGACCATTTTTCAGCAGAATTTAGCAGATTTTTCCTAAATGTGTGGAGCTGCCAATTGTACATTTTCTGAAAGTCTGATCCATCTACACCTTACATTCCACAAATAATGGTTAAAATAGCATTTGAAATTGACTCAAAATCTATGCTAAATTATTGAGAACCGATCTTCAGGTGTCATGCTGGGGAATAAATGCGAACAAGCTCTATACCATCTCCAAAATATTACAAATATTACAAATTTAAATAAAAATTATAGTACCAGCGCCGACTGTGCCAATGTTTAGTAGTCTGACCCTTTTGCTATTGGAAGATGGGTGAACTCGTCAGAAAATGTACAATTCAACTTCGCCAATCTTCTCAAATAACCCAAATTTCAGACCAGTATAAAGTTCAAAATACAGTTCAACCTATAACCAAGCAGATTGCTAGAATCAATGCAATGCCGAATATACTAGAATTTACCTAGAATTGACCAAATTGCAGTCTAATATAGCACAACTTACTAAATGTGTACAGCTGTCAATTGTACATTTTCTGAAAATCCGACCCAGAAAGGCAATGTTTAAGACGCTGAGAACGCTTTGTACCATGTGAAAATGGAGGCGAGCCAAAATACTGAATGGTAGAAATTATCACTGGGGTGTCACCGCTTTGTAGTGTCGCAGATTGTGAAATACTTAATGAGGTATTTTAACTAAGGGGCAGAGCACCAGAAGGTGGAGAATTGGGGCTTACAATTCTGAAAACATTTTTTTTTAAATATTTTTATTGGCCAATTACATAAACAATTTTAATCTCATAATCACAATCAAATACGCATAGCAGACTAGTCCACGCAGCTATATTTCATGCGTTGCCCGTGCAAACGGAATTATATAAAATATAAGGATGGTATATGATTAACGAAATCTCAAATTAGCTCTTATGCTTCCAATACATGGCTTATCTATACAAATGGATAATATCTACGAAGGTCAAATACAGCTTCCAAGCATCAATACATATGATTCGCTCAAGTCATTATACAACACTATATTCTATCATACCAGTTCAATCGGTGAACATCATTAGGTTATAGCTGCCAAACTTTAAAGAGTCAGAAAATGTACAATTCGCCTTCACCGATCCACTCAAATAACCCAAATTTAAGAGAAAAGTGAGGTTTAAAATACAGTATAAGACGATGAAAAGGATATTGTTAATCATAATCCAAAATTAATCTAATATACACGTTATTCATAATTTGTCAGTCTAATTCAGCAGAAGTAAAAAACTTTGTAGAGCTGCCAAATGTGCATTTTCTGAAAATCTGACCCTTATACCATATTTAGTGTGTCGATGAGAATCCCAAACACTTTGAGTGTCAAAGCCCTAAACTTGAGAACATAGACTCAAGTGAAGCTCAACATTCATTGCTATCTCACAGAACGGTCATGGTATCTGCCTTTATGGGTCAGACTTTTAGAAAATGTACAATTCAGCTTCACCAATCCTCTCAAATAATCCCAATTTCGGACGAAAATAAATTTCAAAATACAGTTCAACCTAACCAAACAGATTTCTAGTTCAATGCAATACCGAATATTCTCGATATTTACCTAGCTAGTATTGACCAAATTGCAGCCTAATTTAGCAGATTTTACCAAATGTGTAGTGCTGCCAATTGTACATTTTCTGAAAATCTGACCCGATCTGAGCCATGAATAAATGATTAACAAAGGTTGGGGTGTGGCAACACACGCATCAGATGCCATGCATGCATCCTACCCAATCTGAAACCTAGCTAAATGGGTCAAGTCTTCAGAAAATGTACAATTCACCTTCACCAATCCCCTCAAATAACCCAAATTTAAGACGAAAATAAAGTTCAAAATACAGTTCAACGTAGCCAGACAGATTGCTTGAATGAATACAATACAGAATACACTCAGATATTGTCAATATTTATCCTTTTTCAGTCTAATTTAGCAAAATTTGAGAGATGTGTAGAACTGTAGATTATGCATTTTCTGAAAATCTGACCCAAGTAATGACTCCATGCGGATACGGGAATACCTTAGTGTCCGTGTGAATCTTCTATCACCTAAGACATAATTATAGGGTCAGAAAATGCACAATCGGCAGCTCTACACATTTTGATTAAATTCCGGTAAAACACGCTGGAAAACAAGAAAAATACCGGGTATATCTGAGCATATGTTTAGGTTGAACTGTATTTTGAACCTCATTTCTATCCTAAAGTTGGTATATTTGAGAGAATTGGTGAAAGCCTAATGTACATTTTGTGATGCCCTAGAGCTTAAAGCTGTAGTTTCATTTAAACTCACCAATGATAACTACACAACTCTATCAACAACCAACATTGGACATAGCCAGCTATTAATCCTCAAATCTCCTAATGGCTATTTAATCATCTTAGAGTAATTATCATTAGGTGTCCCCGCTCCCTAGACATCTACACCAACAATTCATCTCTAAATCCAAAATATAATACAGGAAACATTATTATTCAATATGATACGGTATTCGGTTCACTCTCTCAGAAGTAAACAAGATAAACACAGCCTAAGCTCAAACCTCGCAGATCAGATATGAATGATATGTCTGTGATTGGACGCCTACTGCGCTAATAGCTTTCCTGGCCTTGGAGTAGGCGTCCTAATGGAACGTTTTTAGTCGCATTTTGCTTTCCCTCAGTTTGGAGGGACTCTCTCAGCTCTGAGCCTAGACTGAACAACTATATGGGTCAGTTTTTCAGAAAATGTACAATTGTCAGCTCTACACATTTAGTATATTCTGCTAAATTAGGCTGCAATTTGGTCGATACTAGGTAGATTCGAGTATATTTGGCATTGCATTGATTCTAGCAATCTGTTTGGTTAGGTCGAACTATATTTTAAACTTAATTTTCGTCTGAAATTTGGGTTATTTGAGAGGATTGGTGAAGGTGAATTGTACATTTTCTGAAAATCTGACCCATATGGGAATGTAAGGAGTAGTATGTGCAAGCACCTTGAGTGCAAGTGGGTTTGGGCTAAACAAAAATGGAAAATGTGGACGTATACATGTACATATAAAACGCCAGGCCACAAACAAAGTAGCCAAAGCCTTCACTGATTTGACTCTTAGATAGTTGAAGAATGGGCATGAATAGAACATTCTAGAACATGTTCTAGAACATTTAATTTTTTATCAAAATTAGCTGAGAACGCACTTCTAAAGTTACGCAAATTATGTTTCAGGGGAAGATATCCTATATTAGTTCAGACTATAAATAGAGAGAATGGAATGAGGTGCTAGTAATGTATTGGACGAGATTGCTAGGCAATACCGTATATTCAATTACTAGTATCGAGTTCCATTCACTATTTATTATATGCCCCTAGCATAGACGAGTATTGATATAAACCTTTGTTTTTGATTTTGAATTGTCATAAAGTATCTAAAAGCTAAAAGAAAACCCAATTTGAATTGTTATTGTACACATAAAAGACCTAAAAGCTATAAGAAAAACCAATTTGACCAATTTGACTGTTATGCATAGATAGAATGGAACGAGGGGCTAGAAATTGAATATTTATTCAATTACTAGCACCAAGTTCCATTCACTTCCATTTATTATATGCACCTAGCATAGACAAATATTGATATATTTATTAACCTTTGTTCTTGGTTTTGAATCGTCATAAAGTATCCAAAAGCTAAAAGAAAACTCAATTTGAATTTTTATTGTACACATACATACGATACAAATATTTTTATTGCACCCAAATTATCGCACGTCTCAAATGGAATGCACACATATCTAATAAATAGATATATCTTGGTAATCAAAATATTAGTATGGAATATTCTAACGTATCGCCACGTTAAGGTTGAGATACACTTAATGCTGCCATGACCAATTTAACCCTGGATTCAGTTGAAATCATTTCTTAAGATTCCCTGGAAGGCGGTCACCACATCGACCAACACTTTGGGAAAATGAAATAAACCGTTGATACAACTAACCACGATGGAGGGAGGTATTTGACTACTTTTCAAATTTAATAGGGGATTTGCATAGTCGCCATTTTGAATCTTGATTCGCAAGGAATTATGGGACTAATTGTACAGTGAAACATTTATGGAAATCATGTTATGTTCAGCATGGAATATTTAACAGGGATGTCATGTAATTAGCCATGTTTTCCATGTCCCCATGAAGCAAGACTTCATCTTTCCCACAATGGATTTGGTTTTCATAGATCATTTATACAAACTATGATATTGGTGAAAACCTTCTTTCAATTTTAGATAAAAATGTTGATAAATATTTGTATGTCAGAATTGAACTGATAGCATCCCATAATTCACTGTGATAGACATGCGCAGTGAGACATGCAACTCCCCTATTCAAGGTCATAGGTTGGATTTCTGTTGAGCGATAATCCAAGTGGGTATGGCCTGGGATATGCATGTACGACAAACAATATTTATGTCTTGGAAAATAACAGCTGACAATTATAAGATGGATTTCAAAATTAATTGACTTATACCCAGAATTATTTTTAAGTTGTCTGCTTTTAATCTTGTATTATGCGCAAACATTACATTCTATGAATCTTATTCTCAGCCTCACAGATTTTGGTATACAAAAAAAATAGACATAGGTATTACAACTCAGGAGATGATATAATATAACTTGTTTATTTAAAGTTATTTAAAGTTTTATTTAGAAACACTGGCCCTGTGTAATCTGTATATTATATAAGTCATTAAATACTTGAACAGAGCCTCTTTCAACTAGTTCGGTTCTGGCCTTGAAACATACTCTGTGTGTTGCGTTGATTAATTTCTCGCCCAACTGCTGACCCTAAATTTATAACGAAGAGAACGGCATGGTATCCTTCAATATAATTTGAATGTGAAGATAGAGAGAGAGAGACAGGGAAGAGGAGAGAGAGGGGAGTGAGAGTGAAAATAAGATCGCGGGAGGGGGAAGGAGGGACGAACAGATAGAGATGCACATGGGTCAGATTTTTAGAAAATGTACAATTCGCCATCACCAATCCTCTCAAATAAGCCATATTTAAGACGAAAATCAGCTTCAAAATACAGTTTAACAACAGAACTGATACTTTAAATCAATGCTATACCAAATATAGTCAGATATACCCAGTATTCTTCATTTTCAGCCTAATTTAGGAGAATTTACTGACCCACATAAGCCAAATGTTAAATACTTGAACAGAGCCTCTTTTTAAACTAGTTCGGTTCTGGCGTTGAAACATACCACTCTGTTTTGCGTTGATTAATTACTCGCCCAACTGCTGACCCTAAATTTATGACAAAGAACGGCACTGTATTCTTCAATATAATTTAAATCTAAAGATAGAGAGAGACAGGGAAGAGGAGAGAGAGGGGGAGGACAAGGTGTTATATGAGTAAGATTTTCAGAAAATGTACAATTCACCTTCACCAATCCTCTCAAATAACCCACATTTAAGACAGAAATGAGCTTCAAAATGCAGTTTAACATAACAGAACTGATACTTTAAATCAATGCGATACCAAATATACTCAGATATACCTGGTATTCATAATTTTTCAGCCTTATTTAGGAGAATTTCCTAAATTTATAAAGCTACCAATTGTACATTTTCTAAAAATCTGACCCATATGAAGGTTTGTCTATAATGTATATATATATGGAGGGAGGGACAGATAGAGATGCATAAGTCTTTATGTATCCCATACTTACATACATATAGCCACTGGTAAATAGAGAAAGATAAATCAAATCCCAGGAGTGAGAGATAAATCCAGGAGTGAGATTGACATGATATATCTGCCCGCCCCAGTACGCCATGTAGCACGCTCCACCTAGCGGCTATAGTGCACAACTACCTGCTGCATGATGTGATTTATCAGGCTGAGGGCTGGCATGCTCTTAGATTAGCCATGCACTCTCTACCCCTCACAAATGGACAAATACTTGAGATTCCTCCAACATTAGGGTCAGATCTTCAGCTCATACGTGGGTCAGATTTTCAGAAAATTTACAATTGGCAGCTGTACACATTTAGTCAATTCTGCAAAATTAGGCTGCAATTTGGTCAATACTAGGTAAATTCGAGTATGTTTGGCATTGCATTGCTTCTAGCAATCTGTTTGGTTAGGTTGAACTGTATTTTGAACTATTTCCTGGGTATGATCATAAACTGCCTACCTCTCAGCTCTCCCGCCCTTGATATAACCTTCATGTGTTGATAAGGGCGTAAAGCAACCAATCTCACTCACTCACTCACTTCGCCAATCCCCTCAAATAACACAAATTTAAGAGAAAAGTGATGTTGAAAATACAGTTTAAGAGAATGAACAAGACATTGTTAATCAAAACAATGCCAGAATTAATCTGATACACACGTTATTCATAATGTTTCAGTCTTATTTAGCAGAAGTTAGGAAAATTTGTAGACCTGCCAAATGTGCATTTTCTGATAATCTGACCCATTAAGCTGTGTTTGATTTGTATCACCCTTGAAATGACGTCAAACATTTTAGTTCCAGGCTTTTCAAATCTGGGTGAGTAAATGGCCAGCGATTAATTTTGTGATTGCAGATCTATATGGGTCAGATTATCAGAAAATGTACAATTTAACTTAGCCAATCTTCTCAAATAACACAAATTTCAGAAGAAAATAAAGTTCAAAATACAGTTCAACCTAGCCAAACAAATTGCTAGAATCAATGCAATGCTGAATATACTCGAATTTACCTAGTATTGGCCATATTGCAGCCTAATTTAGCAGAATTTACTAAATGTGTACAGCTGCAAATTGTATATTTTCTGAAAATCTGACCCATATAGAAATCCACATTTTAAAAATTATGTTCTGGGGCCAGACCATGGTGATATGTTCCATCATGTTTCTTGCTAAATATTGAAATATTTCGGCTCAAAAGATATAAATAAGATATTTGCAGAGCAAAGAAAAATATACGGAATACGTGAAATCATTTGATAATGGATTAAAAGGTGAGATAGAAAAAGAAAATGAAACCTAAACAATATTATCTTTATTATCTTACATAATTGGGGTTTTATAAAACCCAATTGTACATAATCAGGTCGTATTTATACGCTCAGAAACTCAAATTTACCTAATAATTTTTCTCACTAATGCTCTTCAATGCTATCAAGTTTCTGCATCGGTTCCTTTGATAGAGCATGGATGAGTACAGATCTGTCATCTTCAGATTCTGAGAAAAAAAATCTTTAAGAAAAATGTTTTTAAAAAACGCCAAAGAGGGCACCGAGTTATCATCTGAGGGTGAAGTGGGTCAGGTATGGTTGATTGATATATCTTCACTACCATGCCATCATTTCTTTTATTATCATTGCTACAGCAGAAACTACCTCCTTTTCCCACTAATAGGGGACTTGCATGTCTTACTGCGCATGTCTACTGCAGTGCATGCTGGGATGGATTCTGATGAAATCTGACATACAAATATTTGGCTACATTTCTATCGAAAATTGCAAGAATGTTTTCACCAATATCAGAGCTTGTATAAATGATCTATGAAAACCAAATGCATGATGGGAAAAAATGGAGGCTTGTGTCATGAAAACATGTATAACACATGGATATTGACATAAGACCATTGATAAATATTCCATGCTGAACATGGCATGTTTTTTTTATAGATTTGATACTGTACCATTAGTCCCATAATTCCATGCGAATCAAGATTCGAAATGGTGGCTATGCAAATCCCCAATTGTTAGCATAAGATGTATGATGTAAAGACTATGAAAATGAATACAGGTTAACTAACGAGTTGGTTGAAGGAGCGTGAATATTGCACAAGTTGTGTAGCAACAAGTGTATTGTTTTAATCTTTATTATACACGCATTGCTTTTATTTCACCTCTGAAAACTTTGCGGCATGACCATGTAGCCACACATAAATCACTATTGGACACCAATTTGACGGGGCGACTTGTATGTTGTCGCTCATCCTGAATCCTACCATAATGTGCCAAGTCGCCATACATTAATGCATGTCGCTTAATTAAAAAGATATTATAAGATTTCTAGAATTGTGTTAAGTCGCTCAACATTTTTAGGCGAGAATGGATATAGGCCTTATAGGGGGCCTCCACTATCGGCAAGTTACGCAAATAGATTGTTAACAAATGAATGGCAAGTAGTGGCGAATAGAAAATCTATTGGTAACACAATTGGTAATGAGCTGTTCCACTGTGGCAAGTAGTGGCCAATAGTGGCGAATGAACGGCCAATGGCAATCTCTTCGCTGAAGAAATCAAAACGTTTTGATTCTTCGGCGAATGACGGTGAGTTGTGGCGAATGACTTGCCACTGATTTGCAATGACTTGCCACTGATTTGCACCACCTTCTCCACTATGGCAAGAAGCGTTACCAATGATTGGCTGCTCTATTAGTAACGCTATTGGTAACGCTAATCGCTGATAGTGGAGGCCACCTATTAAGATACAAGACTACTTGCTGGACTGCAACTCCTCTGCTGGTAGCTGCTGCAGATGAGTAAGGACAGTTGTGAACTTGCTTCCCTTCCAGTGACATCCAACAGGGCTTGTCGCCATGAGCAGCTGACCTTGTCTCCATGAGCAGCTGACCTTGTCTCCATGAGAAGGTGACCTTGTCTCCATGAGCAGGTGACCTTGTCTCCATGAGCAGCTGACCTTGTCTCCATGAGCAGGTGACCTTGTCTCCATGAGCAGGTGACCTTGTCTCCATGAGCAGGTGACCTTGTCTCCATGAGAAGGTGACCTTGTCTCCATGAGCAGGTGACCTTGTCTCCATGAGCAGGTGACCTTGTCTCCATGAGAAGGTGACCTTGTCTCCATGAGCAGGTGACCTTGTCTCCATGAGCAGGTGACCTTGTCTCCATGAGCAGGTGACCTTGTCTCCATGAGCAGCTGACCTTGTCTCCATGAGCAGGTGACCTTGTCTCCATGAGCAGGTGACCTTGTCTCCATGAGCAGGTGACCTTGTCTCCATGAGCAGGTGACCTTGTCTCCATGAGCAGGTGACCTTGCCTCCATGAGCAGGTGACCTGGCCTCCATGAGCAGGTGACCTTGTCTCCATGAGCAGGTGACCTTGTTCCAACTGCTCCGGGATGCAGATGGTCTGCAGATGGGTGCTGACGGGGGACACCCTCTGGAGTAACCATCTAAAACTAGCTTTTGTCCAGACTGCAGTTGCAGTGAGAATGCACAGAGCTGTGCTAATTGGGTCAGATTTTCAGAAAATGTACAATTGGCAGCTGTACACATTTAGTAAATTCTGTTAAATTAGGCTGCAATTTGGTCAATGCTAGATAAATTCTAGTATATTCAGCATTGCATTGATTCTAGCAATCTGTTTGGTTAGATTGAACTGTATTTTGAGCTTTTTTTTCGTCTGACATGTGGGTTATTTGAGAAGATTAGCAAAGTTGAATTGTACATTTTCTGAAAATCTGACCCACTTTTTACAGAGCACCCTAGAAGCACAACACTACACTAGGCTTGGAAAATAGATGGATGGTCTTCAAAAATACTTTATTTATACCACAATTATTCTTTTAAATCTCAGCTGATAGCATTCAAATATAAATAATCGTGATGTAGTGTTTGCGGGCAGATGAAGCTTAAGCGACTATGGAAATTTAATGCTACAACAAATATCAGACCTAGTTTAGCAGTCCTCATTAACACAATCATATGCAGTGGAACCTCTCTATTAAGACCAGCCTTGGGACTGAATGATTTTTGGTCTCATAGCGAGGTGGTCTCTTTAGTGGCCTCTAAATCTAATAAGAGGGAATAATTTGGGACTGGGAAAACTGGTCTAAATAGAGGGGTGGTCTCTATAATGAGGTGGTCTTTATGTGAGGTTCCACAGTATAGCTTTATACACAAAGGCACAGGAGTGGATAACTAGTAGCAATCCAACCCCTGAGGATAGTTGATGTACAAGGGTCAGATCTTCAGAAAATGTACAATCGGCAGCTCTACATATATTTAGTAAACGTTGTCAAATTAGACTGAGAAATGGTCAATACTAGGTATATCTGAGTATAATTGATATTGCCTTCATTCAAACAATCTGTTTGTTTATGTTGGACTGAATTTTGAACCTTATTTTGGCTTAAATTAATTTTGGGTTATTTGAGAGGATTGGTAAAGGGGAATTGTACATTTTCTGGCGACTTCACCCATATAATAGAGACGCACTATTTTGAGCAATGGAGCTATGGATCACCTTGTAATTAGTCCAAGAGGTAACTAAGTGACATTCTTAAAGGCTACCCAATAGCTTTGTTATTGTTCACTCCCCATCCCTTCACTCATTCTCACTTATATTTGTCTAACACAAAATAGCAGTAGGTTTACAATATTTAAAACTCTTATGGCGACTCCACTATAGGGAAAAACGGCGCCGACAAATGTTGTTGTTGCCCACTAATTTGTTGCAACAAATATCCATACAGAAACAACAGTTTCCAGAGAATGTGGCAACACATCTGACACTCCTCCATTGGGGTTTTCATTGCAAACACGAAATGAACTGATGTTACTGGGCAACAACAAAAATTGTCGCCGCCGATTTTCCTCTAGTGGAGTTCCGACTTTGAAGTTTTTTTCAAGTAAAATGCAATATATTGCATACTGCAAACGAACTAGACCATTGGATATAATATTATGTGTTTGCTTCTTTGCCCGTTCATGGAAAGTTTGAACAATTTAACAAAAGGTAAAAACATTTATAAATTTAAACAGGATCTTGTGATTCAGTTGGAGTGTGAGCTTTCAAACAAAATGACTAAATTCTAAGAGCCCACAAGTAAATTTACAACCTTCATGGCCATTCATTTTGATCGCTCTGTCGATTTCTATTTTATACCCCTTCCACTAAATAAACTAAATGATGGATGACCGAAACTCACCTATATTTTAGTACATCTGTACAATATGATCTGTCACTCTATATAAACCTTAACAACTCATTCACAATATGTGATGTGTTTCCGGAAAATGAGTCAAAAATTGATATTTTTCCAAGTGTAACATTAGTAACATTTGTAGTCATATAAATCCATGTGAGAAATTTCGGGACACTGTATCAAATATATCCCTGCGTTTTGAAGGCCTTTGTATCGAGTATATTTAGTCACTTTACTGCTAATTACCTATCCAGAAACATTGCAAACATTTTTGTCAAAAATAAAAATATCAAACTTAAAAATATAGAAATACTTATTAGGTGTCCTAGTGTTTACTCTCATTGGAATCACCTTTATCTCCTCTTTTCAAATATGGTGATATCTCAAAATCCATATTTTGCGACTTATGACTCATTTTCCTGAAACGGATCACATATATGACCCATCAGACTAAACTTTAACAGAAACCCAAAAGGTTACGTATAATTTAGTGTATATAATTGTAAAATTTGGTGAAATAAAATTCAAGTACAAAACAGTATTTTTGCCATAACTCGTTTGCTAATTCGTTTTGGGGTTCCTATCCCATGGTGAGGTTTATTTATTTTTCTGACTTGGAGGCAAACATTCCCGCACCAAGACAGTTAACAGTTAATAACCAGCTTGTGCAGTCCATTTATTGAGAGACTTTATAATTGGAAAAGGTTTAATGGGCATTGATACAATCAGATGCCATCCATGAACCAAACACTAAGATGTCAATCAACCAACCTATATTGGAAGCTTAGATGTCAATCAACAAACCTATATTGGACGCTTAGATGTCAATCAACGAACCTATTGGAAGCTTGGTTGATCAAAGGGTTTGCAGGATTCCAGGGGCGGTGACCCCCTCCCCCTCCCCCAACTCCCTCTCCCTCATATGTTTTCTTTCCCATATGAGAATGAGAATACGGACTGAAGTCTTCGTAGTCTTGATATTAATAGTTAGTATGTGAAATGGGCACCGCATGAAAACCTCCCTGAGGGGTATTGCGATTTTTCTATAACAATGTTTAACCAGGCCTATTAGCCTGAAATGAATAAAAATAAAGAAAAAAAGAGTCATTTGACTGTATTGAAAACATCTCGTCGGTGTTGTTGAATTGCATTTTGAACCTCATACCTTGTCTTGGATATGTTAGTTATTTGGGAGGATGTGTGAAGGCGAATTGTACATTATCAAGGCAAAACTGCAAATCTGTTTGTGTTGTTTTATTATTTATCTATCAATCCTGAAGTCATCTGTGACCAATATCTTTGATTTATAAAGATGTCTACTAGTAATGAGACTTGCTTTACAGGAATTGTATTTGTATTTTGATGTTATATTATTTCATTCTGTCTACATTTTTGTCTTCGGCAGTAAGTAGTTACAGCTACGTTTATTGTTTTAAAAGGCAGCGTCTGAAAACGTCCACGATGGACAGTGCGTTCTTTTCTCCTGTAATTTATGTATTAAATATCGTATTGCCCTGAAATGTAATAAAGACAAAAACAAAAAAAAAACGTCCTTAGGGCAAAATGATAGTCAAACAAAATATTGAGGTCCATTGATATTCAACAACATGAATTTAAAACAAATGGACACTTGGAAATTACACAAAATTGGAGAAAATGGATTCAATCTTTTTATAAACCACTACTAATTAATGTTTCTACACATAGTGGGTCAGATCTTCAGAAAATGTACAATTCGCCTTCACTAATTTTCTCAAATAACCCATATTTAAGACAGAAATGAGCTTCAAAATGCAGTTTAACACAGCAAAACATATACTATAAATCAACACAACACCAAATATACTCAGATATACCCGTTATTTACCATTTTTCAGCATGATTTAGCAGAATTTACTAAACGTGTAGAGCTAGCGATTGTACATTTTCTGACGATATGACCCAAAAGGATATATTAGTATGGTTCTACTGATAATCACTACAACTTACGTTAAACATGTCCCGCATGGTGTGTGTAGTTGTTATATATCATACTCAGTATGGTCTAGGTGAAAAAGAAAACATCTTTATATTCAAGGCTGTATTCAAGCACCACACATCTAGGTCTCCAAACTACGTAGAATAGGAAGTATGGACCACAGTTATTTCTACAGTAAATGAACATTATTATGGGGCTAACGTTTTAATAGATTTAACATGACATCATCTCGGTTATTATGCCAATTTGTTTAGTAAAGTAACACAACTTTAAAACCCAGATGTAAATCGTGAATAGCTGTACAACAGAGTACCAAATTATGGTCAACAACAGCTTCGGGAAATTTGACAAAAACACAGAAACTTTGCTACTGTATTATCTTCTTTGAAGAAAACTAAAATCAAAACAAATTTGATTGTCATCAAAATAATCCAATCCAGGCGTTGTCCTCATCTCATTCTTATGTATTTGTGCTCAAGTAGATTCTACGATTCTTATTATATATCTATATCTTATTGAACTTTATTGAACAAACCTATTGGCCACCTAATATGCTGGGCATGGAGTGGTCGGTTGGGCTTCCGAATGTCCGCCGAGTGACCCGACCATCAACCGACCATATCTATTGTTGTTGTATGTGAATACTAGAGGAAGTGGTAATACCAAGCCATTCAATTTGAGTCATTTTGGACTGTACTTGTTCTGTATTGTCTGTATCATGAATTTGTAAACTACACCTTGTTATACCGCTGGGTGGCGCAGTGTATATTTGTGATGTGTTTCAGGAAAATGAGTCATAAGTCGCAAAAAATAGATTTTGAGATTCCATTATATTTGAAAAGATGAGATCAGGCCGATTCCAATGATAGTAAACAGTCTAATAATCCAATAAGTATTTCTGGATTCTAAGTTTGATATTTTTATTTTGGAAACAAAAAGTTTGCCATATTTCTGCGGGGTAGTAAACAGTAAAGTAACTAAATATAGTCCATATGAGGACCTTTAAAACCAAAGGATATATTACATAGATTGGGCTGAAATTTGATACATCGATTGACATAACTGTAATTGATACACTCTCCAAAATCCAGAACATTCCAATAATGTCATTTTGTGAAAAAAACGCTTTGAAAAATATCAATTTTGCGACTTATGACTCTAAAGGATGTTTTCAGACGTCGCCTAAATTAAAAGTAGATTACTCTCTTCTTTACTCATTAAATAATACTAGCTACTGAAATACTAGATGTCATATTATATGAACAGAAAATTTCAGGTTGGTAATCAGTAAGGTGTGGTCAGTTCTGTGGTGGCCTGGTGAGTGGTCAGTAGTGGCTTGACCAGTCCTGCACCTGTAGCGGTGGTGGGACCGGATCCTCTCATCATATAGCCGCAGATGGATGAAGTTTCCTGAAAATGTACAATTGGCCTTCACCAATCCTCTCAAATAACCCAAATTTAAGACAAAAATCAGGTTCTAAATACAGTTTAACATAACCAGACTGATTTATTGACTGAATACAATACGGAATACAGTCAGATATAGCTAGTATTTATCACTTTTCACTCTAATTTAGCAGAATTTGAAAGATGTGTACAACTGTAGATTGTGCATTTTCTTAAAATATGACCCATCAGGAGCAGTGAGCTCCTATGGTGACCCAGTTTAGTGTAGGTGGACCATAGTTTTGAGGATCTCCGACTTATTATTATAGGATTGCCAAATAACTGCTGTTATGTTTTCTATATAAGATATACCCTTCTGTCATCTGAGCATTATCATCATCATTAAACTAAGGAACATCTGATCCAGCAATGGAGATAGTTTTTTCTGATTCATCCAATTAGGTAATCAAATATCTCCATGATCTAGTATGGCGTTCTCTGAAACCGATCCAGATCCAGAGATACAGTTGGAGGTATAGGTAATATAAGTATTGGCTGAAAGGAGGAGGTATATAATCAGGGTAGATATGTTTAATGGCACCTGCTGCAGGGGTATATAGCCTTCATAAAAGGTTAAACCTGGTTTATAGCTGCATTCTCAGTTAACATTGATAACAAAATAAAGACTCCCCTCCTTTTGTTCCATTTTGTCCTAACCACCTGACTGTCATTTCTCTCTTTCTGAAAATCTGACCCATATATGAGTTCATATATACACACAATAATAACAAATAAAAGATTTTCTGTTCTATTATATTCTAAGTAACAATTACTGACCAAAGTACTACTACTAAGTTATGAATCTTATGATAGAAATACAAAGCTTACGGTAAGGAACACAAATAATAATTTGAAGATAATGTTTGTACCATGGCTTGTCTGTCTCCTTTTTCCTATCCTTCCCAGTCTTCCTTGTCCTCTCTGTCCTTTCCCTGTTTCCCTTCAATCCTCATCCGGTTTTTGCCCTCCTGCTTTTCTATCCCCTCCTCTCTCTCCTTCCTCTTTCTTCTTCTCTCTCCTTCCCACTCTCTGTCTCTTTCTCTGTCCCTTTTATTAATCCTTCCCCTTCTCCTTCCCACTCTGTCTATTTTCATTCTGCCCTCTCTTTTTCCTCTCTATGTTATCTTAGCTCTCTTTATTCTCCTCCTCCCCCTTGCCCATTCTCTCTCTCCCTCTCCCTCACTCTCACTCCCTTTCTACCTCCCCCCTTCCCTGCCTCCACCCCCCGCCTCCTCCTCCCTCTTTCTCCCTCTCTCTCACACTCCCTTTAACCCCCCCCCCTTCCTCCTCCTCTCTCTTTCTCTCCCTCTCTTACACACTCCCTTTGACCCCCCTCCTCCTCCCTCTTTCCCTCTCCCTCTCTCACACACTCCCTTTCTCTCCCACCCCCTCCCTCTTTCCCTCTCTCTGCCTCTCTCTCACACTCCCTTTCTCCCCCCTCCTCCTCCCTCTTTCCCTCTCTCTCCCTCCATCACACACTCTCTTTGACCCCCGCCCCCTCCTCCTCCCTCTTTCCCTCTCTCTCCCTTTGTCTCACACTCCCTTTGACTCCCCCCCTCTCCCCTCCTCATCCTCTCTCTTTCCCTCTCTCTCCCTCTCTGACACTCCAATCCCTTTCTCCGCCTCCTCCTTCTTTGCCTTTCTCTCTCTCTAAAGTAACTCATTCTCACTCACCCTCTCCTCGGATCCTCGATCGTAAAACTCCCAGATATTCGGCTGATAAAAAAGGCCTGTGTGTAAATGAGGGTGTCCCAGTCTTCATACACTCCATATCAGGACCACCTTGACAAGCCACCCGCATGGCTGGTGACAAATTCCTGCCTTGACCTCCACTATATCTACCTAGTAAAACCTTTTGACTTCAATTCAAATATTGGAAGATTTGAAAATGTGTGAATAAACTGCATCAAAGTTTTTTCATATACCCCCTGCGTGCCTTTACTATGTTCGCCTTGATTTAATACCCCGGGTTTTAATTATTGGTATTACCATTGTGAGTTATGGTTTTGCCCACAAGCTCCACATAGTTACATGCAATTGTGAAGAGGCCATTTCTGCGAAGGGTAATATATGGGTGAAGTCGCCAGAAAATGTACAATTCACCTTCACCAATCCTCTCAAATAATCCGAATTTCAGACGAAAATAAAGTTTAAAATACAGTTCAACCTAATCAAACAGATTGCTAGAATCAATGCAATGCCGACCATACTCGAATTTAACTAGTATTGGCCAAATTGCAGCCTAATTTAGCAGAATTTACTACATGTGTACAGCTGCCAATTGTACATTTTCTGAAAATCTGACCCATATATTGATAAACATCACTTTACTACTGGTGAAAGCTCGCTTATTTTTCATTTGTTCTGCATTCGCCCTCTGTTGCTAATATTCCTCAACGTATTCATGGGTCAGATTTTCAGAAAATGTACAATCCACCTTCACAAATCCTCTCGAATAACCGACACTTAGGACAGAAATGAGCTTCAAAATGCTCTTTAACGTAACAGAAAAGATAAATCAATGTTATCCCAAATATACTTAGATATACCCAGTATTCGTCATTTTTCAGCCAAATTTAGCAGACTTTCCTAAACGTGTGGAGCTGCCAATTGTACATTATTTGAAAATTTGACCCTCATACAGAACATACCTTTCGACAAAGGTTTTGGTAATCCAAGATACTTTTTTCAAGAGGATTGGTGAAGGTAAATTGTACATTTTCTGGCGACTTCACCCATAGCAAGATTTCCAGAAAAAACAACAATACCGACTTTCATTATTTTCAGGATCCAAATCATCTACTTAAACCAAAAGCTAATGTTCAAGGTGCACCTGGCGGCGATTTGTGCTAAAAACACCAACTTGAATAGGGGAGTTGCATAGCCGCCATTTTGAATCTTGATTCGCATGGAATTATGGGAGTAAGGATATAGTATAAAATCTCATCTCATCTTTAGATACGAATATTTGTCAGTCGTCCAATATCAATATCCACGCGTTTTAGATGTTTCTATAACACACAACTTCATCTTTCCCATCATGCATTTGGTTTATATAGATCATTTACCCAACCAATGATATCGTTGAAAACATTCTTGCAATTTCCCAGAAAATAGTTGCTATATGTGTATGTCAGATTTGAACTGAATCTATCCCAGCATGCACTGTCATAGACATGCGCAGTGGCATATGCAAGCACCCTATTAAATGTTTGTTTTTGGATTAAGCGTGGCATGTTTGACATGCTTAGGTTGACATTGCATGACATGCATTACTTAGCATTCATTCTCTCCATGTCACCTTACTCCAAGCTGATTAGTAACTCATCCTAATTAATTAATTAGATCAATAGAAACAGCTATAAAATATATGTGGGTCAGATTTTCAGAAAATGTACAATTTAACTTCACCAATCCTCTCAAATAACCCTAATATCTGACGAAAATAAAGTTTAAAATACAGTTCAACCTAACCAAACAGATTGCTAGAATCAATGCAATGCCGAATATACTTGAATTTACCTAGTAATGACCAAATTGCAGCCTGATTTAGCAAAATTTAGTAAATGTGCACAGCTGCCAATTGTACATTTTCTGAAAGTCTGATCCTTGTAATTGTTAGGGAACAATATGATTACACCCACTTAAAACGCCAATCTTTTCCACCACTTGATTTTTAGCGCTGTAGAATAGATGGTTTGGATCCTGAAAATAATGAAATCGGTTTTTTCTTTGTTAATTCTTGTTTTTTCTGGAAATCTTCTTAATTTGGAATCTTTTTGTTCTACTCTGAGAAATTGGGATAAAAGGATTATGTAATTTGGTAGCCTCTTGATGTACAAGTGTTAGGCTAACATATTAAATTTCATTAAGGATTCAGAATTATTGTCATTTAGCTGAGACTTCCAATCTATAGATATGAGCCACATATTATAGTACATGATCAATTATATAGGTGTAAGCCTCATATCATAGCAAATGGCCATTAAAGCATTAAGATAAGCATGTATAATTTCATGCTAACCCATGTTCAATTATTTCCTAGCTAATTAAGGCAACTTTCTTACAATTCTCAGTGGAGGCAGTGGTATAAAAAACACGAAAACACAAAAAAAGTATAAAAGACGAGTCAACAAGGTTCTCATAGAATAAAAACTAAAGTAACCTGAATACAGCAGAGCATTAGAAATGTAGATGATTAGATGACAGGTTTGACGAAATAAAGTTGCTATGTTTTTTTTAAAAAAACGGAAAAAAAATACTTTCTTTCAATTTCCTATGTTAAAGAATATGAAAGCGAGCCTTATTGAAAATAGTGAACAGCAAATTCTGGTGAACCTTTAGGAAGATGATTTGGGTTTACACAAAGCAGAACAGGTCGAATCCTTTAATATTCTATCTCAGCGACTTTTGGATTGGTTGGGAATCTATAGACCTCAAAATAGAAAATTTCACTTTTGACGTAAATTAGCGGGTAATATGGTCTTACTTGCTAATGACAACGACAATAATGTTTGCCAGCAAAGTAACATCTTTCAACACTTAAGGCTAATTCCGACCAGCCCAATTATTTTTTCACCAGCCCAATCTTATCCCCATAATCCTCACCTCCTCCCTTAGAAATAAATATCTTGGTCAACTCCTGGTACTACAATTCCCTTAGTGTTTGATCCATACAAAATAGGCATTCTTTTTTCTTCACTCCCGCTCCCCCCTACTTCTACCTACCCACCCACCCCTTGTTATTTACACTGGCCTTGTGCAACGCGTCAGTTAAGTAAAGAGACAGGGGAGAGTGTACATAGGGTGTGATCCCTCTAACTCCTACCTGCCCCATTCCCATATCTTGGGATGATCCGCCCAGAGATTGATGGGTGGTGGACTGAAATGGACACACGTTGGGGGGGGGGGGCGGGCTTCCAAACATGGTGGGTATCATATTTATTTATTTTTTTATTTTTTTTTAAAAAAAGGTTTTATTCAATTTAACCTGCCATCGAGGCTCTTACAATTCTAATGGCTAGTAAATCGTGTCCCTTAACTTTTTTTATTTTATTTTGGTTTTTCCAATTTTCTGTCGACTCTTGTACCAGTTCCAGTAGCCTTCATCTTTTTTTCTTTTTTCAACGGGTTAAAACAAATTTCTCATCTGAAATGTGGGTTATTTGAGAAGATTGGTGGAGTTGAATTGTACATTTTCTGAAATTCTTACCCATATGTTCAGGTCCAAGCAACTTAGGCAGAGGTCAACAATCACAGTAGTAGTCCCTCCTACCCGGCTCCCCCCCCCCCCCCCCCATTCCCTTAATCCCCCCCCCCCTCCTCAACACGGACACCTCAACCCAAGAGAAAGTTTCTAGATATCCTTACGATTATACCTAGATTTACTGATGCCTTGAAGTACCAAATCCTGTTACTTACATGGGAATATACTTGGGATAGATGTGAAGTTTATGGCCTGGGATGCATGTGTTCATTTGTGTACTCTGTGGCTGATATTCAATAAGATAACAAACAAGAGCCATACACGGTGTATGTATGATATAGTTTAGACCTGTGTATACAGGGTAGAATGCATTTTTTGTGTCTCTAAATGCATGTGTGCCGTCTGGCCAATGTACGGTTCAGATCTTCGGAAAATATACAATTGGCAGCTGTACACAGAATTAGAATATATATACATATTAGACACCCTGATCAACAGTTTTATACGATCAGAAAGAATAAAAACAAGCTTAACCCGACGGGGATGTGGGTCAGATTTTCAGAAAACGTACAATTGGCAGCTCTACACATTTAGGAAATTCTTCTAAATTAGGCTGAAAAATGAAGAATACTGGGTATACCTGAGTATATTTGGTATCGTATTGATTTAGAGTATCAGTTCTGTTATGTTAAACTGTATTTTGAAGCTCATTTTTGTGTTAAATGTGGGCTATTTGAGAGGATTGGTGAAGGCGAATTGTACATTTTCTGAAAATCTGACCCATATAATTATATAATATATATGTTCTAGATGATAGAACAAATAACAAAAGTGCGTTTAAAAAAAGAATTAATTAAAAGGGTTAGATCGTCAGAAAATGTACAATTCACCTTCACCAATCCACTCAAATAACCCAAA
This sequence comes from Sthenelais limicola, assembly GCA_942159475.1. Taxonomy (NCBI): domain Eukaryota; kingdom Metazoa; phylum Annelida; class Polychaeta; order Phyllodocida; family Sigalionidae; genus Sthenelais; species Sthenelais limicola. Next base: position 146,924,802 of record OW804094.1, on the reverse strand, counting down.
TTTAAGAGAAAAGTGACGTTCAAAATACAGTTCAAGACAATGAAAAAGACATTGTTAATCAAAACAATGCCAAAATTACTCTAATAATTATACACCCTATTCTTAATATTTCAGTCTAATTTAACAGAAGTTGGCAAGTTTGTAGAGCTGCCAAATGTGTATTTTCTGAAAATCTTACCCTAATATGAATTCATGAATTTCATACATAGTGCATTATTCAGCAGTACTCAGTTCATGAAATGGATTATTAGAATTGAGCTTTATGTCATCTTCACATTTTTTTATTTTTCTTTATTATTCAGTTAAAGGCCAAAACATTTAACAAGCGACAATAAATCAAATGTAAATACGTATTGTCCTCCATGGACGTACTTAGATAAGATTCGATAAGATAAGAAATACTTTATTCATCAAATAGGACAGTTACATATGACAAATAGGTACACAGACTTCTAGAGGTGGCCTCCAGTTCTCCCTGCCGTTACCTTGGCCGAAAGGGATAATAATACTGTTTACTTTTATAAAGAGACAACGTTGCCTACATAATCATATCTCAGAAGGAGACTTACGAACATAGTAAAATTAAATAAATCTGCTTGAGAAAACAGAAAAACTAAATTATATAAACACCATGTAGAGAAAAACACTGTTATACCATACGTGAAGCAATAAAGCTTTCTAGAGGATAAAACATAGTTAAATTATTCATTCCTGCATCGGCAAACATCCAAGAAAATCGTTTACTAAGATATACAAAATTGCCAAGAAACAATACATAGACCCCTTTTCTTCTCCAAACCCCTAGGAGACATCGGTATAAGACGGAGAGAAAAAAGACAGTTTAAACGAAAGCTACTCATACCAACGTTTTTGTATCTAATATTTTACTTATAAGTCTAATAATCTAATACGTATTTCTAGATTTTAATTTGATATTTTCATTTTTGAAAAAAAAGTTTCCAATATTTCTTGGGGGCAATAAACAGTAAAGTAACTAAATGTAGTCCATATGAGGACCTTTAAAACGAAGGGATATATTACATATATTGTCCTGAAATTTGACATATCGATTAACAGAACTATAAGGGACAAAATCTCCGAAAATCAGAACATTCCAATAATGTGATCTTGTGAAAAAAGCACTTTGAAAAATATCCATTTTGCGACTTATGACTCATTTTCCTGAAAGACATCACATATGGGAGGGAGACTGTTCCAGAGGCGTCTGCCCTTAAGGAATACACTGCCCCTATACCTTTCGCTTCTTGCTCTTACAATTTTTAACATGTTTTGTTTCCCTAAGGTAATTTAAGATTTTCATGTTTGAGGTCTCCACAGTTTTCTTTACTTTGTTTACTTTCTTTTCCCTCTGGCATTTTCTTTTATTTATTTCTCTTCTGCAGCCACTAAAAACAGTTTCGCAGGCTGATATTTCGTGGTAGAGCATTTAAAAAAAGTTTGCGGAGAACAAATTTAGAATGCCTCTATGCCATAGAACTAATATAGAACCTTAGTTTCGCGGGAAACAAATACTGCGGTACCAGTAATTATTTCGCGGAATTCGCGCTATTTTAGCACGCGAAAATTTGTAGCTGCACTGTACTGTGCCCCTGTATGGTGCAGATGGGTCAGATATTCAGAAAATTCACAATCTACAATTCTACACATCACTCAAATTCTGCTAAATTAAAGTGAAAAGTGATACTGAGTAATGAAGTGAATACTGAGTATATCTGAGTGTATTGTGTATTGTATTCATTCAATAAATCTGTCTGGTTGTGTTGAACTGTATTTTGAAACTAATTTTCGTCTTAAATGTGGGTTATTTGAGGGGATTGGGGAAGGCCAATTATACATTTTCAGAAGACTTGACCCATTAATATTGGCCCACCACCACCCAAGTCTAGTTATCCGACACGTATCAACACCGTGTGTAGCTGGGATCACTGCCCCGCTACAGCAGAAAGGGAGTCTCCACTAGAACTGAAAGGTAAAAGCAAACGTTAGACATGGGTCAGATTTTCAGAAAATGTACAATTGGCAGCTCTACATATTTAGTAATTTCTCCTAAATTCTGCTTCAAAAATGATAGATTTGGGGTATATCTGAGTATATTTGGTATCGCATTGATTTCAAGTATTAGTTCTGTTATGTTAAACAGCATTTTGAAGCTCAATTCTGTCTTAAATTTGGGTTATTTGACAGGATTGGTGAAGGCGAATTGTACATTTTCTGAAAATCTGGCCCATATGTGATATGCAATTGACAGCACACCCTTAAGTCAAGGAAAAGCGTTGAAACTGTGAATAACTGTGAATGTGTAGGTGTATTTGTATTTAAAGATTTTTATTCAGCAATAAACATTATGCAACGTTTACAATATTCTCAGAGTCTGCTGGTGTATTACAAATAGTGTTCGAAAAAAATAGTAGATTACAATATAACTTCAATTTTTCATGTCTCTATATATATACCGCTTGCTTTAGATAAGATCAATGTTAAGAGCCTGGCACAAATAGGCGTGTACAAATAAATGGTTTGCTGGGGGAAATTGCCAGAAAATGTACAATTCCCCTTCACTAATCCTCTCAAATAACCCAAATTGTATTCAAGGCAAAGATAGGATTTCAAAATTCAGTTCAACATAACCAGACAGACTGTTTGAATTAAGGAAATGTCAAATCTACTCAGATATACCTAATATTGACCATTTCTCATTCTAATTTAACAAAATTGACTAAATATGTCCGCCGATCGTACATTTTCTAAAGATAGAATAGAATAATCTTTTATTCATCAAGGGTTTACAGTTATGTTGATGAATAGGTCGACAGGCCTTTGAGTACCATTAAGGATTTATACCCAGATCTTCCGGCCGTTCCCTTTACATTTATGGGATAAATTAATACAAAGTACATAATGAGGCTGAGTAAAATTTAACAATATAAAGTGTAAAACATATCAATCCAGTGTACAGATTATATCGTGGCAAGTAAGTGGCAAGTAAACTAGACCGAAGTAAATACCATTTTTGCCTATATTAATAGGACTTGAAGTTGTTGTTATTCTGCTATAATAAGAGTCTAATCAATTTCCTTTTTTTCCCTTTTTTTGGGGGTTCCATTTACTGGTTATTTTTCTCTTTATGTCAGATCAAACCCTGCTATGTTTGTAAGGTGTGGGGGAGTGTGGGACCAAATAACAAGATCCACCGGAGGGTTTGCCCAATGGATCCACAAGAGTAGATCTATCTATGGGTCAGATTTTCAGGAAATGTACAATTGGCAGCTGTATACATTTAGTAAATTCTGCTAAATTAGGCTACAATTTGGTCAATACTAGGTAAATTCTAGTACATTCGGCGTTGCATTGATTCTAGCAATCTGTTTGGTTAGGTTGAACTGTATTTTGAACTATATTTTCGTCTGAAATTTGGGTTATTTGAGAAGATTGGCGAAGTTGAATTGTAGATTTTCTGGAAATCTGACCCAAATAACACACCCAGCAAGATCCAGCGGAGAGTTTGCCCAATGGATCCACAAGAGTAAACACCGATGAACAGAGAAGTGAGAGACAGACATTAAAAAAACATTGAATCTTTAAAATTTGTTCTTTGCTGTTATAATAGCTTGATTAATTTTATGCTTTCATATTCACTTGAAGTCAACAGGAATAGTTTTCACCCGATACATACATTTTGATGCGGACAAGAAGGGCTTTTGTATTGAAAATGTTAATCGCCCTGTTACTTTATCAACACATCCACACCATCTAGGGCGATTAACATTTTCAATACAAAAGCCCTTCCTGTCCACATCAATAAGTGTGGATTTGTTGATAGATTGAATAAAGTTTGTTTAAAAAAAATCAAAAAAAAAATCATTGAATAGGAGATCACATAATTGTTTTACAGTATGATTTTGATGAAGAGGACAACCAATCCTGGAAACATGTTAGGTCAAGCTTAAATAAACAACATCTGAAAAAACTTCATCTCTCACCCGATGCGCAGAATTTCATTTCTGACCTAGTTTTGACCTGGAAAGTTTTACCTGATTTTGACCTGGTGCTTTACTAGTGGAAAACGTAAACGGTTGTGAGGCTCAAACTTGATTTTACAATGCTCTATGGACCCGATTTATGAATGCAGTCAAAATGCTCTCAACGATGCTCTTAGAGCCAGGTGTAATTATGCACATTTCGTGCACTCAGTGCACCACTTTCGTTACTGTTCTCAAGTGTGTTTCTTCCATCAATATTTCTTGAATATTCTGATACATATAATACATACATGAATATATATTATATGATAGTTTAATTTGACCTCTTTTGAAAGAAAGTGAAGACATGTGTTGCTTCGTTCAGCATTAGTATGACATCGATTTGGTCTCCTCTTCCACTACCACTGTGCGTTCAGTATCCTGTGGGTAGTGTGAGCGTGTCTCATGTCTTTGACGGCAGCATTAAATTTGGTAATTGACGAATCCTTAGGCTCCCAGCCGACTAGGCATAAGCATATGTACATTTAACTGGGTGTTTTGATCATGACATTTCCCACATCAAAGAAATGAACTATAGAAATATACTATAGAACAATATCCTTGGCAATATTCCTTGGGCAATATATATATATATAGTGTATAAATGCCATATTAGTGTATTAGCAGTACTTTAATTGTTAAAGAAATTATAAATGCAATGCGGTGACCTGTCACGCCACCTGGAGAAAACAAGTCGCATAATGGTATGCAAGCCTATGAAGAGATGCTCCATGTATTGAGAATGGTTGGTAGTATTATATTCGAGTCTACAGAGTCCAAGCTGCATTGATTATTCATACTAATCATAGTGTCAGCATGTTATATCAAAAGCGGGCCTCCTTTATCTGATACATAGCAATAAATTCAAACATCAGTAAATTAATAGGAATACACCTTATAGACAACTAATTGCATGATTATTATATCATCCTCTTCTATTTACATATTTTCCCAGAAATTATAATTGGTTTCTTTACACATTGCTCACTATAATTATTCGCCGTGCATTGTCTTCCCATTAGTAAATCTATCTCTATCAAAGGGAGCGGCTGGAATACCTGGGAAGATCCCAGAATCAATATGACTTTTCATTTCATTCAAAACAATGTTCTAAGTAACATCCAAATCTAAGTATAGTATGGTTCCCATGGAGTATTTTAAACATATTTTATTACGACAAACAATTCCACGCAATTGGTATGTTTCAAGTCATTGAGAACGCTATGTAATGAATAAATATAAAGAAAACAACTAGTATCATAATAAGACAATTTTAAAATTATACAAATGGTGTATGCGACACCCTCACCTCTCAGACATTACTTTGAAAGTTTAAAGTAAGCATAGCCATGAACTATAATATAGTTTAAATGCTGTTTCCCATAGCTTAGACATTATACAATATAAATTGATAGGTACTACTATAGCCTTAATTGAATATAAAGTAGAGTAAACATTTTTTTTTCTACATTTTCACCGAGTTGGTGAGGATGTTATATCTAGATTTTAGATGACGAAAGGGGCGGGCATTAGATGTGTCCTATTAATATAATTTATTTTGTTCATGGATCTAGTTATCCTACATGTATTATTGAATGAGAATACACTACAAAAAGGTTTCGACTGTCCCTGTCTTCCCATTGTGATGGGCTTCCTTAATTAAGGTGTTAAAGCCTTGGTAAGAGTTGTATGTCACCTTTATGCGAGTGTGAGGGTTACCCTGAGAGGTGATTCGCACTAGATTGACACCCCCAGCTCTTCTCCACCTCCATATCTGCCGGGGACAACCATAAGGGGGTAAAGGATAATGGGTGTAATCCCTATGTAAATGTAATAATTACCAGTCATCCGGGAATCCCTAATTATCATAAACGCCTGTTTCAAAGTCATTTTGCATCAATGAAAGTCTATAAATTGTACCAATTTGTTTCATTTCTTCACTCCTTACTCATCTCAGCACCCCAACAATTATATGATTCCAATCAAGAGATCTTGCGATTAACCACATTAAAAAATATGATTTTTTCTTATAAATACTTGTGACTCGTTATCCTGTCACACATCACTTATGGGATATGTGTCTCTTGACTTGCTGAATATAGATGAGGCTTCCTTAAGGTGTATAATTCACTCATATATGATGTATATGGTTCATACCTGTTCACCATATGTGGGCCAATATATGATATGAAAGGCCAATATATTCTACTTTATTTCAAAGGTTTGTTCATTTATCACTTGTTCAAATATTCTAACTGTATGGAACATGTGCATTTACACCTGATTTAGATACCTAATTTTGATATGCATTTTGAAGTGCATGAGTTGATGCACCTTGCATCAGGTGTAAAACCAGGTGCAAAACTGCTTTTTTGAGAGGATTGCAGTTTTGTGACTGGTCAGATGCAGTTTTACATGCAGTGGCGGATTTTACAATGCACATAGGGCAGTGTCTTATTGGGTATTATGTCAATTCTATACCATCTTGATTACAATATGATTATGAAGATGTATGTAAATTTTATTTTAATTAATCACAGGTAAAATAGTTGTGAAATTAAAGGCACTTTAGGTTATCACAAAAATCAAGTGATATCACTTTAGGGAGTATTAAGGGCCTAGTCCACTAAGCCGATTCTCATGCGATTCTCACATAATTTAGTGCAATAGAGTCCTCTACGGCGCAAAATCGCATGAGAATCGGCTTGGTGGACTAGGCCCTTTAGATGTCAAATAGAGTATAAGGTAAGTTCATCGAAAAATCCAAAATATGATCAAATCAATGATCAAATATTGATCTAAGAAGATCACAACTATGAAAGAGAACAATAAAATTTGTTTATAAACTAAAATGAAGAACCGATACCTTTTCTAACATTGAAAAGGTTTAAATAACCCAGGACTACAAGGAGTAGTATATGGGTCAGATGTTCAGCAAATGTACAATTCGCCTTCACCAATTTTTTCAAATAACCCACATTTAAGACGTAAATGTGCTTCAAAATGCAGTTTAACATAACAGAACTGATACTTTAAATCAATGCGATACCAAATATACTCAGATATACTTGGCATTCTTCATTTTCAGCTTAATTTCAGACAATTTCCTAAATGTGTAAAGCTGCCAATTGTACAATTTCAAAATCTGACCCATACAATTGATCCATGTTTTTTCTTCTGTTAATGTGTTTGGTTGAAAACTGTCTCGCCTGAATGAATCTATACTTCGGTTGTTCGATTCATGATATAAAAAAACATTGAATTATTTTTTCCATTGAAAATAGGCTGCGATAAGGGAATGATTTCTGGTTTCTCTGGATAGATATGTTGAAATTAATAAATTGTACCTTTATAGGTAATTATAGGTCTCTAGTCTATTTGTAATACTATACCCTCTTTGTAAACACAATGCAGGTCTATAGGTCTGTACCATGTACAAAAGACTCCTTTACATCATAAAAAAATTTGGGGAAATGTTTCTGGCCACGGAGGTACATTCCTGACCTTGATATCCAACCATTCAACCGATGTATTAGAGCTTCAGCTACTGCATCGAAAAGAATTTTTTTTTAAACAAATTGTATTGATAAATTTCACATTCGTGATACGTTTCATGTCAGGTTACCTACCGATAAAACATTTATTTTGTAGATCTGATCAATTTGACCTCCAGAACAGTGCACTTGAAGAGAAGAAGAGGGTACGATGTATATCTCATGTTATCGACCCCACGAGAGAAGAGATTTTCGTGACATATTGAATAAAAGGCTTTAAAAACAAGAAAGAATATTAGCACAATGAAGAAAAAAAGACATTCAGGTGGCTGGGGAAAAATGGAACAAAAGGAGGGGATTCTTTATTTTGTTATAGATGTTAACAGAGAATGTAACTTTGAACCAGGTTTAACTTTTTATGAAGGCTATATACCCCTGCAGCAGGTGCCATTAAACATATCTACCCTGATTATACACCTCCTCCTTTCAGCCAATACTTATATTACCTATACCTACAACTGTATCTCTAGATCTGGATCGGTTTCAGAGAATGACGTACTAGATCATGGAGACATTTGATTACCTAATTGGATGAATCAGAAAAACATATCTACATTGCTGGATCAGACATTCCTTAGTTTAATGATGATGATAATGTTCACATGACAGAAGGGTAGAGGTCAGATTTTCAGAAAATGTACAATTCAACTTCACCGATCATCTCAAATAACCCACATTTCAGACGAAAATAGGGTTCAAAATACAGTTCAACCTATTGCTAGAATTAATGCAATGCCGAATATACTAGAATTTACCTAGTATTGGCGGAATTGCAGCCGAATTTTGCAGAATTTACTAAATCTGTACAGCTGCCAATTTTACATTTTCTGAAAATCTTACCCTTGTTACAAAATACATAACGGGAAGGATTTATAAAGACTTGCGTTATCATATGCAATGGTTACTGGGACTTATAGATACAAACCATGCGGACTGTCATGATAAGAAAAATGCGTCGGTGATGGTTTTAATATCTGTATTGTTCTTAAATTATTTGTCATGTGTATACATAATTATTTTAGATTTGATCGTATGGATTACTAAAATTTGCTATAAAATACTCGATTTGTAAGAGTCAGCAACGGCTGAGATATAGTGTATTCGTTACATAATGTTTTGTGCTGAATACAAATATTTAAATACAATACTTGTATAGATTTACATACTGAACAAAAGATAATTTCTCAGATTATTACTTGGGACTTCATTTTGCACAGGTGTGGGTTAGAATCCAGTCGCTGAAATTGTCTTATCAGGTGAGCTACGCTCTATCTACCTGTCAGGTGAGCTAGGCTCTACCTCGGCTGCCTATTCAAGGAAGCAGGTTGCTTAATGGGTCAGATTTCCAAAAATGTACAATTGAACTTCAACAATCCTCTCAAGTAACCCAAATTCTCGACGAAAATAAAGTTCAAAATACATTTCAGCCTAACCAAACCGATTACTAAAATCAATGCAATGCCAAATATACTGGAATTTACCTAGTATTGACCAAATTGCAGCCTAATTTAGCAGAATTTACTAAATGTGTACAGCTGCCGATTGTACATTTTCTGAAAATCTCACCCTCTATCTCGGCTGCCTATACAAGGAAGCACGTTACTTATATTCAAGGTATTGGTGCAATAAGAGCCCAGAGTCGCCACCTAGTGGGACATTTAGATTTAGATTTAGAAACTTTTATTGTCGATTATTTTCTCGGTGACAGAGGATGGTTCTCCAACTAAGGGAGGTCTCCATGTTCTCTGGTGGGTTTACATTATTCGTGTGCAGTGAATAATTCCCCAGTCGTCATTGACTAAAGCGATACACTGTTATGTTTAAATTAACCTTTATCATACATTTGAAATAAAGACTTTCAAGCGCTATAAGTAGTATCATTTTAAGTATTCTCAGATCATTTTTCATTGTTTTTATGCTATAACTCTCAGTTAAAACCTAGTAATCTAAATATCATTCAAGTGATTTTCTGCTTAGATATACCTAGTTAGGACACATGACTCAGTCAATAAAGTTTTGATCTTGCCAAATTAGAACATTAATTTTTTTGCTAGTATTATATCTTAAAGCACTTTTTGAGTCAGATTTTCAGAAAATGTACAATTCAACTTCACCAATCCTCTAAAATAACCCAAATGTCAGACGAAAATAAAGTTCAAAATACAGTTCAATGTAACCAAACAGATTGCTAGAATCAATGCAATGCCGAATATACTCGAATTTACCTAGTATTATATATATATAGAATCTTTATTCAAGTTTTGGTCAGGTACAAGAAGCGGACACAAAATCTAAAATTAGCATGCTAAGATTAGTTCTTCCATCTAGCCCTAGACCGTCTCTGACACATACTGAAATAAAGTTTTGACATCTTGGTTAATTAATCTATACCGAATAAATATTGCGGTCTCCATTGAATATGTCACTATACAATTCCTTTACAAGATGGAAGAATCTTAGAGCTGTTTTGACAACCTTAGTATTGACCAAATTGCAGCCTAATTTAGTAGAATTTACTCAATGTGTACAGCTGCCAATCGTACATTTTCTGAAAATCTTACCCTTGTATTCATAGTTCATCAAACACTTTAGCTCCTTCTTTCTAGCTCTGTTTCAAAATATTCTTGCTTTGCTCAATGGCAAGCCCAAGAAATTGTTGGTATGCACTATTCTGATTCACTGCACTAACACCATGAATGCCAAATACAAACATGTTACTTTTATTAGCAAATAGTTTCTCTGGCATTTTATCATAAGGAAAGTCGAACCCTAAAATATGGTGGCAACCACTTCCAATTGTTGGAAGCAACATCCCAAGGTATAAATCCTCTATGGGAAACATTGGAATATTCCTTGATGCCTTTAAAATGTCCTTAGTTAGATTATAGGATGTTAAGAAAGATGTACCCTTAGCAAAAGGTGGGCATCTCAAGTATGGATACTCTTTCTTTGATAAAAAGTTTTTAAACCATGGGAACCTTGGTGATATCAGGTTTGGAAAGCAGCCTCCTGCTTGATAATCTTGCAAATAAGAAAAACTGCCATGTATACTGATAAGCTCATGTATGTTTGGTATGTGGATAAAAGTATCATCTGCAGCCCTTAATATAAACTGAACATTTTCACACGTCTCCATGATCCACTTATAAGCTGTGAGAACCTTATAGGTGAGGTTGTAATAATGGTCTATATAATCCACTTGAAGAATATCTCGGTAAATGTGGCTTTCTTCTAGAATATGGTCATTTTCCAGTGAAGGCCAACCTCCACCGATGAGAAAAATCAACTTGGTTTTCATCTCTTTCAAAGATGCCCACTGCCCCCAAGTGTTTCTGATGGCTAGTCTCTTCTCTTTGTCACTGGGAATGGTGGTCACTATGATAATCATCTGTAAGTTGGAACAGGAGCCTTCAGGCACTATCAAGTAGTTAAACTCGAGTGAGAAACACCCTTCACAATGCTCTGGACGTGGACGAATGGTAAACTGCCTCTCAGTTAGCAATTTCAAATTCTTAAGATACGTCTGAAGACTAAGACTGAAATAATGCCGCTTTTTGGGTAATATCTTGTACCAATTTGTTAAATACAATTGCACATGAGCTGAAAAGAAGTTGCCTTTATCAACCAGAGAAGCTATGGGCATATTTAAAACCTCATCAGTGAGATCTTTAGCGAAGTCTGCAAGGTCCTTGTATCTCTCAACTGCAATTTTATGGTCAGTATCGGGCCCCCAGTCAATTCTATCCAGTTCAATAGCAGGGATGACTTTTTCCTTGACTGGCCAACCCACTCGAGGTCCCCTTCTTTTTGTGCCAGATAACACAAAGATCTTATGAAATGGTAAATGCTCCCTGAAGTTGTGGGTAACAAAGTGCATCACACTAATCCCAAGCTTTTGAAGCTGTAGTTTATATGTGTTCAAGGGAGCCTCAGTGGGAAGAGAATTCCAGGGTGTTTTGTGTGACGATTGGTCCATATGATACAGGTACAGCACGATTAATAAATAGACTGTTATTAATGTGAAGAACATCCAAGGTAGTTTTTTCATTGTTGTGCAGTTGGAGAATCACTGTGACCTGAAATAGTCATGTTATTCCTGCTTACTTCAGAGTTGCATAATATGTGGTGTGTTCCAGGAAAATGAGTCACAAGTCGCAAAAAAATGGATTTTGAGATATTATCATATTTGAATAGATGAGCTCAAGCCGATTCTAATGGTAGTAAACAGCAGGACACCTAATAAGTATTCCTATATTTTAAATTTGATATTTTTTTTTTTTTTTTTTTAAATTGTAATGTTTCTGGATGGGTAATTACCAGTAAAGTAACTGAATATACTCCATACAAAGCCCTTCAAAACGCAAAGATATTTAAAACAATGTCCCGAAATTTGTTACATGGATTTATATTCCTATAAGTGATATGCCCTCTAAAAATCAGAACATTTCAATTAAGAGATCTTGTGATAAAAACACTTTGAAGAATATGATTTTTGCGACTTGTGACTCATTTTCCTGAAACACATCACATATTACATGAAACATCAAGAAATATGAATACAGACAAACTTATACAAACTAGATCACGATGGGTGGTTGTACACAACACTACAGGGGGGAATTCTACCATGAGATTGATGGTCCGGCCACTGTCGACAAAATCGTTGGCAATGCGTTGGCGATGAGGTAGTCGATAGGATTTTTGTGAAATTTATTGCATCGTCTTTGCGTCGACTTGCCATTGCTATGCCTTCATCAATAGCCAGCGATGACCGGCGATGAGTGGGCGATGTAAACATTGCATCGGTAAGGGTAGTGGCGATGAGAAGTCAATGAGATTCCACATATAAAAGCATGAAAATTAGTTCTATAGTTGCCGAGCTTTTTTCTTTGTCGATGCCAAGACGATGCCACCACCGATAACCCTCCTCATCGCCGTGCATCGCCGGTGTGATATCGAAAAGTGACCCCGTCGAAAAGTGACCCATGGGTTGATTTTCGGCAATCGAAAAGTGACCCACCCCATCGAAAATCGACCCCCACTTCTTTTCTAACTTAATGTTCTGAAATAATATATTACGATCATAAATATATATAATACCATATACATCATGTATTAGTAAAACTGGTATGATTAAATGATACCATACAAGTAGGGAGTCAATTTTCGATGGTATGTATACATGCTATATATATATGATACCATATGTAGACATCATGTATGACAGGACCATCTAATATTCGGCAGCTAAAACACTTTTCGATTGCCGAAAAGTGACCCATGGGTCGATTTTCGACGTCCAAAATCGACCCACGGGTCACTTTTCGACGGGGTCACTTTTCGATATCACACCGGCAATTTCATCGTCTTTGCATCGACACCATTTTGTCGACAGTGGCTACACCGCTTAAGTTATCCACATTCATGTGTACCATCCGGAAATTCCGGAAGATGTCATTTGTGACGTCATGCTTTAAAGTATCAGCCAATAGAAAATTCACGCTACGGCAAGAGTCAAAGGCAAAGTCCGACATGTTCACAGCAGAAGGTAAATAAATGATAATTAACAGTAGTACAAAATATAGCATAGTAATATATATACAGGCAGGCCAATACCAGATCCACCAAGTCCCCACCAAGAAAGAGCGATTTCATGGGCTTATGATCAGTATAGATGGTAAATTCTATACCATTATTTATGCTCTAACTAAACTTAGGCCATATTTGATAAATATTTTGGAATTGGAAGTATTGACTGTCAAGGTTAAGAGATTAAAACAGAAATTCTTTTATTACTTGGTGGTAGCCTACTTGGTGGGAAATGTCTTGGGTGGGGAAGTACTTTCAGCTACAAAATGGCATCCGTTACTAAAGTATCTAAATATTTTATTTGAATCATTTAAAATTATTTGAAAACTTGTTGGTAAAGATTTGCCATATTTTGTTACATAACTTAGATATATTTAATACTGTATTTTCGCGCGGTTAAATTTTCGCGCACTAAGTACTTTGACCCTTTTCGCGCGGATTTAAATTTGCGCAGCAAGGAAGCCTCACACTTTGTTTATGTAATGATTATAGGTTCGCGCAGGATTTAAATTCGCGCACATAAGGGTGTGCGCGAAAATCGCGAAAATAAATACTGCGCAAACATTAATACGTTTACAGTACTTCTATTTAATATGTCAAATAATAACTGCACTGGCATACCAGAACAACTGGATATATTTGAATTACAATACGTATGTAAAAACATTTCTTTTGTGTTGTTTAAAACGGAGCCCACTTTAATAAAATTAGGTTTGGGTCCAAGTTGTAACCGGAACCTTTTTTTAAGTATTAAATTATGTTTGCCGTATTGTTAAGACCTTAACAATGAAAATAATCTCTTAAAGAATATAAAGCTAGAAGAATTGTTATCGTCACAGGAAAAAGTACTTACTCTATTCACCCCCAGCTTAGTCCTTTATATATATCCGTATACTGCAGACTGCAATATTTGCAAGCATAATACAGAAGTACATAACAATGCAATGTCCATAGGTATCAATTAGTAATCCTTAATATATATATATGGACTTCAACAAATATATATCTATATTATGTCTATAAGGAGTGAGAGATAAAGGGAAACGCCTTGAGTCTGTGAGTCTAGCTGATGGTTCTTCTACCTACATGACAATATAACGTAGTACTGCATGGCACCATGCCCTCGGCTGTACACTCTAAGAAAAAAGGGTTCTTTTGGGTTCTAGATAGAACCCCATGGTTCTACCAAGAACCCTAGGGTTCTTCGACACCTAAAAGGGTTCTTCGGGACCACCGGGGGTTCCATCTAGAACCATAGGGGTTCTTCAGTGATTTAAAGGTTCTTCGTGCACTTGAAGGGTTCTTTAACTCAAAGCGGTTCTACATAGAACCCCCTTTTTCTCCTTAGGGGTTCCGTCTAGAACCATAGGGGCTTTTGCCTCATTTTAGGGTTCTTCCTGAACTTGAAGGGTTCTTTAGCTCAAAGCAGTTCTACAAAGAATCTCCTTTTCTCCTTAGGAATATTCATCGGGATCCATGTAAAAACAGACGGAATATTTTTATTTTTTTTTTTCAAAAAATTTTTCAGCTGCATACATTGATTGGTGCATCATAAAAGCATATAAAAAAATTCTACATCTTAAAATCAAGGTTTATATAGGCAGGAGAGAGAGAATTAAAAGCATTTTCTAAATAATGTGAAACAAATGTTATCCCTTCAAACAAATTACTTTTATGTGATGTGTCACATGAAAACGAGTCATATGGAATTATTTCAATTATGTGGGTGTGTGACTTTTAATGAATTTCTGCACATGTCTCCTGGGTCGATTCATGCACAAACTTTACATATTATTAAAGCTGCATGTCTCTAGATTACAGGGGGTCTTTAGTTTGAATCAATTTGAGCAACTTGAAGGAAACCAGAGACCAAAATGTGATGCAACCTCCAGTGGGCTCAGATTTTCAAAAATGATTTTCAAAAACGAAACGGTTGATTTCACCAGCTAGGACTTAGATCTTTGAGTATGAGACGCAGTATGAGATGTTATACCCTCGTGCCAAAGGATTTTTTCATTTTCAAATCAAAGGATTCGTTTGACATTGCAAAGTAGGTACAAAGAATAACACTTTTTAGGTACATCTCTATGGCACAAATTCTGAAAAAGTTGACTTTTTTCTGGTGGCCCATAGAAATTTTGTGAGATATTGACCTTGTCCAGTTTTTTCCCCTCTTTTCAAATCTGGCCTCCAATTTTTTCTATTGGCATCATTGGCGACGTTATCAGCAATCCGACTGTTCTCACCAGGTGGCAGTACCATGGAACTTGGCTTTCACTAGGTGCCCTCACAGGTTACTACATGCTATTTACAATTTCTATTAGAACAAAAGTCTCACTAGTAATACTTATATAAGGCATTTATACCTTATAGATATTACACTTTATAAACTTGGGAATATTGAAAGCAATGAAATCAATACTTTATTTGTATAACTTACCTGCTTGATGTTGAAAAATGTTGTGAAGAAAGCACCCTTATAATTCTAATATTATTACTATGAGTACTACTGAAGTACCAAGATTGTCAAACACCAAGTTGCAATGGATACCTATGTCAGCTGCAGGAGAGGATTATATTAAGGGTAAGTTTAAGTGATGGAAATGGATGAGGAACTCTGAAAAAGTCAAGCAAAGGGACTGCATATAATATGCAGTCTCTCCTTGAATGCTCTTGGGCAAAATGCTTCTGTGGAGAAACATGCGGCCTTGGCACTGAGCACAAATCTGCTGTTATAAGGACCAGTCTAGATTCAACAGGGAATAATGAAATCAATACTTTATTCAGAATTAACATTGTAAATTACAAGCAATTTTAGGGATGCCAAATCAGGGTTCTATGTAAAACCCTACCTATTTTGGCCAGAGGGTTCTTCAAAGGGTTCTTCAAATCGAGGGTTCTATGTAGAACCCTGCCTATTCCCGAAACGGGGGTTCTACTTAGAACCCTCAAAAAAGGGTTCTAAGTAGAACCCTTAGGGGTTCTGCCATGTCGACAAGCTGAAGAACCCTTAAGGGTTCTTGTTAGAACCCTTTCTTCTTAGAGTGTACGTGGCCCTTTGGCAACAAGTATTCCCATTGGGGAATACCTAGTTGTATAAAGTGTCCATCTTTGTATGTTTTACGCCCTTTTTTAGTCTGATTTTCAATACATGGGTCAGATTTTCAGAAAATGTAAAAGTGGCAGCTGTACATGTTTAGTAAATTCTACTAAATTTGGCTGCAATTTGGTCAATACTAGGTAAATTCGGGTATATTCGGCATTACATTGTTTATAACAATCGGTTTGGTTAGGTTGAACTGTATTTTGAATTTTATTTTCGTCTGAAATTTTGGTTATTTGAGAAGATTGGCGAAGTTGAATTGTACATTTTCTGAAAATCTGACCCACATCCATCCGTATACGTTTGGCAGCAGTCCGTATACATATATATATATAGCAGCTGGGCATGTGATTGAGTAGACGGCCACAATAATTATAAGCTTCCTGGTGCTATGTAATTATATATATATCGTATTTTTATTCTGAATTCATAGATTACATCGCTTCAGAAAAGGATGCCTGCCTCTCAGTTTGAGGTCTTCCTGACGGATCCTATGTACCTAAAATATCTGCTAATGATCTTAACATGATATTACGACGCAAAATAGTTACACAGTTAGAATACAATACTGAATATTAAATTGGATAGTTACTATAAGTCCATGGCTCTTTACCTTAATATACTTATATGTTATGTTTTACTTATTGCTCGTAGCAATGTTTAAGAGATTGTCCCCGACATGTTGTTGGTAGAATGTTCAATGTCAATGTCCAGTCGGTTTAATAGACAATATCAAGTGAAATAAATGTATAGAAAAGGGAAAAGAAAAGAAACTTTATCATTACATTTACTTTATATTATTACGGTACACACGTAAAGACGTTATGTAAATATGTTGGCAATATTTAAATTAATGTTTATGCTATCAGGGATGTTTTAGTATCAATGGCATGATTTGTTGTTATTCGTGATGAAAGTTTTTAGCTCTATTGTGATTGATAGGGTCAAGCACTATGTCATTTTAAAGAAAGCTTTTTGTTTGTTTTGCAAAACGGTGTTATACTGAACACTATTCAGGGCGCGGCGTCCTCAGCAGTAAGGATCGTCATTTTCTGTTTCTGTCGACGCTTCTCTGCTTTCGCGTCAGCTCTTTTCTTCTGTTCATCCCTGGTTGCTCAGCTTTGAGGCATTCCTTTTCAAACTGCCTTAAACCTTGCATTTAGTGGCACCAGAATCGAAGTGGTTCTCTACCAATATGTTATACGTGGTGTAACGCTATTCAGGAGATGAAGATTTATCTATGATGTTGAAGATAGATTTATTCTGTAGATGGTAATATAACAGAGATACAGCTGGTATTCGTATCAGATGTTAAGAGAGGTCTGGGCCTAGAAATAGGCCCTATATGCCAGGAGAAGCAGCCCCCACAGTGAGGTGCCTCTCCCTGATTGGATTGGAGTAAGCTGGACTCCAATCCAATCACAGACCTGTATTAATCACTTCACCTTGGGTCTGCGTGCAGGCAGGAGGTAGTAGTAAAAATGAGGGTGATATCAAAACAACAGAAAAAAACCCTACAAACTGACTGTACCAGTCAAGAACAAAATAATGTTAGAACGCATTGTTATGAACTATGATAAACCACACTTTAGGATTGATTTATAGTTCATTTTATTTCAGGACACCCAGGAAGACCTGCTGAGCAGATGAGTTTGTCATATTCCTGTAACTGTTAGGCCTATTATTATGAAGGGAAAAAAATGAATACATATAGGCTGTATTATAATATAGTATATGGGTGAGGTTTAGAAAATGTACAATTCACCATAACAAATTCTCTGAAATAACCCAAATTTCAGACGAAAATAAAATTCAAAATACAGTTTAACCTAACCAAAGAGATTGCTAGAATCAATGCAATTCCAAAATAATATACTCGAATTTACCTTGTATTGACCAAATTGCAGCCTAATTTAGCAGAATTTACTAAATGTGTACAGCTGCCAATTGTACATTTTCTGAGAATCTGACCCATTATATATGGGCACACACTATAGATCTATTCACTTGGCACAACCTAACAATAATATAGTGCCAAATTCCAGAATTAGACCTATGTAAGGAAAAGGCACATTTTAGATTATAATTATTAATTTAAGGGTCACTGACTAAACCTTAATCTATAGTTTATGACAGGTTAATTAGACACCGGTGTTTTCTCTCTGATCTCCAGGAGTGGAAGAGGGAATGACCATTAGTTCTTGTTAATCTGTTAAAACCCTCATAAAAGAACAGCTGGGCCATGGCATGGCTCTGCCCCCTCGAACAATATTTTATAGGGCTCCTGAGGGGGGTGTCTAATTTTTCTTGTCGCTACCAAGAAACAACAATTGTTACTTGTCATCAAGACAATTCTTTTGTCATTTGTCACTTAATTTCCGTAAAAATGGCCCGGGTTTTTTTGGTAAGGACTAATAAGGTCTTTGTCGATTTGTCAGGCTAAGAAAGTGTTTTTGTCGTTTGTCACTTGATGCCCATGTCGATTGTCAATCATAAGAATAGGCCATGTCGATTTGTTGAATTTACCCCTCAAGAGCCCTTTTTATGATAGTTCCTCCTGTCTTTGCAGTAATATGATATCAGATCTCTAATCCCGTTCTGGTCTATCGGCAGAGGCGGTGGACGGTGACATTTAATAGTCAATACATGTGGTCTGTCCTCCAATTCCTTCTTCGACCTACCCCCTTTACTCTCAAGGAATAGGGCACTAAACTATACCAGCAGCGCGGCGACTTCCAATCCTGCTGCCACCTCGTGAGAGACGACGGAACATCTTTGTTATTTCATGTGCGCACCATGCTTCTACCTAGTGAGTACTTCAGTAACTAAACAGGAAACTTCCCCCACCACTTCCTGGAGACAGGTGCGCGTCCAAAATAAACCTCGGTTGGCGCGAGTGGACTACAGGGCTAAGCTGATACAATAACATGGATAACGCTTCGATTTAAAAGGTAATAGTGTTCACACTCCTTTAAATTCTCTAGCGAAGCATGTTGAGTTGATTTAAAGGCAACTTTTTTCATGACAAATGTTCTGAATCGTGTTGTTCAAACAACATCGGGAGTTGTCAATACCGTTCACATGGTCATAGGTCATATGGCTGCCAATAACATTACCAATGAGTGGCAATGGTCGCTGATGTGTGTACATTGAGTCTATGGATACTTTAGTCGTGGCAAAGGCCGGGATATCTGGATTATTTCTTTCGTTTTTATACAAGGTCATGATAATTTGCAGTATATATATTTTACTTTTTTGGCAAGGCAACCTAGCTATCCGTGGGCAAGTGCATGTTGGTTGAAATATCTCAATGAAATTATAAATTATAATATTAATAGCAGAGTTGTAGGCCTATATTTTATTATAGGCCATGCCTGATTAATAAAATAAGCGGCTTAATCAAAGTTTGTTAATATGGGCACCGCAATTAGGCCAATCTATGTGTCACCTAGAGTTTCTAAATTCCCAATACACACGATATTAAATGTTCAAACTCATTCAATAATTCTGAACGCGAGTGCAGGGGTGGGGAGTCAGGCGTTTTACTTTAAAAAAAGTTTAATAATGGATTTGGTGAAGCTGCTCAGTTGATGCCACTGGGGAGTTTGATGATATTAATTGAACAGGTCAGGCATTAATTTCCATCGATTGAAGCAAGTTCAGAGGTGTTAGCCTATGAAAAATTTATCCCAACTTGAACTATAGCTAACTATAAGTTACCATAACTATAGGTTAGGCCTATGGCGGCGGCGGGGATATCGTAGGCCTATACAGATATACTAGTATAGGCTCTAATATAATGTATTTATCTTGCAGAAGTAGCCAATTTTTGTACCTACGGCACGCGGTATGGTTATCACTATATCAGCTGATTAATTATATTGGTTACAGTATTGTATAGGTCTATATGCCCCCGAAATTCAAGCCATTTAGACAATATAGTGGCATTACTGCATTAGGAATTAAATATAAATTGTGTTATTCAAAATACACTATTTTCATGGAACGATATAAAAATGAAATATAGACTGACATGCATGGCTACTGACAGAAACCTGTACCGGTAACGTTTTGCAGAGATGTAGCTAGATGTAGGAGTGAGTGAGTGAGATTGGTGGCTTTACGCCCTTATCAACACTTTGAAGTGTTATATCAAGGGCGGGAGAGCTGAGAGGGAGGCAGTTTATGATCATACCCAGGAAATAGAGATAGAGAAGAAGGGAGAGAGAGACAGAGAAAAGAGACAGAAAGGCACTTTAAGGTCTTACCCAAGACCAGGCACTTTAAGGTCTTACCCAGCTAGATGTAGGCTACCAATATGCAGCACGTGCTTTGAAAAAACTTCAGGACCATGTAGAATCAATAATAGGAAAAGTAATTAAATTAAGTTCAACCAGGTCAGTATTAATAAGAATAAATACCTCCATGGTTCAACCACAGCTCAGCTGATCAGGTATATCTTTTTTTTTAAATAATTTTATTTGGGCTCAATCTAGACTGACATCTAGCCTATATTCTCATGCGAACCAAGAAATACATTAAGACTTTCTCATACATTGTGCGCTGCTAAATTATAAATGAATATTCGAACTTAAAATTAATAGGAATATTAATTTTAAGTTCATTATCAATCATTGATTCATTTAAGAAATCCCAAATAACCCTAATAGTTTTGATTCGAAAGGCTATATATCTCAGGACCACTGTAAAAGTGATTGTTAGTATTATTATGATTCATATAACTATAAAGATTTCCCTTCACGGCCAGCTCAAATATTAATATGCAAGTTTTAGTTTGTTCCAAGTCCATTGTGACAATATCCCATGATTTGTCGCTATGGCTTAGCATGCATAGATTATTTTAGATCTCTGCATTCAAAACAAGCTGTAAGTTAGTATCATAAATAAAGATTACTGGAAGAACTATTATTGAAAAAATCCATTTGCCTAATACTAAATCAAAACCAAATATAACTGGAAGAACATATTGCTTCTTAATGCATGTAGAAGGGAAAATGCCACATTGAAACTTGAGTTATCTTATAAAATTCGGCTCCTGATATCAAAGCGAAACATTGGCTTTTAAGATTGACCTAACTATTTTAGACACCACAGAAATACTGTGGTGTCCTGCTCCTGAGAACGAAATATGAATATTTATATGAAATATATGATTGCAAATAAATATTATTTCACCGTAAATTATGCCCAATAAACAACTCTGTTGTCCTACCAGAATTTTACTATGGAGTATTAGTTCAGTATATTAAAAAACAGTGAAATGCTGGACGTAACAGAAATTAGCTGACAGTGAATTCCTGCCCATGTCCTGTTTGTAATTTATGTACCGCCATACAAACGGTGTACATAAATACTATAGGTATTCATACACACACATTATTTAAGAACCTAGTCTAGCTTTGATGCCTTATGGTACATGTCAGCTTGGTGATGTATACGTACTAGGGTCAGATTTTCAGAAAATGTACAATTCATCTTCACCAATCTTCTCAAATAACCCAAATTTCAGACGACAATAAAGTTAAAAATACAGTTCAACCTAAGCAAACAGACTGCTAGAATCAATGCAATGCATAATATACTCGAATTTACCTGGTATTGACCAAATTGTAGTCTAATTTAGCAGACTTTACTAAATGTGTACAGCTGCCAATTGTACATTTTCTGCAAATCTGACCCAATAGTCTAATTCAAACCTGCCTATAACCAGTTTGAGTTATTCCAGCTCGCTGTTTTGCATATTTTAAGTTATTACTTTTTACAGGGCACATTTTCCCAATATCACCTGCCCGTAAGACGATGTCGGTGAAAATAAGATTAGCTAAGCAGGTGAGTCAATATAAAGTTACACTCATTATAATAAGTAGTATAACATATGTGATCCGTTTTAGGAAATTGAGGTCAGAAGTCGCAAAATATGCATTTTCAGATATCACCATATTTGAAAAGAGGAGATCAAACTGATTCCAATGATAATAAACATGAAGGACATCTAAGAAGTATTTTTATATTTTATGTTTGATATTTTTATGTTTGGAAAAAAAATAGTTTGCAATGTTTCTGGATGGGTAATTACTAGTAAAGTAACTAAATATACTCCAGAAGAAGGCCTTCAAAACGCAAGGATATATTTATTACAATGTCCCGAAATTTGTTACATGGATTTATAACAATAAGTGCTAAACCCTCAAAATATCAGGACATTTCAATAAAGGGATCTTGTGGAAAAAAACACTATGAAATATATATCAACTTTGCGATTTATGACTCATTTTCTTAAAACGGATCACATATTATAACATACTTATATTGAATAATTCAAGCTAGGTCATTCTGATCAGTAGATAATTACACAAAATTGTGGTTGAGTCAAAGTCAAGGCCACAATTTTACAATATTACGTTTCGATTATCGAAATATCTGTTATCACTATAATTATATGGTGTGTTGTAAAGAATTGGAATTCTTTTGGGTTGCATTCTCACAGTGTAACGCACTGTACTTTAAATTTTTCCATTTTCGAAGCTTCTTATTGAACTGCTCTATTATAGCTTGATGTACTTCATGCAATCGCTTCTGTCTATAGCCACCAATAGGGGAGTTGCATGTGCCACTGCATCCTGGGATAGTTAATGATAGAATCAGTCATACAAATACTTTGCAGCATTTTTATCGAAAATTGCAAGAATGTTTTCAACAATAAAATAGCTTGTGTAAATGATCTATATTAACCAAATGCATGGTGGGAAAGATGGCCGGGACTAGTATTATGGAAACATGTATAACACATGGATATTGACATCAGAGCACCAATTAATATTCCATGCAAGATGACATGTTTTCTATAGATTTTTTACTCTACCATTAATCCCATAATTCCATGCGAATCTGGATTCAAAATGGCGGCTATGCAAATCCCCTATTGGTGTTTCCGGAAGATGATATTTTTTTTGTTTTTAAGCTATTATTCATGACATGCTGCCATCTGGGCGTGTACATAACTAAACATGGTTATGAGCATTTGAGGAATGAGCGAATCATCGTATAAAAATATATAGCGTGAGGATTCTGCCACTCAAAGGTTATACAAAAATAGAGTATTTCTTTTATTTCATTTATAGTATGTATGATCAAGGGACCGTTGCATGAGGTATCGTTAAGTTAAAATCGTGTCCTTAAAATATCCTTAACTCTTACTGCCAATATCGTGTCCCTAAATCATGTTTCGTGTCCTTAAATTGGGGTTTTAAACGACGTGCCTTTGAGCATGTGATATCCTTATCGTAGCGCTAAGTGATCTCCGTTGTCTGCTCGTTTCTGAGCGATAATAGAGCAACTAGCATATATCGAGAATTTGATAATGAGAATGGGAGGGACGGGACGTATTTTTTCTCAGAAATGATGATGATATATATGATAAGTATATTTCATGATTTAAAATAATTTTCTTATGTACAAAAATGTAAAAATATGACACAATGTACGGGTATGTTGCTACCAGTTGCAACGCACCACTTTTACCATTATGCCCGCCTCTAGTTAAGGATAGGATAGATCTCATGCAACACTAGAACCTTCGTATTGTTAATATATCCTTAACGTATCCTTAATATAATGTTAAGGCTACGATGTCACCAAAAAGTGGTGCAACGGGCCCCAGACGCTTCTTATCAGACGGAAATATATCACCATTATGTAAATTCGTCTGAGGTTTCCCGCAGGTTTTCTGATATAATTATTTCAAAGGCGATCGGGAGATGATATTTGTTACCTAGCTGGGCTCACTTGCATTATAAATGAAACTTTTTTATTCTTCCTTCGTAGGGTTCCATTCCAAGAGTGCCCATTGGACGCGAAAGAACGCAGGATGGTAAGTTTTGGAAACATCTTTTAATTTATGTGAGATGAAAATGATATTATATTAAGAACATTTTAAATGCTGCTTATGCTGTTGATAGTTCTCGCTCGAATTGTGGCTTTCATGATGGCTTTTTCTTGATAAGAAAAAAAATTAAAAGATTACTTGATAAGATACTGGATCAAATAATATGTGCAATGCATTCATGTTTTGATGTTGGATCGTCATTTCAGTTTTAATGTATTAACCGCGATAGTTCGAAGAAAGAGAAGGATGTTTATAAATCGACAAGGTGCTAGAATGAAAAGACATGTTTGTTTAACTGCCAAATTTTGAATATACTAACTTACGTTGCACAAAGATCCGCCACATTCGATATTTCCCATTGCCTGGGCATAGATACAGTAAGACCTCAGTATGGACACCTTGGATACTGGGATCATGTGTCTACAGTTGTGAGGTGTTCGGTTTGCAGAGGGGTCTCTGCGAGTCTCTGCAACAATGTTTACACAGCTAAGAAAAAAGATGGGGGGGGGGGTAAAAACAGAAAAAGAAACTCCAAATGTGGACAATTATCAGCAGTTTTCCAAGTTTAGTCAATCTTGCTAAATTAAGGGTCTCCACTGGCTGTGGTAGGCTCTGCGTTAAGCTCTGTGGTAAGCCTTGCGATGGTGCTGTGATGGTGAGATGTGGCGAGGTTCTGCCTACATGGCCAGTGATCCATGTAGGCAGGACCTTGTCATTCCTCCCCACTTACAGAACCAGCACATATCATCGCAAGGCTTACCACAGAGCTTACCGCAGCCAGTGGAGACCACCCTTTAGGCTGAAAAATGATAAATATGCTGTAAATATATCTGAGATATATGGTATTGCATTGAAATAAATTATCTGATCAGTTATGTTGAATTTTTCTCTTTAGCTTGGATTATTTAAGATAATAGGTGAAAGCGAATTGTATATTTTTTGACGTTTTCACCCCAATGCGAAACTTTGAAAAGCATTGAATTTGGGAAAATCAATTGATGCCTTTAAATGGGCCTTGTGAATCTTATAATAGGCCTTGAAAATCTTCAAAATCAAAACAAATTATCAAATTTACTGAATTTTATCCTACCCTGCATCTATCAGAATCATACCGGACAATCCGTGAGCAGATTTAACTTGTTCTTTTTGCTATTTTAACTTTATTATTCTAAAATAGCTTGACTCAAATAATTATATGCAGTAGATCATTTTATTGCTTCTAGATAGAGTGATTTATCTTAACAAGCTTCTGAGTTTGGGCTGGCAGCTGTAATAATTCAACTGGTTCAGATTTTCAGAAAATGTACAATTAGCAGCTGTATACATTTAGGAAATTGTCCTAAATTAGGCTGAAAAATGAATACCGAGTATATATGAGTATATTTGGTATTACAATGATTTAAAGTATCAGATCTGCTATGTAAAACTGCATTTTGAAGCTCATTTTTCTCTTAAATGTGGGTTATTTGAGAGGATTGGTGAAGGCGACTCGGCCTGGAAAGGTCTTGAGTATCTGGCAACCAGGGCCTCTTTCATAACTAGTAGCGATCACTAACATTATAGCGATATGGGTCAGATTTTCAGAAATTGTACAATTCGCCTTCACCAATCGTCTCAAATAACCCACATTTAAGACAAAAATGAGCTTCAAAATGCAGTTTAACATAACAGAGCTGATACTTTAAATCAATGCAATACAAAATATACTCAGATATACCCGGTATTCTTCATTTTTCAGCCTAATTTAGGAGAATTTCCTTAAAGTGCAGAGCTGCCAATTGTACATCTTCTAACAAATCTGACCCATATAGGCTTTATTATAGCGAATAATCGCTACTAGTTATGAAACGGGGCCCAGATCCACAGAGACCCTGAAGTAGAGGTTTTACTGTATTTATCATGTTTGCTATGCGTTGGAAGTATTTTATTTCAAGCTTTGGTTACAGGTGCCACGTTATGTAGATACAAGTACAGTAGAGTCCTGCATAACGACCATCTCAGTAATACGACCAACCCATTATTATGTGATCCGTTTTAGGAAAATGAGTCATAAGTCGCAAAATATGGATTTTGAGATATCACCATATTGGAAAAGATGAGACCAACCCGATTCCAATGAATGTAAATATTAAGGACATCTAATAAGTACTTTTATCTTTTTAGTTAGATATTTTTATTTTTGAAAAAACAAAACGTTTGCAATATTTCTGGGTGGATGATTACCAGTAAAGTAGCTAAATATATATACTCAATCGGATGATCTAAGAAACGCACTGATATATTTAATAAACAGTCTTCAAATTTGGTAGATGTATTTATACAACCACAAGGACTATAGACACTCCAAAAATGAAAATATTCCAACAAAGAGATCTTGTAAGTAAACAACTTTGAAAAACACCAATTTTGCGACTTGTGACTCATTTTCCTGAAACACATCCCATTTAGGCCAGTTCTGCTCTGTCCAGATAAGGAGATAAGATAAGAGAAGATACCCAGTCAAGTGACCTTCCTGCTATCTGACCAAAGGTCCCAAAGGTGGTCGCCTAAGCAGGACTCTACTTTATCCTTGCTTTGGATTTTATTGCGTGATTTAAACCCTGCCTACACACAGCCGATTTGCCTCCCGAATGCCCCCCGACTTAGGTCTTCCGATGAATCCTATGATCTCATTTCAAATCCTGTTTTATGTTTTTGAAATAACATAAACCAGGATTGGAAATGAAATCCTAGGATTTATCGGAAGACCCAAATCGGGGAGCAATCAATCGGGAGGCAAATCGGCTGTGTGTAGGCAGGGTCTCAGGTTTGAAAAAGTCCCGCGGCCCAGTTGTCCGCACCACCCATGTTTGTCCTGTGGACAACCAAAAATGAATATATGGGCGTCCGCCTGACAACCATCTTTTATCTACCTTTAGTGTGAGCGGACAACCACATATTTTGTGATTTATTATATGCGCATTCTATATGAGAGGTGCTATAAGTGGGGTGCTATAAAAATATTCATATAGTACGCGTCCTATATGAACTACTTCGTCACTAATTCGGCCACTTTTATGCACTTTTAATAGTTTTATGCACCAAGTTTTATGCCCATATAATAAATATAGAATGGAACTCGCCTGCAATAATCGAAAAATTTATTGGACTTGATTCGTTTACATAAGCACTCTGCCTACGGCATCGTGCTTATGTGGACGAATCTCGTCCAATAAATTTTCGATTATTGCCGGCTCGTCCCATTCTCTCTATATATATGTCGGACAACCATATTTTGAAAAGTGGTTGTCCTCAGTCAGGACAACCACTTTTTGAAGCGATTTTTCCAACCCTGTGATTGATTGATTTGAATCCCCATTGACTGAATGGAGTCAATCTTAGGCATCATTAATGGTCATTATAAATATTAATTGTGATAGTACACCTTACTCCTTCCATCCAATTGGGTTTTACTAGTGGAGTGAAGAGGTACAATGTATAAATTCCCAGGTAAACCGACCCAAACATTCTCGAGTGCCCTTGAAGCCCTCTGCCTATGCCTATGCTTTAGTGCTAACAAGCCCAAAATGCTAGCGACATCGCTAATTTAATTAATGTGTGCTGAATCTTAAAAGGTTTATGTACAGAAAACGAGTTGTGGGGAATTAGAGAAATGTCCCTAAATTAATGCAGAAACTTTGTATGTGTAGTTCAGTCAAGTCCAGACGGCCACATTCCTCGATTCCACATCCAGTGATAAGCTTAACCACAAGGCTAAGACTAAGGCTAAAAGTGTTAATGACCCCTAAACTTAGGGGTCCAAAACTGCCTTCTGGACCTGACTGAGTTGAGAATGCAGCACACTGTCCCATTTGCAGATTGGATTTACTTATCTATGTACAGTATAAATTAATATTCATGTTCATTTTGATTTGAAAAATGTTTATTAGGCTGAAGAGATTAAGCTGTCTTATATGTATAATACTATATGTCTCTACTATGGAAGAACAGGCTTCAAATCATTGTAAAATTAAATATAGCATCCGAATTATCAATATTATTATAATCGGTGTCCGATGTTTTCCCCGCCAACATTCTCCCCGCCGACAATCTCCCCGCCATACATTCTCCCCACCAAACAACCTCCCCGCCGACATTTTCCCCGCCTATTTCTGTTTTCTACAGTACAGTGATATATACATATCAAATTAAAACACTATCACTCACTAACCACCGATATCCAAGCCTTAGAATCCAGAAAACATTTCAGAAATCAGATAGAAAAAGCATACAGTTCTGACATTATCAGATCTATAAGGTCTTCCAGTGCCTGCCAGGAAATGAACCGAAAATATAGCAAGATAAAATCGAAACAAATTGAAAGCTTACATCAAAATCAATATTATAAGACCGACTTTATACATTATAGCAATTAGACTAGCTAATTGGCCATCGGCAATTGGCCCTGATGGTCTACCTGATCAGAGGATTAGAGCTTACCATAAAGCAGAGCAAGGGTTCATTGTAACCCAGCCTGAGCTTTAGATTTAGTCAGCTTAGCTCCATGTATATTACATAGCATTATATGGGTCAGATTTTGAGAAAATGTACAATTGGCAGCTGTACACATTTAGTAAATTCTGCTAAATTAGGCTGCAATTTGGTCAATACTATAGTTAAATTCGAGTATATTGGGCATTGCATTGATTCTAGCAGTGTATTGGTTAGGTTGAACTGTATTTTTAACTTTATTTTCGTCTGAAATTTGGGTTATTTGAGAAGATTAGCAAAGTTGAATTGTACTTTTTCTGAAAATCTGACCCATATAGCAAATGTATGTAAACATTACAGTACTAGTTGATATAGGTGAGGCCTGGTATTGTAAGAAGGATGAATCTTAATAATTAAAAAAAAAACATCCTTTTGTCTCTATATCTATTTTACTCCATTTTACAAAACACAGCCATATTTCACTAGTCTTAAGTCGAAGTTTCTATGTCACACACTGTTATTTAGAAAACTGAAATAAATGCAATTTATTGGAAACGCTGAGGAAAAGCCCAATTAATTAATTCCAAACCTGTTTTAGAAAAACTTTAATTTTATCCAATCTCACCCCTCAACAATTTTAGTTGTCAATGTGTAGAGTCTTTCTTGATAGTATGTATATGGGTCAGATTCTCAGAAAATGTACAATTGGCAGCTGTACACATTTAGTAAATTAGGCTAAATTAGGCTGCAATTTGGTCAATACAAGGTAAATTCGAGTATATTTGGAATTGCATTGATTCTAGCAATCTGTTTGGTTAGGTTAAACTGTATTTTGAACTTTATTTTCGTCTGAAATTTGGGTTATTTCAGAGAATTTGTTATGGTGAATTGTACATTAATTTTTCTAAAAATCTCACCCATATAGAACCTTTATTCAAAATTACATGTACAATGAGATATAATCAGGAGAAGGACTCGATCCTCACAATAGTGATCTTCCTGGTGGCCCTTTTTAAATCAAAATCCAATTTGTGAAGTACAAATCTTAAACTAACATATTAATTTATCGAATAATCAATGGAGGTAATAATGTCACTTAGAATAATTTTTGCAGATAGTTTGTTTCACGAGAATGTCCTTGCAATATTTGTATTTAAGTTAGCTGGTTCAATTTTCCACGATTAGATATTGTTCTTGGTCTTGATAGTGATGAAGGTTAATATTTTGAGATATTAAACATTGAGATCGATGTGTTTAATTTGTCCTGCAGAGTTTTGGCTCCAGCAAGGGACGTCAGGAGCGATCAATGCCTTCAGGCAGCTTACAACGGTAAGTAATAATAACAGTCCCTGGCATAGAGTCAAAACTCTTTTTTACTGCTCAGTGAATAACTAAAACAACTTGGCTTTAAGATGAATGGAAGCAACATAAGTGGTTAAGAGTGAAAGGCCGAGTTATATGATTCCAAATCTGTATTTAATAGCATAGCCAAGGTATATATTCCAAGTCTGTATTCAATAGCCTAGCCAAAGCCGCTCCCTATAATATAACAGTATGCATATGATTATGGATTCGTTCAGCAAGATTAGTACAATCGGTGGTGTATATAAAAAAAGAATGTTAATACAGAATGAAGAGTTTTTCTTCAAAGTTGCTATATATTTTATATACAAATGGTGTAAGCTAACATTTCTTAATTACCAAATGTCTTAAGACTCTTGTCTGCAGTAGTCGGCACCGCCCCGAACCACTATTGCTCACTCTCAGTCTCAGTCTCTTTCTTTCTCCCTCTCTCTCTCTTTCTCTCCCTGTCTCTCTCTTTCCTTCCCTCTCTCCTCTCTTTCTTTCCCTCTCTCTTTCTGTGTGTCTCTCTTTCTTTCCCTCTCTCTTTCTCTCCCTCTCTCTTTCTGTCTGTGTTTCTCTCCCTCTCTCTTTCTCTCCCTCTCTCTCTTTCTGTGTGTGTTTGTCTGTCTCTCTCCCTTTCTCTATGTTTGTGTCTCCCCCTCTCTCTCTTTCTGTGTGTGTTTGTCTCTCTCTCTTTCTGTGTGTGTTTGTCTCTCTCTCCCTTTCTGTGTGTGTTTGTCTCTCTCTCTGTGTTTGTCTCTCTCTCCCTTTCTCTGTGTGTTTGTCTCTCTCTGTGTGTTTGTCTCTCTCTCTCTTTCTGTGTGTGTTTGTTTGTCTCTCTCTCCCTTTCTCTATGTGTGTGTCTCTCTCCCTTTCTCTGTGTGTTTGTCTCTCTCTCCCTTTCTCTGTGTGTTTGTCTCTCTCCCTTTCTCTATGTGTGTGTCTCCCCCTCTCTCTCTTTCTGTGTGTGTTTGTCTCTCTCTCTCCCTTTCTCTATGTGTGTGTGTGTGTGTCTCTCTTTCTCCCCCTCTTTCTCTTTCTGTGTGTGTTTGTCTCTCTCTTTCTCTCCCTCTCTCTTTCTCTCCCTCCCTCTCTTTCTCTCCCTCTCTCTCTCTTTCTCTCTTTCTGAGTGTGTGTGTCTGTCTCTCTCTCTGTCTCTGTCTCTCTGTCATCAATGCATATAGTTATCAACCAACCTTATTTGAACCTTTTCTTTATTCTTGAATATACTGAACCTTATTGCCATCCAAATATTGATTAATGCCTGCAGGTAGTTACCCGACAGGCAAATGGGCGCGATTCTACGCGATTTTTAATATGCAATAATCTCGCCAGAGTTTCGTGATGAGAGTGGACGCTTTTCACGCAATAATTATTGCACAATGATTGTGTGATGGTCACGCTAAGGGTAAAACGCAATATTGGTGCAAAAAACAGCAAATTCTTATGGCATTTTGAGCAGGATAAATATACTAACGAATCCTTATATCAATAGCATCTGACATAAATAAGATACTTTTCCTGCTCTGGCAGTGGTAGTAAATTTTTTCTCACAGAAAGGTTTGAAGGGTAACCTTAGTCCCTAAAAATTTCAAAGAGAGTTTGGGACAGTGCATTCGTTACCCTCTCTTTATATGCATCATTTTATTTTCATTAATTCTACCATCCTCTATGTGAGCCTGAAGACTCGCATCTGTAGTGTTCCAGTAGTTTGTTTGCTCTGCCTTGCCCAAGCCACTAGGGACAATCTATATGTACAATCATTAGGGTATTTTAATCAAAACATTTTACCAAATCAAACAACTAAATTACACAAATAAACTATAGAGGTATATCACTTATAATATCCCTGTGTACATGATGTGGAATATCAATAGTGGTATATAACTGCCACACAAGTGTATTAGCGGGACTTTCATGTAAAAGAAATTGTAAAGGCACCCCACTCACCAGTTGCGCCACCTGCTGATAATGAAATAATGAGTATTTAGACGCAATTTTTAATGCGCATTATATGCGGAATTTAAAACGCATCCATATATATTGTGGCCGACGTTGGCATGCCCCACATTGGCCATGTGTCCCTGATGCAGGCCATTTTTTACCTACCAACAAATTATAATGGTACCGTACCAGGGGCGGATTTAGGGGGGGGGGCGCGGGGGGGCGCACCCCCTCCTTTTCAAAATCAAGCTAGGGTATTTTGTGGTGGACTTTATCAACTGTATTCAAATAATGGGGGTTGGTAAATTAACATTTAGGTCGAAAGGCCTGAATATCATCACATAGCCTAAAGTTGTATAAATTTAAGAAAAGTTCAAACCAAAACCCAAAAGTGTTTGTGATTTTAAGATTATAATCATGATCGATTTTATGTTTGAAATAAGTGAGTGACATATTTGAATATTTAAAGCATTGCAGAAGAATAGCTGAGCAATTAGTCATATATGATTATAACATAATATATTCCCTCACATAATATTCCTTGAACTTGTGTCATGGCCAACTCACAACTGGACCACTGGCTACAAGTGTCAAAAGCTAGCTGTAGCGCACCAGGGCAGCAATTAAGAGTTGGAGGTGGCAGGCAAGGTGTGATGTTACCTGGGATAACCTTAGTATGGAAACCACTCCCACCCATACCCACAACATCACTTATGAATACATAATGTTTACTATTTTTAAAGAAAATGCATTATCTACTTTAATATCCATTCATATTTTCATCCCAACCGAAGCAATGTCTTTGGCACTATAAGCGCCATATAATTTCCTTTCATATCACACTATAGATAATGTGATTTTGAATGCGCATTATATGCGCAATTGAGATCACACCCATATTATTGACTTTTGAAGAAAACATGTATTTGTTGATAAATTGGTTGAGTAACGCAGGTTTAGTAAAAACATAAATGAATATGAATAAGAACTTGATCCAACACAAGTATAAGACCACCAATGACATGGGAGGAAATAAACGCAATGGATTTCACATAATGGTGGCTAATGGCATGTCTATTTCACTGTGATTCAAAGCCATAAGTATCACATATGCATCACACTTCACTAGTTTGCAGTCCATCACAAAATGATCCCAGTGCCATCACACCCAATTGCACTCAGTGCCTGTCGGGATACGGAGGGCAGCAAAGACATTGATAAGGAGAGTTAATCCCTTATGATCTGGGCTGTCCATTTGATATACTAATGTAAAACAAACATGATAGAAGGCTTCACAGGGATCGTAGATTCTCTAATTTGTGTCAGCACAAACATGTGTAAGGCTAATCACCAAAAATTAGGGAGCACACCCTGTATAATTTGTAAACCTTTCCAACACACATCATTAGTTTGGTAACCCCCAATATGCCTGGACGCTCTGTATGATCTAAATTTAATTGTAAATCATATCTGTGTTTTATGTCGTTATTTTTTATCTAATACTTTGATCGACCAAAATGCAAACACAGTGTACATCTGCCAGATGGGGAACACTGGATCCAAAATATTTGGATCCTTACTTCAAATTGACAGGGCAATAGAAAAAGGTCAAAAACTGAATCAAAGTTCCCTGAAAAGATTTTCCTCTGAAAAGAAAAAGGATTCAATCTAATCCCTATCTTATTGTATCTTGACAATTAAATTCATGAATTCTTTTTATTCTAATGTCAACAAAAGGAAGACAATGGATATGTATTTCTTTTATATGTGTAGCCTACTCTCAATATCTGCTAAATAAATCCATATCAGTTGCTATTCTGTCTCTAATTATCGTGTATCTCACACCATACTAGCAATCATTTACCACTCCTGATAGAGAGGACTGTCGCATAAAGGGGACAAAACATTCTGGCCCACAATAAACGGATTACATTGTAGCTACTTCATTTCTAGGACGGGGAATTTTCAACTTTTTCCCTCTTTTTAGTCTTCTTAAATTAACATTTTCACGTCTATATTTTCTTCTTTCCTTGTGCACTGGAAGGCTAAGTCCAACATATGTATATTTCTCCTTGTATTCAAGGCAGTGACTTTTAGTTTAGAGGGAATTTCTTTAGTACTCGTGTATTTGGGGAGATGTAATATTATTTTAAGTGCTGAATTTTGTAGCGTCTGCAACTTTTGCAAGTGCGACTGCACTGCAGCTAAATAAAAAATAGTCAATTATTGGTCATATAAGATAAGAAAAGATAAGATAAGAAGTTGTTTATTGTCTTGAAACAAAGGTACAGAGGGGTACAGTTGAATGAAGTAGTTAAATAAGACAATAGGTCAACATACCTATATGATGCTACAAGGCATCATTTCTCCCGGCTGTTACCCAAATTTTGAATAGGTAGAGAACTAATATAACTAAATAACTAATTGACTTAGGAGGATACAAATGAGAAGACCAATAATGGTAGTTAGTCTAAGAGAATCGAGCAGTACAGCACGACAATTTTTTACAACATAGACAATTTTTACAACATAGGGTATCTAATCGAACAGTACAGATCAATTTTTACAAACTCAGACCACAAAACACAATGATGTGGAAAGTAAATGTAAGGCATGTTGTAATAAGGTACATTATTACAGGTTAACTGTGTAGAGGTTTTATGAACATACAAGTGTTAGAATGAGCAGTACAGCTCATTTATTATATCTGACTGAGTATAAAATAGTATCAAATTACAAGATCACATACTTGGATTAAGGTACAAGGAGAATAAATTTCTCGAATACACATGTATAATATATATATGTAAATATATATATTCACATACATCGGTTCGCACAATACATTCAAATGAATACAGTGAATGAAATGAACAAAGTGAGGAGAGGTCCACATCTATACTAGTCGGGTTTCATTATGGTCAGAATCTTTGGTTTGATATTTTTTCGGAATTCTTTTTTGAGCTCGAAATTTTGTAGAGCTTTGTCTAGGTTGTTCCATGATTTGCGGGGTCTATATAAAGGAAGGAATTTTGGTAGAAGGAAGACCTGGGATGGACAACTTTCAGATTTCTCCTATTATTTGAGTGGCTCCTAGTTGGCAATTTCCTTAGGTCAAGATTCTCTTCGTTTCTTGCTAAATAGTGGGCGCATTCTAAGATATGGATCTCTCTTCGTGCACTGTTTGACAGAATATTTATTTTTTTTAGTTGTTCTCAATATTTTGTTTTTTGTTGATGTTTAGGGCTGACCTTACCGATGCATTTAGTAGGGATGACAACCGGTTTACGAGATGTTTGTTATTGCTTGAATAAAACATATCACCTCTATCTATTAACGGGATTATGAGTGTTTTTACGATATCAACCTTTACCTTTCTAGTTAACATGTATCGGGCTCTACCCGAGAGTCGAACCTTCCATTTCACACTGTTAATAACCTTGGTCACCTGGCTCTTAAAGGATAATCGTTGGTCGATTATTAATCCCAGGTAATTGTACTCTTCAACTCTGAGTATTGGTTTGGTACCCAGGCAGTGTGCAACATAACTCAGAGACCGACGCCCAGGTCTCCATTGAATTTGTGTCGGTCTCTGATATTGATATTAGGCTGAGTCCGACTGTCTCCAATGAAATGAACAAGTGATAAAATTATATTGTCTAACTTTTCTTATTCTGGGTTATTTTTTAATTACCATATTATTACCCCCCCCCCCCCCTTTTTTTCCGTCTCTGTAAAATCCTGTCGGTCTCCACTGTTACAATTTGACAGAGACTAACGGTCTCTGGTCTCCCAATTCACTATGTTGCACACTGCCCAGGGTAAGATTGTGGTTATCTGGATCAATGCCAGATTTTCTGGTGGAAATTTTGAAATTCGTATATTTTGTCTTAGAGACATTCATAGAAATTTTGCACCAGGTTTTGCATAAGGTTTAAGTCTTCCTGGATTTTTTCTGAGATTTTCTTATTTTTCTTGTCTCCTATAAATAAAACCGTATCATCAGCATAGTGCTGAATCATGGAATTTTTTACCACCTGGTGCATATCGTTTATATATATATAACTTTTATTTCCTAAGAAAAAGGTTTACAGTTTCTGCTATAAGCAGTTCTTCCAACCATCCCTACGAGAATAATCATGAGAATACAACATAAACAATGACAACTAAATTCCTAATACAGAGAATAGCTACTTAGGCACATAGCAGAAAAGTCTGCTCCTCCCAGGTATTCCACCTTACTGGGGTAGTTTGAATAGCACGTCAACGTGGCAAGAACGCTTTATATGCGACGGAGGTGATCATCTATCTTGACATAGTCATGGATAGGTATAGTGCAGTTTATACAATAATAATACTCACTCATGGAGTGGTAAACACTCAACACTCAACCAGGATTTTTCAATCCCTTTAACCCCAGCTCTAGGTTGGGACATTATCGGTTCAATCAACACCATCCCATGTCTGCTGTAGATAAACTGTTCGGAGGAACGTTCTAAATTCCTGTCTATCCTTGCATTTAAATCCTCTAATTTCCATATTATTCCAGTAGTAGGGTATTTGATATAATAGGGACTTTCTTATTTTTTCAGTACGAGGGGTAATAATATTTAATAGTCTTTTATCATC
The DNA here is from genome assembly GCA_942159475.1 of Sthenelais limicola. NCBI lineage: Eukaryota > Metazoa > Annelida > Polychaeta > Phyllodocida > Sigalionidae > Sthenelais > Sthenelais limicola. Next base: position 146,888,223 of record OW804094.1, on the reverse strand, counting down.
TGTATTTCTAAGTGATCGGGGTTTTAGTATCAAATTCCCTTCTTGCCTACTCATTGGATATGCTAGGTCTAATAAATGCGTTTCTCTCCTCACTGAAAGTGGTGCAAGCCTAAGGTCCCTTTGAATTTGATTCACATTGGTAGTTTTTGGTAGTCTCAATGCTATTCTAACTGCACTGTTTTGTATTACTTGCAACTTCCTGAGGAGATTTTCAGATGCTATATTATATATAATATCTCCGAATTCAACAATCGGCCGAACAGCTACCTTATAGAGCATGATGATGGTGTTCCTACTGGTAACATGACTGAGCCTAGATAAGGACTTCAACTTAGATTTTGCAAGATTTATTTTTGACTGTATGTGAGGTTTAAATGTAAGCTTGTCGTCAATTTTTAGACCCAGATAGGTATATTCATGGGTTATATCTAAGTTTTGATCTCCAATTCTAAATGGTCTTTTTGGAGGTGTATATTTGTTCTGAGTTATTATCATAATTTTACTCTTTTTTGTATTAAGAGAAATTTTATTTTGTTGGCACCATGAGTCAATTTTGTTTAGGTTCTCTTGCAGTGTTTCTATACCTGTTGGGTTGTCCTTATCTAAACTGTTGTACAGGGCGGTATCATCCGCGAATAGCTGGATTTCTGAGCCTTTGATTTCATGATATATGTCATTTATATAACAAAGAAACATAAGCGGCCCAAGAGTAGTACCTTGAGGTACGCCACACAGTACCTTCCTATCCATCGAGATACAGTTATTTGCTAGTACTGTCTGGCATCGATTTGAGAGGTAGTTTTTGAACCAACCCAGAGCTGAGTTTCCAACACCCATAGATCTCAGTTTTTCTAACAATATTGAGTGATCCACAGTGTCAAACGCCTTCCTAAAATCTAGGAAGGCCACAACCGTGCCCTTCTTTTTGTTGATATTATCAAAAACACAGTTGAACATTTTATGAAGTGCATCCTGGATAGATGTGCCACTCCTGAACCCAAATTGATTGGCAAAGATTTTTTTACCATCTTCCAAATAACTCATTAGTTGCATGTACGCTATCTTCTCAAGGACTTTAGCTGGCAATTTTACTGAGCTAATTGGACGATAGTTAGTTGTCTGGTTTCTTGGTCCTTCATTCTTATAGATAGGTGTAATAGTAGCTGATTTAAAGTCCTCTGGTATGATACTGGAACAAAGGGAGAGGTTACATAAGAATGTAAATTGTGGGGCTAAGGCGTTAAGGCACGGTTTTAGGATTTTTGATGGGAGATAAGGGATTCCTGACGATTTAGAAGATCCCATAGATCTAATAATTTTAGACACAGTCTCAACAGAGACAACATTGAAATTAAATTCCCCTAATTGGTTTTCAATAATGGGGGTGGTAGGAGCATTGGATATATCATGTTTGATTTGTTTAGCTAAGTTTGGTCCTACATTGATAAAAAAATCATTAAATTCATTTGCAACCTTGTTTTCAGGAATATTCATTCCGTCTTCCGAGGTTAGCCTTAGTAAGGGTGTGTCTTTAATTTTCTCAGGCGATATTAGAGGCCTCAGCGTGTCCCATAGCTTTTTTGTATCTCCTTTTGTTTCTAGTAGTTGTTTTCTGACATAGTCATTTTTTAATTTTATCAATTTAGAATTAGCTTGGTTCCTTGCTGTTTTTGCACGGTCCCAATGTTCTTTCTTTTTAGAAAGTTTCGCTTTTCTAAATAGCTTGTCCCTTGTTCTTGCTAGTTTAATCATTTCGTTGGTATACCAGAGGGGTTTTACCTTTACATTTTTCAGTTCTTTTAGGGGGCACATTCTATCCAGGTACATCACAATCCTGCTTAATATTATATTCCAACATTCATCTACATTGGTCAATGTGTAGAACTCCTGCCAGTCCAGTCCAAGTAGTATCTCTATAAGAATTTTCAAGTCCAGGTTCCTCATAGACCTTGCCTTAAAGGTAGCTTTTTGATAACTATTCCTCTCCTTTTTCTTAACGATATAAACAGGCATATGATCACTTGAGTTCTCCTCCAGAACTCCCCTTTCCTTAATAAACTTGGCATTTGTATAAATTTGATCAATAGAGGTGGCAGTTTTTGCAGTAATCCTAGTTGGGTCTTTGATTTCAGGGCTTAATCCATATTTTGACATCATAAATTTAAGATCCTCCACTTTTGAATCTTGATTGTCAGAGTGATTTAAGTTAAAGTCTCCCATGACATAAATCTCTAAGTTATTATCTATACTTTGGAGAATATTATCTAACTTTTGTAAGGTAGTTCCTACTACAGTTGAGGGTGGCCTATAAAAATTAATTACCACCATTTTTTTAGCAGTGCCCTTATGGCATTTGACAACTTGTAGTTCAATGTCCTTATCGGATGTATTAAGGTGACTATACTCCTCATTGTCTATAGTATAAGAGTCATGAACATACATAATGAGGCCACCCCCTTTTCTTTTACTAGCTCTGTCCTGACGAACAGTCTGATAGTTATCCACTTTAACCTGCCCATTTCCTATCATCTTACCCAACCAGGACTCCTGGACTGCCACCACATCTGGACTGGCTATATCCACAACATGTCTTACAAAATCTAATTTCGGTTTCAAACTCCTTATATTCCAGGATATTAACAAAGCCCCTTTTATTTTTCCTAGGGCATCTAACTCCAGTGATTTAGACATTGAGAATATAACATTTTGGCCCTTATCCGGGCTACTATGAGTCGGTCTATTTTTCTATTCAAGGAGTGAACATACATTGTCAGAGTAAGTAAATATATACAATCAAGTAAGGTTTTATCCTCAGTTTTTGCAAGGATCTGGCACCTAAATACCTTTATTCTCACAAGGCTTGGCCTTGCATAGATCCCCTTCGTATTGGGGGCCACTTGAAGACCCATTGGTCTGTGAAAAGCCCTTCAGTTTTCCCCTTTTTTTCCCCAGGAAAATGGAAAATGGAAAACCCACTGCCCCGACCCACCTAATTATCCCATGTCTTTACAACATTCCATGTGTTTTTGGAATTTAAGTGAATATATCAAACATACATTTATAGTCTGTTAAGTTCTGAATACATACTTAATCCTAAGGGTGTTGAAAGAGTATTATAGGTTCAAATCCACTGCACCAGGGACAGTTCATAAGAACAGATTCCCTGGGTTAGTGTTTTTCAAACCTTACTTTACCTTTTTTGCGTTACCCATAGGGGTCAATAGGCCTACTGTGTCCTTAGACCACTCTGTAGGGGACAGTCACTTAATTGGTGGTGGACTCGGTTCTGTGAGATCTTTTACTCATCAATTCTTGGTCTAAACATTTAAAAGTACAATCAATACAAATACAATCAATACATAGCAACACACATCAATACAGTCTTACATACAGTTGACTGTCAAAATATTTCATCATCAAGTGTTTTTACCACACCAGTGTGGCCTTTGTTGATACTGAGATATAGTTAATTCAGATAATTTTCATTTGGAGAGATAGTCTTAGCACCAACATTAAACATGTGAGATCCAGTTAACTTTAATTCAGTAAGTTTTGATTATGGCAAGTTAGCACCAATGCTAGACGCATTTAGTATCCATCGAATAGCACCATAGGTCTAGATTAGAGCATAAGTCAAGATAGCTTCATGATCGCCTTAATAACCTGTGAGGCCACTCTGTCACGCATGGTATCATCTATGTGGCATCCATCTGTGTCCAAGCCCATTAACGAGTAGTAATGGACTACCTTGCTTTCACCAGTAAGTTTCTTCTTTTTATTTGACTTGTTTTTATGTACAAGTTGTCCGATATAAGGGGTTGGGGCTCCATTAGTTACGTTAATCTCCTTCACCAGTTTGTTGAATGACCCAATCATGGTATTTAGAAGGTCTTGATCCTCTCTAATTCCCATTGTAACCACTGGCTCCGTGGCAAGCATGGCAAGATGTGTATTATATTTTAACAAATCAATTCCAAATATTGTGGAGAATATGATTACAGGTTTCTCGGCAGTTATCCTATAGAGGTCCTTTGTTTCTGTTATAATTCTAGTAAGGATGGGCCGCAGGTGTTCTTCAAGTTCAATGGAAGAGGTGAATCGCAATGTGATTTGTTTACCTGGGTTCCTCTTATTCCTTGTTGTTATATTACAAATCCCATTAAGGTAGATTATATATTTTGGACGTTGAAGAGCTGTTATCCTCTTTGACATATCAAATATGCCATTTAGGGTAGCCCCACCGTAATATATACACTTGATACGTTTACCAGGTAGTTTACATCTAGTGATCTCTTCCATGCCTTGCCCTCGTGAGTCAGCGAGGATCAGAAGGTCGAGCCCTCTCATGACTAGATTCACTCTTTTGCCAGCAGGGATTAGTGGTAATAAATCCGTCCCAAGTGTTTTTACACGTAATAAAGGTCTCCAATATAGTCTCTGGTGTGACAAGGCTGTATCCCTGTTATTTATCACTACGATTTAAGCCTCTGCCTGACGTTCATAAGTATCTTTCCGAAGCGATTTTCTCCCATGACAGAGGGAACTGGTAGTACATCCCTGACGCCGTTTCTGAGTGTAACTCCAGGGTGTCGCATTCCTATTCCCCACTGAAGTGAGCTAGTCAGTTCATATAATGGTCTAGCTTGAGTGTTTAGAAGGCATTCTTTGAGATGTGTGTGTTGTTTGAATTTTTCCATAACCATTTCTTCCAGAATTTGTTCCTGGATAGCCGTCCAGTTTTTATTTGCAGTAATGTTTGAGCCCAAACTTTTCACTGCGGACGGGCTTGCCACTTTTTTTATTTCCCGTGCTAGCTCAGTTTTACCATGGTATGATGCTTTTGCCGACTGGAAGCAGTGTTCAACAGATGAATAGCGTTTATTTTTGTATCTAAAAGGTCGCTGGTAAAAGTTGGATAGTGGTGAATGCTCACCATGGAAACCCAATCCTCCGTTCATGAATGGATAGTGGCTGGCCTGCTCTGGTGTGCATTCGGCGGGCAGGAGGTGGAGATCATTCACTGTATATGACTTAGCCCCAACGCAAAGGTGATTCAGAATAAAATAGGCGTTAATGTTTTTTGCTTGGAGGAGTTTGTGACAACTTCTGAGCAACTGGGTGTTATATGCCGACTCAGAACCAGGTTGTTTATTTAGCCAGACGTTGTTATACCGACTGCGTTCCCTGACTAATCTAAAAGATTGTGTGACCTGCTTCTTTCGGTCAGTCGTTAGGAACTCAACAAAAATGGCCCTGGTCTGTTGGATTCTCGCAACCCCCACTCGATATGCCTTGCTTAGTTCACTTAATACCAAATCTGGAATGACGGATAAAAGCATGTTATGGATCCGCGATTTTAGATCCTCAGGGTAGTTTTTTATATCCCTCTGACTTAGCTGTGGGTTTAGTGTCCCGTCATCGTCCATCCATGCTTCAGGCAGCCCCTCCAGCAAAACATAAGTTGTTTCATTTCCTTTGGGGGGGTCAATGGATTTCTTTATTTTCCGATTTGTTTCCTCTAATTGCAGGGAAAGGTCATTTGTTAATTCCTCCAATACCTTTATCTTTTTAGTAAAGATTTTGTGATCAGCATCATTATTGGTGGTGTTAGTTCCCATGGTATTTTCAAGGGTAGTTACTACCTGTGTCATGTCGCACTTTTTATCTCCCAGTGAGTTTTTGAGAGAATCCTCCCTATCAGTTACTGCCTGTTTATCTGTGTCTTTGCAAGAGGTTAGACGATCATATAATATCTCCTCCATATCTGCAATCCTTTGCTCCAGACTGTTATCTGTTGGTACTTTCTCTTGATATTGATTAACTTTACTAGCATCGCCGATGTTCGTTTCTCTTATTCTTTCCACAACTTTCTCCACCACATCATCAAAACAAGTATTCCAAAACTCTATTTCTGATATCTGTTCCGATATTGTTTGGGTTGCTGAGTCAGAAAATTTAGAATTTTGTTTCTGGTCCTGAGTTAGATCTGTATTCTCATCCTCGTTGACAGAACAGTTATTGGTACAACCACGGCCATTTGTTATTGGGTCCGCCATTTTGTATTCGACCCCATTGGACTGGTCATTTACCAAAGGTATTTCTCCCTGTTTTGAGAGCTTATCTCCTTGGATGTCTTTCATGAAGACCACTTCGCCCTCTCTAGAGATGTCTCCTTCACCTGTATGTGAGTAGGTTTCACTAATATCTGTGATTGGTTCGTCACCATGATTAGTAATGCTTGTTCCAGTAGTGGTAGTGTTATTGCGGGAATCCATGCCTAGGGAAGTGAAACGTCTTCTCAGGCAGAAGAAAATTGCTTGTAATATAGCCAGTATTGATATAACCGATGTAATGGTTATGTATTTTATATCTGTAGGCATTGATGTTGTATCCTACAGATCTATAGTTGAATTAGAATGATGTAAATTCCATTTTCCCGAGGAAAACCTGGGAGCGTTGCCTAGCGTTGCCTAGCGTGTGTACATGCCTATAAGGATGGTGAATGGATGGTGATAGATGGTGAATAGGATAGTTCCTAAAATTGTTCCCTGAGGGACGCCAAAAGTAACCTTACCTTGGGTAGATTTTATTTCATTGACTCGTACAGTTTGGGTTCTTCCAGTTAAATAGTTTTTAAACCAAGAATTTTCTCTGTTGCAGATACCAATTTTTTCTAATTTGTGTAACAATATATTAAGGCTAACATTGTCGAAAGCCTTCTTGAAATCTAAGAAGACTGCAGTGGCAGCATCACTCTGATTTATATGGTCATAGATGGGAGTTAAGAAATCAATATGAGCTTGATCGACTGAATGACCAGATCGAAAACCATACTGTTTTTCGTAATAAATATTGTTTTCTTCCATATAGGAAGATAGCTGATTTTGAACTAGTTTTTCAAGTATTTTGGCAGGCATTGAGATGCCTGATATCGGCCTAAAGTTGTTGGGGGTATTTTTTGGGCCACTCTTGTGGAGTGGGGTCACCACTGAAGCCTTGAAGGCATTCGGCACAACACTGGTAGACAGAGACAGATTCATTAAATAAGACAGTTGGGGGATCAAAGCGAGGAAGGAACCCTTCAGTATTTTTCCAGGCACAGATTCAACTCCAGAATTCTTGTGGGGGTTAATATCCCTGATAATCTTAACTAAGTCATTTGGAACGACTGGCGTGAAGTTAAAATCTTTATAAGTTCTTCTACCTTTCAGTCGATCTTTAACAGTGTCTGCTGATGCTCGATCGGGTTCAGGTATTTTATTGGCCAGGGTTGGTCCAACGTCTATAAAGAAATTGTTAAATAAGTTGGGAACATCCACCTCACTAACATTTTCATGATCATGGTTAATTAAGTGAACTCTACCCAGCTAGGAAGTGAGCTCATGTAGATCTCACTATGAGCTCAGAAACTTCTCACACATGTGATATCAGAACGGTGAGGTCTGGGTGAGGTTTTTGTGATCTTGCATATGTGATCTCACATGAATGGTTTCAGTGTGATCTCAGTGTGAGTTCACAAGTTCTAGCTCACATTTAGCTAACAGCTGTGATATCTCAGTGAGCTCAGAAACTTCTCATAGATGTGAGATCAGAACGGTGAGGTCTGGGTGAGATTTTTGTGATCTTGCATATGTGATCTCACATGAATGGTGTCAGTGTGATCTCAGTGTGAGGTCACAAGTTCTAGCTCACATTTAGCTAAAAACTGTGATATCTCTGTGAGCTCAGAAACTTCTCATAGATGTGAGATCAGTACTATGAGGTCTGGGTGAGATGTTTGTGATCTTGCATATGTGATCTCACATGAATGATTTGTCAGATTTTTGGACATTTCCAAAAAACGGAATGGTCAATTTGACCAACTTTTAGGGCAGCTAGGGCTTAGCTGTTGGAATATGAGATGCAGGGGGCCCTGTTATACCCGGGTGCCAAAGGAAATTCCATTCCAAGCATTCCTTCATTTTCCAAACAAAGGATTTGTTTGACATGGCAAAGTGGGTTGCAAGAATTACACTTTTTAGGCACATCTCTATGGCAAAAATACTGAAAATGTTGACTTTTTTCTGGCAGCCCCTAGAAATTTTGTGAGATGTTGACCTAGTCTAGTTTTTTCTCCTCTTTTCAAATCTGGCCTCCAATTTCTTCTATTGGCATTATTGGCGGCGTTATTGGCAATCCAACTGTTCTCACCAGATGGCAGTACCATAGAACTTGGTTTTCACTAGGTGGCACCAAAGGTTACTGCATTACATTTACACTTTCTATTAGAACAAAAGTCTCACTAGTAATACTTATATGAAGCATTTATACTTCATAGATATTACACATCATTAACTTGGGAATATTGAAAGCAATGAACTTGATAGTTTATTTGGATAACTTACCTGCTTGATGTTAAAAAATGTTCTCTAATACATTCTAATATTATTACTATAAGTATACTGAGTGACCAAGATTGTCTGACACCAACTTGGAATGGATACCTATGGCAGCTACAGGGGAAGATTGTATTAAGGGTAAGTTTAAGTGATGGAAAGGGATGAGGAACTTTGAAAAATTCAAGCAAAGGGACCATGCAGTCTCTCCTTGAATGCTCTTGGGTGAAATGCTTCTGTGGAGAAACTTTCTACCTTAGCACTGAGCACAAATCTGCTGTTTAGAAGCTGAACAGTAGTGCTAAAAACAAGTCTAGTCTTGTCATCTTATTGATTAATAAGATTCTTGTCATCTTATTGATTAATAAGAGTGGCCATTGTGACATTAGATATTGACCTCACCGTGAGATCATAGTATGAGTATACTGTGAGGTCACATTGAGAGATCATATTGATGCCACTGTGAAGTTACACTTTGACCTCACCCGTGAGGTCATACTATGACCTCACAGTGAGATCATAGTATGAGTATACTGTGAGGTCACATTGAGACATCATTTTGATGCCACTGTGAAGTTACACTTTGACCTCACCCGTGAGGTCATAGTATGAGCTCACTGTGATAAATATTGTGAGCTCTCAGTGAGCTCACTGTGATCACACATTCTTAGCTGGGTATCATTTGTTTTTAGTTTATCGGGGCTCAGGATGCATCTAATGGTTTTCCAGACTGCTCTGGGATTAGCCCTGTCCTTGTGAAGCATGTCTCTAATGTATAGAGCTTTACTCTTTTTGCAAAGAGAGGTTACTTTATTTCTTATTTCCTTCGCCTCTATAAGGAGGTCTTTATTTTTAGTGTGGATAGCTTTTTTGAATAATTTGTCTCGTTTATTCATTAGAGTTATATATCCTATCATTATATCCCAGCAGATATTGGGGTCGGTGGTCTGATAAAATTCATCCCAATTTTGATCAATTAATATATCATTCAGGATTCTCTGGTCGAGGTGTCTAGTGTTTCTGGCATCAAATGTGCCAGTCTCATATTTGTTCCTGTTTTTTTAGAGTAATGTATGTAGGGTAGTGATCAGAAGCTGAGTTTTCCACTATACCTGCTGTTTTGACATTTTTAGAATTCGTATAAATATGATTGATTAGTGAGGATGTGGTTAAGGTTCTCCTGGTAGCCAGAGTTATGTACTGAGTCAAGCCATATTTATCAAATATTGCCTGAAGCTCCAGCACTCCGCCTCCAGAAGGCCCTGATTCAGAGAGATCAATATTAAGGTCGCCAGTCACTATAACGTCACTGGTATAGTCTAATTTTGAAAGTAATTCGTCAAGTTCTTTTAGTCCTGATTTAATAGGAGAACTCGGGGGCCTATACGCATTTACAATTATACAGGGCTTCGATTGACCTTTCCTTACTTTAATAACTAAAGTTTCAATGTTATCGTTTGATTGAGAAAGACCGACAAAAGAGTCAGAGTCGATTTGATGGTCATCTTGGATGTAAGTGATCAACCCACCTCCTCGTCTCTTACCTCTTCTGTCCTGTCTAATAAGCTTGTACCCATCCAGTTGGATAAGGTTGTCATGGATGTCAGGGTGCAGCCATGATTCTTTTAAGCATATAACATTTATTTTATTACTCAATTGAATAATAGAATGCTGGAGATCATTTAAATTTTTTGTAAGGCTCCTGATATTCCAGCCTATCAGGTTAAAGCCTTTGCTATTTTTAAATTGTGCAAAAGAGTCCATGACTTCTTGGGTCATGGTATATAGAACAATATGAGGTGATGTGCTACGGTAACATCAGCTAGTAGGACATGAATAATAATACATGATAATACATGAGTTGAGGTGTTGGTAATCAATCGTATGTAGGATTTGTAGTGATTATTACTAATGCTTACAAATATCTACTTCATTGTATAACCATGTTAGACAAGGCTGTCGTATAGCAATGTCAATACCTAACTGTAAGTTAGTTCTCGATAACCGTTAGTGCGATATAAGAATAACATATATATCAGGAAATGACAATAGTAGTAGTGGTGCGTTATATGGGTAACATGGCCTAGAGGCCTTAACAGTTGTATATGTTTAACATACAGAGTGAGAGAGGACACAGACATATCATGGTATAGGTCACTCGTTCTCGTGTCAGTTCGATACATGGGCAATAATAGGCATCTCAAGAAGATAATCATATTAAAATAAAGAATAGTCAATGTTTCAGAGTTTTTGAAGGTGTACCCATTAAGCGTTCTCCTTTAGCCGTTTGTAGAGCTTGGTTATCATGTTGCCCTGTATCATGACTTTGTAAATAATAATAGCGTCCTTTTGTCGCACGCCCCATATAGCTTGGACATAGCCTTCACCCTTGTTCTAACCGCATTTGTTTTCTTAATCATAAATGGCTTAAACTTTAATTGTTTGTCTAATTAGACACCAAGATATTTTTAAGAGGTCACATCTTCTAACTCCTCCCCTTTGATACTATAATGTATGATATTTTTCTGGTCTTCTCTAGTCCTTATGGTTACACTCTTGCATTTTTTTGTATTTAGTGAGATTTTGTTTCTAGTGCACCAATTTACAATATTGTCCAATATTGTCCAAAGATATGCCTTGAGGCACACCACATGTGACCTGTTTCAGAGTGGAAGTTCCACCATTTATCAACACCTTTTGAAATCGATCAGATAAGTAGTTTGTAAACCATTTTAGCGGATTTCCATTTATTCCATAATTTTCTAATTTTTGTACTAATATTTTATGGTTAACGTTATCAAACGCTTTTTTGAAGTCTAAAAATATTAAATTCGAAGCTTTCCTATTATTTAAATTATCATATATATGTCCTAATAAATTGTCATGTGCCGCTACGATGGATGTTTCCTTTCTGAAACCATATTGATAATTTGTAATAATTGAGTTTGATTCAAGATAATGGACTAGCTGCCGCTAGATTCAAGATAATGGACTAGCTGTAGCTAGATTAACTCAAGTTGCTGTTAATCTAGCAACAACAGCTAGAACGCTGTTATACATAAAATGCAAAAGGTAAAATAGATAATGCAGACTAAAGAGTCACTTCGGACCACTACTGCCCACTGGACTAACCCACAGCGGACAGCACCTAGAGTTAAACCCTAGTTAAACCCAATACTACCACCCATTTACATACATTTACGTATACATACAAATTTTTACATTGTGATCAAATGTTCTCATCTTGAGCAGCAAAATCGAAAGAAATACATCTAGGATCAATTTTAGAATAAATTCTATAATATGATCAACTGTATCAGTATTTTCTTCTCCTTGTCTATATGTTGCTACAATGTACCCTGCAAGTGTAATGTATGTTCTTAAATATCATAACATACTTCACTTCTGGTTTTAATTCCCCATCAAAGGTCCACAAATCATATATATGTAATTAAGCTCCTTATCAGTTTGAATGATTGTTGATGATTGTGTTTTTCTATAATAATTTAAACTAGCTTATCACCGGGGTAGACGTCCCCTGTTCCCTCCCCACCCCTTCCTCCATCTCCTCCCTCCCTCTTCTCAATCTTTCCATGATTCCATCCCACCCCATGATTATTTGTAGCCTATACATAAGGTCAGAAATTTGAATAAATAGGCCTAATGCTCAACGTGCAGAAAAGCAGTGGATCCACTGAAAACCCTTGTAGGTGTACCATGTAGGCAGCGTTTCTATGTCAACGACGTTGCGTCGCCAAATAGGCGGGCATATTTAAGTTGCGTCGCCGAAATACCAATGTTGCGTCACCAAATAATACAACGTAAGTCAGTCGAAGCAGAGGGAGCGGGCGGATTACGGTTATTTAAACAGATTCACTTTTACCATCCTGGCAAAAATTATTCAGGAAAAACCTAAGGCCATGGTAACCTCACTTGAAGCCAAAGTAAGCTGCGTGGAAAGTTTTGGGAAATTTACATGCCTTATGTACAGAGCCTTTCCTCCCTCGATGTCATAATTAGGCTATTAATTAAGTGGATATTGTATTGGCCTTAAACTGAATGAAAATACAAAATAAAAATAGATCTATTTCCCTCCTTACATTTTTTTTTACATCATCTTTTAAAAATTATATTGTCTTTACAATGCCATTCACATTTGCGCCCTTTTTAATGGACTCCTGCCATATTTGAAGACCAAAAGTCACCTATTTTCATCTTAGGTATACATTAGGACACTATGGTAACAGTGGATGAGTGCATATTATACCAATTGTGGAAATTCAAGCAAAAACAGCTGCACTCACTTAAGGCTTGTTTCGACCCCTCACAAAGTCAAGTATTAACCAGTCACTGTCTTTCTCTATTCTCTCAGAAAAGGATATGGGTCAGATTTTCAGAAAATGTACAATTCAACTTCGTCAATCTTCTAAAATAACCCAAATTTCAGACGGAAATAAAGTTCAAAACACAGTTCAACGTAACCAAACAGATTGCTAGAATCAATGCAATGCCAAATATACTCGAATTTACCTAGTATTGGCTAAATTGCAGCCTAATTTAGCAGAATTTACTAAATGTGTACAGCTGCCAATTGTACATTTTCTAAAAATCTGACCCATATACACAAGCTGATGCACATGCCTGTGCTACATGCCCATAAATAGTCACCACTTTCATTCATGAAGGATGTGGTTTATCGTAACCATATATTTCATAATCAACACTAAATTGCTTATATAAACGCTTCATAAATTCCTGTGGCACATCCTTAAAGAGTTCTAAAGCAGAATTTATGTTACTCCCTGTTGAATGGGATAAAACATTAGTCCCTGCGAGTTTAGAGTTGTGGAAAATGTTTCTTAAAAGGAAAACAGAATCTTCATCAAAGGTCTCCATCTTGCCAATAAAGTCATAGTCTATGATGCACGGTTGACACGCTTTTGTGTATGTGCTCCAATGGATGTTGGTGCTTTTTGATTTGATTACAAACTTTATAAAATCACTCGGTGATGTCCCATTTACTACTTTCCCATTGATTAAAGCCTTCTTGCCTCTGGACAAAACTGCCATCCTCTTGGCTTTTGACTTGAAAATCTTCATGCTTGTTTTCTTAGCTTTGGAGACATCACCCGCAGGCAACCATGTCTGGTTGACTTTCTCGTGGTAGGCGGAGGCAAGGCGGGTGAGAGGATGTCTGACAAACATAAACTTGTAGTATTTCTGGAGGATCTCTCGACGTTTTGTTGTGTTGTAGGTTAAGAAGTGTCTGATGCCATACCTGAAATAAGAGCAGAGACAGTTTATAAGACAGCAAGCAAGGTTCATGGTCTTGTAGGACCTTGGTTGTGACTGTCCTTTCCATATTTCACCTTGTTTCCGGCATAGAAATCCCTTGGGTTTACTCCTGCCTCCAACTTGGTGGAGAACACAAGGACAGCCACAACTGAAGTTAGTTCTATTTACAGCATCATAACATCTGTTTCACAGATCTTCATCCTTTATATGGGGTTTTGGATTCTTGCAAGCAGAAGCTTCATTTGCACCAACTAATGATTGACCATATCAATCACCATACCCACACTGGCTGAACACCATGCCCAAGTATCTATTCTTTGAGATGAGAATCCGGGTATTTACAGGTGGCGCTACGATCGGCGCCAAAAACTCAGGTGAATACAACAGCTGAGTCTCATAGGCGCTAACGCTAAACTACCTGTTTTCAACCCCTTTGAAACCATACATAAACGGGTCAAAATGCTATGATCTTACATGGATATATCAATTATTGTTCACACGTACATTGCAGTCGCTTGTTCCGTTTTGCCGACAAATGTGTATACTTTAAGATATCTAGGGGGAAAGTTGGAGATTTTAAGCTGGGTTGCTATGGTCGTCAAGGGCCGGATTCCCCCATGGACCGGCCCACTGCTCGCCAAGATGCTCTGTCACGTGACCAGATGAGAGAAGGCCGTCTCAAAAAATAAGCTGGAGGTGCCTGTGTTACCCCCGTCTCAACAAACTGCAAGTGCCTGTATAGGTTGGGCGTCGTACAACCCAATTCAAATATTGAATCAGTGGTTTTGTTGGCTACAACTGCTAAAAACAGACCAAAATCTGAGAAGGTGGTGGTAGGAAGGGATATTGAGGGATTGTGACCAAATCAGTGTTATTTATTATGGAAGCGCCCAGACTAGCAAAGGCAATCAATTATTTCGCTGACTCTGTTAACAGTTTGGGCTGAAGAGCCTGCCATTACATGGGTTTGACATCATTAACCATAAGTGTGCTGTATATAGGTTGATGTTTGCCTTTGATACCATAAAGTCGTAGAGGCCTCCTAAACAAAAAAAAGAATGACTCAAGCCTAACATACCTTTTCAGCAGCCCACTCATGTGAATGGTCTCCTGGTCAGCTTTCACAGGTTTAGCTGACATCTGCGCCAGCCTCAACTTCCAGGTGGAGCAGCCCGCTTTAGCTACAGGACAGTAGAGCACCTTGTGTCTCTCGTCCACTAACAGCTGATGGTATGCCTCCGTCCCCAGGCACTTCAATGAAGCTGGGTCAGAACAGGTCTTATTTGCTGAATACTGATGTTTACAAAATTCTGCAGCTAGCATCAGGCGATGTTTCTGCCTGAGGACAAAGCTTTCATCGTGTATGAAGGATTTTGAAAGGCTGCCCGTTGAGTTTGGAAGAGATTTATTGTTTTGAATGGTTTCAGGATGTGTTAAATTGTTGGCTTCAATATTCTTTGGTGAGGTGATTTGTTTCACTCGGTGAACATCAGGCGTTAAAGTTTTGTTTTGGTGGATGTTTTGTGAGGCGATTAGCCTCATTTGGACAACTTTCATGGATGTGTTGGTTTTTGCTGGTACCATTGTGGTCAGAGCCTGATGCTGCTTCTTCATTGTGATTCCAGAGAGCAGCATTCCTAGATCGAGAAATAATAAGTATGTTATAAAATTAGATTAGATTATATGGGTCAGATTTTCAGAAAATGTACAATTCAACTTCGCCAATCTTCTCAAATAACCCAAATTTTAGACGAAAATTAAGTTCAAAATACATTTCAATCTAACCAAACAGATTGCTAGAATCAATGCAATGCCGAATATACTCGAATTTACCAAGTATTGACCAAATTGGAGCCTAATTCAGCAGAATTTACTAAATGTGTACAGCTGCCAACTGTACATTTTCTGAAAATCTGATCCATAAATAGCTTGCCTTTACATCCAGTGTCTCACAAGTACTTCTAAAAGTCATAGAAATCAGGCACTTTGTGTGGAAAACACGCTAATTATTCCCTGCGAGTTGAATGATGAGAGGAGCCTTTATATATGTGGTGCTTTGAAGAGACAGCCTTGTTTGCTGGCGGACCCGGCGTGCCAGCAATGGCTGAATGTGGTTGTCTCACCAAGCTATATGACTCAGAGCAGCAAGAAATGCATTATTTGCACTATTAATTCTATATCTGGGTCAATCCTTCAGAAATCGTACAATTAAACTTCACTGGTAGAGCTGCCAATTGTACATTTTCTGAAGATCTAACCCATATAGGTCTTTATACAGGTAACGTTGTATTGCACTTTCAAACAAATTCGAACAAAAGTATGCCTCAATCCATCTCGAGATTACAAGCCTGCTTTATCTCCATAAATAGATGTAATTTCTAATACAAACAATTGTGATGTGTTTCAGGAAAATGAGTCATAAGTCTCAAAAAATAGATTTTGAGATACCATTATATTTGAAAAGATGAGATCAAGCCGATTACAATGATAGTAAACAGTCTAATAATCTTATAAGTATTTCTAGATTTTAAGTTTGATATTTTCGTTTTTGAAAAAAAAAGTTTCCAATATTTCTGGGGGTCACTATACAGTAAAGTAACTAAATGTAGTCCATATGGGGACCTTTAAAACGAAAGGATATATTACATAGATTGTCCTGAAATTTGATACATTGGTTGATATAGCCATAAGTGACAAACTCCCCAAAAATCAGAACATTCCAATAATGTCATCTTGTAAAAATAAACACTTTGAAAAATATCAATTTTGCGACTTATGACTCATTTTCCTGAAACACATCACAATTGTTAAATCATATACAAACACATGATACATCTGGAGACAAATTAATATATTACATGATCTGTTTCATAGAATTAAATTTGCAATCATTAGTAGTGATGGTGGTTCATGATTACTCTGTGATCTGTTCTAGATATCGATCCAACCCTAAATTATGTCTAGTTTAGGGGAAACTTACCAATAACAAACATAATTCCCAAGAGGATGCCCAGACCCACCTTCACCTGGAGGCAAATAAAACACCTTGTAAAATATATAATATAGACATGGTTTAGTATGTAACATCTGGAGAGAGTGTGCAAAGTCCTGCATGTAGCATATTAAGAAATAGATTGCAGATGAACACACCAAAATATACTTTTATGATTAATTTGAATCACTGGGCAGGTCGCCCTAGAATGGTGTGCAGCTAAAGGTGATTCATACATAATCTATATAGATGGAACCTAGCAAGGGGGAAGTCTGTACACTTGTTATTGACCGAGGGAGCGCGGGAAGTTAGAGGGCGTTAGCCCGAGATCTTCTGTGCTCCCGAGGTCACTAACAAGTGTAAAGACTTCACCCGAGCTTTGTTCCATATTTATTACACCCCATTGATAAATAGAAAATATAAATAATTAAAGATAAAAGAAGTAATTTACGTTTTGGGCGGACCTACTTGTTGTATGTCCCCAGGGTGACATAACTCACATGTTATGCACCACTTTGACCAAGTGTGACATACAATGCTGAAGGTATAGGAAGCAACAGCACAGGGGTGTAATAAGGTATGTATGCCTGTATTACTGACAGGCACACCACAGTAGTGGTGCAGTAGGTAGGAACTACAGTGATTAGATATGGTAAGATCTTTGTAGTCAGATGTGCAAATGCTAGCTAGTGAACTGGTGGTCTAGTGGTAGTGTCTACGTTTGACTAGAGAAGAGTCTGTGGCGTGTTTTAGGAAAATGAGTCATAAGTCGCAAAATTGATATTTTTCAAAGTGTTTTTTTCACAAGATCACATTATTGGAATGTTATGATTTTTGGAGAGTTTATCACTTATAGCTATATCAATTGATGTATCAAATTACAGGACAATCTATGTAATATATCCTTTCGATTTAAAGGTCCTCCTTTGGACTATATTTAGTTAGTTTACTGTTTATTGACCCAAAGAAATATTGGAAACTTTTTTTTTCAAAAAATAAAATATCAAACTTAAAATCTAGAAATACTTATTAGATTATTATACTGTTTGCTATCATTGGAATCGGCTTGACCTCATCTTTTCAAATATAATGATATCTCAAAATCTATTTTTTGCGACTTATGACTCATTTTCCTGAAACACATCACAGTTACTGTCTGTGTTCAATTCCCTCTCAAATACAACGTTTTGAAGGTTTGTATACAGACCTAAAATGCATGCGTTCATTTTTTTAAATTATGGGGCTATAATGGCAGTAGAGGTATGTGTAATACCTTATTTCCAATTAGTTGTTTATGCTTTTTCCAATGATCCCACTTATGTACCCTAAAAGAGGCCAATAGTTCAAATAACTCTTGGGTTTCTATACATAAGTTATTCATACCTAATGGGAAGGTAATGTTACTGACACCTGGTGAGTTCTCTCAGAACCTTTTGTTCCACACTTGTCGCTAGTCATCTAGAAGCATAACTGCAAGATTGGGGTGTGGGAAAGTCTTAGGCTAGTTACTTATAAATTATAAATGTGGATTATTTTTCTCATTTTCAATGGCAATGCCACTACCCACCACCCACCCTGCTCTCTCTCCCCCCCCCCCCCTAACTTTAAAATGCTTTTGTTTTTATAAAATGGGCGTGACACTTTGTACTGTGGAGTTTCGTTGGAGATTATTTGTGATGTGTTTCAGGAAAATGAGTCATAAGTAGCAAAATTGATATTTTTCAAAGTGTTTTTTTTACAAGATGACATTATTGGAATGTTCTGATTTTTGGGGAGTTTGTCACTTATGGCTATATCGACCAATGTATCAAATTTCAGGACAATCTATGTAATATATCCTTTCGTTTTAAAGGTCCCCATATGGACTTCATTTAGTTACTTTACTGTATAGTGACCCCCAGAAATATTGGAAACTTTTTTTTTCAAAAACGAAAATATCAAACTTAAAATCTAGAAATACTTATAAGATTATTAGACTGTTTACTATCATTTGAATCGGCTTAATCTCATCTTTTCAAATATAATGGTATCTCAAAATCTATTTTTTGCGACTTATGACTCATTTTCCTGAAACACATCACATTTCATTGGCATTTATTGTATACTAGTGAGTCATGTGTAGACGTCATGACAACCAAAGCGTTTTCGAACAAGTTTACCTAAAAAATGTTTTACTATTTATATTATTAAAAACATATATCAAACAGTTAACTAATCTACCACCCATTGTGACACAAACACAATATACCAACCACAGACAAAGGGAGTCCGCTGCTTCTCTTATTTCATGAAGAAAGAGTTGGGTGTGTCAATAATAGGGAGATTTAGCCACCACAACGCACCAACACAACACTAACGCATCCAGCGATAATAGGGAG
This sequence comes from Sthenelais limicola, assembly GCA_942159475.1. Classification (NCBI taxonomy): domain Eukaryota; kingdom Metazoa; phylum Annelida; class Polychaeta; order Phyllodocida; family Sigalionidae; genus Sthenelais; species Sthenelais limicola. The sequence goes on along the minus strand of OW804094.1, from coordinate 146,869,183 downwards.
ATTTAGCCACCACAACGCACCAACACAACACTAACGCATCCAGCGATAATAGGGAGATTTAGCCACCACAACGCACCAACACAACACTAACGCATCCAGCGATAATAGGGAGATTTAGCCACCACAACGCACCAACACAACACTAACGCATCCAGCGATAATAGGGAGATCGCCCACCCCCGCGGTATTAATTTAATTTTAGAAATTTACTGGAAATTCTTCTTGAGAATATAAAAATGGAGATCATTGAACCCATGGTCGCCTACCCGCCCATAAACTCTATTTGAGATCTACATGGAGTGGCTCGCCATTGGGTTACTTTGATGTTTACTCTAATTAGGTCTCAAACAGAGTGTAGCAAGATGCGGCTCATGCATTTTATGGGATGACTTATACACTCTATTCGAAACAGTTAACTAATCTACCACCCATTGTGACACAAACACAATATACCAACCACAGACAAAGGGAGTCCGCTGCTTCTCTTGTGTAGCCCCATAGTCCCACTCCAGGGCACAGTCGGTCCCTATTGTAAAGGTGAAGTGTTATAGGTGTGTCTCATGTCTATAATAAGATAAGATAAGATATGATAAGAACTACTTTATTCATCAATTAATACAGTTACACGATAAATGGGTAAACAGACATCTAGATCACCTCCAGCTCTCCCCGTCGTTACCTTTGGCCTAAAAAGTTGTGGAATGAAAACCTTTTTACTAAGCTAAGACAAATTAGATATATCAGTAAAACAATAATAAATGACACTTAAAGTGGGTGAGAGAATAACATATTACATATCCTCACATTCGCGTAGTAGAGTAAATAAACACTGTGTGTTACATATTTAATGATCCGTCTAGGTAGATCATTAGAATGGTTTCCAGGTGTACTCCTGGTTTACTTTTATACAGGAATTATGTCTTGATTCGTCCATGAGGCAAATTTACATGGAAGACTAGGAAGTCAGATGTACTCTGACGGTTAATCATGCAGGTTAAATGGCTAGAAACCCATCTATGGGGTGCCAAGTGTAACATTGTATGTAAGAGTGAGTCAAACTACCGTATTTCACTGAAAAAGGGCCCAGGTGCTTAAATTATTAATGGTTCAAATGAAACCTTCCATCTATGTGTCTAATGTATGCCATTAGCTTTGAATTTGTCAATAAAAAGAGCAAGTTTATGTTGTTGGACATCGTATTGTGTGACTATACAACAAAAGGGCCTAGCTTTCTTAGATGTTTCGATCTGTCTCAAAGGGCTTTGAATTTCAATAATATAATATCAAGTTTCTTAATTTGTGTAAATGCCACCCACCTTGTTACATGTGTGCATGGGGACTTGTGAACTCAGAAACTATTATCTGGTGTTCGGATTAGCTTTGAAAAGGTGGCAAAATGAGTCCACACTGCTATTGGTATGAGTGAGTGACATGCACTGGTTAACGCACTAACTATTTGTTGTGTACGACATTACATTCCCCCTACATACTTCTAATAGGCTATTCACTCGCTGCATGTACAAGGCTCTAACTTTCAAGATGGCTTAGTTTTGTAGCAAGTGAGGTTACCTGGGTATTGCTTTTCTTTTTAAATATTTTTTTCAAATAAGTTGAATTCAGTAGATTTTGCCTGCTGCAACAAACCGATTTCCGGCAATATTTAAGCTGACCAACTTTTCCACCACCTTGTGCGCTTCGCTTGGATGGCAAGCTGCGGATTTCTGGGGCAGGCGGCTCAGCTCCAAATGGAGGGGGCGGGAAGTGGGGCAGTGGGTGGGGGGGGGGGGGGTGGCGAGGGGTATTCCATACCCTGATTGAACACAGCTTATAGACTAGGCCAAAAAAAATATAGGTGTGTTTCCGATTTATCTGGCTGAAAACTAGGTTGGGGGGGGTAAATTTATTTTTTTTGTTAATTTTTTTTGTTTGGAAACCACATCCCAGGAACTGAAAAAAATGTCTTTTTCATAACAATAGTTGTTTGAACATGGGAAATGTGCTTTTTGACAGTTTTGGGTTAGGAAAACCCGTTTTCCTGCTTTTGTAAGCTTTTTTTGTCAAAAAATCCAAAAAAAGTAAGATATGATGGGGAAAAAATCAGGTATGGTAAAAAACTTTTTAGGTAGGGTAAGGTTTTTCTAGGTAGGGGGGGGGGGGGGTAAATCGGAAACACACCTATTTTTTGGGGGGCCCTATCGGGAGTGGACGTTCACCATTAAATCAAAGCTTTAGACTTGGCCCGCTCTGGCCATATTCGGTGAAGTGTTAACGATTTCATTGTGATATGTATATAAGGATTAATGGCCGACATTTCTGACCTGCTGCTGCATTTATAAATATGTTTAGTATTAGTGTGCCAGCTGGCAAGAAATGGAGGTATTTAATCCATTTAATCTCTGCCTAAGGTGGTTATACTTATAGCCCCTGGACCTTTCATGTATAGACTAAGTAGACCATATTCTAAGTGAACTTTAATGGTTTCACTAACTTCAATCAGGTCAAACCAGATTAATGGAAAATCTGTATACAATTAATAGGGGAGTTGCATGTCTCACTGCGCGTCTACTACAGTGCATGCTGGGATTGATTCTGTTAAAATCTGACATACAAATATTTGGCAACATTTTTATCGAAAATTGCAAGAATGTTTTCATAAATATTAGAGCTTGTATAAATGATCTATGAAAGCCAAATGCATGATGGGATAGATGGGGATTTGTGTCATGGAAACATGTATAATACATGGATATTGACATTAAAGCATTGTTAAATATTCCATGCTGAACATGGCATGTTTTCTATAAAATTTAGACTGTACCATTAGTCCCATAATTCCATGCAAATCAAGATTCAAAATGGCGGCTATGCAACTCCCCTATTGACTTTACTCTATTTGTGTCCTAGACCCGGCAGAAAGCTGGACGGAAGAAGATTTCATTACCAGGAGGGAAACTCAAACCACTCTTTAAAAACCATGCGGCGCCTCCCAGGTAAGAGAAATAATTAATAGAGAGAATGGAACTCGCCTGCAATAATAAATAATTTATTGGACGAGATTCGTCCACATAAGCACGATGCTGTAGGCAGAGTGCTTGGGTGGACGAATCAAGTCCAATAAATTTTTCGATTATTGCAGGCGAGTTCCATTCTATATTTATCATATGGGCATAAATCTGGGTGCATACAAGTGGCTGACTTGGTGACAAAGTAGTCCATATAGTACACATACTATATGAATATTTTTTATAGCAACCCACTTATAGCACCTCTTATATGGAATGTGCATATGATAACAGGCTTTATTGAGCTCGCAGTTTGATATAATTTACAAACTTTATTTTTGAAATAATACTGGTTGAGATATAGGGGTTATTACTTTTATTTTTCTGCAATTATTCCAACTACTAAAACCGTAGTGTTACCGCCCTTGTTGGAGATATACATATTTGGGTCAGATCTTTCTTATAGTCTAAATTCATATTGGACTAATTTAATCAGTACTTTTATGCATTAATTTGGTTGCAAATGGATGTTACTAGTTTGATGTATATTTTCATGTATTATCTCTGTCTTTCTCCATAACCCAGGAACATGTTTGGTCGGGCTGGAGTTCGCCAAGGTGAGTTCAGAGACATATTTGATATTTTTGTGTACTTGCAATTGTTTGTGAACATGTAAATTTTAAATCGGAATTAACTTAATAAAGACAGTGAACTGAATCACAGGGAACCTTTTAGAAACGAACAATGACAAGGCGTCAATTACAAGAACTATAATCCTATTTTTAAAACTTTATGTAAAATCAAAATATTTGTAGGAAATGGATCTCTCAGGAAGACCTGCTTAGGCAGAGAGTATAGTATCCAATTTTCATTGGAACTAAGTCAGTTTTGTTGTACAGATTCTATGACCCATAAGTATAGTCTAAGTGTTAAAAAGGACAATATAAATAAAACAATCCAAAACAATACTAATGCAAATACTTTCTACAGCGCAACACGATTAAAAAGTGTTAAAACAGAGAATATATGGGTCAGATTTTCAGAAAATGTACAGTTCAACTTTGCCAATCCTCTCAAATAACCCAAATTTCAGACGAAAATAAAGTTCAAAATACAGTTCAACTGATTACCAAACAGATTGCTAGAAACAATGCAATGCCAAATATTTTCGAATTTACCTAGACTATTGGCCAAATTGCAGCCTAATTTAGTAGAATTTACTAAATGTATACCGCTGACAATTGTACATTTTCTGAAAATCTAACCCATATGTATAAATATACAATGATTTAATTAACCCTTATATCCTCAATGCTGCACATCAACACAAACACAAAAACATGTAAATTTAAAAAAAATTAACAAATATAATGAAATGGCATACATTGTCTTCCAGTCCTGCCGAGTATCGAAGCGCAGGTGGTGGAGCCGACGTCGACGTCACAATACGTCATGTCTGGTCACCATGACAACCTTCCTGCCACGTCAGCAAACACAGTACGCGTCTACCTGTGCTCCAACTATGAAGGTGAAATTTGCTCATTCTTTTAATTTTACAATTTTACAATGACAATCAAATCAAAAGAGGTCGTCTTTACTTTCTTTGTTTGTAAACATTCATCATGAAAATGTTAGAGATATGAAAGCAGAGGGGGATTCTCTATATTCTAATGTGTCATTTGATTTGATTTGATTTGATATTGTTTCAATGTATTAATGGGAAATCAATTCAATCGAGCGGTATTTCTCTATCTAAAGGACCTTACATGTATTCACAATGGTTTCTGTCACACAATTTGCATCATTACGACAATTTGTGGCTAAATTTGTAGGATCGTGGTATAACTCTTTAAGTTTAAAGACCCCACTCAAATTATAACATATTAAGCTGAACACTGAAGAAATATGATTTGAAAATTTCAATTATGCATATACCCCGATGGCAAATGTTCCCCTATTTCATGTTATACTTATTTCTATCTGCCAATGATTCTATACTGAACTTGATCTGCCAATGATTCTAAACCCAGCTGTAATCTGCCGATTAATTCCAAGCCTACATCTATCCCTGCCAATGATTCTGAACCATAATTGGTTCTGCCAATGATTCTAAACCTCTATGTACCAATGATTCTAAACCCATCTTATATCTGTTAATGATTCTAACCCCATCTTTATCTACCAATGTATGCACATCTCCCTTAAGGCAATTAATAATTAATCTTTGTTCGTGACAGATATGAAGGCCGAGCGGGCCACCCTGACCAAGTATGCAGTGCCCCAGCTGCAGGAGTTCTGTAGTGAGCACGGCCTATACTTCCAGCTGGTGGACTTACACTGGGGTGTGGTGGGAGGAGCTCATCAGCTACAGTCTACCAGTAACCTCCGCCTCCAGGAGATCAAGGCTTGCCATCAGCTCTCTATAGGCCCCGCCTTTGTGGTTAGTATTCTTATATAGGGGTCAGATCACCAGAAAATGTACAATTAACCTTCACCAATCTTCTCCGGTCTCACCCCTATTATATAGGTTGGTTAGACGAAACAAGGTGTAATCGACCTATTTACCTTCCCCGAAAAACATATGTTTTAACTTCCTCATTTTTCTCTTAGATAACTCATTTTGGGTCGCTTTGACCAGTACACCCCGTAGCTAGTGATTATCTCTCCCAATTTCTATTTGATATGGTTTTCATTTCTTGTATTATTTTTGTATCGCCAAAAGGTATTTTATGCTATCTAGATAGCTCTTCGAGCTTTTCTGTTTTTTATTCCTGTATTTTCATGTTTATGTAGAAGGGTGTCAAAACCTGTGAATATCAGGTCGGCTGAGACTTAATATTTTTAGCCTAATCAGACGGATATATCTCCATCAATGTCTAGTGAACAGGTTCTATTACGTAATATTACATAATTTTCGACCATTTTTGGCCTTTTCCCATAAACCCTTAATTCCAACTCCTACCTCGAACACTAGACATATTATTTCTCTATAAAATAGTATAGGCGGAAGGCTTCGCACGATCAGTTAAAGCTGAACGATGCTCCGAGGTTTTAGGGGCGCCACAATTGCACTCACCACGGCAGCCATCATACTTTCTCACCGCGCGAATCTAGGTCATCCAGTTATCACTAGTATCAGCCCGCGCGCTCGGCCATATGCAGCGTTGCGGCACCAGACCATTCTGCTTTAATGACCTCTTAATTTATGGCCTTTTTAAGACGCCAATAGGGGATTTGCATAGGCGCCAGATTGAACCTTGATTCGCATGGAACTGTGGGACTAATAGTACTGTTTAAATCTTTCCCATCATGCATTTGGTTTTCATAGATCATTTATACAATATCTGATATTGGTGAAAACATTCTTGTAATTTTCGATACAAACCTTGCCAAATATTTTATGTCTGATTTCAACAGAATCCATCCCATCCATCCTTGTGATTGACTAAATATACAAGTCATTTCTCCATGTTTCAGATGTTGGTTGGAGACAAATATGGCGCGCCTCGACTGTTGCCCCGGTTGTCTATAGAGGAGTTTACAGCAGTGAATGAGGTGGCCGCTAAACACGAGGTACCTGGTGCTGAGTGCATACACCGCTACTACAAGTTGGACAAGAACTGTCAACCTGCTCAATATGTCCTCGATGTAAGTTACAGATCGAACACAATGAAATGGGGTGACTCAACTAGAGAGAAAAACGGCGCCGACAAATTTTGTTATTGCCCACTAATTTGGTGCAACAAATATCCATACAGAAACAACAGTTTCCAGAGAATGTGGCAACACATCTGACACTCCTCCATTTGCGTTTTCATAGCAAACATAAAATGAACGGATGTTAGTGGGCAACAACAAAACATTTTCGCCGCCGTTTTTCCTCTAGTGGAGTTCTCCTATAATGAATAATTTTTGTATACGTCCATTAGGGCCGGGGCAAGAGATACGTTATAAAGAAAAAGGGGAGATGAACCACGAGAGAAGAAAGAAATATCGATAGAGAGTCGACTATCTCAATATATGCTGCAGGGAAAGACTTAATAACGCTTTAGTTATTTCAAGAACTTAACGATGCATTCATCCTACTTTTTACCTGTTGTGATATGTTATGGGGCCTAAATTCAGTAAATAGAAGTATCAAATAATTACACACTAAAATTTGTTGTCAACTTTCTCAGTATATGCTGGATGATGTGAGTTGTTAATTAGATTTTATTTATTTTAACTCCACTAAAATTCATTCATAAATCATTAATGTTTCTACCATAAACTTGTGGTATGTAATACAATTTTGGGCTTGACTAGTCATGTCAATCTTTGGTCTATTTTAAAGCAAATAATTAGGTATATAACGTCACACAAAGCTAAACTAGAGGAGAAATGCAATCTCAATATGTATCCTATTATTGTGTATGTTCTCATTGAGGTTTAATGTCTTTGAATATCAAGAAAGTTCATTAGTTCATACACACATAATTAAATGATTCATAAGGTTTTTGGTTTCACTAGTCGTATAAATGTTAAACCAGTTGGAGTAATCTTTAACCTCAAAGCACTGTTCAATAGATATTTTATCTTGTATCGTTTCATTAACTGACTTTTCAAGATGTGATTCTTTTGCTCTTAACTCGAATCGGAGCCTAAGGTATCACATTTCTAATTATGCACTTATAATTAATACTGTCTAAACTTATTTCTATGTAATATTTTAATGGCACAACTGATGATTTTAAGTATATTCTAAGATTCATGTATTCTATTTGTCAAATTTAGCATGTAATATCCTTTAGAAAGGTATACATGTATGTGAAGTCAGTAGTTATATCAGTAGTTGTGCAGTAGTTATAATGATTATGATTTAAAATGAGAAAGTTTAATCGAAATCAAAATTAATCCACAAAATTAAACTAAATAAATTTACCTACCCTCTTGAAATACAGCTTTAGACCTTAGCTCATATGTGATGTGTTCCAGGCAAAGGAGTCACAAGTTGCAAAATTGATATTTGTCAAAGCGATTTAATCATAAGATCTCTTTATTGAAATGTTCTGATTTGTTTAGGGTTTAGCACTTACAGTCATATAAATCCATGTAACAAATTTCGGAAGATTGTAATAAATATATCCTTGCGTTTTGAAGGCTTTTATATGGAGTATATTGAGTTAATTTACTGGTAATTACCCATCCAGAAACATTGAAAACTGTTTTCTTTTTCAAAAATAAAAATATCAAACTTAAAATATAGAAATACTTATTAGGTGTTCTAGTGTTTATATTCATTAGAATCGGCTTGATCTCCTCTTTTCAAATATGGTGATATCTCAAAATCCATATTTTGCGACTTATGACTCATTTTCCTGAAACACATCACAAATTAATTCATACTTTGCCTGGAGGTTGGATTGCTCATACATCATCCATACAAGTTTTTGCTTTCTGTGTTTTTGTAAGAGCGGGGATGGACCAGAAGATCTTGGAACCCTTTACTCAGTTCTTAGAAAAGTTGCTAGGTTGGCCTGCAAAGAAGGGGAGCTGTGCCAGAGCCGATACGAGGAGATCACCATGTCAGGTAAGGTCATGCCTTTACATGCCTATAGGATGTAGTAGTATATATAAAGTTGACATATCTCATGGCACTACAATACAACCAAATAAATACTTTCAAATTAACCCAAGTACATTGGAACCTCTCTATTAAGACCTTGGGACTGAATGATTTTTGGTCTCGTAGCGAGGTGGTCTCTTTAGAGGGCTCTAAATGTAATAAGAGGGAATAATTTGGGACTGGGAAAACTGGTCTTAATAGAGGGGTGGTCTCTATAATGAGGTGGTCTTTATGTGAGGTTCCACTGTAGATATTTTCACAATCGGGGTCAGATCTTCAGAAAATGTACAATTCACCTTCCCCAATCCTCTCAAACAATTCAAATCATAAGAGAACAATTACATTCAAAATGTAGTTTAACACAAAGAAAGAGATATTTTTAATCAACAAATGCAAAAGATACTTGGATATGCATAGCATGTAAAATATTCCAGTCTAATTTAGCAGAAGTTACCAAATTTGTAGAGCTGACGATTGTACATTTTCTGAAAATCTGACCCACCTATACACTGCCTTTACATCTTCTTAAAACAATATTCCCAGCTAACTGGAAGAGAAATCCCTTAAGGAAAATCCCTTAATGGAAAATCTATAAAAGCTGTGATATTCGTGAAAACATTCGTCAGACAGGAGTTAAGGGTTTCTGAAGTGTACATCTTTTGTCAGCATCAACTAAATACATTGTACACAGAAACTGTTCTTTGCTGAATATATCAATGTAATTTTAAAAAGTACTAAAGATTATCTTTTGTCATTTTTAGTGCTGGAGGAAGAGGTAGATAACGGAGTCTTCCCGCTGACAGATCCCCGTCACCAATGCCTCTTATACCGGCGTGAATGGCAGGACATCGACCAATCTCACAACGAAGTACCCACCATGGTGGACATGGTCACCGACAGCACCGGTTGCCTAACAGTCGACTTAGAAAAACAAAAGAAACTCAAAGCTCTATCTGAGAAAATCCACCAACACCTTGGGCCGAGCCACTGCAAGCCTTACTATCTGAAATGGAGTGAAAGTGCTGGAAGGACTTGGTCACCGACGCCAGAATTCCAAACCTATCTTGACACTCTCTGTGCTGATTTTGTGGGAGACTGCAAACATCTTATACTGCAAGGTTTAGATCGTGCTGGGGAGCAGAAAGCAGTACAGCTCTCTGTCTACCCAGAGGTTCTATTCCACAGTCATATGTGGGGAAACAAATCTGAGATATTCCATGGGCAAGACGACCTTATTTTCAAAGTGGAGAATTTTCTGCAAGACCCTCGTAGGAATATGAAACCTTTTATCATACACGGTCCTCACGGATCGGGAAAGTCTTCCACAATGGCTTACCTTGCGAAGCGACTCCGGCAAAATTCAACCGCAAGCAGTGTGATTGTCTTGCGATTTCTAGGCACCTCAGCTGGAAGCTCCAGTCTGTATCACGTTGTTGTTAGTATTACAATGCAAATATGCATAGCATATGGTTTGAAGGTTCCACAGATTGACATTCATATGGATACTTTGTATAAAGCTCTGAGAACCTTCAGAGACACAATAGAAGCTGTTTCTTTGGAGCAAGCCAGTGGGAGACCTCTGTTTATCCTCCTAGATGGAATTGACCAGTTGCAACCTATAGAAGAGTCGCTCCGAGCACTTTGGGCCATCAGAGAGCTCCCCCATAGCGTCCATATGATTATTTCAACAGTGGAGAAGGTTGGGCATATCAATCTGCTACACGCCCTTCAGAATCATATCAGTGGGGCTGATGGGTGCTTACCGATAGCAACACTCACTCGACAAGACGCCAAAGACATTCTAAACTCCGTGTTAAAGCAGAGTAATCGAGTTGTCACCTCAGACCAAGAAGATACCATTCTCTCAGCGTTCGAGGCTAACCCTGACCCCTTGTTCCTTCAAGCGTTAGTCGACTACGCCATCAAGTTAACATCTTTCAGTCCATTCGCGGTTGGAAAGGACGCCGATGTCAAGAAGCTCTTTCTCACGTATCTCTCCAAGTTGGAGTCGATCCACGGAGAGAATACAATCAGGAACATAGTTTGTATCATCAGTGTCTCGGGTATAGGAATACACGAGAAGGAGTTGTTGGACTTGCTCACTTGTGATCCCGATGTTATGGAAGATGTGCATGGGTTGTACATAATCAACCCCGACAACGTGGCTGCATTCCCTGCTCTAGCTTGGGCCCAGATCAAAGAGGACCTCGCGGATGTATTCGAGGAGCATAACATGAACGGCAAGACTGTGATCGGGTGGAAACACATGCTATACACAATGACAATCGGCGAGCAGTTTGGGATCATTTACCCAGGGATTTCCCAAAGCCTGATCACAAATGAAGGCACTGCACTAACGCTCAGCCTCCACGAGTATATAACAAACCTGTACCTTCACGAAAATAAAGAAAATCACTCAAATGTGGTTTCGGACTGGTCTCTGCCTCCGGTTCTCGATGAAGAAGGCGGTGTTAGTCTTGTCTCTCCGCAGCCGGTTAACATAGACCATGTACTCAAACTCCAGAAACTTCCACTCCATTTTGCCATCTTGCTTCCAGTCGAGGGCATTGCGCGCTTGACCAGGGTCATGTTTGGTTCGCTGGACTGGCTGACCACTAAAATAAAGGCCTTTTCTGTCGCCTCCGTTCTCCAGGATATCACCCCTGTCATCTCAGTGTCCAAACTTTTTGTAAAACAGGGAGTAATAAAAAATGACGCGTTAATCAAGGACCTTGAGGTTATCTATGAGTTTCTCCAGTTGTCACAAGGGGCGCTGATAAAAGATCCGGACTGTATTGTGAATGAAATTCTGGCGAGGTTACCAGCATTGGCAGAGAGGTATCCCACAGTGGCAAGCCTTGTTGAACAGGCGCGTTCCGCGGCGAATAGTAGAAAACCGCCGTCTTTAGTACCTCTTTACCCTTGCCTTCCATCCCCCTGCAACCCCCTTAGACATACTTTCGCTGGGGTCACCCACATTGTTAAATTCCTCGAAAAGAAGAAACTGGCTATGATGCTGTGTGCTGGTTCGAGTCTGGATGTGTGGAAGCTGGAAACGGGCGAACTGGTTCATAGATATGAAGTCAATCCAGAGCAAAGCATCCAAGGAATCATTCCCTTGTCTAATGAAGAGTTGGCCATCATTGCTCATTACTCGCATCTCAAACATATAATGCTCTTTGGGGTTTGGAGTATTGACACAGGAATCCCTATCATTTCTTCCACCTTCCAGCACCGCTTTGAAACCTTCACTCTTGACCCCGATGACAAGATTCTAATGGTGTCGACAGTTGTGGAAGTGAACAGGGCCAGTGATATTTGGCAAAGGTGTCTGTTAGGTGTACAGATCTCTACTAGAGAAATCGTCTCGACTCTGCCTGTAGAGGATATCCACAAAGAAGGCATAAATGAGATAGTATTCGCCAGGAACGTTAATGCTGCTGTTAATGGCATGATCACAGTTGGAGCAAAACTATCCAACGATCTCGGATTCTGGGATCTTGACGCGGGAAAGTTGGTGTATTGCCTCGCCCTCGGATGCTTCGCAGATTCGGTGAAGGTTTTACAACTGGAAAGCTTAGCTGTTTGCGTTAGCAGCTACTCTGGGCAGGTAGTTCTGGTCGATTTGGAATCGGGGACCATACGGCAGCAGTTTGCCAGTCCGAATTATATCGACCTCAGCAGTTTTTGTATCAGCGATTCGGCGGAGTATATCCTTCTCGCGACACTGCATCAAGGAATCGCTGTAATCAGTACAGCGACTGGGGAACAGACTAAAGCGATAGGAGAGAAAATCAAGCTCAATATGAGACCTTCAAATGGAAAACCACCCACCACCGTCCCTATCCCTACCGTTATCGTTATGGATGACGATGAGCATTACTTATATGTCGGCTGCCTTAACGGTTCGGTTAAAATATATTGTATAGCCACAGGGGAACATCTCGACACCCTTCACGGACATACTAAAACCGTTAACAGTCTTAAATTTGACAGGGATGGCAAGTTATACTCGACTGGGGATGATAGAGTAGGTAGGGTATGGTATGTTAAAGGTATCACAGACACCTATGAGAAACATTATACAGAATTGGGGGGAGATGTGGGGAAATGGGATGAGGGTCAATTCGAGCAGGTGTTTGACTTTAATGTCAGTCTTCTGGAGAAGGAAATCGACCGGTTCCCCACTGAGAGAATGATGATGACGTCACTAGCCATGACAGCAGACGAGAAGTTTATTGTGACGTCATCGCCGAGGGCTCCAGTCAAGCTTTGGTCAACTGAGGACGGTTAGTATTGTTTATCTGTTAGTATTGTTTATCTGTTAGTATTGTTTATCTGTTAGTATTGTTTATCTGTTAGTATTGTTTATCTGTTAGTATTGTTTATCTGTTAGTATTGTTTATCTGTTAGTATTGTTTATCTGTTTGTATTTTGAGAGGTATACAATGTAGGATATCAAATGTTATTTATATAAGTACAGTACATGTTTTAGAATATTCTTCAACCATATCTAACCAATGTTGTAAACATGTGTTAGACTCTGTATCTAGACTCTCTTTTCAACATTTAACATAGTGGCTCATAAAATATATGGTTCATATACTTACTAATTAATGTATATGGGTGAAAACGCCAGAAAATGTACAATTCATCTTCACCAATCTCCTCAAATAACCCAAATTTAAGACAAAAATCAGGTTCAAATTTCAGTTCAGTATAACAAAACAGATTGTTAAAACCAAGACAATGTCAAATATAATCAGATAAACCAAGTATTGCCCATCTAGTACAGTCTTATTTAGTAGAATTTACGAAATGTGTAGATCTGCCCATGGTACATTTTCTGAAGATCTGACCCATATGCTAATATTTGATTGGAATGAATATTGAATTATTTGCCTCATCGTCTCCACTCCCCGCACCATATACAGTTGGCATTGATAGATATTTTAATGGCCCGAGTCTCTGTGTATACTTTATATCACCTGGACAATTGTGTATATTTAACTTCGAAAGAACACTATTTTAAATAGATAATTGTATGTGGCGAAGCAAAATATCGGGATATATCTCATTTACGAGGGGGAGCCTTGGACTGGTATTTATAAGTTTAAGCACAGCTGAGCTAGCCTGCTAATTAAGTGACCAATGGTCATTCTGGTACATGCAATCGACCCCACCTCTTTATTTCTGTTATCATACATGCATCAGATTTTCGAAAAATATACAATTGGTAGCTTTACACATTTAGTAAATCTGCTGAATGAGGCTGCAATTTGGCCAATACTAGGTAAATTCGAGTTATTTGGCATTGCATTGATTCTAGCAATCTGTTTGGTTAGGTTGAACTGTGTTTTGAACTTTATTTTCATCTGAAATTTGGGTTATTCGAGAGGATTTGTGAAGGCGAATTGTACATTTTCTGAAGATCTGACACACATGCAAAAATAATGTATGTTTTGATTTAATTCTTTTTTCTATGTTTGTCCTGGCACAGGTCGACTGGTGCGGTCCTACAGGGATGGTTGCCGCAATGGCGCTAGCTACGTGTACTTTGCCTACAGGGATCAGTTTGTTGTTGCCCACTGCAACGACCCTGCAACAACCAGAACCAAGATTTTACAGGTATGTGCAAGAGCATCCGATTTAGGAAAATAAGTCATAAGTCGCAAAATATGGATTTTGAGATATCACCATATTTGAAAAGAGGTGATCAAGCCGATTCCAATGATTGTAAACACTAGGTTACCTAACATGTATTTCTATATTTTAAGTTTGATATTTTTATTTTTATTTTTGAAAAAAAAAGTTTGCAATGTTTCAGGCTGGGTAAATCAATAAAGTAACTAAATATACTCCATATAAAGGCCTTCAAAACGCAATGATATATTTAATACAATATCCTGAAATTTGTTACACGGATTTATATGACTATATCTGCTAAACCTTATCAAAATCAGAGCATTTAAATAAAGGGAACTTGTGGAAAAAACACTTTGAAAAATATCAATTTTGCGACTTGTGACTCATTTTCCTGAAACACATCACAAATATGATATCCCAACCGGTGCAACCCCCATCCTTTTAAACACGTTTACTTCTGCCCTGTAGGTATGGAAACGTGAGACTGGAGATGTAATGAAAGTTGCAGACAAACAGATCTTGGTGTTCACAAGTTGTCAGACAACAGATGGCTCAAAGATATTCGTTGTGGGACCTTCGGAGAAAAAAGCTTCGGGTAAGTTATAAGTCAATGTAATTGCAAAGTGTCTAACTGTTGTTGTTGTTGAAACTTTTATTAGTCGGTTAATTACAGAGGTGACAATATCGGTGGGAACTGAGCTCCCTACATAGGGAGGATTTTAAGCCCTACCGTAAAAATATTGTTTTAAATAAATAATAAAATATCTAAAACATGAATGAATAAAATATGTAAAACAAAAAGAGAACAAACAAACAATTCTCCCTCTATTATGATCGGAAACCTTTACAAAATTGAACATTATAAGACCATCAATTGTCTGGCATTACTTCAAAGTCGATTCGTTTTTTAAAAAAATATTCCTCTAACCTAACCTATTCAGAATCCGTTATTGATTGACATTAGACCATTGATAAATAGTCCATGATGAACATAACATGTTTTCTTTAGATTTTATACTGTACCATTACTCCCATAATTCCATGCGAATCAAGATTCAAAATGGCGGCTATGCAACTCCCCTATTCGTCTTATTTCAGGTATAGTTCTGGGTCTGTATGATCTATTTGAGCTGCAGCAGGTGGCCCAGCTGCCCTGCAACATCTATGGTTCCATGGACAGCACCAACATGTTCCTCCTGGGTTGTATCACTAAGAGCATCCGCGACACACCTTCCCCCTCCGAGGCTGAATCTAAACCTGATCTGAACGCAATCGCTGAGGAACCCGAGGAGGACAATGCCACAGAAGATTCACCGGACAACACAACATCTGCACCTGAGGTATAAGTTATATTGTTTATATTATATTATATCATATTATGTTGCTTTTATTCTGTCTTGCCATTTTAACATTCTAGTTACCTATGTAGATATCTGTCCTTTAGTAAAGGTAACGGCTGGAAGAGCTGGGACCTTCCCAGAAGCCTGTAGACCTGTTTGTCTATCTCTTGTATTACTTAGACAAATAAGAGATTATTCAATTCAATTCAATTCAATTCAATAATGTTGGGAGGGGTGCTGCCAACCGATTGAGTTTCAAGTAGATGAGTTATATTACTTGGTTGAAATAAGAGGGCTGTTGGGTTGAAAATTGCACTTTTTATTTGGACCTTAACTGGTATACAATACCTCAATTCAATAATATATTGTGAAAACATCTACTTGGGTTAATTTGAAATTATTTATTTGGTTGTATTGTAGTGCCATAAGAAATGTTAACTTTATAGATACTACTATCTTATGGGCATGTAAAGCCCTGGGCACTTAGTGAAGATGGAGATTATTTATTTGATTTTAATCATTTATTTTACCCTATATTTGCCCTCAAATCATTCATCTTTTAAGTTCCTCAGAGGCCTTGTGATGTGTAAAACTTTAGGGGTTTAGGGGTTCAGGTTCAGTTGTAGTTCTTGTGCTTTTGCCTCACAGGAGGATAGCCCAACTGCAGACGCACCACCAAGCGGAGAAGACAGCAAAGAAGCCGACACAGAACCAAATGCAGATGAAACCAAGATGTATGCCGTCCTGAATTACTGCCCAGAAGAAGGCGTTTCATACTTCTTCAACTTCACCATCGGAGAGAAAATCTCCATGGAACGCCATGTACCTTTCCACATGGACACCAAGTCACCTCAGTGCAGCGTTCTCCTCACAGATGGTATTGGTGTCAGTGGGGCAGTGGATGGGTCACTTGTAGTATGGGACGTGGTCAAGCACGAGGTTCTAGCCAACATGGTGGACCCTGTGCTGGTCAAGGCGGTCAAGGTAGGGGGTTTACGGTACGCAAGTAGTACTGGTCAGCCAGGACATGATGGGGTGATCACTTCATTGAAGCTTAGCTCCAACAAGAGACATTTGGTCACTACAGGAGTGGACATGAAGGTTAGAGTATGGAATGCGGTCAAGAGGGAACTGGTCAGCGTCCTTAATGGTCATTCTGATTTTGTGAGTATATTTATTATCATTTTTTAATTATTATTATTTAATTTAAAATAAGGCCAATACATTTAATAGGTTCATATGTAAATACGCTGTGTGCATCATGGATATTCTCAAGCGTTGACTATATTAAAAAAACTTCAAAGTTATACTAACCATTTTAACAAAGGAAATTATCAATGATTATCACATTATCCTTCTACATATAAATCATCAATTCAATACAAATCCATAAAACAATTCAATTCTTTATGTGTTTTTCCCCCAGTTTTGTTTGATAACAATACATAAAGTAAAGGTCAATCATCATTTACTAGCTTTTTATATTCCGTTTTTTAATATTTATTTGTATTGTACAATTGTCTTATCTTTTTATATTCCATTGTGTAGGAATGTTTCATTCCTTGGCGTTTGTGGTGCCCCCTACCTCACATGACCCTTACTACCAAACACTATCCCATAATACTCTTAACCTGTCCCTATGCCCATACCTTCCTACCAATGCACTACATCATGAACAATATTGTTTGCGTAGAAGCCCCTTGATTTTTATTTGGAGAGCTGAGTGAAACCCTAAATCCCGAAATAGTACAGGACATGAGTAAGTTTTTCAGAAAATGTACAATTCGCCTTCACCAATCTTCTCAAACAACCCAAATTTAAGACGAAAATCAGGTTCAAAATACAGTTCAACATAATCAGACAGATTTATTGAATGAATACAATACAGAATATATTCAGATATACCTAGTATTTATCACCTTTCACTCTAATTTAGTAGAATTTAAGAGACGTGTAGAACTGTAGATTGTGCATTTTCTGAAAATCTGAGTATCAAATGTACTAATCTCTTTTCAGTATCACCTTGAAAAAAACCCATTGACATTCAAAGAGTTTGCATTCACGTTAGATTGACATTTTCTCTTTTCAGGTCCTCTCAGCTGAGATTTCGCTTGATGGCGGAACGGTGGTTTCCGGTTCCGCCGATGAGAACCTGATTCTGTGGAACACGACAACCGGAAACAAGCTCTCCTCCTTCTGCGCTCATAAAGCTGTCAATAGTGTCGTCATGGCAACGACAGCATCCCGCGTATTCGCGTTGTGCGGTAACAAAGACTCCAATCTTGTAGCCTTGCAAATTACTACTATATGAGGAACATTCTTCTCTTTTGTATAAAAAGAAATCGATAAATCTTGACAAATACATTGTAATCGTATTTCAGAAGTGACCTTGTTATGAAAACTGAGATCTAGAATGAATCTCTGAATAACTGTATATAGAATTTGTATTCACATAATAAGTAACGATTACATAAATGGGACAGTCAATTCTCCGATGTAGTTCTTTCATTGTGCCCTTAAAATGATCAATTATTGAGCAATTTGATAGAAGAAGATGTAATATAACGCTTTTAATTTTTAAAATTGTATTGATTAATACCCTACATAGATCTATAGAAGACAATGTAATGTTTCCAAAACTCTATGTAATAAGATTAGTCTTAGCTTTGCTTATATCTAAACTACTAGGATTCAACAAAGGAAGAATTTTTGCTGCTACCTATGTCTTAGGAATATGTCACTGAATTTGAAGTTTCTAATTACCTAGTGATAAGTTGCTTCTTCTTCTCCCACTTTGAACGGTTTCTAAACTAGATTATTGGATTGTATGAAATGCAACTACAAATACCTAAACTATTATTGCATGTTATTATATGTTGATTATGTGATGACTAAAACGCACATTTTTGGCGGGAGTGGCAATTCTATATAAATATATGTGATCCCGCAAAATCATGTTTTAAATTTTGAAATTAAGAAGGTCCATGTAAATGGAGAAGAAGCAATATATCCCTTGTTTCATGAATAGATATTTACAGTCAATAGATATTACACACTTAGAAGGCTGTAATATGTAGAAGGAAATACTGTGACATGTACAGAATAGTCACTAAATGCATTACTAAATGCAGGACTTAGAGAAGACTTCCTAGGTCTGCTAAAAAATCATAGTATTATATCTAATGGCACGATGGAGGTATGTAATCGATCGAGACATTGGGTCAAATCGCATGACACCCCAAAGGTCTGGAGTGCGATTTGACCCAACATTGAGATTGATTACATACCGAACAGAGTGCTTTTAGGTTTTTATTATGTACTAAATCAACAAGAGAATTCGATTTTAATAGTATTTTACCTTACTTTGCATCAATCTTTTGGATATTCGGCTCAAATAGCACATAGGTGCTGTTTGACTTTTCAAATAGCACCCCTGTATGAATACTGAAATAATCACATACATATGTTATAAGTTCTGAAATGTTCTCACTTAAAAACTAATCAACACCATTGTTTTGTACGGAGGCAAAGTTTGTACGGTTGATCGGGTTAAAGCTGCATTCCCAGGTTCTTTCGGTGAAAAATTGTATTTTTTACTTTCTTCTTCCATTCTTTTCCCATCCTATAGATCTAAAAGTCACAAGGAAAGAATGTTGAAGGATTTTAGCCTGTCCTTCTTGGTCTAAAACCAAACGTTCTTCTGAATTTTTCCATTTCTGCTTATACCAAAATCCCACTGTCTTCCACGAGGTAGAACCGTCTCGGAAAAATATCGAGGAACTTACAAATCGCACCAGATATAGTATTTTATAATTAAACAAAATGGACCGTGGTGAATCAAAATAAAAAGGTTGGAAATAGGGTGTAAATATGTGGAAAAATATGCGAGAAGTCAATTTTTCTTCATTTTGAATATCAAAATGGTACAACCTATGGTGCTATGGATTAAATAATAAGAAAGACATTTTTATCGCTTTTGCTGGGAATGCAGCTTTAATCGCCTTTTTACCACCTCCTTAGGGAATCTTTTGAGTGCATAGAATTGATTTCAGATGACTTATTCATAATCATGTTAATATCTTCAACATATGTAAAATGTCTGTGCATTATTAATCTTAATCAACAGGTAACTAAGTATTACGTCTATATCTATGATATTAAATATTATTATTTGGATACCAATATTATTACAACAGTTTATGTACGTGCTTACAATCTTATAATGTATTTATCGCCAAAATAATAACCATTAATTGTGACGCAGAAGACTTATACCAATTGCTATGAAGATCAAATTCCTTCTTATTTGGAAATTTATTTATTCATTTAGCATTATCTATCATCTTTTTGGTGATGTGTATAAGTGAAATAATCAAATTAAGGAACTTGTCACATTCAAGATTATAATGTGAACAATCATCAGTATGTAATGTTTCACAGGATGAATAATTGATTAAAGCTTACGCCGTGTTTCTATAATTTAATATTTAACTTAATATTTTATATCGCTTTTCTTGGCATTGTCTGTTTTATTAGAGGTATATATATGTTGAAAGCTTATCTGTGATTTTTCGGTGGAAAGGTGATGTAATGGGTTATTTATAGAATAAAAGTGTTTATGTATGTTTGGTGTTTCCTATCTTTTTTTTACCTCATCTCTGCTCCTGCGCATCCATTAAAAGTCTTAGATTACGGGCAAGGTCTAAGTGAGAAAATATCTTAATCAACGTCTCTCTGGGGCCTGAAAAAGCCTTGAATTTGGACAAATAAATTTAAGGCTTGGAAAATGAACATTTTGGTATTAATACACATATGAGCCGTTAGAAAGGTGCAGTTTAGGGGTGCAGTTTGGTTGATCCAAACTGCATCTGCGATCAGTTCGGGCTTCCATGGTAACATGTGACAAAAAGACGCAATCTGGTTGGCGCAGCATAGGCCTGACCCACAAACATGTACAAATGATGTCTCAAGCCACGTAACTAAGGCCTACAAATTCGTTGAATCAAGCCTCCTCAAGCTAAACTTTAGGCTAAACAAGTTAAATCTACTTTTTACCATTCAAATACCATGTGTAATAAATAGCAAATGGCACTCTGCTCGGGTTCAAACTGACCTAGACACTATCAGAAAACGGGACTCGCCCCTTCGGGGTTGGGCTCATTTTGTGATGTGTCTCGACAAAGTATGGAGAATCTTTGGTCTCAATCAGTTTGAACCCTCCATATTGCCTGAAAAATCATTATACGGGCCAGGAATTCTGTTGGAATCTTTTAAGTGGCCTGGCATTTTCCCACCATTCTCTGTTTCTTACTTTATACTTTCCCATTTTTGTAAACAATTTTAAATTTTAATCGCCATAAAATTATCTTATGCGTAAAACATGTCTTACTATAATTATGTCCTTATGACCAGCTATCTTTTTTCTTTTTTTTCCGTCTGTAATTATTATATACCACGGTGAAGTAACTCAAATTGGTCGCTTTCTTTTTATAATGTATAACCTTGTACTTGATCAGTGGTCGCTGAGAAAAGCAAAAAGGTTGTAAATGTATTGCTGTCGTCCTGCTGTTGTAAACATAACTTAACCTAAGCTGAACAAAACAGATGTTCTAAGGCAAAACAAAAATATAGGTGTGTTTCCGATTTATCTCGCTGAAAACTAGGTAGGGGGTGGTAACCTTTTTTTTTTATTTTTTTTTAGGAAACCACCTCCCAGGAATTGAAAAAAATGTCTATTTTATAACAATAGTTGTTTTAAACATGGGAAATGTGCTTTTTGACAGTTCCGGGTTAGGAAAACCCGTTTTCCTGCTTTTGTAAGCTTTTTTTGTCAAAAAATCCAAAAAAAGTAAGATGTGGTAAAACATAATTATCAGGTATGGTAAAACATCTTTTTAGGTAGGGTAAGGTTTTTCTAGGTAGTGGGGGTAAATCGGAAACACCTATTTTTGTATTTGGCCTAACAAGAATTCAATGTAGTTCAAATACTTTTAAATTAATGAACAAAGGAGATAAACCATTGTACTTTAGCCATGAATCTTTATTTCATTCAATGGATTTTCCGCTACATAGAAGTATCCATTAGATGGCACAGACAAATGTGTATATTTCTCACCCACTACATTCTTATCCCTCTGCGACATGAACGCCACCTACCTCACATTTAGATAAACACTCCTTGTGCATTTTAATCTCTTAAAATTAAGCGACACAACCCTTAGAGGATTAACGCTGCAGAATGAACACTTAACATAGGTTTTTTTCACTTTTGCAAACAAAAAACCCAAACTTCAATTTCCTAATATCACATGTATGGGTGAAGTCGTCAGAAAATGTACAATTCACCTTCACCAATCCTCTCAAATAACCCCAATTTGATACAGAATATAGGTTATAAATACAGTTCAACGTGACCAAACAGATTTTCTGAACCAACTCAATACCAATTAACACCTGATATACCCAGTATTCAATCATTTTTCAGCCAAATTTAGCAGAAATGATTAGACCTTTAGATCTACCGACTGTACATTTTCTGATGATCTGAGCCATATATGGGTCAGATTTTCAGAAAATGTACAATTGTCAACTGCACAAATTTGGTTAATTCTGCTAAATTAGAGTGAAATATTTCAAATGCTATGCCTATACATATCCAAGTATCTTTGGCACTGTGTTGATTAAAAGTACCTCTTTCTTAGTCTTAAACTGCATTTTGAACGTAATTCTCTCTTAAATTCGGGTTATTTAAGAGGATTGGGGAAGGTGAATTGTACATTTTCAGAAAATTTGACCCATATATAACACAAAATGAAAGTGTCATTGTTTAGCATTGATCTTTGATTCCCTAACCATCTGGGCAAGAACTTCCATAGATTCAAACAGTCCCTCGCCTTTTGGTGCACACGTTCCCTGCATGTGCCATTTGTTGGGCAGTTCCCTCAATGAGAGTTTGTTGATGAGTTGGGAAGGACTGACTGCGTTTGGTAAGTCCTGTTTGTTGGCTAAAACTACCAGAGGGACATTCTTCATCTCTGCTTGATCCAGCACATCATGGAGTTCTTCCCTCGCTTCAGCAAAGCGACTGGTGTCATTGGAATCGACAACGTAGACCAGGGCTAAAAGAGAAAAAAACTTATGATTATTTGTGATGTGTTTCAGGAAAATCAGTCACAAGTCGCAAAATTGGTGCTTTTCAAAGTCGTTTACTTACAAGATCTCTTTGTTGGAACATTTTCATTTTTGAGGTATCTAGTCCTTGTGGTTGTATGAATACATTTACCACATTTCAGGACAGTTTATTTAGTATATCAGTGCGTTTCTTAGATCATCCTATCGAGTATATTTAGCTTCTTTACTGGTAATTATCAAGCCAGAAATATTGCAATTTGTTTTTCAAAAATAAAAAGATTAACTTTTAAGAGTACTTATTAGATGTTCTTAATATTTACATTCATTGGAATCGGGTTGGCCTCATCTTTTCAAATATGGTGATATCTCAAAATCCATATTTTGCGACTTATGATTTAGTTCCTAAAACGGATCACATTTTAGATCTATTATGAAATTCTTAGAATTAAATTTGATCTGATACCAGATAGTAATTTCTTCAATATAAGTCGAAAAATTGTACGCAGGAGTTGGGGATATGCATTGGGGAATTACTGAAATAGGCTGGAGCAGCGAATAAAACATAATTATAATCTTTACTGTAATTTTGATATTTTTATTGATAGAGACAGAATTTCAGAGGGATAAATAGTGCAATTATATAAATAGATTAGAACATAATAATTGGTACATAATGACCATTCCTAAATAATGATACATGATTGCGATAAAAACAATTAAGGTGAACAGAATTGGAGAAAATGTACAATTATTATTAACTCTATTGTGTTCGAAACAAATTAAATTGTAAAAGAAAATCTTTATTTCTAACTAGAAGAAGGTGGCGTACTTCTGATCAAAATGGGTTTCAGGTCGACCAGTACAGGCCTGTAATGTTAAACACTGAAAGATACTTATAACTTTTTGAGAGAAAGTTTAATTTCCCTGAAGAGGGAGTAATTTAAACTCCGAAACGTCGGTATCTTATTTAATAAACCATCCTAAAGCATAATCTTATCCCCCACTTGTCTTTATTGCATCTTTGGTGTTTTTAATTATAACTTTTAAAAGTTTTAATTCTCCTACGAATTATGATTGAAAAAAAGTTCTGAGGACTGACACCTTAGTAACAGTTTAGCATCTAGATAATCAGACAACGTATCCGTCCCCTAGCTTGCCCTCAGAGGCAGAGCATTGAACCAATATGCTGGCTGGCCTTGATCGGGGAATCAAGGCCAGCAACGTGGGCTACTAGATAATGGCTTATCAATCACAATGACAAGAACCTATCAATAGTTTATATTCAACTTCAGGAGAGAAATTAATGGGATTAATGCTCAAGGAAGAACACCGAAAGGTGATGATTTGTGTACCAGGTTAAAGATTTGAAATTAAAATACCTGAAGACTTACCATCTGTATTTTTGAAGTAATATTTCCACATTTGTCTGATCTTGTGCTGGCCCCCGATGTCCCACACTGTGAATGTGATACCTTTGACTGGCTCCACTGTCTCCACATTGAAACCTATCGTGGGAATAGCTGCATGGATTTGTTTGTTGAACTTAATCTTGTAAAGAATCGTTGTCTTTCCTGAAAGAATATACACAAATCAGAATAATATTGTTTGAAGCTGAGTATCAGAGTTGCTTATTTTCATTGAATGTCACTTGCGAGGGGCATAGTCAGTTGTAGGGTCAGATTTTCGGAAAATGTACAATTGGCAGTTGTACACATTTAGTAAATTGGGCTAAATTAGGCTACTAGTTATATTCGAGTATATTCGGTATTGCATTGGTTCTAGCAATCTGTTTGAACTGTATTTTGAACTTTATTTTCGTCTGAAATTTGGGTTTTTGAGAAGAGTGGTGAAGGTGAATTGTACATTTTCTGGCGATTTCACCCTGTAGTTGTTTATAGCAGAAACTGACATCCATCCTTTTCACTATGATGATAAAAGTAAAATGTATATATATATGTATGAAACCAATGGTCAGGTCGTATTCCAATTCGTCAGCCAACTCCCCCACCCCCTAACACACACTTGTAATAGAATATCGGCTAAGTGGATCCAGGGTTTAACAAATAGTCAGCGGCACCTGCAAGTCCACCATTTTTGTAATTAAAAAAAATATTTTTTTATTTCTGGATTTATTCTCTCTCTCGGTCTCTGTGTGTCTGTCTCTCTCTCTCTCTCTCTCTCTCTCTCTCTCTCTCTCTCTCTCTGTGTGTCTCTGTCTCTGTCTCTGTCTGTGTCTCTAGTTCTCTCTTTCTCTCTTTCACTTTTCTCATTCTGTTCTATTTTTTTAATTTCAGATTTTATTCTCTCTCTGTCTCTCACTCTCTTTGTCTCTGTCTCCCTCTCTCTCTCTATTTCTCTTTCTCGTTCTCTCTCTCTCTCTGTCTCTCTTCCTCTCTTTCACTCTTCTCATTCTGTTAAATTCTCTTCCTGTTTTTTCTCACGTTCCCGTTCTTTTACACGCCTCCACTCGCCTGTTCCAGGTTCTTCCAATCCACTATTCACTATTATTTACGTTGGTTCGACGGCAGTGGCGTACTGAAAGCCTTCTACCACGCTTAAGCATTTGATTTAATCTCTGTTTTCAGAGTGTCAGAATAGCATTAGGTTAGATCTGCTTATTAATGTGTATGGACGAGTGAACCCGGCGAACACAAATCACGCGCTATATGGAAACCAAATAGACTTATCTAGACGAGCCTAAGATTTACATAACAGTGGGACAAGTCTGTTATTATTCCCAAAGCAAAGCCATAATTACGTAATTATTAATAATGATTGATACTTATGACATTTATAACGGTATACATTCAAATATACACAGGTATTATTCGATATCGGAAGGATGAAGGATTGTTTCTGGGATTTTGGAATATGATTCTTGAAATATTTTTCATATTTATGGCGGAAAATAGGGGATGGAGTGTTGTGCTCCCGGTATACCATCTCGTAAAGCTGCTATTGGAAACAGTGTCTAACGTGGATAATTTATTTTCTTTTAAAAACCAATCCCATGAGCTCGATCTGTATCTATATGATCAAATGCTGAGCTATAACAGGGATTGGCATAAAGGGAGAACATAAAGTGAATAACATATAATATGTGGTAGTCTATAGATACAAAACACTGTATAAAAACTTTAAGCTATAAGCAGTTTATCTTGTTGTTTTCTGATCCTGCAGTTAGAATCACACTAATATATGTGATTCTCTTGGAATCTGGTACATAAACTCTCAACGGTTATTTCTCGGAGGAAATACCTGTCATGTTTAGTACATGAAATATTTATAAGGTTTATATATCATAAATTCATATTAAATAATGACTTACGTCATGTTGCGTAACCTTATATAATCATATTTAGAACATTTAATCATGGAATTATGAGTATGACATGTCATCGATAGCCTCTTGTCTGCATGACATAATCTACCCATATGTATATATATATATATATATATAAATATATGTGGGTCAGATCGCCAAAAAATGTACAATCGGCACATCAACATATCAACATATTTAGTCTATTCTGTTAAGTTAAACTGAGAAATAGCCATTACTAGATATATCCGAATATATTTGATATTGCCTTCATTCAAGCAATCTGTCTCGTTATGTTAAACTGAATTTTGTATCTTATTTTGGTCTTAAAAGTGGAGTATTTGAGAGAATCGTTGAAGGTGAATTGTACATTTTCTGACAATTTCACCCATGTGTTTGTATAGATTTCCCCATTATCTGGGGCATCATTATATTCTTTAGTCCTCTGCATTAGAGTATACAGTTCATAAAGTGCAGAGGGAAAGGACGATAATTGAGAGCTTAATCCATAACTTCGTGGAAAAATGAAATTCGCCCCTTTTTAATCAGAGCAATGGCAACCATTATACACTCAAAGCTCGAGAACACAAAATACACAAGCCTTTTTATGGATTTAGATACAGCTTAGATTTGCAAAGCTTTTATAGCCACGCGACGAGGGAATTAAAGGAGAGGCACTGTATTAACCCTAGGATTGGAGTCATATATCGGTGAAATCGCCAGAAAATGTACAATTCACTTTCGCCAATCCTTTCAAATAACCCAAATTCCAGACGAAAATAAAGTTTAAAATACAGTTCAACCTAACCAAACCGATTGCTAGAATCAATGCAATGCCGAATATACTCGAATTTACCCAGTATTAACTAAATTGCAGTCTAATTTAGCAGAATTTCCTAAATGTGTAGAGCTGCCAATTGTACATTTTCTGAAAATCTAACAAATATGATATCAATAGCTGAACTTGTTGACCTTAGTAGCTATTATTTTATGGATCACACAGACCGCCTGCACATGTTGTATGCTATTATGGCTTAACATTTATTTACTCTATAATTTAACATGTTCTTTGCGAGGGTCTGAGAAATACTACTGCCATGTGAGACTTGCTGCGAGCTGTTAGCATTATTAGTGTTCAATTTGGGTTGGGTATTGGGATGCATTTAAGGGTCAGAATTCAAAATAAGTACAGAATTTGAAGTGTACCATGTTACACATTATAAACTAATTTATAGTTGATAATTTACATATTCACGATGTAACATTTTCCCAGTTATCATACCTTCTGGATATTCGCAATATATCAGGTAATTCGGAGGTTATATGAAATTCGAAAAATTATGAAAAGTTGCTGTCTATGCATATCTTAGTGACCTGAACCATGTAAAGGTCACTGGTCATAATCCTCTATATATATATATATCACAATTTAACAAATATCTGCACGAGGGGAAAGGGGGCTAAGGATTGATATGTACACAAATGTGATGTGTTACAGAAATATGAGTCATAAGTTGCAACATATTATTCAATGTGATTTATTCACAAGATTTCCTGGTAGGAATGTGTTCATCTTTGGGCTATTTAGCCCATTAAGTCGTATAAATGCATGTACCAATTTTTAAAACAGGGTATTAAATATATCCTTGCATTTCTAAGGTCATCCTATGTGCAATATTTACTAGTAATTGTTTACTCAGAAATATTGCAAACTTTTTTTAAACATACAAATATCTAGAATAAAATATAGAAATACCTTTTAGCTTTCCTTAAGGTTAACTATATCGGAATCCACTAATCTTTTCAAATATGATGGTATCTCAAAAGCCATGTATCCGGCTTATAACCCATTTATCTGTGACACATCATGCACATATATTTTTAAGGTCATAAAGATGTAAAAATCAGGCAAATTCCAGCAAGATTCTGAAGATCTTGAAACAATGTAAGACCGATTGTTTGTGCATAAAATCTTATTCTAAGTCCATGAATAGGATACAAGAGATTTGCTCCTTACTCTCATCAACACACATTTAGCAATTTGCTGAGGATATACTCCGAGTAGTATTAAACTCCTGTCGTGCATTTTTCACTAGTGATTTAAATTTACGATTTATTTCATTTGCAAATGTATAGATTTACATCAACATAATACATTACTGATCAACTTATAAATATTATATACATATTCCAGGGTGTATTTCACATATTTTCTATGCATTTTTAAAACATTGTCCAAGTAAATATTGATATATAAATTCACAATCTAGCTCACCTGCTGCGTCTAGACCAAGCATTAGTATCCTTGCTGTTTCTCCTTCAGCTGTTACAAACGATTGGAATACAGATACCATCTTAGAAACCCACGAACCCATGCTGTATCTTCTCCTTTATAATCATCCAGAATACTGAGAAAGCATGCAATAAATAGTCACTGTATAATATCCTTTATAGAGAAAGCACTCGCTTAAATAAGTAATTGTTCCACTAGTTTATTTCCATTAAGATTGTGTAGACTGCATAGCATAGCAAGGTATAGTGGTTACTCCCCGTTGCTTTCTTAACACCTTTAACTAACGGTGCCAAGCTGGGTTAATTTAGTCATCTGCTGCCATTGTAGTCAAAACATGCAAGGTATCGGAGTGTATCTGACTTGGTCTATGAATATGTTATATAGCTATACTATCCACCGTGCATTATTACTTAGGTGCACTGTTTTTATACCATGCGCTGGCTAGTGTTGAAGACTGGCTCGTTCATAAGTACTTG
This sequence comes from Sthenelais limicola, assembly GCA_942159475.1. Classification (NCBI taxonomy): domain Eukaryota; kingdom Metazoa; phylum Annelida; class Polychaeta; order Phyllodocida; family Sigalionidae; genus Sthenelais; species Sthenelais limicola. The sequence goes on along the minus strand of OW804094.1, from coordinate 146,840,368 downwards.
GATCCCGATCTGGCACCTTATATCAGAAGGAGGTGGCTGAAATGTCTTCATGAAAAGTTCCATGTAGGAGTACGTGAGGTCATTGCTATTGTTGGAAAGCTCAAACATTAGAATTGTGCATATATGGGTCAGGTTCTTAGAAAATGTACAATTGGTAGCTGTACCCAGTTAGTAAATTCTGCTAAATTAGGCTGCAATGTTGTCACTACTAGGTAAATTCGAGTATATTCGACATTGTATTGATTCTAGCAATCTGTTTGGTTAGGTTGAACTGTAGTTTGAACTTTATTTTCGTCTGAAATTTGGGTTATTTGAGAGGATTGGTGAAGTTGAATTGTCCATTTTCTGAAAATCTGACCCATATAGGAGTGCGCCTGCAGTGAAATGTTGAATGTTTATTTTGCTTACGGAGCCGTGTGAGTCAATTTTTGAGGCGTGGAGAATTGTTAAGTACATCGTTGCCACTTAAGGGAGTTAGCCAATGATAATGGCTGGCAGATATGTATAGGTGACGAAAGGCAATAGAAATAACATTTAGCCATATAGCCTCGCACGGTTTCAATTGTGCATGAACTTTGTTTTTGTTCAAGAATATTCATATTGTATTTGTATTTAAAGATTTTTATTCAGTCAAAAGCTTTGGGCAACGAGTACATTATTCTCAGAATTTGCTGACTCTTATTTACCAAGTATTTATACAAATGTCTAGTGAAGATGTTATCTCACATAAAATGTTATTTATATGTAAAGAAGTGAAAAAATAAAATACAGTAAAATACATAGATGTATAAAAACAAACACCAGCGCATTGTTTAACATCATGACATTCCTCTTAATATTAGGCTTTCCTTTTTCCATATAATGTGTGCAGAAATACACGGTGCTAATGCTCCTAATTATATAATTGATTAAATAATAAATGACCAAATGCTCCTCAGTAGCCTACTTGTCTTTCTTGTACACATAGAGAATGGAGATAAGTGGTTAGGATTAATTGAGTCAATGGGTTAATTACTTCCTTGTCATTTAGCTCATTGATAGAAGGGTGAATAGGCAGGAATCGGAAAAGTCAGTATAGGGCTTATATACAAACATTATTCAAATCATGAATGGAAAACACATTTCAATTAAAGCAATGTGCGAGGATGACATCCTAATTCAGTTGGAAAAGCACACACACACAGGTCATGCATATCCAAATGTCAGAAGAAACTCGTGCATGTTATACCGGTAAGATACGGTAGCATACTCAATATTGTAACTAATAATGCAAAGTATTCCTTGGAGATTCTCCGGGATTTTAATAAGTTCTTCCTTCATTTTTATGTTTGATGAGAGTCATAGTAACATCTAACATAGTACCGGTAGGCTACTGAAATCAAGCATTTAAATCATACCTAATTATGTCTTAATATTAATCAAATGAGAATTTTATTTGTTACAAGTAGAATCTACCACAGGCCGAGCCTAAATTATACATGTTAAGGCTTATACTGTCCAGTCTAACCTAAAGATACTCTTTCTGTTAGTCGAATGTGATCTGTTTCAAGAAAATGAGTCATAAGTCGCAAAATTGATATTTTTCAAAGTGGTTTTTTTCACAGGACCTCTTTATTGAAATCTTCTGATTCTTAGAGGGTTTAGCACTCATGGTCATATGAATCCAAGTAACAAATTCCAGGACATAGTATTAAATATATATCCTTGCGTTTTGAAGGCCTTCGCATGGAGTATATTTAGTTACATTACTGGTAATTACCCATCCAGAAACAGTTCAAACTTTTTTCTTTTTTTTTCAAAAATAAAAATATCAAACTTAAAATATGGAAATACTTATTAGGTGTCTTAGTGTTTACTATCATTGAAATCAGTTTGACCTCCCCTTTTCAAATATAATGATATCTCAAAATCAATATTTTCCGACTTAAGTTATGACTCATTTTCCTAAAAAAAAAAAGGATCACAATTAAATAGCCGCTATATGTTGCCGCTATATGTTGAGTATGCATATAACCAGGGTGAATTAAAAAGGTAGCCAACAAAAGTAACATTAAATGCAGTAAGCATTATTCTAAATGGAAGGAAGTAGGCCCTAATAGCTATTGAGAACAATATTATGATAGCAGGAACACGTATGCGGACAATTTGGCAACCCTGTATAGATACATAACTTTTCAAGAGAACCTCATCATAGGTCCTTAAATGTAGGCGGACGGATATTATAGCAAGAACAGTATAGTATCGCGTATGAGGGGGGCTATATTCTCCGAGTATGGCCGAAAACTACGAGGCCGTAGGCCGAGTTGTTTTTCGGCCATACGAGGAGAAAATACGCCCCCAAAGACGCGATACTTTGCTATTCTTGCTTTTATTCCATGATTCTTAAGTTAAAACAACTTTATTTGCATTAATTTCATCAAACTGTGTCGTCCCCCAAGTCTAGAACGGTCGTGACGTCACTGTACAATACAGGGAATTTATATTGTCCACCTTGTGAGCGGCAAGTATATCGATTATATTGTACGCTCAGGGGCGGTACCAGAAGGCAGGTCTAGGGGGGGCACACCTGAGGTCAAAATCTTCTGAATTTGTCTGTTTGGAATGTTATTGCAATGCATAACAGTTAATTTACCCAATTACAATGAAATTAACGAAATTAATTGTCTCTATTGAGACCCTCTTGAGTCCTCACATTTGAGGCATATATAGGTTTATTTTGTCAAGAATTTAGATTTTACTGGACCCTGGCCTTTTTCCTTTAGGAAAAGGAAATAACTGAAAACCCCGAATTGTCCAAATGATGAACAAATCATAACTGTAAACTGTTCACCCACACTGATTCTTGTTTGAATACCAATTTTGAGACCGTCTGAAATTTAAAACCCTGTTGAGACATTCTGGGTCTAAAAATGCTTTTAAAATAGAGGCCTTGAAACTAAATTATAGAAATATAGTTTAATGTCAAAAAATTATTAAACTAAAATAAAATATGGGGTTATTGGGAGTGTTGTACATGTAGAGTCACCGGTTTGAAGGACAGTGCAACTTCTGGCAGTGGTCTAGAGGCTCTTTAGGGGCCCTCTGCCCCTCTGGGTTAGGGGGGGCACAGGGACCATTTTAGGGGGTCTAGGGGGGCCGGTGCCCCCCAGGCCCCCCCTGGTACCGCCACTGACGCTCATGGCCAAATCATGGAATAAAGGCCTATATGGTAGCCTAGGCTATACGTGAGAAACACTTAACATGTCTAATTAGTCAGTGGTAGTGTGAATCAATGTTTTTAGGGTGTTTGGAACTCACTATGGCACAGAATAAACAGCTATTAAAACATGTTCTAGCATTGTGGTAGGTGTCGATATCCTATGAATTATGCAATTTACAATTTATTGAGTGAGAGGGGGCTGGGGGCTAGAGACAGAGAGACAGAGGGCTAGTGAGAGAGTGACAGCTAGAGCTAGAGCTATGGAGACAGAGGGGAAGGACAGTGGGAGAGAGGGAGGCAGGGGCCGTGGGGGGAGGGGGGTAGAGCTAGAGAGGGAGGAGGAGAGAGAGGGAGCTTGAGAGCGATAGCTGTCTCCTGTAGCCCTATCAAAAAGGAAGATGTAGTATTATAAGGCCTACAATAGATATATGATAGGCCTACCGTACCGCATATTATATAGGGCCTAGGCCTACTGCAATACGCCTACAGGGGGTCAGCTGCATGATTGAAGAATTAGCCTAGTATTAATATTTATACAAGATAATTATATACGCTAGGCATACATATATATGTAGCCCACGTCGCTGGCCTTGATTCCCCGGTCCCCCCTCCCCCCCCCCCCCCCCCCCCCCCATCTACATATGTAGGCCCATGTGATATTTTTGGTAGATTCTGAACTTGACAAATAAAGAATAACCTATCACAGTATCACCCTATATACATACAGCTAGGTATTATAAGTAGGCTAAATTAAATTCCCTGATTCCAAGCATCACAATGCGGTAGGCCTATCGTATGTGTTTCAGCCTTGAAAAAGAGATGTGAATTTAGAGAATTTTGGCCATGCAATGTAGGTCTATGAACTTAAATTAGCCTATAAGCATAGACCAACGTGGAGATCTAGATGCCGGGCAAAATGAATGACGTCCACCACCATGGCATGAGAAAAATAATATTAAAATGTTACCAGAGAAGTTATGCACTGATACATATAAGAGTTTAGATCTGGATGCTTTTTAGGTTTATACATGCACATGTTTGTCTTTCGTACGTATTTATATATTGGTAGGTCTATATCAATATGCAAAAAAATGCATTCCTCATCAGAAATACAAGCACGATGTCATCGAGAGATCAAAATTGAAACATAGGTCTACGGTAGGGATCTCTGATAGAAATGAAGGTTGATATTAACAATTACAAATTGAAAGTTAGACAATGAAATGTACAGATGTGTTTGCAATAGCATAAGATTAAAATTGTTTAATGAATGAATGACAACATGCAAACTACCTCCTTCCCACACAACTTTTAGCCTATCCTAGGCTATAGGCCTAATTTCAGCTCTTCCCGAAATGTCGACAGCGACCTTCGTCAAGTTCTTCCCCCGTCGCCGCTACTATAACCCAGTTCAATTTGATTGTGAAATTAAAATTTGCAAGAAAATGACATTTGTTTTTAGAAATTCAGACAGCTCCAGCGAGAAAAGGTTGCAGGACATGATAAATAAGTGTTTGTTCTGATTTGAGAAGTTCCATTTTGGTTTATCTTTGGCAGACGGTGGTGGAGAAAAAGGCCGAGAAGACGTCGTTTCTGGACGAAGCACTCGCGGTCGCGCTAAAAAGTTGTGTTAACAAACATTTGTTTTTTGATGTTTATAGAAAGATCGCGGGGTTAAACTTAAATCAAATTATGAAATTCTTGTAGACAAGGCTTTTTCACATTCCCAGGTAACTTCAAATTAATTATTTGTGGTCTTGATTTTGCACACAGAATGGACAAACCTCGAAATTGCCATTTTGTGTTCACCTCTTTGGTGTTTGCCGCTTAGCCGCCAAAAACTCCATTTGATTTTCTGGTTGAAAGTTATAGATACTAATAGACAAATGCCTTGAGAATGATCTTGCGTAATCTTGATGCATTTTATACAGCAGAACTACTTTTACAACAACTTTTTTAAAGTAAGGAAAGCACAAAATCGGACAACGTCGTGGTCAGTGCATCTGAGATAACGTCGTTGTGCGGGTGCTTTCTACGACGTCCGCGCTTTTGCCATAAATACTCGACGTTCTGTGGATATTGTCACTCTACATTTTGACTTCACAACGTCGACATGTCTACCTCTGGATCTCCCAAGAAATCTCCGGCCAAGAAGGCGAGGCGCGCGCCGAAGAAGGCTGCCGCACACCCTCCCGTCAATGACATGGTCATTGCCGCCATCAAGGCTTTGAAGGACCGCAAGGGATCTTCTCTGGCCGCCATCAAGAAGTACATCGCCGGCAACTTCAAAGTGGATATCGTCCGTATCGCCATGTTCGTCCGCGCTGCTCTGAAGAAGGGAGTTGCCTCTGGACTTTTCAAGCAAGTTACTGGCACCGGAGCCACCGGTCGCTTCCGTATTGGTGTTCTTCCCAAGAAGGCCAAGAAACCGAAGAAGAAGCCAGCCAAGAAGGCCAAGAAAGCAAAGAAGCCCAAGAAGAAGGCTAAGAAACCCAAGAAAGCAAAGAAGCCCAAGAAGAAGGCGGCCAAGAAAGCAAAGAAACCAGCTAAGAAAGCCAAGAAGCCCGCCAAGAAAGCTGCAAAGAAGCCAGCCAAGAAAGCCGGAAAGAAGACCACAAAGAAGTCTCCCAGAAAGGCAGCAAAGAAGTCGGCCAAGAAAGCAGCAAAGAAGTAAGCTGTTGGGCGAAAACAAAAAAAACAAACGGCCCTTCTAAGGGCCAATCCAAACCAAAGGTCCTCCTTAGGACCACCCAGTATTCCAAAGAGTTTCCAATATTCACATTTCCCCAAACTTGATCAAATGAAAATTTTTCCTTCAGTAAGAAATATGTAAAACACCAAATACAAAAGAAACTTCCCTGTCAAATAAAAAAGATATTTCCATTCAAAATAATTAATTCCCATTCAAATAAATATAAAAGATTCAATTTTCTCCATTACTTCCCATTCAATAAATAATGCCTTAAGCAGAATTTCCTTTTGCTCCCAGAAGTGTATAACCCACAATACACAACTCCATAATACATGTACTTTCCTAAGTTTTAAGCTTTAGCATCAAGCGTAAATATGATCATGTTATTATATCTCACCTGGTGAAGCGAGAACCACAGCCTGAATGCATTGCTTGTCAAACCCCACTCACTGTCAAGCATATCCTACTGGAATGTGCAGACTTGCATGATGCCCGTATAAAATATTTCAACGCTCCTGATCTCAAAACGCTTTTTAAAACGGTCAATGGTGACAATGTCATCAATTATCTAAGAACTGCTGGTCTGTTCTCTTTGTTATAGTCTCTTTCATACAAAACCAAACTTTTGTTATAGCTATATCCATTTTACTCTTTGTTTTATTTGTTTGTATTATTTACAGCTGGACTGTAAACTAAATCACTTTTCTCATCTCATTCCATCTCACTAACTTTCATTGCCATGAATATGACTCCGCATGGATGTCGTCATGGCATTAAGCAACCATTACTCACTCACTCACTCTCGATGAAATAAATCTTTTAAATATGATCTGCGGTATTGAAGAACAAGGAGTACATATTAGGCTATAAATCATATTTCTGAATATCTTTTAGATTAATGAATCGATTCGTGTTTAATTCAAAGAGCGTCATTGACGTAAATACAATCAGCTCTGTTTTAATTAAATTCAAAAACAATTTAAGATTAATTTGGTCGAAATATTTGGATAGTTTAAGCTCCGATAAAGTAAATAACTCTCACGATATTTGAGAACTACAGGTGAAACTTCTGTCACTAAATCTAAGAAACATTCAAGATGAATTCACAAAAATCATCTAGGCTATATATTAGTCTTTATCTGACTCGAAATCACGCCATCTAGAGTTTTACTCAAGATCTACATGTAGCAATGTCTTTCCCTTGGGTCTATTATAGGAGGTGTGGGGATTTATATTATAGATATCTATCTTATCAAATTCTATATTTTAACAATGGAAATTATCAACTAGAATTTACTCAACGAAACTTGCGGAGGTTGGCTGCGTATGGTATCCATAATCCTATACTTTAATACAAGTATCGTAGTCTTTATAAGAAGTATAGGAGGTAAGGTATTGAGGTCGAGAAAAAACCCCATAGAATGGAACAGGGTAGGGAATACCTTTTCGGGAACCGGGATTGGGGCCTATTTTAGGTCGGGATTCGGGATTTAAAAGGGCCTACGGGATTCGGGAAAGGGGTTCAGATCCAGATTTAATTTTTCCAGGTAGGGATTGCAAATAGAAAAACGGGATTGCAATTTGAAAACCTGCGGGATTCGGGAAATGGAGCTTATAAAAAATGGGAAACGGGATTCAAGAGGGGGTCTTCCCTACCCTGATGGAAGGAAGGACTCGGGGAAGGACTGCTTAATAAGTTAATTGTAGGCCTACTGGTTATATGACGGAGTATCTAGCTATCTCTGCCTCCTAGTTCTACTTTCCCCGGTATGGAAGGAAGGGCTGCCCGAGAAAATAAAGGAGGTGAAGAAACTGAAAGGGAATAATAATATCAAATCGCAGAGAATCATCCACTTGAATGTTGATCTGCTGGTTACTTCTGTTTCGAAAAGGTTACAATGCGTTGGCTGATATATATCATATTAATCATTTCCTTTTATACACATTCAGAAAGCCTTGCAGGATCTTTCAGGTTCATGACAGACACCGTAGTTTGCTCCTGCTCGCGACAACGTGGTTGCGCTGACGTCTGTTGGCCACGTTACTAACGTCTTGTCTCGCGACGTCCACAGTTATGTTTAATCGCATTTAATTAATTTACGTTTATCCATTAATATTTACAGAGGTATGTTGTTTCCCATGTGACTTTTCGAATGTGAAAAAAAAATGGAAAATGCTCGAGGTAAAAAGAAATGGAACTTTTTGTGCACACAAAGTGATGACATCACCAGACGTCGTGCAGTCCGCCACACGTCGTGTCTCGGGTCCTCGCAGCGTAAGGCACTTCTGAATCAAGCAAATAGGGCATAAACATAGCCTTATAGGTATTTATATGTACTTGTTACCGGTACTTTGAGTAATATATATAACAAACTTAGAATTTGTTTGAGGGGACATTTCGGAAAACAATGTCAGATCATTGATTGAAGTTTCAAGTACCTGTCGTCACTCCTGAGCCTGAGGCTGGGTCAAAACCAACGTCTGTTATCTTTTATATAATACGGTAATTAATAATGAATAGACAAGAGTCAAGACCCTTGAACAAAATGAGCTTTTAAGATTATGCCAGTATGGTCAAGTAATAGCTCATTTTCACCCATCAATTTATTAGACTCGGACTATGGATCTAATTCTAGAGTGAACTTGGAGTGAACTAAATCTGTTCGCCCATGGAATTTCCATGTTACTGTAACTTGTAAGTGTAACTTGTATAAGCTGTATCCTTGACCTTTTTTCAAACCAAGTCATTCTTAATCTTGATTGTGAATTAAAATAATAGGTTTCTGACCCATTTATACTGACTCGATCCCCTGCCTAATGTGTCTATAAATAATTATGACTCCTCTTTAATCCTGATCCGTCGTCCAAAGTTGTTAATGTTATCGATACTTGAGAGTTGCATGTGCAAAGCAAAGGGTATCCACACTAGACTCGAGTCGAGAGGTTTCATATGTAATATTCCCTTTCCTTTCAATTATCGTGCTACGTATATACTCAAGCCCCCTCCCCCCACGTCGAATGTTGGTAGAGTTGTGTACCGGTAGATATAATTAGATGAGCTAGTCAAGTTGTAAGAATAAATGAAGTGAAGAATAGGTTATGTTAATTCCATAGTGGACACTAACCCCTATACTATTTCATTGTCCCTATATATCTCGCGCCCTCATCCTCTCTCCCTCTCTCTCTCTATGTATATGAGTCTCTTTACCCCCTCTCAGAGACTTCCTCCCCTCTATTTTAATCTCTCTCCTCCCCTCCTTTCTCTCACATTCCCCCCTCTCTGTCTCCCTTTCTCAGTCTCCCTCTTACTTTATCCTTCTCTCTCGTGTCGCACATATTCTCCCTCTCCCTTCTCCCTCTCCTCTCTCCCTATCTCACGCACATTCTCCCTCTCCATTCTTTCTCTCCTCTCTCCCTCTCTCACACATTCTCCCTCTCCATTCTCTCTCTCCCTCTCTCACACACATCCTCCCTTCTCTCTCCATCTCTCACACTAATTCTCCCTCTCCAATCTCTCCCTCTCTCAAACCATTTCTCCCTCTCCCTTCTCTCGCACACACATTCTCCCTTCTCTCTCCATCTCTCTCTCTCTCTCTCTCTGAACTGGTCCACCTGTATACATGTGTGTGTGTGCTTGTGTGTATACAATGGTCTCCCAGCAACTCCAGTCCCCTTCAGGGTCTTGCTGCGACCTGTACCAGCTTGATCATCCTTGAACTTACCACAGACCTACCTACCACTAGCTCTCTCTCACCATGTGACCATGATCCACAGACTCAACCTTACACCAGCCACTCTATACATTTGGAGCGTTGACAGAATGCTTCTTTGTTGATATTGCTGACAGGTTTTTCTTTTGACATTTGTTTCTGGGGATTACTAACATTGAGGAGTCGGGTATGTGCTCTACTTGCTTCAACTTTGGATGCTTCGATTTGTTGACATATCTTCCAAAAGATAGGCTTCTGAGAACACTTTCTTTTAAAAAAAAAAAAATATTTACTTCATACTCTTGAAACTAGCTTGCATTCACAAATAATTTAAACCGTTTGATACCATATGAAGGGTGTAAATCGAGCAATAGGACTAATTTTTTTTGCAATCAGTTGCTTAAAATCTACATAAAATATTTGGATTATACCAACGCAGGATAGCCTTGGACCTAAGTGGAGTAACCAAAGATGGGGTGCACATCCAGTCAAGATGCCGTATTAGCAGGTCAGGACCCAAGACAGCCGAGACCCATCTCTAAGGCTGAGGAAGCTGGTCATTTACAAACAGCCAGGCAAGATGGAGCAAGTAGGACACCCAGAATAAAGGTAGATCATGGATCGAAAGTTTGATCTATAAATCTTTACCACAAATCAGAAAATCGTTACATGCATACAGGTCTATCAATATCGGGGTTTTCTTTGGTACTTATGAGTGTTGTGTTACGACATAACCTAATGTTCTAAGCTAGTGAGTGAAGCTTGTTTTGGCCCTGCTTTTTTAATTGTCACAGAATTTGAGCAAGGTAAGAATAGAAATGGAGAAAACATAGCTTAGCATGTCTCTACATGGCGTTTCAAACATATCCCAACTATAGCGATACGTGTCATTTTGTATTCAATCTAATAATACTAAAGCTTATAACAGAATTTGAAACATTTAGAACATTTTGTTCATAAGGATTCAAGATCTATAATGACATGTTTATTTAAGCCGTATTTAAAAATATTCCAATGCAAATTTAACTTTTCTTTCACTTTCTGTTTGGCAATTACACTAAACCGTCAATCTTATCAAATGAAACGAAATTAAGAAAACTTACAGTTTCGCTCTCATTGAAAGTGAGTAAGAATGTACATTCAAAATGATCCTTAATGTGAAATAAATTAATCTTGCCTGAAAGCCAAATCAAATGTAAATAATTAAATCATTTCGTGGAACCTTCAGGCTTCCGTTTATTGGGCGAAATAAACATGCAGTGAAAACAAAGAAGGAAGAAATATAAATTTATAAAATGATGTAAAAAGAAAATGGTGTGCAAAGACAAAAAAGGGTGATTAGTAGAGATGGAAGGGGGGGGGGGGGAAGGATATATAGATATAAGGAAAGACACTATCCTATCTACATGAGCTTAAACTAAACCCTTATTGACAAGATAGATTCAAGTTTGCTAACTTAACCTTCAAATATTAAGTAAATCCCAGAAAACTGTCTAAATAGATTTCCTGGTTACATCTTGAAACATTTAACACATTTTCCCCAATATACAACATCATATTTTGGAGGTAAATCAACATTGAAATGGTTTCTGCAATCTTACTACAAACACTATCATCTAAAATTTTTTCGTAAGATAGATAAAGAGGGCTTGAAACCCTCTCATTAGTTAGACAATGCCCCCAATAGCATCGAATAACAAGCTTTCAAATTCAAGTACCGCAATATACTATTAAATATTATCCGAAATCGGGGGTAGCTTACATAGTGAACTTTAATCAATACATAAACATTAATATCAAATTGATCCGCCTGACCTTCAGTTACGAATTAATCTATAGGTAAACTCTCAACCTACTTAGACACCCTAATCCCAGTATCAACCAGCGGGACGTTTCACATTTGGCCACTTCTCGTATGTGCAGTCCTTGTACCAAAATCAATTCACAAGTGCCATTGTATAGGTTGGCCTCAAGTTTCATCTATCAGTATTTACTTATATCTGTTGTATGGATATTAAACATGATTACGTAACAGCTTGAATACATTTTGTCAACTGTTATGGACTGCCTGTTGCATGGCAGATGATATGTTAATGTACATCCTTAATTTTATTGCAAGTAATATGAATAAACAATTATAATTGATCCGTTAAAACCAATAATAGATTGATTGTACATATTTGGGTATAGAATGGAAAGACAGGTGTTAATCCTGTTCATTAAGTGGTAATTTAGGGACATTGACGAAGATCTGTAAAACAAAAGAAAATGTTCCTTCTTAGTGCGTGTACTGGCTAAAAGAAATGAACTAAAATTTCACACACACATATAATGTATACATAAATGTATACATGTACATGTATATATAAAAATAACAATGCCAAGAGAATTATTTGGTTTGTATTTCTTATTTAGTATCTCCTAAGTGTATCATATAATAAGACATTGACTTTTTCCTTTAGATCCTTTTAGTCTGCACTTGGCTTGTATTTTTTTTATATATTTGATTGAATTACTTATTTGTCCGTTTTATAACCTATATCCTCATTTACTTGTTATACTGCTCTTTTTCTGTTTGAAGGGGGACGAGGTAACTGATATTCAGGTGAGTTCATATATTGTATTCTAAGCAATTCTACCAATTAATAATACTTTGTAGTTGCTATTTTAATGATCAATCTGATAGAGCCTGTAAAATTCCAAGCTATACATTTCTATGGCTACATTGGATGTCGTGATCGTGAGAACCTCATATGTAATAATATGTTCAGATTAGATGTAAATTTTTTTTAAAAAATGGAAAGAATAATTTAAATAATTTACCAATATAAAAACCAGAGTAAGACGGAATTTGGTGACTTAATTGCATGTGTGAGCAATACCCTTATTTGGGTCAGATTTTTAGAAAATGTACAATTCAACTTCGCCAATCTTCTCAAATAACCCAAATTTCAGACGAAAAAAGAGTTCAAAATACACTTCAACGTAACCAAACAGATTGCTAGAATCAATTCAATGCCGAATATACTCGTATTAACCTAGTATTGACCAAATTGCAGCCTAATTTAGCAGAATTTACTAAATGTGTACAGCTGCCAATTGTACATTTGCTGAAAATCTGACCCATTTATGTGCCAAAACTCCGTCGGTGAATCAAGACTGAAGATTTATTTAGTCATGGTCTATTAATGAATTAAACTAAAATATAAATGAATTATTTATAAACCTTGCTACGTTTAAGACAAGAAATGGGAACATTGATTAGCCATGAATAATTCTATAACAATAAGCAGGAATGAATAGTGCATTAAGATAGTGTTATATTGGAATTACAGTACTTATCCAGCCCTTAGATATTGATCCAATGTACCATTATGGAAATCGATTGGAATAGACGAATCGATTTTTGTAAGCTTATACTTTTGCCAATATATTTATAAATAGAGCTTTATTATGAATGGGTCTAAGCTGAGTAGAGGTCAGAAAGTAGTTGTATTTCTCTTCTGTCACTTATTTTTCTTCTCCATTAGTGAAACCTAGTTTTAGAGAATTTAACTACATGGGTCAGATCATCCGAAAACGTACAATTCACTTTCACTAATCCTCTGAAATATCGTCAATTTAAGGTAAAACATTAGGTTAAAAATACAGTTCAGTATTACCAAATCCATTATTCAAATCAACACAATACCAAATATACTCAGATATACATAATATTTCTCAGTTTTCAGCTGAATTTAATGAATGTGTAGAGCTATCAATTGTACATTTTCCCGACGATCTGACCCATGTATAGCTGCAAATTCGGGGCAAAAAAGATTCTTCTTCAACCTCTGAGCGCAGAGATCGAGTTTCCTCGCATAGGATAATTGTATATCTTCCAAATTGAAAACACTTTCAATGCATGAGTGAAAGGGGATTCCCAAGAAATTTGATTAGTTTGTTTATGTTTGGCAGTCCAAATTTTCCACCTGTTGTTCAAAAATTAAAGAACACCTAACCAAACATTTTACACGCATCTGGGCTGTGTGCATTTGTGATCGATCCTGACTTGGCCGATCTGTCCACACAAACCAACATTGTTGCTAACAACAGTGCCACCAAATAGACCCATCTTGCAGCATGTGGGTCAGATTTTCAGAAAATGTACAATTAGCAGCTGTACACATTTAGTAAATTCTGCTAAATTAGGCTGAAATTTGGTCAATACTAGGTAAATTCGAGTATATTTTGCATTGCATTGATTCTAGCTATGTATTTGGTTAGGTTGAACTGTATTTTGAACTTTATTTTCGTCTAGAATTTGAGTTATTTGAGAGGATTGGTGAAAGTGAATTGTACATTTTCTGAAAACTTGACCCATGTATTTCATTTCATCAAAGAGAAAGTATTGCTTTACATAATGGGAGTCCTTTACAGGGTGGGAAAATGGGTCAGATTTTCAGATTTTCATGTACAATTGGCAGATCTACAAATTTAGTAAATTCTGCTAAATTAGGCTGCAATTTGGTCAATACTAGGTAAATTCGAGTATATTGGGCATTGCAATGATTCTAGCTATGTGTTTGGTTAGGTTGAACTGTATTTTGAACTTTATTTTCGTCTAAAATTTGGGTTATTTGAGAGGATTGGCGAAGTTGAATTGTACATTTTCTGAAAATCTGACCCATTTGCTGGCTTAGAGCCCGACCCATCTCTTAGGTTCCTGAATGGCCCGAACGGAGGTTTGCAAGAAGTACGTTACTTGTGTATGAGGTTTTACCAGGCTGTTTAGTTCAGCTTTACGTTTGGTCTCCTACCAAATCCTATGGCAGTATACTACCATCAACTGCTGAGGGGAAACAGGCTAAGTTGTGTGATACCATATTTTTGTTCGAGTATTATCAATGGATGAGAAATAGCTTATCTTGAAAACCACAATATTCATATACTACTGGGTCTTATATCAGCACTGTAGACCACTGTCACCTCCAAATATCCAAATATCTATTTTTGATTTTCAAAAGGTGTACTAGAAGGCTTCGTATCCAGTATTATTTATACTATTTTCAAAATTGAATCAGGTAGAGTGAAATTCAAGCAGAAACAATTTATGAGGCCAGAATCTGGGTTTTTAAGTTGAGGCTTGTTTATTGGGGCCCAACGTTTCGGGCAAGATAAAAGTCAAGGATGGAGGATTTTATCAAAATCAGAAACTCATATTTCAATATTACACGTTATAAGTGCTCTCTCTGTCTCTCTGTTTCTCTCTGTCTGTCTCTCTGTCTGTCTCTCCCTCTCTCTTTCTTTTTGTCTATATCTGCCTCTCTCTCTACCTCCCTCTCTCTTTCTTTCTCTCTGTCTCTCTCTCCCTCTCCCTCTCTTTCTTTTTGTCTCTCTGCCTCCCTCTCTCTCTCTGTCTCTCTCTCCCTCTCTCTTTCTTTTTGTCTCTCTGCCTCCCTCTCTCTTTCTTTTTATCTCTCTTTCTGTCTCTCTGTTTGTCTCCGTCTCTCCGCCCCCCTCCCCATTTACTTCCGCAGTAGTTATACTGGAATTAATCATTCAAGGATTCATATAATTGACCGCAAATAGCTGAACGATTTTACCAGTCGGCTCTACTAATGTGTTTGCTAGATACGCTTGAAGCAATCGATACATTGCCACCAGCATGTGTGGTCCTCGTGTAAAGAACTGGTTGCCGTGTTGTCATATGGGCTCAGTTTTGCCCGTGTTTGATTGACCATAGATTTATTAGCACTGAGAATATTGGTTAAATCCCCAGTAATCAGACTTTCATCACTCAGGTGAAATATATAATATATAAAGGTTTTTTATCTTTGATTTTTAAACAAAGAAGAGAATCTAGAGAGGGAGGGAGAGAGAGACAAACAGAGAGAGAGGTAGATGGACAGAAAGCTTCAAAAAGAAAGAGAGACAGACAGACAGAAAGAGAGATAAAAAGAAAGATTAGATAAGAATGGTATGTCGATGATTGGACGCCTACTTCACTAATCGGTTTCCTGGTCTATGTCCTGGTCTATGACTATAGGCGTTCTAATGGGATTATAATGGCACTTTGCGGATTGAGGCGGGAGGCTTTCCCTCAGTTTGAAGGAACTCTCTCATCTTTGGGCCTAGACTGCATTGGTATCTATGATAGGATGTTTTATGTTTTACCAGGCTGTTTAGTTTAGCTAAGTAGAAGTACTATAGTTGGTCTTCCACTATATAACTCCTTGACAGTACCATCTGCAAGAGAGGAAAGGAGCTATAATTAACGCTCACACTTTGTTATTTAGCACTGGATCATTAAGTGCATAGTGCTATAGACAAACCACATACATGTTAGAAATAGGGGCAGGATAATTGTCTGTCATAGATCGCATTGAGGAGCGATTTCTGATTAGACAGTGCCATGAACATGTCGCCCAAGAAGCGATGCTGCAACATGAGGGTCAGATCGTCAGAAAATGTACAATTGACCTTCACCAATCCTCTCAAATAACCCACATTTCAGACGAAAATAAACTTCAAAATACAGTTTAATATAACCAGACAGATTTATTGAATGAATACAATACAAAATACACTCAGATATACCTAGTATTTGTCATTTTTCAGTCTAATTAAGCAGATTTTGATAGATGTGTAGAACTGTAGATTGTACATTTTCCGAAAATCTGACCCATGATCGTTTAGCAATAGAGTCCCTGCTGGTGTTAGCTTGAGAGGCCAGGGAGGTAGGAAAACAAATTGATTCCTGTGTTTACATTCACTCAGAGGTATTGTTGTGCTGCAAACAATGCATGCCAATCAGTATACGTCAGAGGGAGAGATTCCTAGGATATTGTATACTCTTATGAGGGGTTGTTATTAGGGAGTTTCAGCAACCACAACGCACCTACACAACACTAACGCATCCACTAACTAGTTACAAGTATGTTACTACCACTGTGGGGATATCTGGAGAGGCGCTAGGCCGAGGGCATCTGCATTGCAGGCCCCTCGAGATATCCCCACAGTGGTGAGTACAGTGGTAAAGTACAACGGTAATAATGTACTATAATAGCTAGTGGATGCGTTAGTGTTGTGTTGGTGCGTTGTGGTTGCTAAATCTCCCTATTGTCAAGGTTTAACATGAGAGTGTGGCCCTTCCAAGGATGGATAATTCATAATAGGGGAGTTGCATGTGCCACTGCGCATGTCTATTGCAGTGCATCCTGGGATGAGTCTGACATACAAATAATTAGGACATTTTTATCGAAAATTGCAAGAATGTTTTCACCAATATCAGAGTTTGTATAAATTAGTTATGGAAACCAAATGCATGATGGGAAAGATGGGGACATGTGTTATGGAAACATGTAAAACACATGGATATTGAAAAAGAGCGTTAATAAATAGTCCATGCTGAACATGGCATGTTTTCTATGGATTTTACACTGTACCATTAGTCGCATAATTCAATGCGAATCAGGATTCAAAATGGCGGCTATGCAAATCCCCTATTGTATGCGGAGGTTACGGCACATGTTGCGTAACAACATGAATCCAAGCCTGCTTTATTATTAATATGACTGAATTGTGAATCGATCACAGGGTTTTCCACAGGTTTTGGGAGGTCTCCGGTGGTATTAGATGCAATTGAGAGGTGTAGCGGCAGAGCCGCTACCCGGGCCGCTTCCGCTTAATGGGGTGGGGGTGGGGGTGAGAATGCAAGAGTGGGTGTACCCCTCTTGCTGGTGGGGGTCTGGGGGGCCTCCCCCAGGAAATTTTTAAAAAACTAGAATCAAATTGGCGAAGGCTGAAGCCAGTTTCAATCTTGCTGGTGGGGGTCTTGGGGACATCCCCCAGGAAATTTTTTAAAAACTAGAAGCAAATTGGTGAAGTCTGAAGCCAATTTCAATAACATTTGAGCTGATTATTGCTGTAAGATTGGTCAGAAAAATATACATAATTTCCTGAAAAGGGAGTTACAGTGCTAAAGGGCAAACATAAGTAAAATTATGTTTCTGAAACTTTAGTATATTTCCTAAATTCAGGAAACTTTTAGAGCAATAATTATAGGGGGTCCCCCGTTAAAAGATAAAAAAGTATACTGTATAATACATGAAATCAGTACAAGGCCAGGAGTTCAAAGGCCTAGAAGATGAGCATTTTTTATTTATGGCCGAATTGCAAAAAAAAAAATTTTTTTTTTTTTTTTTTTTTTTTAATTTTTTGGTTTTGTTTAACGGCGGCCCCTATTGAGTCTCCGGCGGCCGCCATAACGTCTCCGGCGGTGCGCCGGAGACCTCTCTATGTGGGGAAAACCCTGGATCATTATAGACAAAACAAAAAATATTTAAATATTTCGATCAAATAACTGTTGTTCTAATGGTATTGATATGATCATGTTTTATTAATATTACCATGGGTGGGTTGATTTCTGGCATCTGGTAGGCTCTTTGAGGGTCAGATCGTTAGAAAATGTACAATTCGCCTTCACCAATCCTCTCAAATATCCCGAATTTAAGACAAAAATTAGCTTCAAAATACAGTTTAACACAGTAACACAGATATTTTTAAACAACACAATAGCAAATATACCAAGATATACCTGTTATTTATCATACATTTATCAGGCTAATTTAGCAGATTTTACTCAATGCGTTGAGCTGCCAATTGTACATTTTCTGACGATCTGACCCTTGAACGGTGGCTGGTTGATTACCCAAAGGTCCGCTCAGGTTACTACTACAATGTATTGACTTCATTGTATGAGATTAGGCAAAACTCTTGTTATGGTTCACACCCCACCCCTTCACTCATTCTCACTCAAATGTGATCCGTTTTAGGAAAATGCGTCATAAGTCGCAAAATATGGATTTTGAGATATCGCCATATTCGAAAAGAGGACATCAAAGTGATTCTAATGATAGTAAACACTACCCGACAGGCACTGAGTGCAATTCAGTGTGATGGCACTGTGATCATTTTGTGATGGACCGCAAACTAGTGAAGTGTGATACTTATTGCTTTGAATCACAGTGAAATGGACATCCCATTAGCCATCATTATGTGAAATCCATTGCGTCTATTTCCTCCTATGTTGGTGGTGTTCTTACACTTATGTTGGGTCAAGTTCTCATTCATATTCAGTTATGTTTGTATTAAACATGTGTTAATTGACCAATTATATTTGCAAATACATGTTTACTTCAATATATATGGGTGTGATCTCAATTGCGCATACAATGCGCATTCAAAATCACGTCTAAATACTCATCATAATGCAGCCACAACTGGCCACAATACCTGGCACTGCTCACTCACCTAGCATTCACACTTACTGTCGCACTGCCACTCATTTCTCTGACACTCATACTCACTCCCTAATACCAAGTGAAAGAAACCCCTACACACAGTGCTAAATGATGTAAACCTAGCTCCATATTACTTAAAAAAAATACTTGATTTACTGACCGATTTAATTCCTCCTTTTATAATTTCCACCCTGTTTTTTTAAATAAAGTTAAGGAGGCTGGCCACAATTGCGAAAAGTCATTAGATTTTCCCCAAAATTGTTCCAGTGACAGTTTCAAATGTCCTGAATTCGAAAATGCCATTTATTAAGGACCTTTCCATACTCATTTCTCTACTGTGAGGACAATCTCCTGCAGGGAGCTTTACTATTGGCGGCTATGGGAAAATGTCATAATTCTACACATTTTCGCATATTTCACCAGGAAAAAGTTTCTTTTAAATTCACATATCATATTCTCATAACAGTTTAGATTACAAAACTGTCAAATATATAGGAGGTCCCCACACTCAATTTTCGGTAGACAACATTGCAAGTGTCATATCAAGGTTGAGTCAGAGGTCGAGTTTGCCGTAAATTTGACTGTTTACATTGTTGTTTGCTTTTGTCAACTCTAAGTTGGATAGGCTAGACTTAGAAAGTACTTTTCTGATCGATTCTACAGCCTTTATATGTCTTTTACATATTGATTTGAACAGAAATTCCCATGTATAGCTATGTATTAGTCTGAAACACTGGGCCGTCTGGGGATTGTCAACAAACAAAATAGTGCGAGATTTAGCTTGGGAAGTAAACCCAAGGTATGTCGTAAAACATGTTGTTTGCATGTTATAAGTTCAGATTTCATTCATACTTAAAGCAAACAACACAAATCTTTTCATATTTCATTTCTCAATATGATTCGTGAAGAGTTGTCTGTTAATTACTAGATTAGATATGTCGTATATATCAATCCTACAGGTTTGTGCATATTAAATCATTTGTAGACAACAAAATTACCTTTCATTTGATGTATGACACGTTATTGTACCCCTAATAGCTTAGAAGTTACAGCTTTCGGTAAATGAATCGAGGGTCTTGCCACAACTTTCCATTAAATGGCGTTTTTAGCATGATTCGAGCAGAACAATAAGCATTTTCTTGGCCTCGACGATTAATAAAGGATTGTAGCATACAAAACACAATGAAACTATTTTTGGGTGTGATCTAAATTGCGCATATAATGCGCATTAAAAATCGCGTCTAAATACTTATCATTACATTGTCAGCAGGTGGCGCAATTGGTAACTGGGGTGCATTTACAATTTCTTTTACAATGAAAGTGCAGCTAATACACTTGTGGGGCATTTATACACTATAGATATTCCACATCATGTACATAGATATTTTATAAGTGACATACATCAATAGTTTATCTGTTTAATTTAATTGTTTGATGTGGAAAAATGTTTTGATCAAAATACCCCCCATCATTGCATACTTCATTAGCTGAAAAAGACTGGGCCACTCTGATTACAAGTAGAACTGGAATAACCCTTCCCAGCAATGCGGCTATCTAACAGGATGAAAATAATGATTAAATAATTCATGTATTACCATGAACAATTAATTATGAGTATTTCCGAATCATATTATTCTGCAAATAAAATAAATAAAATAAGGTGAACATTGTGCATGAAATATCCCGCTCAAAATGCCATAGAATTTGCTGTTTTTTGCACCAATATTGCGTTATACCTTTAGCGTGACCATCACGCAATCATTGCGCAATAATTATTGCGTGAAAAGCGTCCACGCTCATCACAGAACTATGGCGAGATGATTGCGCACTAAAAATCGCGTAGAATCGCGCTCATTTGCCCGTCGGGTAGGACACATAATTAGGATTTCTATATTTTAAGTTTGATATTTTTATTTTTGAAAAAAAATGTTTGCAATATTTTTGGGTGGCCAATTACTAGTAAAGTAACTGAATATATACTCCATACGAAGGCCTTCAAAACACAAGGATATATTTAATATAATGTCCTGAAATTGGGTACACGGATTGATATGACTATAAGTGTTAACCCCATTAGGTATCAGAACATTTCAATAAAGAAATCTTATGAAAAAAACACTTTGAAAAATATCAATTTTGCGACTTGTGACTCATTTTCTTGGAACACATCACATATATGTCTAAATAGGGATAGGTTTACAATTTCTAAAACTGGTAGGCCTGAAAATAGGGGAAGTTCCAGTGTCAGCAGAAGATCCCACTAAATAATTGTTAAAACAAGATTCAACAAACCCCTTTGAACCTTTATGGGTCAGTTTTTTCGAGTGTGCTGTTTTGCATAATGATCACATTTCCAGGGTTATTTTTAAAAACATGAGTTAAATACTCATGTTTCCTGTGTCATGCACTTCCCCTCGGCAAGCTCTTTCATTCCATACATACTTTTCTATGTCTCAAATCAATACCTAGTATCTAAAAATGAAAAAAATATATTTTACCCCTTTTTTTGTTTTTGATAAAGATAAAACACTTAACAATGATCACAGGGGCATAGGCATAGAAATGTATAATTATTGGATTTCACCTAGCTTACCTAGGTCTGAAGTATATATGAATTATATATTTGAGGTTGTTCAGATCTCATAAATACCTTCTCACTTTCTCCTCCTCCTTCCCCTCCCCCTCCCTCTCTATCTCTCCAATAATCTCTTATTGAGATCACATACAAAGAAACAAGGGATTCCTATTTTCTGGTCTTTGTTTAAATAATATAACTCACAGAATGGTTTACTTAGGGAAGTCTTAGATACAAAGGAAATGCAGAAGAGAAAAGAGACAGTAAAGAAAGGATAGAACGAAGAAGGTGATTCCAAGTTATCTATGAATTATATAGGTCAGATTTTACGAAAATGTACAATTGGCAGATCAACATATTTTGTAAATTCTGCTAAATTTGACTGAAAAATCATCAACACTGCGTATATATATATGTGTCTATTTGGTATTGCCTTGATTCAAACAGTCTGTTTGGTTATGTTAAACACTATTTTGAACCTGATTTTTGTCTTAAATGTGGGTTATTAGAGAAGATTGGTGAAGGTGAATTGTAAATTTTCTGAAAATCTGACCCATATATTTGAGGTTATTCAGATCTCATAAATACCCTTACCTATATTGCCAGGGAACCACAGTCAGATCTTTACCCATACCAGTAAATGTATAAATAAACTATTGATCGTCATTAATTAATGCTTCTTCACACATACTTGGGACCCAAGCACACGTTCATGAACGCATGTACAATCCCTTGTGGCCATTTGACAAACATGGGTCAGATTTTCAGAAAATGTACAATTGGCAGCTATACACATTTAGTAAATTGTGCTAAATTAGGCTGTAATTTGGCCAATACTAGGTAAATTCCAGTATATTTGGCATTGCATTGATTCTAGCAATCTGTTTGGCTAGGTTGAACTGTATTTTGAAATTTATTTTCGTCTGAAATGTGGGTTATTTGAGAGGATTGGTGAAGATGAATTGTACATTTTCTGAAAATCTGACCCACATATGTCTGAATATGGGAACCACAGGCATTGTATACTTGCCTAGGTTTCCAGACGGATAAATGGTTTGTAATTAGGTGTGGAAGGCCTTTGGTGGTCTAATCATTGTACTCTAGTTCATAATTAATAAGCTATAATTAGCCTCCTGGTTTAGCATCATATGGGTCAGATTTTCATAAAATGTACAATTGGCAACTCTACACATTTAAGAAATTTTGCTAAATTAGGCTGAAAAATGAAGAATACTGGGTATATCTGAGTCTATTTGGGTTCGCGTTGATTTATATTATATGTTTTGCCATGTTAAACTGCATTTTGAAGCTCATTTCCGTCTTAAATGTGAGTTATTTGAGAGGATTGGTGAAGGCGAATTGTACATTTTCTGAAAACCTTACCCATATAGAAATATCATGAAAAACAGACTCTTTCGGTGTACTTGATCGATCGGTCATCGATTTCTGTAAATGGACACGGTTGAATATACGCAACAAGTAGCTGTAGGCTTGACCAATGGAAACCTATACGATGATATCACCAAGCAGGTGAATTCATATGTAATGAGAGTGTGCTCGGATTTTCCTTTTCAAATTTAAGGATTATGATTAGGAGAAACATATCCTTTTGTCGTCTTATGAACCTCTCTGGGTCCAGTTTAGTGAGATATATTCAACAACAATAATTCATGAACTTCATGTACAACGACGTTTGTAATTGATTCATTGGATACATTTGTATTTGATAGTTAAGTAAACTTGTGTGTAGAATTAGTATCCCCAGTTTGTGATCTTAGGCTAAATCCAGTATGTGATCTTAGGCTAAATGACTTTAAAAACAGAGAAGGCTTTGAAAAAGGGAATAGGGAGGCGAAGAGAGAGATGGAGGGGAGAGAGAGGAAATAGAGAGAGAGGAAGAGAGAGAGGAGAAAGGAGAGAGAGAGAGGCGACATAGAGAGAGAGACAGGAGAGAGAGAGGGAGATAGAGAGGGAGGAGAAAGGAGAGAGAGACAGGGAGATATGGAGGGAGGGGAGAGAGAGGAGAAAGGAGAGAGAGACAGGAGAGAGAGAGAGGGAGGGGAGAGACAGGAGAGAGAGAGGATCGAGATAGAGAGAGAGAGGAGATAGAGAGAGAGAAGAAAGAGAGGAGTAGAAATAGGAGGCTCTTCTGATTAGATAGCTAGATCTAGCCTTGATTAAAACTAGATTTTACTTTTACCAGAAAATGGTTTGATATACAATTTATATCCGAGAATTGAGCTCCATTTCTGAAATTTGAGTATATAATATGGCCTTACGTTATTATGGCCCGTCGCATATGAACTCATTATAAAGTTTTAATTAGCACTGAATTCGTGTATGTGAAAATGTCTTTAGATTATTATATATCAATCAGATGTGGTTGATAATTCGTGATCACTTCATAAATTGTTGATTAATCATTCCTCTTTCCTTTATATTTCAGGGGGAGTTGATTTGGTATTTTCAAGTGTTGATTTGTTTGAAATAAATTGTAACATTATGTGTTGCGTTACAGGAAAATGAGTCGCAAAAATGGGTTTTGAGATATTATCATATTTGAAAAGATGAGATCAAGCGGATTCTAATGGTAGTAAACAGTAGGACATCTAAAGTAGGGTTTCTATTATTTTAGGTTTGATATGTTTATTTTTGAAAAAGGTTATTAATATCTTTGGGTGGATAATTACTAATAAAGTACCTATAAATATACTCCTTAAGATGAACTTAGAAATGCATAGATATATTTAGTACATTGCCTTGAGATTTTGTTCATGTATTAATGTCACTGGCAGCATTAAACATCCTAAAAATTAAAATATTCCAACAAAGATTTCTTATAGATAAATCACTTCGGAAAATATCCATTTTGCGACTTATGACTCATTTTCCTGAAACACATCACATTAAAGGGCATGGATTTGATGTGAAATCCACACTTGGCACCATCTCAGTGGGATTTTTTTCTGATGATTTCCAGAGTGTTTAATGATATTGATTACGTAACATCTCGAGTGATTAACAGTGTGTCTGAGATTCAATACAACCTTTACTAAGGTATCTTTAGTACAGATTCGTACTCATATAATATATATCCTATATGAATATTTCATTGCACCCCATTTATTGCACCCCTCATGCAGCATGAGCATGTACTAAACACAATTAACTCTCAAAAGAATCATAGAATTGTGATTTATATATAATTGTTTTTATTTCCGCCGTAAAGAGTTACATTTTTAATCAATGACTAAAACCAGCACGTGGGGGAAAGGATAATAATCAAACAAAATCGTTATGTAATAGCTATATGATTAATACTAAAATAGTCTTCATGAATCACATTCAAAATTTATTGTCATTATTCTACTGTCAAAATGAATCTTAGACCTGCCTATCAATCGTGATTATTATGGTCTTGACTGCCAATGAATGTTCATGGTTTATTTAGTTTCGGATTAATGATTAAAAGTATTTTCTTAAATCATTAACGAGCAGGACAAATTAATTGAAAAGCTTTAGTCTTGATAACAAACACATCTTTAATGGGGTATAATTTCCTGATTTTGTTTTCATCAAATTTACAACTTTTAACAGATCACACAACGCGAACGACATAGAAAATGTCCCAACAAGCTTATTCAATATTCTTATATAAAAATCTTCTCCATAGCTTACTCTTTTTGAAATCACTTTTTTTTTTTAAAGAAAAATGTTATTGTTGTTTTTCACATTTTTTTATATTGTAGAATCCTTGTCGGCAGGGTATATATATATAAGAAACTTTATTTCCATTTTGTTATACAGACAGTGATAAAAGCTTTCTATATGGAAATGGGTTTTTGTTCTCTGTCCCAGACAGCTCTTCCAAACAAACCTGTATCTCTAGCTACATGTTTATAGAAAAATAAAACAAATATTACGACTCTCGTACAGTGTACAACATTTCACTCCACTTTTTGGAGGCCTAAGTGTCCTTGTAGTTTTTAGAATTTTTGGACCAGGACTTGACAAAACCAAAAACATGTACAACTTTTCTGTTTATTTCTTACTAGGTGAAACATATCAAGGTGAACCGGGACATCCTCATAGCCTACATAGACCTGGAGAAGCAGATCGTGCAGGTGGAGAGTAAAAACGTACTGAAGGCACTCAAGGTGAAGGAGGAAGAGTTAACAGAACTCAACACACGCGTGGCAGACTTAGAGAAGACCTTCCAGGACAGTGTCAGGGCAACGTTAGTGTTAATTTTAATTCCCCCCCCCCCCCCCCAGTCATTTTATTCATCCTTGGATATTGCAAGTACACATTTTTGGGGCTAAAATACCACGAATTCCCCGAAATAATTTTGCCACCTCGAAATGTTTTTCTCCGCGAAACTGGGGTTTCAGATTTATTGTTTCTATAGCTAGGCCCTAGTCCACTAAGACGATTCTCATGCGATTTTGCGCCGCAAAGGACCATTTTCCACTAAATTAAGTGCGAATCGCATGAGAATCGGCTTAATAGACAAGGCCCATTAGACAATTTACATTGAAATTGATACACAACTGATATCAAGCATTGGACTGCTCAGAATAAAGCTGAGAAACTACATTTATAAAGGACCAATCTGGTGATTACCTCTGATCATCGAAATAGAAAGTACTGAATATTCAAACATTATTAGGTTCAGATTTTCAGAAAATGTACAATTCACCTAAACCGATCCTCTCAAATAACCGACATTTAGGACAAAAATAAGCTTCAAAATGCAGTTTAACGTAACAGAAAAGATACTTTAAATCAATGTGATCCCAAATATACTCAGATATTCCTGGTATTCGTCATTTTTCAGCCAAATTTAGCAGACTATCCTAAATCTGTGGAGCTGCCAATTGTACATTTTCTAAAAATCTGACCTATTATCAAATATTAGGTGCAGTCATCAAGTGCCTCTTGGATAATTACTTTACGGTTGTTGCTCTTTCTTTCAGAGCAAAGGAGAAAGCTGATGTCGATCAAATGAAAGAACCTTCCATCAAACAATTCTTGGAGCATCAAGGAAATTACGACCAGGCTTTTGATAAAGAACAGGTAATTATGACTTGATTGATTCCTATTTGAAACTTGTAAAAGATTAATTCAATTGTTACAGCTCGGGATTAATATCTTAGTAAGTTCCCAGTTATTAATCTAAAACTGCAGTTTCATTTAATTAAACATAATGTGATCCGTTTTAGGAAGATGAGTCATAAATCGCAAAATAAGGATTTTTTTATACTACCATATTTGAAAAGAGGAGATCAAGCTGATTCCAATGGTAGTAAACACTAGGACAACTAATGATCGTTTCTATATTTTAAGTTTGATATTTCTATTTTTGAATAAGAAGTTTGAAATATTTCTGGATGGGTAAAATACCAGTAAAGTAACTAAATATACTCCATACGAAGGCCTTCAAATGCAAGAATATATTTAATACAATGTCCTGAAATTTGTTACAGGATTTATATGACTATAAGTGCTAAACCCTCTAAATATCAGAACATTCCTATAATGAGATCTTGTGAGAAAAACACTTTGAAAAATATCAATTTTGCGACTTGTGACTCATTTTCCTAAAATACAGCACATATGAGATCAAATGTTCCTTATATTCTTGAGCACATTGATGCAAGCGGAGGAGGCCTAGCTATATTACCTTGCGAGCCGTGATTTGATCGCAAGGGTGTTTTTGACAATTATTTACCACACTTCCATATTGTACATAAGATGTTCAGGTATAATATCAAATGATTAGATATTTCGAGTTTGAATTGCCGATCCCAAGTTATCGCAAGCGAGGTAGTGGAAGAGCCTTTTATTTAAGTGTGTCCATAATAGGAGATTCACAGTAATTAATGCTTTGAAATAACAGTAAATCAGGGTCTCTGCAGGGTCTGGAAAAGCCTTGAATTTGGAAGAAATAATGTCAAGGCAAAATACTGAAAAATAGGGATTTCGGTCGAAGGGTCTATAATATTATTATGATGGTATTCTGATTTGCCAAATATACTTTTATTTGAATAGCAACCTGTAGCGATTGTAAAAACAAATATATGAATGGTATTTGATTATATCCAGCAGACATGGCGAAAACTTTAGAACTTTCACTGGACAGGTTTCACCAGTGAAAAGGAACTTTCACCGGTCCTGCGAAGGTTTCACCAGTCCTCCAAAGCAGGGCTCGAAAAGAAACCTATCAACTTCACTTGCCCATTGGGCAAGTGGCAGCCAAGATTTACTTGCCCCAACATCCTTTTTCACTTGCCCAAATTTATTTGCAGAATTATAAACGAAATCCCACTGATCTGTATTATCTTGTTTCATTGTAAGTAGACATCACAACAGGGGTTTGAAATCGGGGCCTTAGAGATTTCCACTTGCCCACTCGGGCAAGTAACATTAAATCTTACTTGCCCAAAGCCATTCTTTACTTGCCCCGGGCAAGTAAACATTTTTTCAAGCCCTGCAAAGGTTTCTCCAACGTTTCATACAAATTCTTCACCAGACAGTTGGACCGGTTTCACCGGTCTCCACCAGTCCCACATGTCTTTCAACGGTCAAGGCCCCCGGTCCGGCAGGTTTCGCCATGTCTGTATCCAGTCATATTTTCAGTGGTCCTTTAGTGTATTTCTGACTGTCTATTTTGTTGAACCTAATTAAAGATTAGTTTGTTGCAATAGGCGGGACCGTTGACACCTAAGGAGGTATGAAGTTAACCTGAGTATGAAGTTATTTGCAGTTTGCTCTCACTGTATATATCTAAAATAAGCAAAGTTATTTTGAGAATAATCCGGCTTTCTAATGAAATCTTTGCCACTTGCTCTGCCACCCTGGAATTCAAAATTGATTCAGTCTTTAGATGAATGAGGCATTCATTATTGCACGGGTACAATAAATAGAGCGAATGGAACGAGGTGCTAGTAATTGAATAATATTTATTGGACGAGGCTGCCTAGCAATCAAGTCCAATAAATATAATTAGTGCTAGCACCTCGTTCCTTTCACTATTTATTATATGCCCCTAGCATAGACAAATATTGATATCTAAACCTTAATTTTTTTATTTTAAATCGTCATAAATCTATCTAAAAGCTAAAACAAAACCGAATTCAAATTTTTATTGTACACATACGATAAAAATATTTTTATTGCACCCTACTTATCACACCTCTCAAATAGAATGCGCATAATAAAGAATCTAATTAATTATTTACTTTGTGTTATTTTATAACAATTCAGAGCTCCAAACACAAGTTTATATTTCAATATTCCTCTGTGTTAAGAACTTATTATAAATAGTGACTGGAACTCGGTGCTATTATTGTATATGTATTTGACTCGGTTCCGGCGGAATCTGGTTGAATAAATATTCAATTATTAGAACCTTGTTTCATTTAATCTTATTCATTTCGATTGGCAACATCCTAGGCCTTTCCAACCATAGTCCCTGGACACTGCCTGAGTGGTGTTTTTGCTCCCTTCTTGGTGCTATTTACTAAACCTTTGTTTGTAAAACCTAACAAAGACTTCCACATTAAAAATCTCTTATTGCTTTTCAATAAACCAATGTGATCTCAATCGTGAAATTCTAACAGAATTGATGACACACAACTAATCCCCGAATGCCTTTTCATGTTTGCAATTTAGTTAATTATGATGAGTATATTATATTCAATGATTTATGATATATACATAATAGTTGTGGATATACTCCAGCTCGGTCGACGCATGGATGGCTGACTACTATTTATTACAAATTTATCTACTTTTGGTGCATGTCCTCCCAATTTCAAAACGACAACATTTGACACAAAGCCAGTTTGCTACCGAATGGCATGAAACTCCTGTTGATACCTCGTCTTATTTACGGTCAAATGCATATTATCATGAAAAATCTTTATTATGAAGTTGTGAAAAAAAGAGTTTACAGTGACAAATAGGTTTGCAGACTTCTGGGAAACCATTTCGGAATCTCCCAGATCTTCCAGCCGCTCCCTTGATAGAGGCAAATTTTCTAGGGAGAAGGACTAATGGGTCAGATTTTCAGAAAATGTACAATTCTCCATCACCAATTCTCTGAAATAACCCAAATTCCAGACGGAAATAAAGTTTAAAATACAGTTCAACCTAACCAAACAGATTGCTAGAATCAATGCAATGCCAAATATACTCGAATTTACCTAGTATTGACCAAATTGCAGCCTGATTTGGCAAAATTTACTAAATGTATACAGCTGCCAATTGTACATTTTCAGAAAATCTGACCCACATGATAATACATAATGAAGTAAAAAGGCAAGATAACACTGAAAACTCGTTATTTATCATGCAGTTTTGAAGAAAAAAAAAGAGTTTATAGCGACAAAAAGGTTTGCAGACTTCTGGGAAACCGTTTTGGAATCTCCCAGATCTTCCAGCCGCTCCCTTGATAGAGGCAAATTATTTAGGGAGAAGGACTAATACATAATACGGTAAAAAGGCAAGATACTTTCTCACATATTTCTCATGATGTGACTTGTACTCTGCCCCACACAGGAGGAGTACCTGGAGGCCCTAAACAGACAAGAAATCAATCAGAAGGAGTTGGACGGAGCTAAACAAACGCGCGACCTGGTGGCAAATGAAATAAACACATTACAAACTGATGCTGCCAAGATCACTGAACTCTACCGTCAACAGGACGAACTACTCGGTGAGCCTTTAACCCTTTGCTGATAATTTATTTACAGGTCGTTTAATGCGGCAGTGGGGTATGGGTCAGATATTCAGAAAATGTACAATTGGCAGCTGTACACATTTAGGAGATTCTCCTAAATAAGGCTGAAAAATGGTGAATACCAGTTATATCTGAATATATTTGGTATCGCATTGTTTTAAAGTATTAGTTCTGTTATGTTAAACTGCATTTTGAAGCTAATCTTTGTCTTAAATTTGGGTTATTTGAGGGGATTGGTGAAGGTCAATTGTACATTTTCTGAAAACTTGACTCATATGTAGGGCGTGTGGAATGGCAACCGACAGGACCTCGGTGCTTTAACCCTCTTAATCACATTACATGTGGTGCTGAGGTTCCTCAACAGGGTTTGGTCCTGGGTATGACCTTAAAGTGCCTTTCTCTCTCTCCTTCTCTTTCTGTCTCTCCTTTTCTTTCTCTCACCTTCTCCTTCTCTCCTTCTCTTTCTCTCTCTCCTTCCTTTTCTATCTCTATTTCCTTGGTAAGATCATAAACTGCCTCCATCTCAGCTCTCCCGCCCTTGATATAACCATATTAAATGTGTTGATAAGGGCGTAAAACAACCCATCTCACTCACTCACTCACTCACTCACTCACTCACTCACTCACTCACTCACTCACTCACTTAACAGGGGTCAGAATTCACTGAGCTTCAAGGATCTCCAAACTGTTTTTTTCTTCAGAGGATGAAGTTTTAATGGCCACCTGACCATGAAATAGATCCAGCCAACATCGCATGATTTATCTAAGATTGAATTGACAATAAATTTGAAGGCCTGATTCCGTAGTACTTGTATACATATTATATACCCAGGTCCAGAAAGACATTTCGATATACTACTCACGTCGTCACTAAAGAAATAACGACCGAGATCGAGGGTCTGCTGGTGCACTGTTTGGTGTATAACTCCGAGGCAAGCAGTGCACCAGCTGGCCCGAAATGGGGGTTATTAATCCTTTTAGTTTCTACATATATATTGTTGTTGTAATTATAGCCCCTAGACTGCTCAAGGCACTGACTAAAAGTGAGAAAAAGTCCTTTTGCTTAATGGCCTTTTCCAATGAATAAGGGTCAGATTCTCAGAAAATTTACAATTGTCAGTTCTACACATTGAGTAAATTACACAAAGTTAGGTTGCAATTTAGTCAATACTAGGTAAATTCGAGTATATTCGGCATTGCATTTATTCTAGCAATCTGTTTGGTTAGCATGAACTGTATTTTGAACTTTATTTTCGTCTGAAATTTGGGTTATTTGAGAAGATTGGTGAAAGTGAATTGTGCATTTTCTGAAAATCAGACCCATAAACCTTTCTCTTCTAGCCGGAATATTTGATGGTAAATATGGCAGCGAATTGGAGTATCAGCTTGAGTCCCAGCTCGACACGTTACTGGACAGAAAGCAGAGAGTGGGCGTGGCTAAATATAAGTGGCAGAATGGGCGTGTCCTTTTACAGCATGCTGTCGATCAACTTGAACAGGCGGTCACCAAATGGGTAGAAGTACAAAATATCCGAGCGGAGTAAGCAATCTTTTACTTAAGCTTGTTTGAATTGATTTTATTTTTATTTTATAAATATTTTATTCAGGACTCATAAACATTTTTATACATCGATCATAAATATTCTCAGAATAGCCTGATTTTTGGATCTACAAATATATCGTTGTTTCTAATAAGGTGTTTACATGTATCTCAATTACCAAGTTACTAAACATATTCTATACGAGTTATACAGTAAGTAAAAGGTGAGACAAACCAATATATTATACCAATATAATTCATATATTTAGTATATATTCAACATATAACATTAAAACTACCCTCCACCCGCGCCGTGCTCTCACACGTAAACCCTTATACAACATATCATTATTACATCATTCTTCACATCGTTCATAGACAAATGTCCAGAAATCACATTAATTTATTAAATGTGCCTGTGTGTTCCCTTTACCTTCTCTTTCAACTGATGTTGGGTCATTATTTTGATTACACAGTCTGTAGTACAAGCCCCTTATGACCCCCTAACTTTCAGGGGTCAGGTGATTCCCATTAACACTTTTAGCCTTAGTCTTAGCCTTGTGGTTAAGCTTATCGCTGTATGCGGTGAACTGCAACGCTCCAGGAATGTGGCTTTCTGGAAAGCACTACATTTGTTTTTTATCTGGTTTCTGTGAAGACATTGCAATCTGCCTCAACCGGATGTTTTTTTAATGAAATAAATGTGTTTAAAATTAACCTGACATTTAAAAATAAGGGGAATTTATTAAATGTCAAGTGCCTATGTGTTCCATTTACCTTTTCCTTAACTCATTCTGGGTCATTATTCTGATTACAGTTCTTTTTATCCGCGGTGCTTCTGAAATAAATGTGTTTAAAATTATCCTGACTTTTAAAAGTAAGGGTAGACTTGATTATGACGGAAAACTAATTCAACCTATAAACCGTGATGAAACGGTGGAACGTTTTTAAAGTCTCTGTAGAGCTGAAATCTTGTCAAGTTTTGTCTAACCTCGTTAGAGTATGTTAAACTGATCTCCTCAATAATTCGTACAATCTGAATAATCCTTACGCAATACTGCATAAAGTCTTTAACACAAATTCTGTTCGTCGAGACATTTCTAATATTTTTGAGTATTTGTCACTAAGCAAATGTTATAGAAAGGTGAATAGCCCACTTTAGGGTAAATCCATTATCCTCTCAGGACAGGTAAACAGGGAAAATGCTAAAAAAAAAGGGAAATGGGAAAAATCAGGGAATTTGACAATTTTGAGAATATCAGAGAAAAATCACGGAATTTGACAATTTTGGGAACATCAACAGAATCTTGTTCAGTGAAATTCAGAAGCGTAAAGAAAAATGAAAAACCAGGAAAAATATGCCACACGGCTTCCCATTGATGATGAAATTGTTTTAAAAAATATTGAAAAATTAGTTTCCTCAGCACTCACTACAGACCTGGTACCCTTGATATGTGTTATGAATCATGGAAAATTACAAACACATCAAGGAATATTACTTAAAGGTTCCTGTGGTAACCCTGTTAAATCCCGTTTCTTCTTCGTTCCGATATTTTAGGTTATTGTTTACCAAAATGGTGCAGGCTCACTGATTAAGTGTAAATTGTTTTCATTGTGCCCCGAAACACTTTACTGAGAACCAAATTGAGTTTATATGTATATATATATAATATTATAATTGTTAGAAATGATACATAAATGGTTCGAGTAACAACTTTAAACTTTAAACTTTCTTTAGCTGAAATTTATTTCTATTTCTTTTTCATTTTTAGCCCTCGACCTCAATATGCGCAATAGTAAGCTAATTAATGCTGATGTTAAATTAATCATGTTTAGTAGTTATGATTCGATTGTTGTTATATGATGGTTAGTTCGTTCAAAATTCTATTCCATTGTTAAACCCAGAGAGGCCGGATCCGGGCGTCAGAAAACCACTCCATATAATTTAATCTGTTATTAATTAAACCTATAAACTTATATGCCCTCGTTCCAACCAATTTTTTTTATCCATGATGGGTCCCTTAGTATCCAAGTACAAAAACTAAAACCTATCTACTTATTAATTAAATCTTAAGGTGTGGATTTAACCCAGAACAGCTAGAAGAAGGACAGGGACGGAGGAGTAAGTTGTAGGTTTGTTTATTGAGGGGTCCGACGTTTATTAATTAATTTCTCTTACTTAATTACTTGCCAAACTAATTAATACAAGCTATAATTAAACAGCAGAAAGCAAAACAGAGTCCTGCTACAATATGTATATATATGCACACTTTTCAATTTTAAGGAAAATTCACAAAATGTATAATATTACATAGAATAACTATTTGGTTTGACAGGCCCATGCAACGGGGCTATCAGTACAGGTTGTTCCGATGGAGGCACCAGGCTTGCAAGAGAAAGAATGTAATCATGGAGAAAGGAGATAATACTTTAAAGTAAACTCTTCCATACTTGTTCAGTGCTTCTGGTGCATACAACGTTGATGCAATGGGGTGATGTAGTGCAGAGTGGGACCTTTATTTGTGAAACAGAAGCAGTATTTGGGTCATATTTTCAGAAATTGTACAATTGGCAGCTCTACACATTTAGTACATTCTGCTAAAGTAGGCTGCAATTTGGTCAATACTAGGCAAATCCGAGTATATTTGGCATTGCACTGATTCTAGCAATCTGTTTGGTTACGTTGAACTGTATTTTGAACTTTATTTTCGTCTGAAATTTGGGTTATTTGAGAAGATTGGCGGAGTTGAATTATACATTTTCTGAAAGTCTGACCCAGAAGCAGTATTTACCCTGTGAGAACCAGTTGCTCACTAATCAGTAACTGTCACTAATGGATTGAATTCTTCATCGAAGTCGAAGAATTTATGTCGTGTCTGTCACATCCAATCAACATTTTAAGATGAATTAATAAAATGTTTTAAAGTAATCAAATTATACCGTACCAGTGAACAACCATCTCGGAGTGAACTTTGGAAGTTTATTAGAGAGGGTGGGTCGGGTGTGGGGTGGGTTGGGGGTTGGGGCTGGTTGGGGGGGATGAGTAACATATGAGTAAGATTTTCAGAAAATGTACAATTGGCAGCTCTACACATTTAGTAAATTTAGTAAATTAGGCTACAATTTGGCCAATACCAGATAAATTGGAGTATATTCGGCATTGCATTTATTTTAGTAATCTGTTTGATTAGGTTGAAGTGTATTTTGAACTTTATTTTCGTCTGGAATTTGAGTTATTTTAGAAGATTGGAGAAGCTGAATTGTACATTTCCTGAAAATCTGACCCACATGCCCCTGTTTCCACGTTTACACTGCAGTCATACTCTGAACTCCAATATTACAACGATATCAAATATTGATAAAATAATTTCCCAATTCTATTTTACAACAATATATACAGGTTAACTAACGAGTTGGTTGAAGGAGCATGAATATTGCACGAGTTGCGTAGCAACGGGTGCAATATTCTAAGCGACAGAAACCAACAAGTTAGTTAACAGATTTATTATTATATGCTTTCAATCATGAAAAAAGAAAAATATTGAGTCATAAATTTGAATTTTACCGGTAATCTTAGCAAAAAGCCAGATTGGTTGCCATGACAACCCCACGTAAATCACTAGTGAAATACGCACTATGCGTAAATCACTCTAGATACGTTGTTTTCAGAGCAATGCGTGTATAATAAATAGGCGTAGACCAGGGTGTCTGTGGTTGAGATATATGATGTGAAACATGACTGTTATAATTATTTTCAAAGTAACAAACCACCAAAAGGAAGAAGACGTTATTAAATATACTTCACTTTTACTTTATATGGTTTGGGAAGGTGAATGTCGCTGTAATATTGACCACTTTATCAGCACATTCCCATCGACAGAATATGTGATGTGTTTCAGGAAAATGAGTTATAAGTCGCAAAATGGAGATTTTTCAAAGTGATTTATTTATAAGATATCTTTGTTGGAATATTCTAATTTCTGGGGTGCCTAATGCTGCTAGTAATATTAATACATGTACGAAATTTCAAGGTAATGTATTAAATATATTCATGCATTTCTGAGGTCGTCCTATAAAGTATATTTAGGTACTTTATTAGTAATCATCCACCCAAACATATCAATAACTTTTTTTCAAAAATAACATATCAAACTTATGATATAGAAACACTACTTAGATGTCCTGTTGTTTACTACCATTAGAATCGGCTTGAGCTCATCTATTCAAATATGATGACATCTCAAAATCCATTTTTTGCGACTTATGACTCATTTTCCTGAAACACATCACATATATAAACGGTTCTGTAAAATCTGGTTATATCACTCTCCCCTGCGTGTCCTTCATTTGTCTTCATGATATCACGGCCTCATTTGTGTATTCCTGCTTACATCAATCATTGTAGGGAAAGCAATAATAAGAAGGAAATAAGAGTTCCCAAACGGAAATAACATCAAACATCCAATTTATTCACTGTTGTCTCTCTGAAAAGTTCACAATCAACCAAACCTGGTTTTCTACCGCCCAGTTAGCAGTGCAAAAACTAGGTAGGGGATGGTAACATTTTTTTCTTCGTTTTTTTTTAGGAAACCACCTCCCAGGAACTGAAAAATATGTATATTTCATAACAATATTAAGCATATACCCACACACATGTCAGCATGTTTATATTACCTCAATGTGTATACATATGCTCCCTATATCGACTTGATATATAAAAAAAACATACAAATTCAAGGTGTACACAAAACATCTGGTTCGTTATACATTTATAAGGGGGCCTCCTACACCCCAACTATAATAAGATAAGATAAGATAACTACTTTATTAATCGGATTGAACAGTACATATGATAAACAGGTATACAGACTTCTAGATTAAAATTCCATCCAGTTCTCCCTGCCATTACCTTGGCCGAAAGGGTAATAATAATATTAACTTTAAGATTATGATAAAACAACAAATGAGTGAAACTAAGACTAAGCCCTTTGGACTTTCTAAGCATAGAACCTTGCTTAATAAAAGAGAGAAGCAGGTGTACTCCTGCGAACGAAGTCTCTGAATAAGATGACAAGTACATAAGTTGAGTAGAGGGTTGTGACATCGATATAATGATCAGGTGTACTCCTGAGTGTAATATTCCATTTTCTAAGGTTACATGTTTAAGGATAGATAGTCCTGAGTTTCCTTTCATGAATAATATGTTCGATATAAACGAGTTGTAACGTAGGTAGTCTCAATACACTAGGGAGATTTAGCAACCACAACGCTAACGCTAACGTAAACGCTAGTTTCTCACGATAGGGTGGGCCATATGTAATGGCAGAATTCTATCAGTTTTAGTAGTGGAGAGGTATTTTCAGAGGGGAAAAAAACACACAATTTCATGAATGTGAGTAGTGTTTTACACCTGTATACAAAGAAAAACACCTCCCGCTCATTTGTACATAAAAATGAAATGATAATTGTCCATTATTTTAGCGTGAAATAGACATACGTTGGGAACGTATTGACACACCTCTTAGCGCAATTGACGTCCGTATCTCAGGTAGCAAGCTAAGAATAGCACACCTAGTGATGATGTAGTCCTCACAAAAGATACGTTTACGTTAGCGTTAGCATTAGCGTAGGGGTTGCTAAATGTGCCTACTATATCCACAACTTTGTCACATAATGGTTGAAACACTGACAACTGTCAGTACGTGCTCCATGAGAGAATATGACAAGATGTGACTCAAAACAAAATAAATAAACACACATTTATTTCACTTTAATTCATATGTATCATCATTTGCACCAACACAATTTAGATAGTTAACAATCAACCCTTGGTTACTTCTATCTTGTGTCTTAATAAATTATCTTGAAACCATTCAACTATACTTAAATAACCAGAGAAAATCCCCACTAAGGATCAACCCTAATGCCTGAAGAGCTACATTAGTGAAACCATGTTGTGCCAAACACTTCCTCAATGAAGTGGAAGGAGTGTACTTAATGTAAGGGTACTCTTTATCTAACTATCAATTTTGGGATCCCTCACTGCCAGTGCTACACTCTTTAGATGTAACCATCACATCTCATCTGTTACATTGTCACCCACCACCGCCTCTGCCGGTAGACCAGAACGGGATGAGAGATCTGATATCCTATTACTGCTAAGACAGGAGGAATGACCATAACAATTTGGTTGAGGGGGCAGATCCATGCCATGACCCAGCTGTTCTTTTATGAGGGTGTTAACAGATTAACAAGAAATAATGGTCATTCTCTCTTCCACTCCTCGACATCAGAGAGAAAACACCGGTGTCTAAATAACCTGTCATAAGCTATATCTGGATACTCCTCCCAGGTGACAAGGGCACCTCTTTATGACGTCATATCAACGTCGTTAACAGTTCCGTGAGGTGTTGGTATAATTGCTCACAGTTGCATGGTAGCAAAGATCGGGATAAGACCTGCTCGCCTCGTCTAATCATTATTTTATATCAATAGTTGTTTTTGACAGTTCCAGGTTAGGAAAACCTGTTTTCCTGCTTTCATTCCCGTTTTTTGTCAAATAGAGAAGAAAAAAAGTAAGGTATGTTAAAAAAAAATCAGGTATGGTCAAAAAATGTTCAAGGTAGGGGAAGGTTTTCCTAGGTAGGGGGGGGGGGGGTAAATCGGAAACACCGATTTCGTTTATATTTGCCTTATCTAGGGTTATACTAGTTACATTGTATTGTGAGTTTACATTTTGTTAATGATGTTTATATGACCTTTGTCCTGGGTAAGATCATGAAGTGCCTTTCAGTCTCTCTGTCTCTCCCTTATTCTCTATCTCTATTTCCTGGGAATGATCATGAACTGCCTACCTCTCAGCTCTCCTGCCCTTGATATAAACTTATGGGTCAGATTTTCAGAAAATGTACAATTCGCCTTCACTATAGATATATATATATATAATCCTCTCAAATAACCCATATTTAAGACAACAATGAGCTTCAAAATGCAGTTTAACATAACAGAACTGATACTTTAAATCAATGCGATACCAAAAATACTCAGATATACCCAGTATTCTTCATTTTTCAGCCTAATTTCCCAAATGTGTAGAGCTGCCAATTGTACATTTTCTGAAAATATGTGTTGATAAGGGCGTCAAGCAACCAATCTCACTCACTCAGCTCTCCCGCCCTTGATATAATCTTATATGTGTTGATAAGGGCATAAAGCAACCAATCTCACTCACTCACTCCCTCTCAGCTCTCCCGCCCTTGATATAATCTTATATGTGTTGATAAGGGCTTAAAGCAACCAACCTCACTCACTCACTCACTCACTCAGCTCTCCCGCCCTTGATATAATCTTATATGTGTTGATAAGGGCGTAAAGCAACCAATCTCACTCACTCACTCACTCCCTCGCAGCTCAACCACCCTTGATATAACCTTATATGTGTTGATAAAGGCATAAAGCAACCAACCTCACTCACTCACTCTCAGCTCTCCCGCCCTTGATATAATCTTATATGTGTTGATAAAGGCGTAAAGCAACCAATCTCATACACTCACTGTAATATGACCTGCTCCTTTTACCTTACAGCAATGTGCAGGCGAGGTACTCAGTAGCCACAGAGGCCAGGAACAGCCTAGTGGCCGCCCATCAAAACATCGCCAGTGCCCAGCGCTACCTAGTGTCCATCCAGTTCCCCTACTGTAAGCCTGGTGAACTGGACACTCTCCAGCGGGCCACTAGTAACATCTACACCGACATGCAGACGCCGCAACGTCACTCACATGCCCTCAACTGCTACAACGTCACACACAGACGCGCCGGTGCACTTCTACAGTGGTTTGACTATGTTAGTCTTATATGTCTTTATTCTTGTCATTTATTTATTTATCTATTTATTTATCTATTTATTTATTCATTCATTCATTTATTCAATATTAATTTATTCATTTATGCCATTCTAAAGCTGGTATTCGACTTTAATCAACAATCTAGAATCAGAGCCTAGCAGAAGAGCCCATGTCTGAAGTTGCATGGCAGCTTAAAACCCTGCCCACACATAGCCGATTTGGCCCCCTGATTTGGGTCTCCTGATGAATCCTAGGATTTCATTTCCAATCCTGGTTGATTCAAAAACATAAACCAGGATTTGAAATGAAATCCTAGGATTCATCAGGAGACCCAAATCGGGGGGCAATTGGGGGGCAAATCGGCTGTGTGTGGACTGGGTCTTATCGAGGGACGTTGTTTACTTCGTTCTAATAATAGAGCAGGAGATTGTACATGTATGATGTGTTTCAGGAAAATGAGTCATAAGTCGCAAAATTGATATTTTTCAAAGTGTGATTTTCACAAGATCACATTATTGGAATGTTCTGATGTTTGCGAAGTTTATAACTGATAGCTATATCAATCAATGTATTAAATTCCAGGACAATCAATGTAATATATCCTCTAGTTTTACAGGGCCTCATATGGACTACATTTAGTTACTTTACTGTTTATTGACCCCCAGAAATATTGGAAACTTTTTTTTTCAAATACGAAAATATCAAACTTATATAAGATTATTAGACTGTTTACTATCATTGGAATTGGGTTGATCTCCTCTTTTCAAATATAATGATATCTCAAAATGTATTTTTTGCGACTTATGACTCATTTTCCTGAAACACATCACATGTGTCTGACAATCCAACCCATATGCATGGCTCTGTATGGAGGAAATGACTTATAAATCTATAAATTTGTTATTAGCAGTAGCGTATTTTTTTGTAACCAAGATCTTTACCACTGCTGCCAACATTTTGGCATTGCTTGCATATATATTGTGCATCTTCAGGAAATTGGGGTCATTTTCCTAAATCTGGGTTATTATATATACTGTCCATGGTTCCCCACTAACACTTCCACATGAAAGTCACCCAAGAACAAGATTATATATAGGAAAATAGTTTTGTTAGATTTGGCTTCTTTCTATTCAGTGTACAAACTTTAGATTGATTAAAGCCGTGGACACACACAGCCGATTTGGCTCCCGATTGTCCCCCGATTTTGGTCTTCCTATGAATCCTAGGATTTCATTTCCAATCCTGGTTGATGTTATTTCAAAAACATAAACCAGGACTTGAAATGAAATTATAGGATTCATCGAGAGACCAAAATCGTGTGTCCACGGCTTAAGTTAGTAATCATTTTGTACTTGTATTGATGTTTCTAGCTTTTATTATCCTTATTAGTCTTTCTTGTATAGTCTTGTGGCATTTATTGTAGCTGT
Organism: Sthenelais limicola; assembly: GCA_942159475.1. NCBI lineage: Eukaryota > Metazoa > Annelida > Polychaeta > Phyllodocida > Sigalionidae > Sthenelais > Sthenelais limicola. The sequence goes on along the minus strand of OW804094.1, from coordinate 146,799,354 downwards.
GGGTCCATTACATGGCCCTAAGGCACCTCCAGGGTAATGTCACTTCAGTGCTAGTGCCCTATCGCTCCCTATGACCTTTCCCCAGAGCGTGCTTCTCTTATCCTGTCCTTTATATACAAGCCCCAAGGCTGCAATGACTATTGCCACTGTTGAGCATTTCATAGCTTAAGGGCCCTACTCCACTAAGCCGATTCTCATGCGATTCTGCACCGCAGAGGACTCTTTTGCACTAAATTCTGTGAGATCGCATGAGAATTGGCTTAGTGGACTAGGCCCTTTAAAGCTGTACACTTAAGGCGCTAGTCCACTAAGCCGATTCTCATGCGATTTTGCGCTGCAGAGGATCGACCCTTTTCCGTTAAATTCTGTGAAAATTGCATGATAATATTACCTTTTTACGTTTACTTTTTGTTATTTTCCAACCCATTTAAAAATCAGTTGACCAACATTTTGTAGGATTTTGTCAGTTTTTCTCTGCTACAGGGCTTCATCAAAGTCCTCATTTATCTATGGGAGACCCACAGGAATCCTTTCTTGCGGTGGCTTCTCACATTATCGCTCCCCGGTGGCAGTTTCCTCTTGGCTGATTCAACTTCAAATTCTCGTATAAACATAACAGCCCTACAATTCACAATATGAGTAACTCTTGTAAGATGTTTATGGGTCAAGTTTTCAGAAAATGTACAATTTACCTTCACTAATCCTCTCAAATAACCCAAACTTCAGACAAGTTCAAAATACAGTTCAACCTAACCAAACAAATTGATAGAATCAATGCAATGCCGAATATACTCGAATTTAAATAGTATTGACCAGATTGCAGGCTAATTTAGCAGAATTTACTAAATGTGTACAGCTGCCAATTGTACATTTTCTGAAAATCTCACCCATAATATCTTGACGCTTGAGAAAATCCATGCTTTCTTTTTCAATGGAACTCTAAAATCTATGTATTGGCCTGCAATGAAATTTTTAAAAAAAATGTTTGGTTGCTGAGAATGCAGCTTTAATCATAGCACCCACATCTATTATAGGGTCAGATTTTCAGAAAATGTACAATTCAACTTCGCCAATCTTCTCAAATAACTCAGATCTAAGACAGAAATAAAGTTCAAAATACAGTTCAACCTAACCAAACAGATTGCTAGAATCAATGCAATGCCAAATATACTCGAATTTACCTAGTATTGACCAAATTGCTGCCTAATCTAGCAGAATTTACTAAATTTATACAGCTGCCAATTGTACATTTTCTGAAAATCTGACCCATATATAAGAGCCACCAAAAGAGCCTTTCCAGTTTTTACCAATCAACTGATCGTCCTTAAATCTACTCTGAGACTTCTGGATGGCAATCAACCAACTACACATGGGTCAGATTTTCAGAAAATGTACAATTGGCAGCTTTACACATTTAGTAAATTCTGCTAAATGAGGCTGAAAAATGAAGAATACAGGGTATATCTGAGTATATTTGGTATCGCATTGATTTAAAGTATCAGTTCTGTTACGTTAAACTGCAATTGGAAGCTCATTTCTGTCTTAAATGTGGGTTATTTGAGAGGACTGGTGAAAGTGAATTGTACATTTTTTGAAGATCTGACCCACATAGTACTTTGTATTCAGTGGACTCTGGGGAACGTTAACGATTCAAAAAAAAGTTCTCTCCAAGAGCCTTTATCTTTAAGAGTAGCCTATCAATTCTTTTCTTGTTATTTACACTTATGGGTCAGATTTTCAGAAAATGTACAATTCGCCTTCACTAATCCTCTCAAATAACCCACATTTAAGACAAAAATAAGCTTCAAAATGCAGTTTAACATAACAGAACTGATACTTTAAATCAAGGTGATACCAAATATACTCAGATATATCCAATATTCATAAGTTTTCAGCCAAATTTAGCAGAATTTCCTAAATGTGTAGAGCTGCCAATTGTATATTTTCTGAAAATCTGGCCCATGTACTCTTAGGAATGAGAGACCAGTGGGCTGTCTTTTGTCTGTAGAAGACCATTACATAATAGTTTTTACCTCTCAATCGAAAAAAAAGAAGAAGGGTTTTCCTCTCTAGCTGCATCTTGTGAATCAAGTGCACTTAATTCCAATACTTCTCTTATAAGAAATCTCTCCCTTTGATTTCTTTATTTGATATGGTTACATTGGAATATGTTTTGTATAGTTAAAATGTAGGTCAACATGAACTTGATGAAGACTTTTATTAAAGAAGAGAGAAAAGATAATTGAAAACATTTTGCCTAAACCTGGGTGTTCATAACTGCCAACTCTATCTACTTTCATGCAGACTTTATATGTAGAGACAGATGAGTCGACATTAATATGTAAAATGGACGCTCACAGATCCTCAATAAATTAGAAGAGATGTGATAGTAGAGTTTAATATATCCTAATTAGTAAAGGTTAAAACATCATCTCGCTTTTCGTGCAAAACTGAAGGCAGTTGACCGAAACAGGCCAAAACCGATGACCATAGAAATATCTATTACCCATTTCAACTGGGTTTAAATCTATATTTTATTCAGGATATATTTATCACTGCAGCTTTAAGGGTGGTCTCCACTGGCTGCGGTAAGCTCTGCGGTAAGCCTTGTGATGGTTTGTGCTGGTTCTGTAGGTGGACAGAAATGACAAGGTCATGCCAACATGGTTCACTGGCCATGTAGGTAGGACCTCGCCACTCCTCACCATCACAGCACCATCGCAAGGCTTACCGCAGAGCTTACCGCAACCAGTAGAGACCACCCTTTACAATAAGGTTTTTTTTTCCTGCGGTGACATACACAGTACACATATATCAGAACAAATACTCTTTATACAATGATGCTGATAGGTACTATCAATATGATCTTTGTTACATGACAATAATGCAATCAAGTACACCACCAGTCCCTAGATAATCTGTAAGTTATTAGATATTCGGAAAGTATGTTTTAAGCGCTTATGAGCGACTTGCTGGTATGAGAGCTATACAAATGTTTTAAGATAAATAATAAAAAAAATATCTATAGAAAGATATGAGTCCATCACCGGTACGTTCTTCCATAAGTAGTAATGAAAATAAACTTTGGAATAAAATATATTTATTGCTTTATCACAGGTTATAGAGAATACAATCATGAAGGATCTAGAACGGTCAGCATTAAATGTAGCAACAAAAGAGCAGGAGTTGAGAAAAGAGCGCCTCAGACTGATAAAGGCCAAGATTCGGGAGCAGATGGGAGATAACATCAATCTGGATGTGGAAGAAGGTAAGGAACTCTTGTTCAATGACCAAGCAATGGCCAGCTATAAAAACCATAACAAAGTGGTACAAACTCCAAAAAGAGAACATTCCTATAAAGAGATCCTGTGAATAAAACCCATTGAAAAATATCAATTTTGAGACTTTTGACTAATTTTCCTGGAACACATCAAATATATGGGTCAGATATTCAGAAAATGTACAATTAGCAGCTGTACACATTTAGTAAATTCTACTAAATTAGGCTGCAATTTGGTCTATACTAGGTAAATTCGAGTATATTCGGCATTGCATTGATCCTAGCAATTTGTTTGGCTAGGTTGAACTGTATTTTGAACTTTATTTTCGTCTGGAATTTGGGTTACTTGAGAGGATTGATGAAGGCAAATTGTACATTTTCTGAAAATTTGACCCATATATAGGTGTAACTGGGTGCATAACCTCCTGTACCCCCATCCCCCCCCCCTCCCCCCCCCCTCCCCCCCCCCCCCCCCCCACACACACACGAGTCAGATTTTCAGAAAATGTACAATTCACCTTCACCAATCTTCTCAAATAACCCGAATTTCAGAGGAAAATAAAGTTCAAAATACAGTTCAAAATAGCCCAACAGATTGCTAGAAACAATGCAATGCCGAATATACTCGAATTTCACTAGTGTTAACCAAATTGCAGCCTAATTCTGAAGCATTTGATAAATGTGCAGAGCTGCCAATTGTGCATTTTCTGAAAATCTGACCCACACACACTCTCCTCTCCTAGATGAGACTGGACGTGAGGTAGTGCATTACAGGGCAAGGACTGGAGGAGGCTAATATGCCACGTGCCGGCCCGCGGGTGCAATGACCGCCTTCACATAGACCGGCACGTCTGGCCGGCACTTGTTATGAAGGCAAACATGGCAGTATAAAGCCACTCCATCCACTGGGTGGGCTGTCAGCTGAGATTATGCTTCGCATCTCCGTCGCTAGACGGTAGCACCGAGGAGATACGTCACGCGTATCGATGACGTCACTTTTAGTCGCCTTTTTCGAAGGGCTCACACGCAAGCCGCGGGCCGTGCAGATTTGGTGTTTTTAAGTGGGGAAAAATCTACTGAAAGATTTTTAATTCCCTATCTTTAGGTCCGAGTACCTTAAAGTGATATCTTGATCAGTCTGGATCTCGATTATCGGTTGGACTTTGTGCTAAAAACCGATTTGTGTTCGGCGTCGTGAATTTTGCCAAGATGGCGGATGATTCTGGCAAGGCACCGAAACCTACGACACCCAAGGAGGCGTCGGAAGAACGAGACAAGATCTCGGATTCTAAGTCTGAAGGAAGCAGAAGTTCCAACAGCAGGGGGAAAAGTCATTCCCACTCTCATTCTCGCTCACACAGCGCTCATAAACATCACAGCAAGAGTGATCGGAACCGCGACAAAGACAAGGGCCACAGCTCGTCGTCACGACATGGGTCGTCCTCGTCTTCATCTCGTTCTGTGAGTACAGAGGTCGCTGACAAACTATTAGCATCGATTACTAAATTGAGTGATTCTGTTGAGAAAATGTCTGACCGCATGGAGGTTGTTGAGGCAGATTTAGTGAAAGCCAAAACCCCAGCTAGAAAGAGAAGACGAATTGAGTCTGACTCGTCTGACTCTGATGACGTCATCAACGACGGTTGGCTTTCAGACGCGGAGACCGCAATGGATTTACAAGGCTTTGACGGCGTGAGTCGATACAGTGATTTCACGAGAGCCTCTTCTGTTGCCCCTTCGGTAAAAAGCATGCCTTCTCCGGCAACTCCCTCTACTTCCAAAGATAATACTGCTTCTTCAGGGCCTAGCCCAGGAACTGTTGCTAAATCTATTTGGGAATCTCTTGCTGAAGAGATCGAAGAGGAGGACCGTGTAAGCAACCCGGTCCACGAAGCTATCAAGAACTTTCTCGATAAACGTTTCAGAGTTACTCTTTCTGTTGAAGGCCTAAAAAAGGTAATGGATGAGTACAGGAGGCCCAGTAATTTGGAGTACATGCAACCTCACCAGATCAATACTAAGATCCGTGATGCCTTGCCCAAGGAGGCAAAAGAAAACGATGAGAAATTGAAGCGAAACGAGATTCTATTTCTGAGAATCATCTCTGCTGTTCTGGCTGCCGCCCAGAAACTAAAAGAAAAGGAACCAGAGGCCAAGTGGGTTACTGAACCAATGAAAGATATTGCTAATGCGGTATCTATGGCTTCTTATTTCAGTCGTTTCAAACTTGTCAAAGACAGACGCGAAGCTATTCGCTCCTTCCTCCCGACGGAATACAAGACATTAGCCAATGACTCAAATCCCCCTGGGGTTACGTATTTACTTTCGGACAATCTTGAGGGCTCACTTAAAGAAAGTGAACACGTGGCCAGGCTGGCCAAGAAGATGGAGGACATGAAAAAGTCCTGGTCTGACAGCAAGAACAAATCCAAACAGGGCAAATTTCCCCAAAACCAAGGGAAAGGCAAAGGCAAAGGCAAGGGCAAGAATTTCAATGGGAAATTCAAGAAGTCGTTCCCCAAGAACGGAGACAAATCTGGAAAATCTTCGGATTTTCGGAAGGGGGACGCCAACCAGAAGGAATAGAGCCTCAGCGAGGTAGGTCTGTATCATATTGTTTTGATTCAACCGTGGTCGGGTCCCCAACTGTGAATAAATTTATTCCGGGCAATATCAGATTCTATTTGACTAACTGGGAAAAGATCTGTACTGATCAATGGGTGCTTACTCAAGTAGAAGGAGTGACACTAGATTTTATAAAAATCCCGGTTCAAAAGTCAGTTCCTCGAGAATATAGAATGAACGATATTCAGAGCAAAGCTCTTCAAGTAGAAGTTGACAAACTTGTAGAAAAAGGTGTAGTCACTCAGATTCGTGCTAAACAGGCAAAATTCATTGCGAATGTTTTTCTTAGACCGAAACCGGGAGGTAAATGGAGATTAATTATCGATCTGACAGTCTTGAACCATTACATAAGAAAAGAACATTTCAAAATGGACAATTTGGAAACTGCAATTGACCTGTTAGAGAAGGGAGCCTTTATGGCTTCACTTGATCTTAAAGAAGCGTACTATTCGCTGAATTTAGACCATGAATTTAGAGATTACATTACTTTTCAATGGAAAGGCAAGGTATACCGTTTCAACGCTGTTCCTTTCGGGCTCTCACCCGCTCCTAGGGTTTTTACAAAAATCCTTAAACCTGTATTTGCCTCTCTGAGAAGAGAGGGCATTCTGTGCTTCAACTATATCGATGATATTTTCATTTTAGGGAGCACGAGTAAAGAGTGCGCAGCCGGAGTGGAGAGAATTGAGAAGGTAATTACCAGTTTGGGGTTTTGTATCCATCAAGAAAAATCCCAAAAAATCCCATCACAGGAACTAACGTTTTTGGGCTATATTCTGAATTCGGTTGACATGTCGGTCAGACCTACACCTGAAAAGATTTCTAGGTTGAGGGAATGGATTGACAAATTGAGACCAAATAAAGAACATAAAATTAGAGAAGTTGCTAAAGTAGTGGGTCTGATGGTTGATCTGACAAAAGGATTTGATTATGCGTTAGCGCATTACAAGCAAATTGAAGTAGAAAAAATCCTGGCTCTTAGAAGAGCTGGCCCTGCCGGTTTTGATGGCATGATGTATATCTCAAAGAAAGGTTGGGTAGATCTAGAATGGTGGTACAGTCGTGTAGGCTCCGCCACTCGATTAATCAGACCGCGTGGGCCTGAACTCACCTTAACTACGGATGCGTCCTTACAAGGGTGGGGGGCTGTGTATAACAATACCAGTACAGGTTATAGATGGGATTCCTTTATGGAGGGGAAACATATCAATGTTTTGGAAATGCAGGCCGTTTTGAACGGCCTCAATAGCCTCATGAGGGATATCAACAAGAAGAAAATTCTTATCCTGTCTGACAACAGCACCACGGTTGCCTACATTAACAAAATGGGAGGTACCAGGTCCAAAGAATGCAATGACGTAGCCAGAAATATCTGGCTATGGGCAGAAGAACGACAAGTGTGGTTCTTAGCTAGTCATATCCCTGGGGTGGAAAATGTCGAAGCGGATTACGCGAGTAGGCATTTCACTGATAACACTGAATGGGAATTAAATCCAAAGATTTTTGACTCAGCTTGTAGAGATTTTGGCAGACCTGAAATTGATCTATTTGCTTCTCATTTGAATGCTAAAGTTCAGAAATTTGTGAGTTGGAAACCTGATCCTAAAGCCTCTTTTGTAGATGCTTTCTCTGTAGTGTGGTCGGAATATAATCTATGTTATTTGTTTCCTCCTTTCAGTCTGATGAGCAAGTGCCTTCAAAAGCTACAAGCCGAACAAGCAACAGCGATTGGAGTGGGTCCAGCGTGGGCGAACCAAGTGTGGTTTCCCAAACTGCTAAAACTAAGCCAAGGCAGGTACAAAATCGTGAAGCGAGGTCGAGGGAACCTCATACCGGCCTTCAAGTCCCAAGAGGACAACTTAACAGAGACAGAACTAATAATCGCTCTTTGTGGGAACGCCAGATTTCTGAATTAAATCTTTCTAAGACTGCTCGTGATCTTTTCGCGTGTTCTTGGCGTCCTGAAACCCAAAAGGTTTATAATGTTTTTCTCCGACGATGGAAAGTTTATTGTGTTGAAAAAGGAGTTGATCAGTATGATGTTGAAATTGGGGTTGGCATCAACTTCCTTTGCATGCTTTTCGATCTTGGTTACTCTTACAGCTCACTTAAAGTGGCGAGAAGTGCCCTCTCTGCTGTTCTAAAAGAAAGGGGGGGGAAGGCTTTCGGGGCTAACAAGATTGTAAGTCATGTCTTGAGAGGGGCTGGTAACAGACGCCCTGCCTCTGCGAGGTACATCGAGACATGGGACACAGATATAGTAATCGAATATCTGGCTGAACTCTCTCCTGTGAGAGGAATTTCGCTTAAGTCTTTAACATTGAAGTTTGTGACATTGTTTTTGCTAATTCATGCGCAAAGACTTCAGACCATCGTGTCTATTGATGTTGAAAATGTTTTAATGAAAGAGAACAAAGTTATCTTTGTAATCACGAAGCTTTTGAAAACCTCTAAACCGGGGAATCCACTCAAAGTGTTCTCTAGCAAGAGCTTTCTTGAAGACCCTAGGTTGTGTTTAGTTAGGGTTACCGCTGAATATGTAAGACGAACCGCAGAACTGAGGAAAGTTCATGCGGATGGTAAATACAGAGGACAATTAGTTGTTAGTTATGTCCCTCCGTATGGACCTGTTTCTACGAATACGATAGCTAGGTGGGTGCGCGAGGTTTTAACCTCTAGTGGTGTAGATACCACAATTTTTAAAGCACACAGTACTAGATCGGCAGCGGTCTCGAAATTAGACTCGCTGAACGTTTCAATCCCTGAAATTTTGAACAGAGGTCGGTGGAAATCCGAAAATACATTCCGTCGGTTCTATAAAAAACCGGTGATCTCTGAGGAAGATGTTTCTCACAGACTCTTATCTAAGAAATGATTCTTGAGTAATTATTGAAAATTATTCTGATACGATTTTACTGTCTAGAGACTAACTCTCGGGCAATTATTGAGTAATTATTGAAAATTATTCTGATACGATTTTACTGTCTAGAGACTAACTCTCGGGCAATTATTAGAAATTTTTCTGATACTATGTTACTGTGGTTACTACCCTGATTGTTGAAGGGTCTTGTTGAATACAGTTATCACCCCTATGATTCGGGGTCTTGTTGTCATATGCTGATTATGCAATTTTGACTAATAAATGTGTAGGTTCGCCTTTTTACCTATAGATAAAAAAGGTCTAAATTTGACTTGTGTCAATGTTTTATTTTTAGTGGTTCGGGAACTAAGACTTGAAAGTCTCCTCGGTGCTACCGTCTAGCGACGGAGATGCGAAGCATAATCAAGAAATAAACTAACCTTGGTGACGTTTATTTCGGGTTATGCAGAGCATCGTAGTCGATATAGATGGTAGTACAGGGGCCCACCCGTCCCACCCAGAAATTAATGTAATTTCTACCTGTACTACTCTGCTATAAATCGATTAGATTATCGATAAATTGGGGTGCTATATCGAGTACTTAGTCCCCTCACCGTGGCTGGAAAGTGTGACGTCATCGATACGCGTGACGTATCTCCCCTGTACTACCGTCTATATCGACTACGATGCTCTGCATAACCCGAAATAAACGTCACCAAGGTTAGTTTATTTCTTGATTAAATAAATCCCCATGTTTTCATGGGTTTCTGAAGGAATGTGGGTTAGTAGTGGCATAATAAGGGTCAGATTTTCAGAAAATGTACAATTGGCAGCTGTACAGACTGGGTGCATAACCTCCTGTCACCCTTCCCTCCACCCCCCCCCCCCCCCCCCCCACACCCCACACACACACACTCTCCTCTCCTGAGGATGAGATGAGATGAGACTAGACGTGAGGTAGTGCATTACAGGGCAAGCACTGGAGGAGGCTAATACACCATGTGCCGGCCCGCGGGTGCAATGACCGCCTTCACATAGACCGGCACGTCTGGCCGGCACTTGTTATGAAGGCAGACATGGCAGTACAAAGCCACTCCATCCACTGGGAGGGCTGTCAGCTGAGATTAAATAAATCCCCATGTTTTCATGGGTTTCTGAAGGAATGTGGGTTAGTAGTGGCATTATGAGTAATAATATTCAAGGTTTAGGGGAGTGAGTGAGTGATGGTTACTTAATGCCATGATGACATCCAAATGGAGTCATATTCATGGCAGTGAGGGTTAGTGAGATGAGATGAGATGAGGAAAGTGATCTAGTTAACAGTCAAGGTTTAGGGGTATAAGATCTGACGTCTACTGGGTTGGGAGGGGGTAGTAGTATATAGAGTTGGGCACAACGTCCTTTAGGTGAAGGAGGAGTGGGAGGTAGGGTCTGGGATGTAGTGGAGAGGGGTGGAGTGGGCGGGGCGAGAGAAGGAGTGAGGGAGGAGTGGTGGGTGAGAGGGAAGGGAAGGGAGGGAACTTAACATGAAGTGTGCCATTTTGTAATATTTGACATTGGGAGATTCGGGAAAAACAGTGATGTGCCAGCTATTTTTCATATGACCTTGTTATAACATAGCAAACTTGTTTTTATTTTATCTTTATGGTGGTGTGTGGTGGGGAGGATGAGGGGGGGGGGGGCGGTACCAGGTACCACTCCATTTACTCTGAACAACCCTGCTCCCTTGATGCGCTTGTGTACGCTGCATAACTGGGGGTATGGGGTAGCCCAGTGGTCTAAAGCGCTGGGTTGGCCCAGTGGCTTGAGCGCTCTCCCCCTCCTCTCCCTATCTCTCCTTCTGTTGGTCTCTCTAGCCTCTCTCTTATGTCTCAGGCCCCTCTCTCTGTATCTGTCTCTGTTCATCTATCTGTTTAACTCCATCTATATGGGTCAGAATTTTAGAAAATGTACAATTCCGGGTACAATTCGCCTTCACCAACCTTCTCAAACAACCCACATGTAAGACAAAAATGAGCTTCAAAATACAGTTTAACATAACAGAACTGATACTTTAAATCAATGCGATACCACATATACTCAGATATACCAGGTACTCTTCATTTTTCAGCTTAATTTAGGAGAATTTCCTAGATGTGTAGAGCTGCCAATTATACATCTTCTGAAAATCTGACTCATATGGTCGTCTCTTCCCAGTGACTTGAGCGCATGTATGTTGTACCCGGGCGCGGCTATAATTTCACCTCCCCCCCCTCCCTCCCCCCCCCCTCCCCCCCCCCCTCCCCCCCCCCCTCCCCCCCTCCCCCCTCCCCCCTCCCCCGCCCCCCGCCAGATACTGAAGGAAGGCCACCATTGCGGTGATCTAGTCCTGGTTTAAAATATAAATGTGGCAGTAACAAAAACCTAACCAACTTCAACACCTCCTCCCTTTACCCCCATCGTCCCCCTTTCCCTAGCCCTCCACACCACCCACACACACTAATAAAATAAAGTCACACAGGCCCTTATATCATGGAGAGAATATCTGACCTGACATGTAGCTTGTGAGAGCCGCTTGAGAAGGTCACAGGTGCCCATTGCATGAGGTATCATTAACCGTAGACGATTATATCTTATTGTTAACCCATCATTATTGTATCCTTCTACCTCAACATATCTGCATCACTAATCGTCCCATTGGATTTAGTAATAAAATAGACCTCGCGAATGCAGCAAGCCCAGTTCATAACGAAATGATTAATTCTGGGGAATTGTTGTGTCACAATTCAATTCAATATATTTTTTATTTATACAAAGAGTCGTACAATAAGGAGTGTTACAGAGAAATGAGTCACAAGTCGCAAAAAAATTGATTTTGAGATATCATCATATTTGAAAAGATGACACCAATCCGATAGTAAACACTAAATCATCCAATAAGTGCTTCTATATTCTAAGTTTGATTTTTTTGATTTCTGAAAAAAAAGTTTGCAATATATTTGGGGGGATAATTGGGAGGATGATTACTAATAAAGTAGCTGAATATATTGGGCTTAAAAACGCAAGGATATGTTTTATACACGGTCTTGAAATTTGGTAGGTTTATTGATTGATTAGATAACCTAAAAATGAGAACATTCCTACAAAGAGATCCTATAAATACAATAGATACAATAGCCTATATTGAAAAATCTCAACTTTGCGACTTGTGACTCATTTTCCTGAAACGCATCACAATTAACATCATTATCCGGATAACTTTGTGCAGTGAAGTGTTTACAGACCAGGGTCTGTTGGAAAGAGAAGGGTCAGATCTTCAGAAAATGTAAAATCGGCAGATCTACCATCTTTTGTTGATTTCACGGGGGAGAGAAAGGGAGAAATGCACATGGGTCAGATTTTCAGAAAATGTACAATTCAACTTCGCGAATCTTCTCAAACAACCCAAATTTTATACGAAAATAAAGTTCAAAAACCACTTCAACCTAACCAAACAGATTGCCAGATTCAATGCAATGCCGAATATACTCGAATTTACCTAGTATTGGCCAAATTGCAGCCTAATTGTGAAGAATTTACTAATTGTGTACAGCTGCCAATTGTACTAACTGACCCACATAAGTAGTTTGAATCATATAATTATATCTGTCTGATAATCTCCCTTCACGGAATTAAATCACACAAATATTTATCAGGGGAACCTTTAAAAGAAATGAAAATGAGTCAAAAACACTCCTGAAAATATTCCTGAGGCAAGTAGTTTTTGAAATACATTTCTAGAAAATGAACAGCAACATGTACTTATTAATAATTGTACATTTGGTATGGAAAGGGTGACACATAGTGTTTCTCAGGGAACTGGTCTAGGACCCTTGCTCTTCCTTCTATATATGTGATGTGTTCCAGGAAAATGAGTCACAAGTCGCAAAACTGATATTTTTCAAAGTGATTTTTTCACAGGATCTTTTCATTAAAATGTTTTGATTTTAGAGGGTCTATCCCTTATGGTCATATGAACCTATACAACAAATGTCAAGACAGTGTATTATATATATCTTTGCGTTTTGAAGGCCTTTGTATGGAGCATATTTAGTTACTGTACTGGTAATTACCCATCCAGAAACATTGCAAACATTTTTTTCAAAAATAAAAATATCAAACTTAAGATATAGAAATACTTATTAGCCCCCCCCCCTGGTGTTTACTATCATTGGAATCAGCTTGATCTCCTCTTTTTAAATATGGTGATATCTCAAAATCCATATTTTGCGACTTATGACTCATTTTCCTAAAACGGATCACATATTAATGATTTGAGTACTGTTATCTCTAAATCAAGTTTTCAGTTCTTTGCTGATGACACGGTACACATCCAATAAGTTGAGGCTAGAGGCATGCAATAACTTGCAATTTGATCTACAGAACGTTAGAAAAAATAAAAATATCAACTAATATTGATGAGAGTAATATCAAGGAAATTACTCCCACCTAAGGATCTGGATAACCCCAGAAAATTTCAATTTAAACTAGGAGATATGGACATGAGATTTACTGAGAAATACAAATACTTAGGCTTAGATATAGATAATAAACTGACGTTTAAAGATCACTTACATTTAAAAATCTCACAAGCTTCTAAGAGTTAAAAGCCATTAGAAGAATTCATAGAGATTTAACTTCGCAAAATATCTTAACATTTATAAAGTAGCTGTGAGACACCTATATATTTGATTACGGTGACTTTATAGATAGTGTAGCACCTCAGAATCTCTTAGGTAAATTACAAGTTATTCAAAAGTTGCCTTTGAACTCGATAGGAGGACTAATGTCGTTGACTTACAAAAGGAACATAATATTGAATTACTAGATATTAGAAGAAACCACCATATGTTAGAAATGGCTTACAAATTAAGCCAAGATGATATGTACACTGATAGCAGAAATATGAATCTCAGATCTCATAATAAAGGTAAAGTGATGAAAGTGCCTCAACCACACTCTGAGATGGTAAAAAAAACCACTTCATTACCAATTACTTGTTATGGGCCAGGTTTTCAGAAAATGTACAATTCACCTTCACCAATCCCCTCAAATAACCTCTAAGTTTAAGAAGAAAGTCAGGTTCAAAATACAGTTCAACATAACCAGACAGATCTATTGAATGACTACAATACAGCATACACTCAGATGTACTCAGTATTTATCATTTTTCATTCTAATTTAGCAGAATTTGAGAGATGTGCAGAACTGTAGATTGTGCATTTTCTGAAAATCTGACCCTTATATGGAATGAGGTACCACAAAAGGGGAAGACGTGTCCTTCGAAGGAAGATTTTAAAACGTTTATTGCAGACAGTATACATTAAAATACAAGTAGTAAATGTTTCTCTGGAGTGATACAGTCATATATATTTTTTGTAAGACAATTATGTCAGCAGAAACCTTAGGACGGTATGTAAATCTGTATGTAAGTAGGAATAATTAAATGTAGACTTTATATGGTAATGCCATATATTCTCCTATCTCTTATAAGAGAGTATTGTACTATTTCTGTTTTCAGTAAAAGGTATGTAATGTAAACTGATATTATTCCCTAACTCATATGTATGAGTTTGGAGCCGAAACAAAAGAAAATAATTCATTAATAAGTCATCTATTTATCTCTATCCATCTATCATTCAGTTTATCATCAAGACCATTATTTAGTGTTTATGTACAATTGTGAGCTCTTCGTATTAGATTAATAAATTCTGCGAAATAATTAAATACTAGGTGTGTTTGAATATAGTCGGTATTGGGTTGATTAAAAAAAGTATTTAGTTATGTAGTTATACAGTATTCTGAGCAGAGTTTCTGTGTTTGTGTGGAGAGGATATGGGGAAGGTAAATAATATATCTTTAGACAACTCTCCCATAATTTCACCACCAATCCAAACTCCGCATTCAACAAATCGCTTGATAGGGCATAACATCATCAATCTGGGAACCAGACAAAATCTTAGTCTCAACTGAACATTTCCAAATAAAAACCATAATTTGAATGCACCTGAGAGACTGATGTTACGTAAGGTGCACCGGCATTTCTTTGTTCCAATTAAAAACTAAATGAGTGGAATTCCATGTTCCCATGGCTGAAGCAACACCTAACGCATCCCTTCATGCCCTTCACTAATGGATACACTCATTGAGGGTCAGATTTTCAGAAAATGTACAATTCACCTTCACCAATTCTCTCAAATAACACACATTTGAGACCAAAATGAGCTTCCAAATGCAGTTTAACATAACAGAACTGATACTTTTATTCAATGTTATATCAAATATACTCAGACATAGCAAGTAATGACCATTTTTCAGTCTAATTTAGAAGATTTTACTAAATGTGTAGAGCTGCAGTTTGTAGATTTTCTGCAAATCTGACCCATATGAATGTTTTTTCTCCCTGCAGAAATCAATGAGTTGGAGAAACAGACGGAGGAACAGGGCGGGCAGGAGGGATCGCACCTAGCGGGAGCCATGGCAATTACAGCTGATGACGAGGTGACGACGACCACGACGTCCAATATGAAGGTGAGAAAGGGCAATGTCGTCCCCCACGTCATTAATTTGCATTCTTGGGTCAGATTTTCAGAAAATGTACAATTCAACTTCGTCAATCTTCTCAAATAACCCAAATTTCAGACGAAAATCAGGTTAAAAATAAAGTTCAACCTAACCAATCAGATTGCTAGAATAAATGCAATGCCGAATATACTCGAATTTACCTAGTATTGACCAAATTGCAGCCTAATTTAGCAGAATTTACTCAATGTGTACAGCTGCCAATTGTACATTTTCTGAAAATCTGACCCTCTTAACAAGATTTGCTTTGACCTTTCTCCCTGACCTTTGTTTGTCCCAGGCCCTTGTAGTATTTGCCTTTAAGCTATGTTTTTTTTAATTATTTCATTTGGGCCAAAGGATTTGACATTGAAATTCAGTTTTGAATTTTTTCAAAGTTTGGAATTGGTTGGGATTTCATCTTGAGAGACTTGTTTTAAGGGGTCTGTCCACTGATTGTAAAAGCTTATTGATGATGCATTGACACTGTAATAGGCGATTTGCATAGCCGCCATTTTGAATCTTGATTCGCATTGGAATTATGGGAGTAATGGTACAGTATAAAATCTATAGAAAACATGTTATCTTTAGATTGGAATGTTTAACAGTGGTCCAATATTAATATCCATGTGTTTTAGATGTTTCTATAACACATAATTACATCTTTCCCATCATGCATTTGGTTTCTATAGATCATTTACACAACCTATGATATTGTTGAAAACAATCTTGCAATTTTCCGTGAAATTGTAACTAAATATTTGTATGTCAGATTTGAACTGAATCTATACCAGCATGCACTGCAGTAGACATGCGCAGTGAGATATACAAATCCCCTATTGGTGACAATACATACCAATGAGGAGGGTTTTCGCAAACTGCATTGTAATCTCAGCGACAACCCAAAAACAAAAGGCCCTTATAAAACATGACTAGTGAGAGAAATTAAGGTTTGAGCTGTGTCATTCTTTGACCTTAAAGTGCCTTTCTGTCTCTTTTGTCTGTCTGTCTCTCCCTTCTTCTCTATCTCTATTTCCTGGGTATGATCATAAACTGCCTCCCTCTCAGCTCTCCCTGGGTAAGACCATAAAGTGCCTTCCTGTCTCTATTCTCTGTCTCTCTCTCCCTTCTTCTCTATCTCTATTTCCTGGGTATGATCATAAACTGCCTCCCTCTCAGCTCTCCCGCCCTTGATATAACCTTCTTAAATGTGTTGATAAGGGCGTAAAGCAACCAATCTCACTCACTGTGTCATTCTTTTTAGAATTTGCAAATAAATATTTCACAGCATATAAAATCAATGACAGATATAATTTCATATAAAGGCATCACCAATAGGGTGACTCCACCAGAGAGAAAAATAGCGCCGACAAATTTTGTTGTTGCCCTCTTTTTTTTTGTTTTTAAACCCTCTAATTTGTTGCAACACATATCCATACAGAAACAACAGTTCCCAGAGAATGTGGCAACACATCTGACACTCCTCCATTTGCGTTTTCATTGCAAACATAAAATGAACTGATGTTAGTGGGCAACAACAAAATTTGTCGCCACCGTTTTTCCTCTAGTGGAGTTCGGCTATAAGGCCACCACAAATTGATGGAAATAATCAAACATGTTTAATATTTTCCACCGATGTGATGGTGCATTGGTGATGCAATTTTCACTTTGCCCACTCATGGTAAGGAGGATAGGGCAGACGAGGAGGCTAATTTTACTTGGAGGAAAACAAGGAATACAAATGGCTAGACTGGAGAGTGTTACAAAAACGTAGAGAAATTGTAATGGGAAGGGCAGAGGTTCCTGGATGTGGTTCTCATGACATTCTGTCTCTTTTCTCGCCCTGGGCTCTTTCCCTTCCAATAGGGGAGTTGCATGTGCCACTGTGAATGTCTGATGCAGTGCATACTGCGATGGATTCAGTTCAAATCTGATATTATCAAACCCTATTTTTTTTATCAAAAGAAAAACAGACGATTTTCATCCATAGTTCTGCTAGTATAAGTGATCAATAAGATACAAGTAAATGCATGACGATAATGATGGGGGATTTGTTTAAAATCTTTACAATGCGGAGAATCCAGGCTGTACACTGAAGGATTTTTACTGATAGTACTATGACATACAACTCCCATACTTCCATGCAAATGAAGGTGCAAGTATAGGCGCATGTGCAAGGCACCTATATATCACTACCTCGGCACCTACGACCCCAACTGCAGTTACCAGCATTGTTGTTGTTGTTGGCACTGATGATTTTCTTTGAAATCTTGCTTAAAAATACTTTATAACAAACTGAATCGATAGATCTCTTCCTTTTAGGTATGACACCATTGTGATGGGTTCAAATAATGTACCAGGGTTGAAGTTTACTTGTATTTTGTACTTGGAATAACACACTGTATGACCCCAACTGATTTCCACTATGACCGTAACTGTATAATGCAGTTACGGGTATACCACTCAATGTTTTTCACCTAGATTACACTGTATTATAAGCCAGATACATGTATCTGATAACACTCGAACCTAAATGCAACTATAGTAAACACCCACAGAACATGACAGCTACTGAAAACGGCTTTTGTTAGGTAAAAACCAACATTGTTTGTTCTAATGGGGACCCACCTTCCGCCATTTTGAATGCTGGTAACTGCAGTTTAGGTCGTAGGTGACGAGGGTGTGATATATGGATTCGCTTGATAAAACCACAGGCCAACCACTATATTTGCACGACCTCATGGGTCCTCCTATGAGCTTGGTAATGAGTTCCAAGGGTGAAGGGTCATCCAGGACTTATATTAGGAGTATCGACTCAAGTTTTGTTTCTCTTTTTTCTTTATCCTTATTACTGTATACGTAATGCTTGTTTCACTTGAGAGGTCCGATATAGGAGGTGCGATGACAATTCGGATTGGGTTTTAGATTAGGTTTTTAGATAGTTAATGAAGATTCAAATCCAGAGCCAATAGTACAGGCATTTTAGCATGGAACCAGGAATAAAATATTGTAAAGCTGATTTTTGGATGGTTCAGGACACATCAGGACATTCCCTGATCAGGTCATAATATATTTGGGGACCTAATTGTGTGCATTGAGTATGTGGTGACACCTTTTTGAAATTTGGCATGGTGTTAGATCAGGCCTGAAATTTGAAAAAAAAACACCAGCTACATGTTGTTAGACACCCCTGGTGGCCAGTAGCTGCAAAGTTCAAGATGGCCGCCAACAAACAATAAATATGCCATATCTTGGCTTCTATTTGGTAGATCTTCAACTATAATACCACTTTATTGATGTTTTTAAGTATGAGGAATTCATTTCTCAAGGTCATTTTTTGTTTGCAGGTCGTTTTCAAGGTCAAAATCCAATATGGCCACCACTGAATAACAAGAATGTTGTATGCATACAATGGCCATAACAAGTCCTAAAAGGCCTAGTCCACTAAACCGATTCTCTTGCGATTTCGCGCCGCAGAGAACCCTTTTCCACTAAGTTCCATGAGAATCGGCTTAGTAGACAAGGCCTTTTAGGACTTGTTATGGACACTTGGTAAGACAAGTGAGAGTTGGTTTGAGGTGCAAAGAGTTCCCACCATAAAAATGCACAAGTGCTGGTTTTCCCCTTGTTCATGGCTCGTGTCACGGCCCTCGTGCTGCTAATGCTTTTTAGTTTTGTGAAGAGGAGTGGGTGATGGGAATGGAAATTTTAAAGGAAAATATTTCACATGAAACAATTCAACAGCAGGAGGTTCACAACTTTGCAGCACTCAGCTTTGATGGGTTTTTTTTCAAGATGAGGGTAAATTTATTCCCCCAAATCAGAATATTATTCTGTATGATTAATTTGACATTGTTTTATTCCTGGGGCTATTTCAGCTAATGGGTCAGTCTTTCAGAAAATGTACAATTCAATTTCGCCTATTTTCTCAAATAACCCAAATTTCAGACGAAAATAAACTTCAAAATCCAGTTCAACCTAACGAAACAGATTGCTAGAATCAATGCAATGCCGAATACACCCGAATTTACCTAGTATTGACCACATTTCAGTCTAATTTTGGAGAATTTACTAAATGTGTACAGCAGCCAATTGTACATTTTCTGAAAATCTGACCCTAATGCGGGTGGTCTGCCACTAGTTTTTTGGGAAGGGGTGGGGATGGGTGTCTGGGTGGGTGGGGAGGGGGGGGGAGGTGTAAAATGTGACTGCCAATAGGGGATTTGCATGTTTCACTGAGCATGTCTATTATATTAATAATAATAATAGATTTTTATTTCCATAAGACATCTACAAATGTAAATATAAATGCTGACTAGAGGTTTAACATGAAGAGATGGGAAAAGGAGCATTTTCAGTAATGTGTATTGGTCTTCTAAGTACCCCTGAAAAGCGCTCTACAGTGCATGCTGGGATGGATTCAGTTAAAATCTGACATAAATATTCATCAACATTTTATAGAAATGTGCTACAATCATCCTGTATGATTGGCATACTGTATGATTGGCGTATTGTATGATAGGCATACTGTATGATAGGCATACTGTATGATAGGCATACTGCATGATTGGCATACTGTATGATTGGCATACTGTATGATAGGCATACTGTATGATAGGCATACTGTATGATAGGCATACTGCATGATTGACATACTGTATGATAGGCATACTGTATGTATATCGTTTATTTCCAGTTCACATTAACCATTCAAAATATATAATATAGGATTCAAGCTGGCGGCTATGCAAATTCCCCTATTTCAGCCAGAGTCCTAACCAGAGCTTTAGACAGATGTTACTGGACTGTGTAATTGTATGATATTCCCTTGTTTGATAAGATTCTTACTGACTTACTCTCCTTCAGAATCAAGAGTCGAGACAAGACACGCAGTCGACTACAGGATCTATTACACTACCCCAGGGAGAGATGGCGCCACCACCCAGTATGGATGCTCTATTTGGTAAGGCCTTCACAATTCTAGCACGGTCAGATTTTCAGAAAATGTACAATTGGCAGCTCTACACATTTAGTAAATTCTGCTGCAATATGGTCAATACTAGGTAAATTCGAGTATATTCAGCATTGCATTGATTCTAGCAATCTCTTTGGCTAGTTTGAACTTTATTTTCGTTTGAAATTTGGGTATTTCAGAGAATTGGTGAAGGTGAATTGTGCATTTTCTGAGAATCTGACCCTCTATCACACTGTTATTACACACGTGAGTAGTTAGACAGGTGCAGTTCAGTTGATCCAAACTGTTCGTGTGAGCAGTTTGGGCAAAGATGCAATCTCATTGGCGCAGCCTAGGCCTGAGCTACATAGCTGTTACAAATGACGTTGTCCCAACCGCGTAACTTAGGCCTACAAATTGTGGTGACTCAAACCTCCTCAAGATAAACTATAGGCTAAACAAGTTAAATCTACTTTTTACCATTCAAATACCATCTCTATATTAATAAGATAGTCTTTGGGGGCCTCAAACCCCTATCTTGTCAGAAACTGCTGGCCAGATTTCCATTATATTTCACATGCACATTGCCGAAAATTGTGCCGAGCCATTCCGCTATGTTTCATTAACAAATTATGGTTGAAAATGGGTTAGATATGGGTTTACATTATTTAATAAATAGCAAATGGCACTCTGAGTTCGTCCCGTTTTCTGATCGGTTTTGATCAGTTTGAACCCTCCATCTTGCTATTTGCTATAAGTAGACAACCCTTAGCTGGATAACATATTTCTTGTCTTCCCTTGAGCTCGCTGGCCTCACAACAACCCCTCCCCCCCCCCCCCCCCCCCCCCCCCCCACACACACACACACATACACTTTTTTGTGTGTCGGTATTATATTTTAGGTATTTTGTAGGTGAGAACAGAGTGGCATAACATTAATTCAGGATTTCATTCATTTGACGTTATCTTGCGAATACATCAAATAATGTCCAAATGATCATTAATTTGAATATTCTCTGCAATATTAGGATTGGAATTTAATCATCTTTTCTAAGATCAAATCGTTTGCGTCAATCCTTTCTATAATCTTTTCTTTAAGCTGCCCTAGATTTCGGACACTCTAGAATTGTCCAATAGAGGGGTTGCATGTGCCACTGCGCATATCAGCACAATGCATCCTGGGATGCATTCTAATGAAGTCTGGCATACGAATATTTTGCAATATTTTTATCGAAATTTGCAAGAATGTTTTCCCCAATATCATAGCTTGTATAAATGATCTATGTGAACCAAATGCATGATGGGAAGAACGGGGACGTGTGTCATGGAAACATGTATAACACATGGATATTGACATTAGAACACTGATTTATACACCATGCTGAACATGGCAGGTTTTCTATAGATTTTAGACTGTACCATTAGTCCCATAATTCCATGCGATTCTAGATTCAAAATGGCGGCTATGCAAGTCCCCTATTGTCCAATTATTTACTGTCCGGATTTACATTTCTGCGAAGTAATTAATCCCAAAACAGAATCAGTAATTTAAAGAGATCGAGAACCACTATTAAGCCCATCTTAATCAATTAACCTGCAGATAAATCATAATTACCCTTATCAATCGCATTATTAATTCCACTTGTATTTGAACAACTCACCACAGATGGAAGAGGTATAAAATACTGCACTCTAGATTTCTTTTTAAAAATTAGAACTTGGATTTAAAAGCTCAACCCACGCAAGAAATATTCTTAATGGGTTTTTTCCTCTTTTTATGAATGCTTTTACAAAAATGAATACTTGCTTAGATATCTTTCTTCTTACAATGCGTGTATATGAATTCAATACTTCCAAATTATATATATGGACAGTTATGTCAGCATTGTCCTTATTCTGGGTGATTCTAGCGCTCTGTTCTATGCATTTGAGTGATTGGGTGTTGTTTTTTTTGTGTTTCACAGAATTTCTTTACTGCATATCTCCATCTATTTTTGCACTGTTGGGAGAAAAGGTTCCCCGTTTGAAGGGACTCTCTCATTTTTGGGCCTGAATAACAAATGCTGGCAAATTTAGATTTTAAATTCTGCCAGTCAAACTGGATATGGCAGGACAGCTTCTGTAAAGAACCTCGGGAGATCTGATACAAACCCTTCATGGAATAATTTCTATTTATTCATTCATTCATTCTTTATTTATTTATTTATTTATTTATTTATTTATTTATTTATTTATTTATTTATTTATACAAACCCCTTCATGGAATAATTTCTATTTATTCATTCATTCATTCTTTATTTATTTATTTATTTATTTATTTATTTATTTATTTATTTATTTATTTATACAAACCCCTTCATGGAATAATTTCTATTTATTCATTCATTCATTCTTTATTTATTTATTTATTTATTTATTTATTTATTTATTTATTTATACAAACCCCTTCATGGAATAATTTCTATTTATTTATTCATTCATTCTTTATTTATTTATTTGTTTATTTATTTATACATTTTTATTTATTCATTTATTTATCTGGACGAAGGTCAAATGAAGACCGAAACGTAGATCGCCCCAAAGTATTAAACCTCCTTCAAATACAAATGTCTGTGTCCCTTCGTGTTTTGAGTCGTCTCAATTACTTATTTATTTATTTATTTATTAACAATTGTACAGTGTTCATAACAGAATGCTGCCCATAAGCGTATAATGATGGCTAGTTTACCTTACCATCTAATAAATACAGCGTCTCCGCAGGGCCTGGAAAAGCCTTGAATTTGGAAAAAATAAATTCAAGTCAGTCAGCTTTACTCTGATTATTGAGGGCCATTGAATTTTTCATTCGGGTCAGGAAAAGTCATAGAATGTGAATGCAGATGTTCTGTGGGAACCTTGCACGACTTTATTCCATTTTTGAGGAGCTGCAGTCGCAAAAGATCTTTCTACACCCTAGAGAGGAGCTTGTAGAAAAGATGGGAACTTGTTGTTCTTGCAGTGTATGGGTTCACCCAATATTGGATACACCCAGTGCTATTAAGGGTGGTCTCCACTGGCTGCGGTAAGCCTTGCGGTAAGCCTTGCGGTAAGCCTTGCGGTAAGCCTTGCGATGGTGCTGTGTTGTTGAGGAGTGGTGAGGTCCTGCCTACATGGCCAGTGATCCATGTAGGCAGGACCTTGCCTTTCCTCTCCACCTACAGAACCAGTACAAACCATCGCAAGGCTTACTGCAGAGCTTACCGCACCCAGTGGAGACCACCCTTTAATTCACACTTTTAAATGCAGGCTCGGGCTTTTTCAGCACATGTACAAGGAAGTGAGGAAATTAATCTTAATGACAGGTTTTGGACTGAAAGTAATGAAAATACAAGATTGGGTTGTTTTTCTGCCGATGCACGGAATTGAATAGCATCACGAAGACTTTAAGCATGTCCTAGTACCACTTCTATTTAGAGTATTTAAACTTTTAAATTCTCTCTTTCAGGTCTGAAAGTTATGAGATTTCGAATTCTGTCTATGCATATCAAAGTTTCTTTTATTAAAGTAAAATAGTTCTGCTTCTTGGTTCTCTCAACTCATCTGAAAATTACTTAGCTAAAATATTTTAAAAAAATTGCCACTTTAGTTATTGTATTTTAAGAGACCTAATGGCTATACATTAAGTGTATCTGGGGTAGAGTGATTATAGCATTAGTCGCCATTCTTTGGATTCTGGGGGTTTGCTGGATGGATGTAACCGCCCTGGTTTGCACCATGCTGGGCCGTTATAAGAGTGGGCATTTCCAACTGGCCTGTTGTTGAGTGAGTGAGTGAGATTGGTTGCTTTACGCCCTTATCAACACATTTAAGAGTGTTTTATCAAGGGCAGGAGAGCTGAGAGGGAGGCAGTTTATGATCATACCCAGGAAAAAGAGATAGAGAAGAAGGGAGAGAGAGACAGAGGAAAGAGACAGAAAGGCACTTTATGGTCATACCTAGGTTGATGTCTATGGAACTGGTGGTGCCACCTGGCATGTTTGAAGTGAACTAAGGTTACCGCCCAAGCTCTTGGGTTTAGCACTGATTTTTCTCTCTTAATTCTGGCGATTTGGATCATTCATTCCATGTTACTTGAGCAGGTTAGATTACTTATATATCTGGCTGAATTCAGAGGTTGAATAGGTTGAATCCAAAGATTGGCGACTAAAGAAGTTGAATAGGTTGAATCAGTGACTAAAGGTATTAATTCCCTCGGTTTGGGGCCTTCAGCTGCCTTGGCCATTATTTCACCACAAAAAGCCTTAGCCCCTAAACCTGGGGGAATTAATACCATAATAATATAGACATGCACTTGTTATAATAAGAATTAGCTAGACCAACTGGTCTAAAGAAATTGTTCAACCATCGCAGTTTTATCTTATTTTGCAGATAGTATATTGTTTTTAGCT
This sequence comes from Sthenelais limicola, assembly GCA_942159475.1. Lineage (NCBI taxonomy): Eukaryota > Metazoa > Annelida > Polychaeta > Phyllodocida > Sigalionidae > Sthenelais > Sthenelais limicola. The sequence goes on along the minus strand of OW804094.1, from coordinate 146,774,629 downwards.
TTCCCAATATTATATTGATTTTTATTCCAGGAGCAATTACAGATGTGGTCTGCCTTATAATAAATAATGTCAACAATGATATTAATAGAATCCAGATTACAATTTGTGTGCGCTTCTAATTTACAATTATGTTTCAGTCACTCCTTTGGTTAACATAGAGCTGAACGCTTTTTGAGTTTTTATATCATAATAATTCCAATGTGAGAAAACTATTATGCCAAAATGGGATGTCGAAATTTTCTTTCCACGTTTTTACTTTTCTGTTACCTCAAATGGATACTCTATGCCCCCCCCCCTGCCCCCTAAAAAAAATATAATAAAAAAAATAAAATAAAAAAAAATGAAATAAAAAAGAATAAAATAAAAAAATTAACACATACTTATAGGACCCACCCAACTACTAACCCAAACCCAAATCCCCCAAAAATGCAACTAAATCCATTTCAATTCTTCTCTCCTTCTCACATTAATCCTAATGTCTATATCATCAACAGGTGACATCAACGAGTTGAAGCTACAACATGAACGTGAAATGGAGGAGTTTGAGCGGCAGCAGGAGCTGAACAAGGTATGCATAAAGGGCCTAGTCCACTAAGCCCATTCCCATGCGATTCTCACAAAAATTAGTGCAAAAGAGTCCTCTGCGGCGCAAATACACATGAGAATCGGCTTAGTGGACTCAGCCCTTATCTTGTTGTTTTAACACTCATGAAGGCTGTTTTTATTTACTATGCTTGAACTTGGAGAAAGAAACTTCATATAGTTCATCAAAAACATTTTGATGGAAAATCCGTACTGTATTGATGTTCCCAAACACCCCTGGAACTTGCCAGATTCGGTTATTGTATGAAAAATATTCTCGTAATTAATAAATATAGTATTATTTTCTGTTAGATAACTTCTAAAACAACTGTTAAAAGGCTCAGTCAGGTTTAGAAGGCACTTTTGGACCCCTAAGTTTTAGGGATCATTAACACTTTTAGCCTTAGTCTTAGCCTTGTGCTCAAGCTTATCGCTGGATTTGGAATCGAGGAATGTGGCCGTCTGGACCTGACTGGGCTTAGATTTTATTACCTCATTCGCATACCTGTATCCAAATTATGCTCTTTTTTCTGTTATTGATTGAAAAATATTCTCGTAATTATATTAATATAGTATTTCTCTCTGTTAGATAACTTCTAAAACAACTGTTAAAAGGCTTAAAATTGTATTACCCCATTTGCATACCTGTATCCAAATTATGCTTTTTCAATTGATCTTCCGGCCTTTCCCTTGACATTTATGGAATAAACTAATACAAAGTACATAATAAAGCTGAGTAATATTTAACAATATAAGGTGTAAAACATATCAATAAATCGTAAAGCTGGTGTTTGATGTTTTAATCCAGTAGAAGATTACATCGTGGCATCATTATGAAAACGAACTCAATAAAATTTCTTTTTAATAAAAAGGTGCGCATGGACCAGGGTCTGCAGGACAAGCTACGTGCCAGACAGAGCCGAAGGAAACGCCAGCTGGCACAGGAACAACCAGTCGCCTCTGGGTCTTAATCATTGGACATGTGGAGATAAAATAGATATATGTGTTATCATTGTACAAGTGTCTTGTTCTAATAAACCCTCTAGGTAATAAGTCCCCTCTTCTATCCGGAAATCTGGTTATAGTGGATGTTAGAGCCCAGATCTCTCGTTGTCCAAAATACAGAGTTTTACTGAAGTCTTTATTCAATATTTTCTCTTGGCCTCTAATCGATTATTTTTATAAAATAAAATAATACTACTAAACCCTTTTTCTATGCATCAATGACAGAAATGGAACACCCATCAATGACAGAAATTCACTTTCACGAATCCTCTGCAATAATTCAAATTTAAGACAAAAGTTAGGACAGAACCCAACTAGGGCAAAACCCTACAAAGGATTAAAATATTATTCAAAATGCTACCCAAATCCTAATCTTGACGTGGTCGCTAAATCGCTATGTAATGCAAAAGTCAATGTGTGGTTACATCGAGGGGAGGTAGCCACTGATAGACTGATAGACTGAAATTGCCATCGCTTTTCATTAAAATGTAAAACTTCCAAACAGATTCATGAAAACGTTTTTTATTTACCTGAAATGTTTAAAATAAAGTTGCATAGACTAGGTCTACAGAGATGACTAGAGGCGATGGAACATTTAAGGTCGGGTTGTTTGTTACTCCGTTATACTCCCCTCCTCTCCCCTCTCCCCTCTCCCCTCTCCCCTCCACCCCCCACCCCCAACCCCCACACACACAACCTATAAAAGATGTTTTGTAGCAACCCCAATCACTGTCATTCTGTGGGAAGATTGGGAATGTGACACCAAGCAATAATGCCAATAACAAATGGTCACGTGACGAGGGCGTGCACGTGACCACGCCCTATTCCTCATTCCCATCGTATGGGTCAGATTTTCAGAAAATCTACAATTGGCAGCTCTACACATTTAGGGAATTCTCTTAATTTAGACTGAAAAATGAAGAATACTATACCGGGTATATCTGAGTACATTTGATATCACACTGATTTAAAGTATCTGTTCTGTTATGTTAAACTGCATGTGAAGCTCATTTTTGTCTTAATTGTGGGTTATTTGAGAGGATTGGTGAAGGCGAATTGTACATTTTCTGAAAATCTGACTCATATCATTCTCTCCAATATCCGGCCAAAGTTTTTCACAGCTGCATTCCAAAAGCTGAGACTCTAAACAATCGCTGGATAATTCCACGAGAAAAATACAATCGGGGAAGATACAAGTGAAGGTTATCGCAGTAAAAAATCGCAGAGCGATCACATGTTAGCTGCAATACTATCACTAGGTGGAGTCAAATGCTGCGGGGCATTTGATAGCAGCTGTCAGTGCTTCTAAACTTTGTGACAGTGAAGCCTTGAATCTGGATTCGTTTTTCAAAGCATTTGACTTGAATTCGCACAATGTTTTGAACTGTGTGTTGTTTAATAGGGAAAATGCATAGCCGCCATTTTGAATCTTGATTCGCATGGAATGATGGAACCATATATAAACCATATAAAAACCATACAAAACATGTTATGTTCAGCATGGAATATTTATCAATGCTGTAATATCTATAACCATGTGTTTTACATGTTTCCATCACACTATCACTATCTTTCCCATAATGCATCGGGTTAACTTAGATCATTTATACAAGCTCAGATATCGTTGAAAACATTCTTGCAATTTTTGATAAAAAAGTTGCCAAATATTTGTATGTCAGATTTGAACAGAATCGATCCCAGCATGCACTGTAACAGACATGCGCAGTGGCACATGCAACTCCCCTATTAAGAGGTTACACTCTCTCTTGTGATATTTGTTGCATCCAAACGGTTCCTCCAGGGTCCAACGGAGCATTGAAAGCCTTAAAATCAATTTGGAAAAATCAATTCAAGATTTGGACTTGCATGATTAAGAATGACATATGCACTGCTCATGAATATGGGTTAGATTTTCCGAAAATGTACAATCGTCAGCTCTACAAATTTGGTAACTTCTGCTAAATCAGACTGAAATATTTGAAATGCTATGCATATCCAAGTATCTTTGGCATTGTGTTGATTAGAAATATCTCTTTCTTTGTGTTAACCTGCAATTTGAACGTAATTTTCTCTCAAATTTGGGTTATTTGAGAGGATTGGGGAAGGCGAATTGTATATTTTCTGAAAATCTGGCCCATATAGAGCTGACATTAAACCCAGAGGCATGAGAATGTTGTGGGTTTGAATCCTGTGATGTATTAGCAGGAAACTCTGCTAAAAAAAGCGCAAGACTCTGTAAAAAACATGCACACCTCATGAATATGTTACTGAGTATGAGATGACTTGGGTCTGGGCGATAATAGAAAGTAAATTACTAGAGGGCATTTGTAAGCACATCAAAGAGCTTATGTATTAATATGTAAGCTCTTTGAACATGTATACATGCTGATGTGTTGTGTATTTCAGATGAAGGCTGACGAAATTACTAGAAAATATTTAAGAGGGAATTTAAAAACTATGTTTACATTTAGATAATATCAAATTAGATAATATCAAATAAGTTAATATCAAATAAGTTAATATCAAATTTCAAAATATTAAAAGTATTCAATTATTGAAATTTGTTTGATTGCACAGACAAAAACAACCCTATTTGTATAAAGCCTACCATTCGGGCTCTGAAATATAATTCATGATGCATAAGCCAGGTTTTTTGTACTTAATTGTTTTCATATATGCTTATATAAATATGCTAATTTGACATAACCTTATTCTCCATAGAAGGGGAATAGTAAATATTCTTTTTCTGATATTATCATACTTGTTTAATATCTCAATGTATCGATCCTCGTCCATTTGTATAAAGCCTACCATTTGGGCCCTGAAATATACATGATGCTTCAGGCAAGTTTTTTTGTATTTAAGTGTCTTCATATATATATATGTCTATATAAATATGCTAATTTGAATAGTATAAATGTTCTTTTTCTGATATTATCATACTTGTTTAATATCTCAATGTATCCTCGTCCTTAAAATGTTAGTATAGGATTATATGTGATCCGTTTTAGGAAAATGAGTCATAAGTCGGAAAATATTGATTTTGAGATATCACCATATTTGAAAAGAGGAGATCAAGCTGATTCCAATGAATGTAAACACTAGGATGTTTAATATGTATTTCTATATTTTAGGTTTGATATTTTTATTTTTGAAAAAAAAAACCAGTTTGCAATATTTCTGGATGGGTAATTACCAGGAAAGTAACTCAATATACTCCATACAAAATGTCTTCAAAACGCAAGGATATGTTTAATACAATGTCCCGAAATGTGTTACTTGGATTCATATGACTACGAGTGCTAAACCCTCTAAAAACCAGAAGATTTCAATAAAGAGATCTTGTAAAAAAAAAACACATTGAAAAATATCAGTTTTGTGACTCATTTTCCTGAAACACATCACATATCTTTATTGTCATTTGTGAGCGTTCATTTTGCCGTTAATATTCAAGGCGTTGCCATATGTGCCTCCATTATCCGGGTCCTTAGGGATCAATAAACAATGCCTAGGATCATTGTGCCTCGTGTATAAAGAATTGTGCCTTTGAATATGGGTAAGATTTTCAGAAAATGTACAATCGTCAGCGCTACATATTAGGTAACTTCTGCTATATTAGACTGGAATATTTTAAATGCTATGCATATCCATGTACCTTTGGCATTGTTTTGTATCTCATTCTTTGTGTTAAACTGTATTTTGAACGTAATTTTCTCTTAGATTTAGATTATTTGAGAGGATTGGGGAAGGTGAATTGTACATTTTCTGAAAATCTGACCCATATAGTGTATGTGCTGTGTTGGGGATATATGTATACAGTTGCAGATGCTTGGTTGGGTGGGTAGAAGGGGACTAGTGGAAGCTGACTACCTCAAATCCGCCTATCTGAAAGTTGCATTTTTGTATTGATAAAGCCTGTTGTCCATTAGGCCTACCACGGCCACCTCAAGTGCTCTTGGTAAACACAGATGTAAGGCAAACACCTCCGCCAATGGTAAAATATTATAGTCGACTGGTTGGCCGTGGTAATGGACATCGGCATTTACTCTTTCATGTTCAATGCATCAAATATAAATTTTATTCATATGATTATTAATCATGTGACCAACCAACTATTAAAGAACAGTTAAGGTGTGATTCCACTGGATCGCTTGTATCTGTGCTCAAGGCTCGCTCATGATGCCCTTGTTTATAGTGCGCTTGTCATTCGCTCTTCATCCACTAATATCTTTAGCGCAAACAAGCGTAGAGCGATTCTACTGGTGTGCTTGTTTCCTATATGAAATCAATAGCAACTGCGTTTGTGCACTCTCACTGCACTCTTGGTCCGCTAGTTTAACAGGCAGAAAGAGCATTGTGTTGCTGCGCTCAAATCAAAGACGTCAAATATAAGCGCAGTGTCAAAAAGAAGCGCCAACATCATATTTTAATAGCGCATAGAAAGCGCAATAACCAATTCTATTGGACCCCTCTGGGTTCACTCTGCCTTCGCTTGTTAGGCGTTCGGGGAAATAAAAAGAGCGGGCCATGAGCGGACACAAAGAGTGAGCCAGTGAAATCGCAGCCTTAGGTAGGCCATTTTGAGGAAAGGTCAATGATCAGCCCCTCCCCGGCCCCCAAAAATGTTTGGGTCTGATCAAGCTTTAAACCCTGTTTCCACTTGGTCAATTTTCTCAAGGGGTAGGGTAGTCGGCGGACGGGTGAAAAACGGCTGAGTCAATCTAGACAAGAAGCTCTAAGCCGATGGTCAACAGTCAGCTAAATGGGTCAGATTTTCAGAAAATGTACGATTCGCCTTCATATCACAAATCCTCTCAAATAACTCACATTTAAGACAGAAATGAGCTTCAAAATGCAGTTTAACATTGCAAAACAGATAATACAAATCAATGTGATACCAAATATACTGAGATATACCCGGTATTCTTCATTTTTCAGCCTAATTTAGCAGAATTTCCTAAATGGGTAGAGCTGCCAATTGTACAATTTCTGAGAATCTGACCTAAATTCATTTTCATGCAATTTCATGCCACTAAGCTGACTGCCCCGTTTATCGCCCAACTTACCCGTGATATAATACTGTGTGTCCCCAGTATTAATGCTACAATAAAGGTAATAGTCAATAGACTATCCTACAGTTTAAATTTTGAATAGATTCGGTGAGAGAGAAGAAGTGCAGACACGGCGACTGTAATATCATAAGTGAGTAGAGACGAGCCCACTCAGTGTATTTATTCCAAGGTTCTAGTGCTGCCCGCGTGGACGCAGCCACGCCCCAGGCCTCCCGAGCCTTCCCAGAAACCCACTACTGTAACATAATGCCCCCCTCCCCCCTTAGAATGCTACTGCCTTAATTTAGATACTAAAATAAAAAGTAGCATTCCCGAAGGTCGGATACAGTGGGTACACGAGATTCGACCCCCGGAAAATTTTAAATATAAATAATCAACATTTTCCAAAAGTCTTCAACCCCCCCTCTACAATTTAAAAGGTCCACACAATGTGTCCTAACCCTGATTTTTGTTATACATCAAGATAAATCAGAGTTAATTTTGATCAATTCCCAAAACTTAAAAGCTTGTCAAATTTTGTAATTTTTCCCTTAGAGCACTACAGAGAATAAAAAATGATACAAAATAAACATTGTGTGACTTCCTTATGTCTAATCAAAATCAACACCAGTCATCATCCAGACATAAGGATGTATTATATACAATTCTGCTCAAACCGTTCATTTGTTGAACAGATAAACCTTAGAAAACCCATACTCTAGTCAAAACTTATTTAACTTTTAGTAAAACTTCTCTAAAATTTGTTACCATATCAGTACAGATATGGCCTGAACGAAGGCAAGAATTTAATAAGGAGTTTCTTACCCTACTCGACTATCTATAAGACATAACTTAATTCACCAAGTAAGTACAAACCTGGAATAACCTTACTCAGCTTCCTGCTTAAAATTTACACAAATCCGTCCTATACCGGACCGATTTTTACAAAATCCGTCCCGCCAACGGGCGTTCCTAACACAAATGCTACTACACGTAGCAGGAACTGGACGAGACACCGCGGTAACTATACTGTCCCACGATGTCCATCTGCCGAGAAATTTCAGTTGACATAAGAAATTATTATTAGAAATCGCAGAACAACTAGAGCAAATAATCCCGCAACATGCCAATCTATTACCAAATAGACCCAGGAAACCTCACCAGAGTAACTTAAATTGAACAATTTCAAGCAATAATCACCAAAAAACCCAACTACGACATAAGTGATGCCTTCCGCCATTTTGAAAAAATAACTTCAACGACGTATGAGTATACTCCCATATCGTTACATACGGACCTGTTTCTAATAATAATTACTCTTAATATAGCATCAGTAGAATACTTTTTCCCCGAAAACACTATAATTTAGAAGTAAATCATAGAATTAAACTGACATTTCCATCGCTGAATCGTTGGCAACTACTACGCAGTTCATAAATACACGATGTCCATGTTAAACTTCCATAGAGCGCGATTTTGACCACTTTTACTTTTAATTCTTCCAAACATGACTCAAATTCCATATTTCATTAAAAATAAATCACTGCTTTTCACAGATAACACTTCCGTCCGTAATATGACATTTCATTAGAAGCCTCGACAAGCCGAGTTTACCCAGACATCTTTCATTTTCGTCACCCAAAATCTCCGATCATGCGAAAATGTCGTTCCCCATAGGAAATGCATTGGCACGAGCAAGGCTGTCTCAAATTAACTAAATAACTAATTATTTTATTAACCAATACACCTATATGACGTCGCTATCCATATAGATCACATAATCAGTGAAGGAATTTTGAAAATCGCCAAACTTTCGTCGTTATTCGACGCGGCGATATTTAATTTCGTTGACTCTCGTCAGGTCAGCCATCTTGGAAATGTCCGACGATGCCGCCTCTATGAGCCTATTTGAGGACAAATTTATGCGGAAATCTACCAAATAACATCTTTTTGAATCGCTGGAAGCCTAAATTATACTTATAATACCTCTCAGAGCAGCTTCATTATCTTTGAAAATGCCCCTCTGGGCCGTAATCGGTAGTTTTTTCTAAGCGAGTCACCGCCTGAAGGAAAAGTTGAAGGAATCTTAATGATTATCTCAATCCTTCTTGATTATGTTAATGTATCTTAATGGCAGGTCACGTGACCCTTCTACGACTTAACTTTAAATCGTTTATAACTCAGAATTTAGACAATTTTCACCAAGATGGCCACTACTAGACCTTCTTTCTTGTAAAACTCTAAATAATTACCAATTTTGAAGCGATTTTGAGGCTTATTTGGCCGAAAATGGAAATCGTTGGATGTAGGCTATTCCTCTGGGTATAAAAGGGACCCGCGTCGCGCTGGTCATTCAGATCAGACCAGGAGTTCGTGCAAGGAGGAGCTACGCCCGTTCTTCCATAGACTTTATACATCTCCAGCATTGAGCCTCTACCTCTACAGCCTTGGTCGTTACCAATTCTTCACATCTTCCATACTTCTGATAGAGAGTCAAATTGACTCTCCCCTCAGAGCTCAGGACTTCCGACATCCTCTTGGGACTTCTCAAACCTCATCGGAACTTCTGACATTCCAAAGAGATTTTACATTTCAACTCTACCTCGAACAACTATCATGGACCTTGACTACTGGTACCGGAACCAGACTTCAAACTGACGCCTGATTCTACCTATCGACGCCGAATTTCCGTCAAGTTCTCCAGAAATCGCAAGTCATCCAGCAGCGACTGCTGTTGCTGCCTTCTTACCCGCTGACCACTGGATGTGTCATAGGATGTGTTTCAAGCTGTGATTACAGGATCGTTCTCTCTAGGATGTGACCCGAGAACGAATCCTAATTTTGAGATTTTCTTGAAGAGAAAATTTTCAAATTTGTGTGTGTGTGCTTGTGTGAAACGGAGTTCCATGTTAACCTGGAATCAACTTTTAGGAAAGCTCTATGATTACCTAGAGCGGAACATTTTAAAAATTTTGTATCAATGCAAAATATTGGATGTACGAATGGGCTACTATCACTCAAAGGATTTTAAAACAGTGAAGCATGGAGACCTGTGGAGATGTGACTTTTTACTAAGCACATCAGGACACAATAGCCGTAAGTAGACCACTATGTACGCACCTCCGCTAGCTCTCACTGCATTTCACCATGTTCCAAGAAATTTCGATTTCTGTCCAAAAATAAACTACAAAGTTAGGATTTCTTTCAGACATGAAAATATCCACGTGTATAAGATTAGTAGACCGGATTTCCGGAAGGAGTGGCAGTAGGGAGGAGGAGAACTCGACAAATACCTAACACACTTGTATGCATGTATGTCTTAGATTCCCCCGCCGCTACAGCGGCTTACAAAATTCCATTTGCACAAAACATCATGTATTCTATTGTTAAAAATGTACTTATTGTAAATCTTGACTCTGCACGACTCAATAACGATCGTACATACCTGAACTGATACTTGGAGAATTCTCCTACCTTATTACTCAAGAAAATTAACTTTTTACGTCTAAAACCAGTCATATATGGTTACTTTTTCATTCTATCAACTTAGAAAACTTCAAAAACCACGCCCCGGCGTCTAAATGACGTCGTGATAACTTGCGTTTTTACCTCATCATCACCAAATCTTTGACTTTAAACTTGTGGAATAATTTTCCTGACGCTGAAAACAAGCCAATTTGCACTTGAGTTCAGTTTTTATTTAACCTCTCGCTTGCCAGAAACATTCAAGTCGAGAGTTGCTTAAAAATTTTGATATGCTCTACAGCCTAAATTTACCACGAGACTGACGTCCCCCATTTCTGACCAAAAACTGACCAGAAATAGTAAATAAAAATTCTAGTGAAAAAATCTCTAAAATTCCCCGTCATGTGGAGGAGAATCTCTGCTCAAATTCTCTACGAGCTGACTGCAAACTACAGTCGTATTTCCCAGAGGAAACAAAAAAAATGATTTAGAATTAATAATACCAGAATTGACGTTCTAAAATATCCGCCAGGAAGATAGGGTCTCATTTCTACCCAACTTTTGACGGAGAAAATTCCGTAGGATAACCATCCTTCATTATAAATTCTGGGTCGGTCGCAACTCTGGCGTACACGCCCATGAACAGAAGCCTCCCTGCCTAAATTTTAAGCACGGCCACGCTCGCGTCTACAAGCGACTTTCTGTTCTATTTACTACTAGTGCCAAACCTAGACACGTAAAAACTTCCTGTCAGACACGCCAATTCTAGCAAGAATAAGTTGCAAAAATTTCTCTTAGGCGGACAGAATTGTTCTGACGCCCGACGGAAGCATCCCTGTTGGAAGATACCAACACGGCCACGCCTGACGAGATAACTCGCCAGACGACTTTCCGTCCATCCCCTTCTTAAAAGATAAAAATACGGGGGAAATCACTTAAAAATAATAATACTCTGAAAACACCTGCTTAAACCTAAACTAATGTCCAGAGTGATGGTACAAAATACATTGCAAGCACAAGTCCTGAGTCAAAACATCATATACAAAGCAATCAAGGTACAATAAGAAACATGTTAAAACCTTTTCTGACGCAGAATACTTAAAATTATAAAAATACTGTCATTTTTCTCCTGACGCACCGAACACGCAAAGTCTGTATCCTTTAAACTCAAGTCCGTTTAGTAGATGCGTCAGGGAACCAATTTTGATAAATAAAAACTGTGAAACTAGTATAAAAAGAAAAAAACTCACAGAAAAAGTCCTCTGATAGAGTTTTTGGCGTTACCACCAATGTTCGTAATATACGCCTTTGAAGCCATGGTCTTTCTAATGTCCGTAGACTCATGACTTGCAAAATCTTAATATAATAAATATGACAGTATGTACGTCAGAACATAAAAAGAAAAATAGCAATAATCGACCCTGAAATACATGTTGACTCTTGTCACCGTCAGGCTGTCGCAACCCCTTTTGCTGAAAAAGAACTACAAGATTAAATGTTACTAACTAAACTTCTAAACTCGATGTGAGTGACGCCACAAAAATTTCCACCTTTGCGTCAGGCGCCCCACAGAGGCCAGCTAAAATACACAAGGGAACAGTAATGCCCTAATAAGAAAAATATCACCAAAAGGGTTGGTCTAGGACAGTCGCTGACGGTGTTTCTTGTTGCTTGCAAACCTAATCACTCCAACCTTCCTCGTAGCCCTGGTTGTCAAAGGCTGTGGATGCCATTTGCGTCCCCCAGGACACGTTGACCTTGGCTTTCTTGGCCGTAGCCCCGCCGAAGGCGCTCTCCTCACTGTTACAATGTACAAAAACAGAAGGAAAACATCCCTTAGAAAATGACTCTTTTCTTAATGATCGAGCAACAGAATCATGACTCAAACGATCCCATCAACAATAAATGGGCGTATAAATAATACATTTCAAACAGATTATGGCGCTAAAAAGTCTACCAATCTCCCAGGTTTCCCCAAGACAAACTTGCACATGTTGTTTTCCGTGACCTGCAGCCATTGCTGTCAGTGTCACACTTTCGTTCTGATTAATTTTACTCGAACCCCATTTTCTGACCTTATGCGTTCTGATTTTTACCATTCCTGACGGAATTTCTGTTCTTAATTTATAAAGACCCCGTGTATAACTCTTTCCGGACTTGTAACTTCCATTAATTACTTACTTTACAAAATCTACTCGATCTGCCGTGCGCAGATCAGCCCGAGGTAGGAGTCGTCCATCGTTGCCCTTATTTCGGGGAACTTCTTTCAACTCCCTAGAGGGCGTCAGGATTAAGAATATGGCGAAAGTGTCGCCATCTGCTAACGCCTCCTTCAGGTCCTCCTCGTCTAAGTTCCTGACGGGCAGGCTTGTTGGGAGCTGCACCTCCCTCTGTATCTTCCTAGCGGTGAAAACCATGTTGTGTGCCCACCGAACTTTGAGAAGGGACTTCCGACAACCTGGCTCCAACTCTGCTGCCAGTATTTTTGGGCTTACGAAGCTGTGTAGAATATCCACACTATGTCCTATTTGTACTAGATCAAAGTCAAACATGTCCTCCTTCCTCAGGAGTCGCAGAATAAGGGTATTGGCCATCTCTGCCTGCCTCTTATCTGGAGTCGGCAAACAGGGGGTACCTCTGCACCATGTTCGTTTTATGATTAAAGAATACAGGCACTTCAACACATACAGGCCCACTGCTACATAAATGCATATCTCAATCCAAGATGGGCCGGATGATGAAATATTGACAGTTTCGTAAATTACATTCTGTGGAGCCATGCCTGGCGTCGGTCCAGCCGTAACGCTCAATTCCTTGTTTAATTCTATGTGTTGAGCATTCAAAGATGAGATATTTATCGATTGCACCCTGGTGGCCCACGTGGCCGGCATGATTAGACGGTTAATTCTGTAAAACAAATACACACTCATTGCTAGTGAAACCAAGGAAATTATCAGGGATAAATAAGGCATTGAGGGATGAGCTGCAACGTCCGTTAATTTGGCGTGAATACTATCCCACATTGACGCCAATTTGCTGTCTGACTTTAGTAAATGTTTAACCAGGGTTTTTGTCCTGATCCCCCTCTGAATTATCTCTTGAGGAACATTTACTAACGCCTTTTCTATATCCTGGGCGCTAGGCAAGTTTAAATTAATTAGTCCTGGGCTCAAAGTCGCACCAGAGTATGCACTTATATCAATTTTGAAAGCCATCGCAAAAGGCAAATTAAACCCAGTTCTGATTTTTACCTGAGCTATCCTAATTTCACAAAACGGACTGTCTGCCAAAATTGACGCGTCCGGAAGGCTTAGTACGCACCCACACGGAATATTGATAAAGGTAAATACCGACAGAGAGACATTTTTCTCGCCCCCCTGACGGCAAACTAGAACTCCCCACAATCCCATATTAATTAAAATATGCTGATCGTTTCCAGCGCTTAAATGACGCTGTGGAGTTAGAGCATTTACGTAAGAGTGAAACACGCATGAATCATGCACCAACGTTGCCTCATCCAAAAATACGTTCCAAATGCATGCTGAATGATTCGCCGTGAAATACACCAAATTCCGGCCACAAACCACACTATCAGCAATTTCCTGACAGTGCGCCATATCCTCATGCGTCAGAAGCACATATGTGTCTCCCGACGCTGAAACAGCCAGATTGTGACCAAAATCCTGTAATTGTGTGTATCCAGTAGCATCACCTTCATGCACATGCATAGGGATAGGGAAAACTACGGGCTCATAAACTGAAAAGGTGTTATTCGAATAAGTAAAACTGATACTCAGTCGCAAAACCAAGTCTTTTTCACCACGCCTAACTTCCTTTACTTTAGCCCAGTCCTTCCACGTGCCTAAGGGAGTTGCGCTTGGCGCTTGTAAGCGCACTTGCGCGGTCAAATTTCTGACCGAGCTCAGAATATCCGACCAGGCCGCGGTTGAAACCGGTATTTTTCCCTCCTGAATCTGCGTCAAATCTTTTAAAATTTCCATAGCCGACTGTCTGTAATTTAACTGATCAGTGATATACACAAATCTTTCGAGCAACGCCACTTGGTCTCTAAAAATCTCTTCAGTGTAATTTTGAAATCCCTGTGTGGTGTTTACCGTTGCTCGAGCAAATTCCAAAACCTCCATGGAGAAATTGTGAAATACAGTTCGGACCTGCTTCACATTTCTCTTGGAGAAAGCCAAAAACTCATTACTATTTGTTGTTAGAAGAGCCAAAATTCTATCTCGATTTCTGTTGTTGACGGCCTCGGCTTTAATCCCATTAATTATTGTAAATTGGTTATTGTTGAGGGCGTCAATTTGCGGCTGAGTCGCAGTTCCAATTGCAATATTCAGGAAGTTTCCAGCAGGCTGGAAACCCCTGTTTCTTTTTGTTCTAGACTTTTCTACGGGGAAACTTTCTATTACGTTTAGTATTTGGTCATGCAGCATGTTATTGGCCTCGAACAATGCCGTCTCGACGCTGGACAGCTGTTGCGTGTCCAGACGTAATTCATACGAGACGTTCTGTGGCACGTCCGGGTGGGCCGGTGGAGGGAACTCATAAGGCACACGCAGATCTATTGCGTGCTCCTCCACCGAAATCACCAGTTTCTGATTCATCTCTCTAAAAATTGCACCGTAGTTCTGCCGGAGAACATAGTGGTCTGCCCTTGCCTGAACAATCAGGAGGCACAGACTTATCCTGCAAAATACCAGAAATAAAACAGAACCCTTAGCATATGATCGTAACAAGAAAATTCATCAGCAATTTCACACAAGGACTCTTTGGTCATTGTAAAAATTCCTCACCACGCCATGCTCCCGGGGAGCACAACGCCACTTTTCCTAATCCATGACTTAGAATCCGCGTAGTAAGTTTTTGCATCTATTTTTACTTGTTGAGCTTCAAGACCCTCATCAGGGTAAAACATGAAACGTGCAAAGGTAGATCTGAATCCCAAAATCACTTACCACAGTGTTTGAGTCATAATTTGCTTTATTGGGACAACTTATCGGACCTCTCAATACTTGACTCCCTCTCCGTGACGGTTGGATCAGCAAGGGCTCGATCTCGGCGCGAATTAGAAACCTCATGCCAGTCTAGGGCGGTTACATCCCAAGCCGGTAGACGGGGCCAGCGTCAGCTGCTCAGGTTCCCCTGGCGTGTTTGCCGCGCATCAAAATCTCCCGCCCGGTCTTGCGACCCTAATACGGACCCGAGAAAGCAATGAGGAGCTGTTACACCCCCCCCACTTATTCAACGTCAAACCCGTACTAGCCAACTGGGAATTACCTCTATCTGACCTTAGCAGGGTGCCCAGAGATCTATTCCTTATAAGGGTACCAAACCGTCGGGACCAACTGCAACAAGTAACGGCAGACTCTCGTCCACGATTACACGCCTTATTTGTGAATGTAGGTTTTTTGTAACGCCATCCTCACAGCGTGGCCTATCTCATTGCAGGTTGAGACCAAATTCCTGTAATGCAGAATTTATGGATAATTCATTAACCTTCACTTAACTTCAGTGAAGAACCTTTCTTTACAACCAACATCCCCATAATGCTGAAAATATGCTGATGAATTCTCCCACCAGTTCCCAAGACACCAAGTTATCCGTTTCCAGCCAGATTCCTACCCCAAATAGACACCGTCAGGTGCTGCCCCCCATGAGCAAACCTTGTTCATAGAACTAGCAACTTTCCTTAGGCATCCATTCGGTGTGACACCCATGCCCAAACATGGCGTCGAATGGCTTCCCTTCTCGAGTTTGGAATCTGTGTTGAGCTGGTTAAACCCCTAAGTATTTTACATTCTCGTCTGTTCCATGACTACGGGAACACCACGCCATATTTAAGCATCAGTATAGATGTTGCTAAGCGCACTGGTTATTTTATTGCTCGCTTAGTCTGATACTGTGGCGTGCGCCCGTAGCTCACTACATTCCCGACTCACCTGAATTATTGCTTTCTAAAAATTGCACCTCGCTTCTGCTCCGATGTTATTTTCAAGTCTTAGTCACGAGTTATAAGTCGGCGCCCTGTCTATCCCACTGGAGTTCTCCTGAATCCAGTTGCATACCCATTTTTGTGCGTCAGAATTCAGTCTTGTTACAACATAAATCTGTCTTAAGAACTAGCTCATGGGTTATTATCGTTTCCTTTTTGCCTTACTGATAGTTAGCTTGGGCTTGCGACCTGGATTACGCTTGGTCGGTACCGGCTCTATCTGAGTTTGCTCTTCAGGAAACTTTTCCATGAGTCTTTCCATGAACCTATTATTTTCGACTGCAGATACTTTCTTTACCTGTGTGATATTCACGCTCTTACCCATCATCTTTCCAGTACTGAGCTGTTTTAGACGGACCGTGAATTTAGATGGAATATCTACCACTAGCCATGGACCAGTGTAGGCGTTCTGCAGCTTCATACTCGTATGTTTTTGGAGTAATCTGTTTATTTTAACGTATACAATGTCACCCAATTTAATATCGTGATCTTTAGCTCCCTTATCATGTCTTGACTTCATCTTCTCTTGAGCCTTCTCCAAATTGACAGCTGCTTGTAAAGCTGCCTTAGACTGAGTATTTACAATATCCAGCAAATGGGCTGTAATAGGACGAATTTCTTCGTCCACATTTAATATTGCCGCCTCCGGCGGCGTCACCGCATTTTTACCAAATACTAGTAAATATGGAGAATGACCCAAGCTGTTAGAATCAGAGATATTTAGGGCAAAAACTACCGCCGCCAAGTATAAATCCCAGTCTCGCTGGTACTTTTGTACATACATTTTTATTGACTGAACTAAACTTTGGTTTTGGCGTTCTACCTGACCCTGTGTAGTAGGTTTCCAGCTACTACTGAATACCTGCTGTATTCCAAAAGCCTTACAAAAAGATGTGAAAATTACACTACGGAAATTTGAACCATTATCACTGAAAAGCTTATTTGGGATTCCCACGACGCACAAAATGTTATTGAAAAACTCTTGTTTCAAAGTTGTGGCGTCAATGGCATGGGTTGCCCAAGCAAAACAGTACCGACTATATATATCCACTACTACGTGAATATATTTTCGGCCAGCGTTTGACTGAGTTATTGGTCCAATAGTGTCAATCATTAAACAAGACATGGGTGCCGGTGCTGGGTCTCTCAGTGCCATAGGCAATTTATATGGATGTTTTGATTTCTTATTCCTTAGACACTGATCACAAGTCCCCACATAATCAACGATATCTTTTGTCATTAGCGGCCAGTAAAATCGTGCACTTACTACGCTCAATAAGCGCACTGACCCCAAATGACCTGCCATAGGTCTATCATGTAACAATTCTAGTACAGGCCGAATACAGGTGCCTGGCAACACTATTTGATAGAGTCTTGCTGCATCCCTAATTTTCGTACCTGTAGGCAGTCTGCATAGCATACCCGAATTCACAAAAAACTGATCATGTGTGAGTAAAATCTGTCTAGCCTTCGCCGCATCCTTAGGCAGCGTTTTGGAGCCAATGTAGTCTAATATACCAGAACAGAACTCGTCTTCCCACTGGGCTTGTATAAATTCGTCCTGAGACAGAGGCATCCCCAGTTTTTCTTGTAAGTCACCGAAAAATGCTCTGTCAACTTTAGGTACTTCATTAGCTAACGCCTTTCTTTTAGCCACAGCCCTACTTGGTTGGGCGTGCGACTTGGCTATCCCTGATTTATTCACTGTTTTTGTTTTGAATTTCGGGGTTCTTATTTTAGCTGCTATTTTCCTGTCTTCCCTCAATTTCTCAGATATTGCAGTTTTCTGCTTAGTAGACTCCCTTGTCTGTGCCACGTTTATAGTGTAAAACGATTCTTTCTTACCAGCAGGGCGTCCAAATCTCTGAAAAACCGGTTCCAACACAGCTACCTTCTCATTACATGAATCCCCACATACAGAAACACTAGCCAAATGATGAACAAGCTCCTCCTTCCCTGAATTGATGTGAATAAAAGGTATCGTTGTGTCAGTAAGTGTCTCTACTAACACTGATCTTACTAATCCATCCTTAACTCTGGGGTAGGGGGTTCCACCTTTCCATCCTTTGAGAATCGGCCTGTTGTGGATTTTTAAGATGGGATAATTCTCACAACAATCGTCCTCATTGAATGGTTTGACTACATCAATAGGATTGAAGGTCACGCCCTTTTTCTTTGGGGCGTCCAATCTCTCCTTTTGCTCCTTTATTGAAAGAGGGTAATCTCGTCTACTTAATGAATCTGGGACCAGATTTAATTTACCTGCTACAAATTTAATCTCATAGTCGTACTCCATTATCTCTTCCAAAGAGCGGTACATTCTTCCAGATAGGTCGCGTTTAGAATTTAGAGCCAACAGGGCCGCATGATCGGTGTAGATAGTACATCTATTCCCTAAGAGATAGTGCCTAAATTTCCTTAATGCGAATTTAATTCCAAGTAATTCCCTGTCAGTAGTTGAATATCTCGATTCACATGGCGTTAACGCCCTACCTGCAAAGGCTACTGGTCTAAAATTTCCCTCATTATCCCTTTGACTGATGCACGCCCCAAGCGCAGTGGACGAGGCGTCACTTGCGAGCTCGAATGGCTTCTTATAGTCTGGATAATGTAGTAAAACCTCTGTACAGATAGTTTTCTTAATTTTATCAAACGCTTTCTGACAATTCTCGTCCCATTTAAAATCCACACTCTTCTTCGTCAGATGATAGAGTGGTCCCATAATGTTTGAGAAATCAGGAATAAACGACCTATAGTAATTAGCCAGCCCGTTAAACGCCCTTACTTGCTTAGGCGTCTTTGGCACTGGATAAGTTTCTATGGCTTCTACCTTATCTTGGTTAGGTTGTAAACCTCTGGAAGTAATTTTGAATCCTAAGAACGGAACTGAGTCCAAGCCAAAAAAACATTTCTCCCTTTTGAATTTAATATTGACTCGCCGGAATGCGTCAAATACCTGCGTCAGGTGTTCCATGTGTAACTTCCACGTTTTGCTGGCTATCAAAATATCATCTACATATGGCAATGCAGATGGTACTGACGCCAAAACGTTATCAATAACAGCATGGAAAGCCTTGGGCGATGTTTTCAATCCCATCGGCATGCACTTATAAACATAAATTCCGTCACACGTGCTTATGGCTGTGTGTTTCCTGTCTCTTTCTCTAATTTTAATTTGGTGAAAACCACTTTGAGCATCCATCTTGGAAAAGTATTTGCCTTCTAATTCACCGACAGCCTCAATAGTTTCTTCAGCACTAGGAAAAGTTCTGGCCTGGTCCTTTATCATAGAATTCAGCAACCTAAAGTCCGCGACAATTCGCCAGGCTTTGGCGGCGTCAGGACCGGTTGCCTTTTGCACCAAAAATGCTGGTGAGGCAAATTCCACAATCTCGTCCGTTTTCTCTAAAACTCCCTGGTCCACATGTTCCTTCAACAATTTTCTCATAACCTCCTTCATTTTAGGATTTAATCTGTAAGGGTGCATTGCCTTAGGCTCATAGTTCTTTTTCAAATCGATTCTATGTTCATAACCATTGGCACTGCCTATTTTCATATCCTTCCCAACAAAAACATCCTCCCTTTCTTCTAGAAATTGGATAATGTCGTCCCTCTGTTGAGAGTCTAGATTTATGCCCAATTTATATTGTCTATTTTCAAAATATTCCCCTTCAGTCGATTTTCCAGTTACTATGTCCAGTCTGTCTGATTTTAAATCTGAAACATAGTCAGTAGGTGTGTCACTGTCTGAAAAACTCCTAAGTCGATCTGTGTTATTTTCCACTATATTGTCATTTTCCAATTTCGTCAATTCCTTAGACCCCTTCCCATTGGAGTCATTCGTGTCCTTGTCATAGTCCATCGGAGCAAAGTCATTTTCATCTGCTACAGTATACAAACCGAGTATTGAACCCTTCTTTACACTGTACCAAGCCGTACTTGAGTTATATACACAAATTCTGATCTTATTGCTTTGGGCGTCCGGCTTTACTAACGCCCTTTTTACCAAATACGGGACTGGTACCTGTCTCTTGGCATTATCTGTGACTCCCACTGTATCAGAGATATCTTCAGGAGCCACTACTGAATTTGTGAAATAGAATTCCGAGCTAGGTGGGATTTTAAAATTTCTGTCTGATCTTATGGCATATACCCCATTCCGATCTAAATTGAAATTTATCTGAGCTCGAAACCTTCTCATGAAATCAACCCCCATTATCAGAGGGCAAGTTAAATTTGGTACCACATCAAACCAATGTCTAAAAGTACGCCCATACATAGTTAATCTCAGACGCACCTTCAATTCTATTTGGCGGGAAGAATTATCAGCCATGAAGATTCTTTTCCTGAATTTCCGGATAGGGATGTCCCCAATTTGTGCAATTATACCTTTAAACAAAGTCTCACTAACACATGTGCAAGTCGCCCCAGTATCAACCAAAAAGGGAATATTGGTAAACTTACCCACGGTAGCACGCACAAATCCGTCCTTCACTGGCAGTCTGATTCTGTCTACACGCTCGTTTTCCTCCTGAAAAAGAGTGACTAGATCATAAGAGTCACCCTCCACATTGTAAAAACCTTCAGCGGGGTCCACAGAATGCTCACTAGGGATTACACGCCCTTTACCATCCACTCTGGACAATCTCCCAACTCTATTCTTTCCCACCATGCGTCTTCGGCGCAATGACATTTTATTCTTCATCATTGTTAACATTGGTTTTCTTCCTGCTTGGAGCAGGCGTGAGTTCGCGCTTTACAAGTTTTTGCTTGCGCTTTTCTGAAGTGGTGGCACCTTCATGGCCCGATTCCTCTGCCTCTGTCTGCGTTTCAGCTCCTGAGCTTGGCTGGCTCTTTGGCTTAGGCTTAAACCACTTCTTCTTGGGGGTACTTGACGTTCCACAATTACCACACATATGAGTACCTGCCTTTGGCGTCACTGACTCTACACTGCTGTCTCTCTTTATGAATTTCTTAGTAAAAGGCTTTTTGAAACTCTTCTTCTTGAAAGACACTTTCTTGTCTTCGTCGTCAGTAGTTTCCCCAGCTGCCATGTTCTTTAACAGGTTGATTACCGCCGTAGTAGAACCCTGGTGCTCTTCCTCTTTAGCCTCATCACTAACAGCATGGCGATTCGCCGCCTCCATGGCCTCATCCAAGGTTTTCGGATTATCGGCCATGACTCTCTTTGACAAACTGGGCTTAAGATTTGTTATGTAAAACTTCATCTGTGTCTTGTCATCGACACCAGACTTAGCCAAAAGTAGATCCATTTCGGCATCGTACTCTTGTAAGGATTCATCTTTGCCCTGTCTGCGGCTGCTGTAGTCCTTCATGCGTTCGTGATAGGACAGCTTCTTAAACTTTTCCAGAAATTTTCTTTTGAAGGTCTCAAATCCTGACGTAGGATTCCTCGACCTATACTGTTTATAGAAATCTAGGGGCTTACCCTTCAAAAACTTCTTTATTCCCTGTGCCTTCAGTGAGCTAGACGCCCCCAAGGAATCAGTATATTCCTCGTAGTCGGCCAAGAACTGCGCCGCCGACATTAACGTCGTTGGCGCTGAAAATTTCTCGGGCGGTGCTGCCAGTGTTTTGGCGACTGACGCACTATCTTTTGTCACCTGTTTCACCGCCCTGTTGCTGATCATTCTGAGATGATTTTTGCTGTCTTTCTCGTCATCTGACGATGACGAATCCGTCAGCCAATCATCCTCCCATTCATCTGAATTGTCATCCATCTGTTTTTTCTGGCGTGACCTTCTGTGAGCTCCCATGGGCATCTGTCTCGAGTGCCTGACTCTGCCCCTTTTGAACTCGTCATCGCCAGGGTCTTCCATCTCCCATTGGCGTTGGACAAGATAATCATTGTTCTGACGCCCCACAGATCCTATTTGCCCATGTGTGTTGTAACCTGGACCTTCTTCCACATGTACACGTGTGGGCCTCGGCCTTATTGGGCTTATTCCCTGCACTGGGAAGGGATCTCTGGAACTTTCTCGTCCTATAGACTGCTGTGGGACATACACACTGTGCCTACTCACGCTTTGATAACCATCCAATTTAAGAGGCGCCGTTGGCCTTGGAATTTCTCGTCCCAAGTCTCTATTGTACGCCGGCGGTGGCGTGTTTTGAGGGATATCCAACCTGTTGTTTAATCCTCTTATAGATGGTGCTGGAGGCATAGCTGTTCTGTAGATGCTACCATATGAATCGTTTATGTCAAAGTGTTGACCTGTCTCTTCACCTGGGAACTGTTGTGGCCGCGGCAATTCGTGCTGGATTGTCTGAGTTGGTCTATCCATAGTGGGCACTTTCGGCGTAGGTTGATGCACTGCCTGAACTTCCAGTAGTCTGTTTCTTATCTGCAGCTTTCTTATTACTTCCCTAAGCTCGTTCACCTCCTGCCTATGGTCTATCTCCATCCTATCCAGTTCCATTGTACAGGTATGCACCAGTTCATCACTTTTGTACCTGCACATATCTAACTCTTGCCGCACAACATTGTTCTGAGTCTCCAAGTCAATCCGTTCCTCTCTGAACTGTTGCAATTCACATTCCAGATCTTGAGCCCTTTTCTGCTCAAACAGGATCAGCTCATCCCTCCTCTTTAGTTCCTGGATGTACTTTCTTTGAGGATCCATCTGTGGCACTGCACCTGCTCCTTCCAGGTGCATTGTAGCGTACGTTCTGAATCTGTCTCCTGCAGATTTTGCCTCAGGCACACCACCGGTCGCACCTAATGCTTCAGAACCCCTACCTTCACTATCCTCTTTCGACGCCATTATGTTTTCATAAGTCTTAGCAGGCCTGTTTACCTTCAGGGTGCCATCCCCATTCACATTAGAGAGACTCCAATCTGAGAATGAAGATAGATCCAACCGATCACGTTCCCTATTGTTCTTTGTTTGTGGGACCGTCAAGTGATCTTGTTGGTTTCCCTCACTCTCATAGCCCCTTCTATTGGGATCCTCCCTGAACTGTTCTCTGCCAGAATTGTGATGTTTTCCTGGCGTCAGCACTGACTTATACTTGGATCCCGACAGCGTGGATTTCTGAGAATCCCCGTCGTCGTCATCCGGACCTTCTTTTAGGGGACCTACAACACCAAAGCCCCCCGCCAGCTCATTGTCTCTTTGCCAGTGTCTTAATTCCTCCAACTCTGGATATTGTACTTTGGTAGGAGTACCCAAAATATCCACAGCTAGCGCCCCTTCATCCCCTTCTGTCTTGACTTTCTTATCTGCAATTGGGGTTGAAGTAGAGGGTTGGACGCCCTCAGCCGTTGATGTTGACGGTTGGGCGTTCTGACGCAATGCTCTTACTTGGTCGTGAAGGAGTGGTTGCTCTTGAATTTCATTTTCTTCGTCCATTTGACCACGGGGAAGCTGTACTTTAGCTAAATAGTTTCCCCCACTCCTTAGACGTTTCCAGACATCAGAAAACATGTACCCCGGTCTAGGCTTCTTTGGGGCCCTTGTCTTCCGGGTTCCCATGATGGACATTCATGGTTCCCCTAAGTCCTCCAGGCTATACATATACACTACACATATGAGATCGATGGTAATGATCTCACTTTCCCATCCCCTGGATTCGGCACAACTTGATAGTTTTTAAGCTTTAACATCCTTTGTTTCGGCCAATTCAGCATCCCAATCTTCGCCTAACCAAACTGATGGGTCAGAGGCGGGTATTTCGGTCACCTGGATATTATGCTTAACATTATACCAATAGTTTTCCACAAAGTTCTTAGTGATAGCCTCCAAGATAATTTCTTCCTTCTCCTGTTCTGAAAGAACTCTCTGGGCTGTTGTGATGGCCATGGCGAGATGCCCTGTGTAGTTGGATGTAGTTGGATGTCTGTCTTTCAGTCACTCTGTGTAGGAGTCTGTTGTATCTTCCTCCCACTTGACTGCTGCTTACTCCTCTCAGGTCTCCTTACACCCAGAGAAAGCTGGCTTGCTTTTCCCAGGTGGGCTATCTTTAGCCTCCCTGACTGGAGCTTCTCTACTCACCAGGTAGTGGAAAGGTTTGCTCAATTTCAGCAAACTTTCCACCCCTTAAGTTAGGGGATAATTCGTGTACAAAATACACAATTAACCACGATCTTAATTGGCTTCTCCACCAGTGATATAATACTGTGTGTCCCCAGTATTAATGCTACAATAAAGGTAATAGTCAATAGACTATCCTACAGTTTAAATTTTGAATAGATTCGGTGAGAGAGAAGAAGTGCAGACACGGCGACTGTAATATCATAAGTGAGTAGAGACGAGCCCACTCAGTGTATTTATTCCAAGGTTCTAGTGCTGCCCGCGTGGACGCAGCCACGCCCCAGGCCTCCCGAGCCTTCCCAGAAACCCACTACTGTAACACCCGCCACTATGAGATAATTGGTTTGGTGGACAATAGAAAATATAAAAGTGTGCCAAAGTAGATTTTTTCTATTCATTTCCAATTCAACTTTCAAATGAATATATATATATTATATGTTTCTATATAAAGGAAATAAAACAATATGTCACTTGACTACGTCAAATATAATGTCGCGAAATTCACAGAGACCTTCGCAAACTTGTTTTTGTTTTTGTTTTTGAAATGGCCTTTCGTGAACTTGATTTGATGTAGCATCTTAATGTTAAAAATGTAAGTCCAATCTTCTACTGAACAAAGATACACTTCATATTGTAAATCATTTATAAGTAGGTTTGTCTTGAAATATGGGGAAACGAATGTGAGAAAGAATCCTATATATGTATAGTATCAAATGATAAATGTGATTTGTGTTGTAAGACGTTCATACATCTGTGATGAAATATCTGCTACTTAAGTTGATTATATGAAATAAAGGAATAAACTCCTACATGCAAACCTAGACCTTGTATTCTAATTGATGTGCAGTAGCCCTGTAGATGTATTTAGAGGCACTAGAACTTCCATTAGGCACCTCAGTAAGGAAGGGACTTCATAATCAACCATTGGGAGGGGAGTGCAAAAATAGATGCCCCCCTCTCCCCTCCTCAGAGTCTGCACAAAAAAAGGTGGCCCCCACTTAACAACGATGTTCACTTCCTGAGTGCCCAACTTATAGTGTCTTTATTTCTATCTTGGATTCCTGAAGTTCATACATTTCCTCGTGCTCCGCCCTGTGGGGCTCAATGGTACTATATACTCACTAGTCATGCCAACATCTCAGCTGCATCGTCTTTGCATTGACAACCAGAAAAAGATCGGCAACTATAGAACTAATTTTCTTGCTTTGCACCGATGCAAAATCACATCGCCAGGAAATATCAAACATGTTTGATGTTCATCGCTACCCTAACCGATGCAATTTTTACATTGCCCACTCAGCGCTGATTATCACGGGCTATTGCCAAAGGCATAGCGATGACATCTGATTGGCTTAGGTCTCGTTGGACCAATTAATCAGGTTAGATTAGAGATCCAATCAGCCACAGGATAACAATGACAGACAAATTATTAAAACGAGGCTCAGAGTGACCACTGCCACTCTGACCAATCTCTTTGGGTGGTGATCAGGTCATGGGGTTATCTCCCCTCCCCTCTCCCTCCCACTCTTTAATCAGTATTCCCCCCCTCCCCTGACCGGGCGGTCAGCCCCTCCCCTCCCTTCCCATGTGATCGACTTTGAGATAACGGTCAGACCTGGACCTCACCTGTACCTTTGAACTTTGGAATGATAAGAAATCCGCGAGCGTTGTGGCGGTAAGAAAGTGTAGGTAGCCTTCTGGCCGGTAGGGGCGTGACGAATGTGGGGGCTGAATGAGACAACTTTAACTTCACAAATTAGACAATTTATGCTTGTCAATTTTACAACATGTTGATGCAAAGACGATGCAATAAATTTTGCAAAAATCTTATCGACTACCTCATCGCCAACGCATCGCCAACGCATCGCCAACGCATCGCCAACAATTTTTTTCACAGTGGCCGGATCGCTTTGGCGATGAAGTAGTCAATAAGATTTTTGTGAAATTTATTGCATGGACTTGCTATGCCTTCGGCAACAGCCAGCGATGACCGGCGATGAGTGGGCAATGTAAAAATTGCATCGGTAAGGGTAGTGGCGATGAGAAGTTGTTGAGATTCCACATATAAAAGCATGAAAATTAGTTCTATAGTTGCCAAACTATTTTTCTTTGTCGATGCCAAGACGATGCCACCACCGATAACCCTCCTCATCAACTTGCATCACCGGCAATTCCATCAACTTTGCATCAACACCATTTTGTTGACATTGGCCAAACCGCTTTAAGTTCTGAATTCGGCCCCTCCCTGGGACCAGCCTAGTGCTACCTGAGTTACAACACAAGTATTGTTATTTCTGTCATTTTCATTTTCATTATATTACAAATGTATATATAGAATAATAAAAAGAACTGGAGATCTTCTTGGCTTCTTTTAATTCCAATCAATATAATATGCTACATCCCAGCCTGCTGAAATGGTTCAACAATTCCTGATTTTGTCTAGTATTATGTCAATAATACAGCGAAGTAAAAGGAGGTGACAAAACAAGGAGTATTGAGCGAGTTTAATTCAGCGTGAAAACTTTGCATGAATCTTTATCTTGGATCAGAAAGGTGTAAGTAAAGCTGGATATCAACATATATGAGTCAGATAGTCAGGGACACAGGACTTTACGCTTATTCAGACACCAATATGGCTTGTGCTACCCATATTTTTTCCTTTATTTTTTAAAATTTCTATTCACTTAAAGGCTAAAACATTTAACATCGACAAGAATTCAAGTATAAATACGTATTGTCCTCCATGGGCATACTTCATACATCAATAGAATATTATATTGCACGGAAGTCTCATGGCTAGAACTAGACTCTGTAGGTCAAAGTTCTCAGTGAATATTTATTAGTGGAAGTGAATGATGGGAGGTGTTTGTGGTTAGACCAAAGGATAGCTAGCTTGTGTAGCGATTCCACAGTTGTTATGCATGTTCCTTGACATCAGGATATAGCCTTTGTCTCCCCAGCTCTTGCCCCAGCTGAAAGAAAATAGAATATATCAAGCATTAGCATCAGCATTATCATGTTGTATGGGTCAGATTTTCAAAAAAAAAGTGCAATAGCAGCTCTACACATTTAGGAAATTCTTCTAAATTAGGCTGAAAAATTAAGAATACCGGGTATATCTAAGAATATTTGGTATCGCATTGATTTAAACTATCTGTTTTGTTAAGTTAAACTGCATTTTGAAGCTGTTTTTTTGTCTTAAATGTGGGTTATTTGAGATGATTGGTGAAGGCGAATTGTACATTATCTGAAAATCTGACCTATATAGTGCACCGGCTACCGTAGGATTTTTGCAACTAACAACCCTCCAAAAATGTTATTCATCAAAATATTGTGAGGAAAATCAACTACGAAATTGAAGTAAATTCAATAAATTGCCTATGTATTGTATAATATGTAATGAATGGAATAAATTACCATCTAATCTACTAAATATCGAGTCCAAATACAAAGTGAAATGCTATTTCAAGCTAAAAAATATTTCAAACTTTGATTTGTAAGATATGTCTCTATAGCATAGAATACCAACTCCAACCTATCTTTTTCTGAATCATAAGTTTTACAAAATAACAGAACTGCCTCACCATCGCTATTAATAACTGATAATTATGTACTGATCAGTAAGTTGTCATCTGAGCCAAATTTCTCTGACATATGCCACTTATCCTGAATAAATGCTATTTTAAAAAATCAATTAGTTTCTGCTGTTTTTTCAGTTAAATGCCTGCACTTAAGTTCTCAGAAATAAAAATGGTATGTCAGTGATTGGTCTGCACTAATGGATTTTCTTAGAAATGCAAAGACATTAAATGAGCTGTCTTGAAATTTAGTACATGTATTAATACGACCTCATGGACTAGACATTAAAAAAATCAGAACATTCCAACAAAGAGATCTTGTAAATAATTTTGTGACTTGTGAATTATTTTCCTGGAACACATCAGATATATTTATGTACAATGTAGAATACCTGGGTCAGATTAACAGAAAATGTACAATTGGCAGCTGTACACATTTAGTAAATTCAGCTAAATTAGGCTGCAATTTGGTCAACACTAGGTAAATTCGAGTATATTCGGCATTGCATTGATTCTAGCAGTCTGTTTGGTTAGCTTGAACTGTATTTTGAACTTTATTTTCGTCTGATATTCATGTTCTTGAGAAGATTTGTGAAGGCCAATTGTACATTTTCTGGTGACTTCACCCACCTGTTCTTGACGATCCAGTAAGCCTTGCCCTCCTTGGTACCATATCCCACCGCCAGGACTCCATGATCCAGACGTACACTGGAGCACTTCTTGCTGTGGTAGACGCCATGTTTGTAAAACCTGAAAGTAGCAAATTCATGACTTCAAATCTGGCTAAAATGAACATGTTGTTATGCCAAAAAATAGGTGTTTCCGATTTACCCCCCCACACACACACACACTACCTAGAAAAACCTTCCCCTACCTAAAATGTGTTTTACCATACCTGATTTATCTTTTACCATATTTTACTTTTGGGTTGGTTTTTTTTACCAAAAATAGCTTATAAAAGCAGGAAAACGGGTTTTCCTAACCCGGAACTGTCCAAAAGCACATTCCCCATGCTTAAAACAACTATTGTTATAAAGTAGACATTTTTCCCAGTTCCTGGGAGGTGGTTTCCAAAAAACAACAGTATCCACCCCTCCGTACCTAAATTTTTAGCCAGATAAATCGAAAACACAACTATATTTTTTTGCCTTATCATTTATTCTGTATTGAGTTTTTTAAAGCATGATCATGCTTTAAAAAACTCAGATAATTTATCCCAGTGAGAGTCTGTACCATATACATGAATAAATCAGTTGGATAGATATTGACCAGTCGTTCACTTGTGTTCTCCGAGTTGCTCATAGATGATTAAAATAAAGATATTATAAGACCTTAAGAATAGTGATGGGAACAAGAGGGACATTTCTAGCTGTGAAAGCCCAGGTGTACAACCAGTGTACAAAGTTCTTGCTGCCAAACTTTCACCCACTATTACCTGAATGTCATTGTACTGGCGTCTATGGCAACTGAAATGGGTCCCACAGTGCTCACGGCAGCCTGCAGCCCCTTCTCGCTGTCTCTCGCGATGTCCACGTGACCAGTACAGTTGGCGCCATGAACCAGTTTGTGCAGTCCTCTCTTACATTTACCATCCTATAGAGAATAAATGAAACTGCATATTTTAATAATTCACATCAAATATAGGAGTAGTGAACTTACAACCCTGTATCCACAGTCTTATGTCCTGCACACACACAGCCGATTTGTCTCCCGATTGCCCCCCGATTTTTGTCTCCCGATGAATCTCAGGATTTCATTTCCAATCCTGGTTCATGTTATTTAAAAAACATGAACCAGGTTTTGAAATTAAGTCATAGGATTCATCGGGAGACCCAAATCGGCGGGCAATCGGGAGGCAAATCGACTGTGTGTGTGCAGGGTCTTATTTTTTTTATTTTTTTAATTTCCATTACGGCCAGACAATTAAATAATGTTCACATGTAAATTACACTACGTCCATCATGGATATCCTAGAGTGTTGCCGGTTGCATTGAAACTAACTTGAAAGATGTTCTTTAAAAATCGCCAATAAATTATCAAACCATTAGACATTGTAAATCACACAAGCTTCATTCAGAATTTTCGGCCAATTTTTATCATGCACATGTATAAAAACATAAGAACACTCCCTTTACTCTATCTCGTCAAGACAAGTAGTTACACACTGGCTCACTGAAGGTCAACTTCCGGTCATTCTTCAGCTGACCACTAGACACTGAACTGACCACACGGTGTTGTTCCCACCTACCTCCTTTTAATCAGTAAATTGACTTAGCTGGGCTTAACGAATTCCAAATGCATTTATTACAAATTAAATAACAATTATTTAATTCATACCAACCAGAGAAAAAAGATAAACAGGTAGAGAGAGAGAGAGAGAGAGAGAGAGAGAGAGAGAGAGAGAGAAGACGAAGAGGAAGAAGAAGTCGAAGAGGAAGAGTGAGAACTTACATAGGCCTAGTCATATTTCAAATCATGGAGCATTGAAAAGTCAAATAATTATGTGTCATACAATGATGAGTCAATGCACTAACTCCCTATTTCAAGAGCGCAACACTTTGATGACATATTCCCCGTTGCCATACGCACAATCTACAGTTATACACATCACTTAAATTCTGCTAAATTAGAATGAAAAATGCTAAATACTGAGTATATCTGAGTGTATTCTGTATTGTGTTCATTCAATAAATCTGTCTGGTTATGTTAAACTGTATTTTGAACCTGAATTTTGTCTTAAATTTGGGTTATTTGAGAGGATTAGTGAAGGTCAATTGTACATTTTCAGGAAACTTCACCCGTATATGTTACAAAAAGCAGCAATATTAAATTGGCTAGGGATGTATGGATCCATATAAGGAGGAAGCATCAGGTCAGTGAACCCGTCCTGGGTATTGAGTTACTAATGACTTTTTATTACTTCCTCAATACATGAAGCAGCCCATATCTACTACATCCTTTATTACTCTTCTTTGATTAGATGGCTGACTCCTATCTGCATATAAGGCCTCTTATAATAGGCACATCTCAAATATCACAGACCCTACACTGACATTACATTGTTCTTATTGTGGAAGCTTATGAAAACCTATATTCAATAAATTAAGGGCATTTATATCGATCAGCTAGGAAAGGGAAAGATGCAAATGTTGGGCCTGTTGCATAAATTTGCAAGAAGAGAATTGATATAGATAAAGGCAGAGAATGGGTATAAATGATAAATGGGGCCCTGATAATATAGGGCCTGTTGTTTGCTGCCTGTTGTTTGAATCAATGAATTAATATTTATAAATGAAAGCAGAGAATCGATATAAATGAATACATTTTTAGTTTTTCATTATTTGCGTTTGTAAAAATGCATATTTTCGTGTTCCTTCTATCAATCAGTTCCTTCTATATTATATTTATCTGTCTAGTTTAAATCGGATATCAAACAACACCTTTCTATATCAGATCCTTCTAACAATATGAGATTGGTGAAAAGATCCTTGGATCTATCTATGAATAAATGTTGTTCAATATAGATAGATGGCAGATTTTAACTTAATCCACCCCAGCATGCATTGTAATAGACATGCGCAGTGAGACATGCAAATCCTCTATTAACAAACATCATATTTCAATATATATCCCAAGTTTGGGAAAGCTTTGATAATTTTGGAAAATGCCTGACTTCGTATAATCCTTTTTCTCTCCCTGACACATTTCGATATCTTAAAGCTATAAACCAAATTGTGGTCCAAATTTCAGATGAATCAATATAGCAAATACGAAATCATATAATCCATGAGATAAAATTTAAAATAACAAGTAACAAAACATTTCAATGTATTCAACAATTATCTTAAAATTATACTGAAATACTGTAAAAAAGAATAGAATGATTACAACTGGTCAGAAGTTGCCTGTCTGACTCATGGTCCATATCTTAAGAACTGGGCTATTAATATTTTTACCAATATGCAATTAATGGTAAGAAAAGCATATAATAGATAGCATAAAATATGATATAACAAATTAACAAAACATTTCAATATATACAATTTTATATTCACAAAATTGTGAAATTACACTAAAATGATGTAAAATAGAATATGATTATAACTAGTCAGAATTTGCCTATCTGACTCATGGTCGTCCAGTCTAGGCCCAAAGTTGAGACAGTCCCTTCAAACGAAGGGAAAAGCCTCTCCCCTCAAACCACAAAGTGCCATTATAATTCCATTAAGACCGCAAAATGTTATCATATTCCCATTAAAACGCCGAGTTCTAGGCAGGGATACCAATTAACAAAGTAGGCTGACATACCGTTCTTATCTGATCTGAGGGTTTGGACCTAGAGTGGGTCCATATCTTAAGAACTGGGCTATTAATATTGTTATCATAATACCCTGGCTGTGTAGGGGTAGCTGCCTTCTGTAGAGATGCCGTGCAGTTTGACGTAGTTAAAAGCCTGATCCATAATTCCACCTCCGCATCCATCATTCCCTTAAAGCAAGTAGTGGAAGAAATCAATCTACAAGTCAAGACACCCCGAGTATGCATGGGTCAGATTTTCAGAAAATGTACAATTCGCCTCCACCAATCCTCTCAAATAACCCACATTTAAGAAGAAATGAGCTTCAAAATGCAGTTTAACATAACTGAACTGATTCTCTCAAACAATGTGATACCAAATATACTCAGATATACCCAAAATGTATCATTCTTTTAACAGAATTTAACAGAAATTACTAAATATGTAGAGCTGCCAATTGTACATTTTCTGAAAATCTGACCCATGCGCTTGGCGGTCCCTCAGTCACACACATAGCTTTTTATATTAATACATGTCTCTCCCTAGTGTACTTAAGCTTTCAGTGTTATTAATCGCTCATGCAATCCTTCTTATCGTTAACTCTGTGAGAAGAACAGAGAAAGAACCTTTTGAAGGCCTTTGTGTATACATATTGTTGCCTAGAAATGCACTTGAAATTTAAAAAGAAAAAAATATGATTTATAATGCTTTGGTTTCGATTAGATGCTTCGGGGGGAATTTCAACTGTTAGAGGCTTCAATGACATGGATTTGGGGACGACAATTCATCTGATAAATAATTATTTGGCGATATATTCTATGACAATTCCTATTGATTTTATTGATGTATAATGTATGTGTACATACCGGTATGTAAATAATATCGGAAATACACATTTATGCAAAAGGAGAGGAAAGATAAGTACTCATATCCTTGTCCTATCATATCACTGATAGTATCTTCTTTTTTCATGGAGTCACAAGTCGCAAAATTCATATTTTTCAAACTGTTTTTTCACAAGATCTTTTTATTGAAAAGTTCTGATTTGTAGTGGGTTTAGCACTCATAGTCGAATGAATCCATGTAACAAATTTCAGGACATTATATTAAATATGTCCTTGCGTTTTGGAGGCCTTTGTATGGAGTCTATTCAGTTACTTTACTGGTAATTACCCATCCAGAAACATTGCAAACTTTTTTTTCAAAAATGAAAATATAGAATTTGAAATATAGAAATACTTATCAGGTGTCATAGTGCTTACTATAATTGGAATCACCTTGATCTCCTCTTTTTAAATATGATGATATCTCAAAATCCATATATTGCGACTTATGACTCATTTTGCTAAAACGGATCACAATTTTCATCGTGAGAATATGATTTTTTTTGTCTAGTCTTTCTCTCATATACAGTTCATTTAGGGAAGTCCTAACCAACATCCAACATATGTGATGTGTTTTAGGAAAATGAGTCATAAGTCGCAAAATTGATATTTTGTAAAGTGTTTTTATCACAAGATCACATTATTGGAATGTTCTATTTTTTGGAGGGTTCAACACTTATAGGTATATCAATTGATGTATTAAATTTCTGGACAATCTATGTAATATATCCTTTGGTTTTAAAGGTCCTCATATGGACTACATTTAGTTACTTTACTGTTTAGTGACTCCCAGAAATATTGGAAACTTTTTTTTTTCAAAAACGAAAATATCAAACTTAAAATCTAGAAATACTTATTGGATAATTAGACTGTTTACTATCGTTGGAATCGGCTTGATCTCATCTTTTCAAATATAATGGTATCTCAAAATCCATTTTTTGCGACTTATGACTCATTTTCCTGAAACACATCACATATCTACTATGTAAATACTCTATTGCAAGTGTCTTACCTTCTTTCTTGGAGCAGTCAACCAACTCTTGTTCAGACAGAGAGACTAATTTGCCCGTCTGCTTGAAGTGCTGTCCCTCGAGGGAACCGGTCGCGGAAAAGGCCCAGCAAGACCCACATTGCTTCTGCAAAATTTATAAAAGAAAAAAGTGTAACAACTTTTAAGTTTCAACTTGTGGGAATGGGTCAAGGGATGTAGATAGGAAAGGTGAAATACAACGTTCAATTTATGTAATGAGGATTGACTCACGACATAGTCAACTTTCATGATTCTGAAAAGGCCAGGGCAGTAAAAGATTAATGACCGACATTTTGATAGTAAATAATAAATAAATTAATAATATGTAAATGAACTTAAACATTTTTTATTTGGGGTTCTCTACAATGAGATATTGTTAAGGTGTAAGAAAGGAACAGTGGTAATTGATAATTAATAGGAATATAATGAGGTTACACAATGTTATGTAATGTTACATAACAATATGCCATACTGATGAAGTAATTGGGTTGTAAGGGCCTAGTCCACTAAGCCGATTCTCATACGATTTTGCGCTGCAGAGGACTATTTTGCACTCAATTTTGTGAGAATCGCATGAGAATCAGCTTGGTGGACTGGGCCCTTAAGAGTGGTCTCCAAGCAGAGGTTTAACTGTATCCATTAAAGAAATGATATAGTATTACTGCTGTTTAATGAAGGGGAATATGTACATTGGATTGATATAGATTTATAAGTAATGGGAGTCCAACAACATTCGTCTCAGTCTTTACTTCACAGTGGAATCTGATATCTCTGATACGAGCACATAGCAGTCCCTTGATCAAGGTCGTCTATATATAATCACTGCCCTTCGTTTTTCATTAGTTGTTATTAAAGTATATTTTATTGCCGAATAAACCGGAGTGGATCCCTCCATTGTGAGGTATCCTATCTCACCAGCATGATACTAAAGCATTTCAGGGAGAACACGATTAAGTCGATACAGTTGTGATAGTATATCTAATGATAATGTGCCCAGCCATATCTACAATAGGGGGAGCTTGAGTCACTATAGGAGGAGTGAATGAACACATGTTTACACTGTGGGTTGCCAATAGGGGAGTTGCATAGCCGCCATTTTGGATCTGGATTCGCATGGAATTATGGGACTAATGGTACAGTCTAAAATCTATAGAAAACATGCCATGTTCAGCATGGAATATTTATCAACACTTTAATGTCAATATCTATGTGTTATACATGTTTCCATGACACAAGTCCCCATCTTTCCCATATCATGCATTTGGTTTTCATAGATCATTTATGGATACTATTATATAACTGATATATAACACATATAACTATGTGTTGGGACAGTGAACTATGCTTTGTTGCATTGAAATATTTGCTAAACAATAGTAACAAAATGTACACAGTTTCAAATTTACAGATTTCCGGTATTTTCTCTGGGCCATTGCAATAAGCAAAGATTGATAATTAAAATGAGTCACCTCCCTCCTCCACATTTCCAAATCCCACTACAAACAGCCCACGTGATCCCACCCACACCTCAATACCTTCCTTCCAAAAACATCACTTCACCAAGCTCAAGGCTTCAAAATTTTCTGATCACTGATCTTTTAAGAGTCAGAAAAAAACGCATGACTAACTTATTTTACCCATCCACCCACACCTTTTTCTTCATTTTATCATCTGCCTCTTCATTTCTCTCAGACTAACTAATTAACTTTTAAAATATTTATTTTAATCATCTCACAGATAGATATATACAAAACCTTTCTATTTTATATAACTTTATTCGGCAATTGTTTACCTATTTATCTATTCATAGTTTTTAAGACAAAAACAATTAAAAATAAACTTTTAATTTCCAAAGATTGCCTTCCACTTCACTCACAAAATAACTGCTTCTCTGGTTCAATGATGTACTTATTCGGACGCGCAATACATTTCTGATTATTTTTTTAAAATGTTTATTCGACAACATTTCACATGATGTGATACATTTCATTCATTGGAAATGAGACTTTCACTGATAAATGAACCTCTTCATGTAAATATTGTATGACACTTGCGCACACAACTATCCACGATACAAATGTAACCATATCGTTATATCCCAACTATAAGATGAGTTTCCCAAGGGAATAGTGGCAAACATTGCCTAATGTTCCTTAATAAAATTATCATGAATAAGGTGGAG
Organism: Sthenelais limicola; assembly: GCA_942159475.1. Taxonomy (NCBI): domain Eukaryota; kingdom Metazoa; phylum Annelida; class Polychaeta; order Phyllodocida; family Sigalionidae; genus Sthenelais; species Sthenelais limicola. The sequence goes on along the minus strand of OW804094.1, from coordinate 146,738,491 downwards.
ACAACTCAACTGAAAACATCTCACAGTAGTTTTTGTTCAGCAGTTTATTGAACGCCTTAATAAAAGATATATTAAAGAGGGAAAGACATGATCTGGCGTTGGCGTGTTGGTGGGATATTAGTTGTGAGGTAGTATAGCTCAACAATCACTTGGACAGTGCCAGTGTCAGGAAGATGGGTCAGATCTTCAGAAAATGCACAATCTGCAGATCTACATATTTAGTAAATTCTGTTAAATTAGACTGAGAAATGGTCAATACAAATTGTATCTGAATATATTTGATATTGTCTTAATTCAAACAATCTGTTTGGTTATGTTGGACTGAATTTTGAACCTCTCTTTTGTCTTAAACTTGGGTTATTTAGGAGGATAGGTGAAGGCGAACTGTACATTCTCTGACGATTTCACCCATATACTATTATATCGTTCCACTGTGCACACTGGTGCTGTTTTATCTCATTAAGGAAAAACAGATGGGTGGATTTTCAGAAAATGTACAATTGGCAGCTCTACACATTTAGGAAATTCTCCTAAATTAGGCTGAAAAATGAAGAATACCGGGTATATCTGAGTATATTTGGTATCACATTGATTTAAAGTATCAGTTCTGTTATATTAAACTGCATTTTCAAGCTCATTTTTTGTCTTAAATGTGGGCTATTTGAGAGGATTGGTGAAGGCGAATTTTACACTTTCTGAAAATCTGACCCTTATAATTATGAGGGCTGTAGATGAGAGGAGGGTGGGCCTGCATCGAACCTATTCCTGGATCTTAATAACATCTTTATGATGTGTTCCAGGGAAGTGAGTCACAAGAAATGGATTTTGAGATATTTTTTTTTGTTGAAAAAATGAGATCAAGCAAGCAGATTCTAACGATGGTAAACATTAAGGACATCTATAAGTGGTGTTTATATAGTTAATGTTTGACCCACCTCCTTGATAAAGGGCCATTGAAGCCCGTCGGACCCCCAATAAAACAAACCTACAACGAATACCCCCCTTCTGTCCTCATTGTTTTGGGTTCCTTACTCCATCTTGAATGTTTGATATATTTGTTTGAAATAAATGTTTGCAGCATTTCTCGGTGGACAATTAGCAGAAAAGTAACTAAATATACTCCATAGGATGACCTTTGAAACGCAAGGACATATTTAATGCAGTGTCCTAGAAATTGGAATTAGTATGACTGAAAGCGCTAAGCCTCCAGAAATCAACATTTCAATAAAGAGATCTTCTGAATAGATCCCTGAGGAATGAATGCATATGGATCAGATTTTGAGAAAATGTGCAATCGGCAGATCTACATATTTAGTAAATACTGCTAAATTAGACTGAAAAATGGTCATTAGTTGGTATATCTGAGTATATTTGATATTGCATTGAATAAAAGTATCAGTTCTGCTATGTTAAACTGCATTTTAAAGCTCATTTTGGTCTCAAATGGGTGTTATTTGAGAGAATTAGTGAAGGCGAATTGTACATTTTCTGAAAATCTGACCCATATACTTAATACACTGTCCCAAAATTTGGTACATGTATTTATACAACTAGAGGCATTAGATACTCTGTACATGATTACATTCCTACAAAGAGAACTTGTGGATAAATCACTGTGAAAGATATCAATTTCGCGACATATGATTCATTTTCCTGGAACACATCACAGTGGTATTGGATTTGTTAGCACAATTGCAGCAACAAGTTGCAACTGTGTAAAAAAAAACAGGCAACATCCCAGAATGTGAACTTATGATTGCCATGTAGGACTTCTTAATTTCACAAGGATTGTTTCTCCACTTAAAACGTGTTTATAAGCAGTCGGGCTTGAAACCCTCCCACTATAAGGGAGTTTAGTCCCGCTGATTGCTTGGCAATAAAAGTTACAACAACAACAACAACAACAAGCATTTCTGTGGGTTCATTAATAACTATGGAGAACCGTTAAATTACAAATAACCTCTACCAGATCTCTTAGGACCTAAAACCATGTTTTGCTGTTTCCATCAAGACGTCTTATTATAATCTCAATTAATTATTCCATTTGTCTCAATGTGAAGAAATAAGCAATCTACAGACGTCAGATGATCAGTACAAGCCTTATTCGGGTCAGATTTTCAGAAAATGTACAATTGGCAGCTGTACACATTTAGTAAATTCTGCTAGATTAGGCTGCAATTTGGCCAATACTAGGTAAATTCGAGTATATTTGGCATAGCATTGATTCTAGCAATCTGTTTGGTTAGGTTGAACTGGATTTTGAACTTTATTTACGTCTGAAATTTGGGTTATTTGAGAAGATTGGTGAAGGCGAATTGTAAATTTTCTGAAAATCTTACCCATTTATTTGCAACTCATGAAATAAGGTCATCCTGAGCTTTGTAATATCTAACCACTGGCAAGTCCTCCTTACCAACTAATAACGACCTTTACCAGGCATTATTAAACATTTGATATCTGATATTTTTGTTTGAAGAAATGTTTGCTATATTTCCTGCGTGCGCGATTACCAATAAAGTAACTAAATAATTATACTGTAAACGTATTAATGTTCACGCAGTGTTTATTTTCGCGCACCCACCTCTGTGCGAGAGAATAAATCCTGCGCGAAAAGTATAATTTTTGCATAAAGAATGTGAAAGACTTCCTTGCTGCGCGAATTTAAATCCGCGCGAAAAGGTGTCAAAGTGCTCAGTGCGTGAAAATGTATCTGCGCGAAAAAAAATACGTTTATATCTGTGAATTGATGGAACCAGTACTCCTTAGGATGACCTTCAAAACGCAATGATATATTTAATCTACAGTCTTGATATATTTGGTAGATGTATTCGGGTCAGATTTTTAGAAAATGTACAATTCACCTTCACCAATCTTCTCAATTAACCCACATTTCGGATGGAAAAAAAAGTTCAAAATACAGCTCAATCTAATCAAACAGATTGCTAGAATCAATGCAATTCCGAATATACTCGAATTTACCTAGTGCTGAACAAATTGCAGCCTGATTTAGCAGCATTTACTAAATGCGATCATCTGAATACTGTACATTTTCTGAAAATCTGACCCATTCAAGTTACTAACAGCACCTAACCCACCAAGAATGAGAACATTCAAACAAGGAGATTCCATGAGTAAAAAAGTTGAAAATATCAATTTTGCAACTTGTGACTCATTTTGCCTGAAACACATCCCCTTTAGTCACTGCCTTGAATGGGTCCGTAGGTAATAACTACTTCCTATGGACTAAAATCTCAATTTCGGGCCTCCTGGTGCACGGTTTAAGCATTTAATCCCGAAACAGAAGCTGAGGGATTAATGCACCAAACAGTGAACCAGCAGGAGAAGCCCCTCAATGTCCATCTTTCTGTACTTTGGTCAGATCTTCAGAAAATGCGTAATCGTAAGCTGGCCAAATTTGGTAACTTCTGCTAAATTAGACTGGAATATTTTAAATGCTATCCATATCTAAGTATCTTTGGCATTGTGTTGATTAAACATATCTTTCTTTGTGTTAAACTGCATTTTGAACGTAATTTTTCTCTTAGATTTAGATTATTTGAGAGATGAATTGTACGTTTTCTGAAAATCTGACCCACTTATCAAAATGTTCCTTATTGTGCAAGGTGGGGAAATGTGTCATTTCTCTCATCAGTTGAGTGCCAGACACATTAGCTAGCTCTCTGAGCTGGAGTCTTACTCATAGCCAGATGTACAAGGAGGAGGAAAACTATACTTTTTCCATGATTTGGACGTGAGAGTGTAATTGGACGACCTGTGAACGTTTTGGGGTTCATACCAAATAATATAAACCACTGGTGGTCGAAATATGTCTCATCTCTATCTCCGGCTCTGCCCATCTCTTTCTCTCTCTATCATTTCTCACTGTCTGATCTCTATCTCCGACTAAGACACTGTTTCCCTCTCGGTCATTTCTCTCTCGCTCTCTCTCCAAAAGTACCAAACGTCTTGACTTGGCGGGAGATCTCCTGATTTTTCAGACAAATTGGCAATTCCTCCCGACCTCCCGACTTGACATCATAACCTCCCGCCCAAAGGCTCGTAACTAGAGAATGAGCTGATGTTGTACGCAAGTACGTTCATTTAATCATTCCCCAATGTGTTTTTGATGTGTTATTACAGTCTTTGGTCTTTGAAAAGTGTCATAAGGATCCTGACAATTTGAGACTAAAGCAATTAGATCCTTCGGTTGTGGTGCTTCACGATGTCTACGCGGCCGGAATGTTTCTAAACGCGTAGGCATCCAGAAGCACCATAACCTCAGGTTCTAATCGCCCAGCAATGCACCAGCAGGCCCAAAATGGGGGTTGTTAATCCTCTTAGTGTCTCCTAAGGTGACTCTTCAAGTTCACAACTGATACAACATTATATTACCCTGTCTCCCATTCACTCACCTGGTCCTTGATGGGTGTGACGTAGCCCTTCTCCCTCCAGTCTACCATGGCGGCTATCTCCACATTGCTGGGTGCCATGAAGGTGGATCCCTCTGTTCTGTTGATGTTGGGGTTGTAGCCCTTCATTCTAGCGTTAAACTCTTCATCTGACTGGAATAGCAGCATAATTCATTTTAGGGCTATGAAAGATTAAAATTTACTATCCTAGTATGGATAATGACACATCAGTGTGTCATTCAGCAGAGCTTGGCATTCAGCCAAGTATAGTAATGTACACAGCTACACCCACGCCACCTGTTTTAATAACAGCTCACTAACTATAATGCCAGTTGAATTTGTCACCACAAACAGAACTGTCTTCAACTCTCTCTTTTATTATTAGGATTAATACCAGTTATTCTAAAAGAAATTTTAGTCCTTCTTGAGATATACCCAACATCTGGACATGTCGATGGTGGTGAACTGGGCTTCAATTGGAGTACCATATTAGTCCAACTTTAAGGAGGAAACTGTGATTTATATATATTATATATTGAATTTTTATTCATGTTATAATAACAGTTACAAAGCATGAAAAGGTCAGACAATCCCCCAAAGTAGGTCTCCCATTGCATCCCAAAATAATAATTAATGATACAATTTTATGCTTATAAATTCCTTACATCAAAACATACAAGTGTTCCATTAGTTCACATATATTCTCGTCATATCATACTAGGAAAGGAACATATTAACTTATTATAGCGGAACTCCACTATAGGTAAAAAACGGTGCCAACAGGCAAAATTCGTCGCCGACATTTCTGAAAATTCGGAAAATTCGACATAACTAAAAATTCTAGTGGATGAGGGGGTAAAATAGGTTGTCGGCAAAACATTTATTTGTTGCCAACAATTGCAAAATATCTAACTTGATTAGATATTTCGTCGCAAAAAATTTGTCGCAGCCGTTTTTGGCAGTTTTTCCCATAGTGGAGTTCCGGCATTAGTGCATATGGAAAATTGTTGCAGTACAATATTAATTGTGGCAGTACAATATTAACATTCACATTCCTCATAACTGTACTCCTATAGTATGTTATGGACCGATGATTTATTCCTGGCTGTGAATTTCAGGCCTTCTTCAATTACAATAGACATAATGCAGGGACTCCACTATGGGAAAAACAGCAAAAAACGGCTGCGACGATTTTTTTGCGACAAAATATCTAATCAAGTTAGATATAAGTTAAGGCAACAAATAAATGTGTTGCTGACAACCTAGCTCACCCCCTCTTCCACTAGTGATTTGTGTGTGCCAAATTTTTAGTCATGTCGGCAACGAATTTTGCCTGTCGGCGCCGTTTTTTACCTATAGTGGAGTCGCCCTATAAGGTAACAGTCAATATGATACAGTACAGTACAGTAATTACCCCTATATGAGAACCCATCGATATCTCTATCTTATCTTAAGGTATTAGACACCTTGTAGTTGGCAAGAATCAGTACAGTCTGATCTTAGTATTATTTCTTTTTTTGCCATTTTTCCCATAGTGGAGTCCCTGCATTACAGGTAAATCAGTACTTACAAGATCAGCATGCTCATTGAGGCCCAGGGTGAAGGAATGGATGCCCATGTCAGCCTCCAGGTTGTGGTTCTGGATGATTCTCAGATGTTTCTCCCACACCAAACGTCTACAAACAGTATTATATCAGATTTACAGAAAAATGTACAATTGGCAGCTGTACATATTTAGTAAATTCTGCTAAATTAGCCTGCAATTTAGTCAATACTATGTAAATTTGAGTATATTCAGCATTGCATTGATTCAGGCAAGCTGTTAGGTTGGTTAGGTTGAACTGTATATTGAAGTTTATTTTCGTCTGAAATTTGGGTTATTTGAGAAGATTGGTGAAGATGAATTGTACATCTTCTGGCGACTTCACCCATTATATATCAGCCAAATATAAAATGCGAGAATCCCTAATCTCTTATTACAGCTATTACAACAAAAGTATTTTTTCAATCTGCTCATGTGTTCAGTATTGGGCCTGTAGCACTGAATTCATCAACAATATTTTCTTGCTACTATATATAACATCGTTTATACGATGACATGAAGAAATGAAGCCTGACTATGAATTTAAAATAAGCATAATCCCCATGATAAAACATAAAGAAATTCAGAAGCTATACGAATTAGATGACATCCGTCCTCCCCTTTCTGCTGCACAAAAATAGATTATTCGATACATTATTAGTTGCATCCAATTTTGAACAACTAATTAGACTATATATGGATGAGGTCATAAAATGTAACATCAAGCCAGCGAAACCCTATAGATCTGCATACCCTGTAATGAAAAACCTCTCCAACTTTTTAGCCAGTCCATATACTGACACGGCTCACTGTTAAGACTTCTGATTATGGGTCAGATTTTCAGAAAATGTACAATTGGCAGCTCTACACGTTTAGTAAATTCTGCTAAAGTAGGCTGCAGTTTGGCCAATACTAGGTAAATTCGAGTATATTTGGCATTGCATTGATTCTAGCAATCTGTTTGGTTGGGTTGAACTGTGTTTTGAACTTTATTTTCGTCTGAAATTTGGCTTATTTGAGAAGATTGGCGAAGTTGAATTGTACATTTTCTGAAAAACTGACCCTTATATGGATTCCCACCTTGCACAGATAGCAAACCATACATTATGTGTGATGTGTCAAAGGGAAATGGGTCGCAAATAAATAGATTTTGAGATACCATCATATTTGAACAAAATGAGATCAAGCAGATTCCAATGATAGTAAACAGTAGGACATCAAACAAGTATTTCTATATTTTAAGTTTTCAAGCTTTAAGTTTTTATTTTTGAAAATAAAGTTAGCAGTTAGTTAGGGTGGATATTTACTAGCAAAGTAGCCACATATATGGGTGAGATTGTCAGAAAATGTACAATTCAAGTTCGCCAATCTTCTCAAATGACCCAAATTTCAGACGAAAATAAAGTTCAAAATACAGTTCAACCTAACCAAACAGATGGCTAGAATCAATGCAATGCCGAATATACTCGAATTTACCTAGTATTGGCCAAATTTCAGCCTAATTTAGCAGAATTTACTAAATATGTTGATCTGCCAATTGTACATTTTCTGAAAATCGGACCCGTATATCTAATACACTGTCTTGAAATTTGGTACATGTATTTATGCTACAAACAGCGCTAAGCACCCCCCAAAAAAGGGAGAACAATTCTACAAAAAACTTCTGTGAATAACACACTTTGAGAAATATCTGCAACTTGTGACGCCTTTCTCCATAACACATCACATATATTCTAGAAAAAAGATATGTCTTTTTTTAGGAATGAATTCAATAGGATGAGAGAGAAAGAGCGGGAGAAATATGGCCGAGGCTTGTTGAAAAGTGGCGTTCCCATGCATTAGTGCTTTTTACAATTCAACAAATTCAGCAAACATTAAAAACCTATTTGTCAGTCGCAAGGGAACAAGAACATTTGACTTCTTGGGCGCCATTTAAGGGAAACAAATCGCACACCCACCGTTGTTCCTCTCCCCATGTTCAAGGAGATTCATGAAGAGAAATGGGTAAACAACCAAGTGTACTATTGTTATTATGGAAATATATTAGAGACTTATGGATTCATTTAATTTGTATAATCAGTCGATATGTATGTTATATATAGTCAGAGTCATATGGTGTATGGTCCTGATATAGTTCATTATATGACTAAATTACAGCAATTACGGTGAAAAAACAAGGCAGTGGGGTGTGCACTTATTTTGTCATCCTAGTCTTCCGATATAAATACACTCAAATAACAAACCACTTACATATTCTATGTAAGTATTTGTTCTAGATTGAGGATAATTAATCCAAAATACTATCACTTTGCACGCATGTAGGTGATCTTGTGTCAGATTGTCAGAAAATGTACAATTCATCTTCAGCAATCCTCTCAAATAACCCACATTTAAGGGAAAAGTGGCATTAAAAATGCAGTTTAACACAATAAAAGAGATAGGTTTAATGAAGACAATGGAAAAGATACCCATTATGTATAATCTTTCTGTCTAATTTATTGGAAATTACCAATTTTGTAGAGCGGCCGAATGTACATTATCGAAAAATCTGACCCTCTTATCTAGCGTAGACAGCTTGCTACAATTTATTTTGGTTCTTTTTATTTCTCATTTTGACTGTGAGGAAAGTGTCGTAAATGAGTAAATGATTTGTCGAAAGAAAATGAAATTTGACATACCATCATAATTTATTTGATAAGATGAGATTAAGTTGATTCTAACGATGGTAACATTTAGAAAAACTAAAAATGTATTTCTAAAAATCTTGTGAATAAAACACTGACAATTTCAATATTGCGACTTATGAGGGTCACATTTTCAGAAAATGTACAATTGGTAGCTGTAAACATTGAGTAAATTAGGCTTAATTCTGCTGCGATGTGGTCAATACTAGGTAAATTCGAGTATATTCGGCATTGCACTGATTCTAGCAATCTGTTTGGTATAGGCTGAACTGTATTTTGAACTTAATTTCCATCAGAAATTTGGGTTATTTCAGAAGATTGGTGAAGGTGAATTGTACATTTTCTGAAAATCTGACCCATGACTAGATTGTCTGTAACACATCAAGATTAAAAAAAAGATTAAAAGTAAGGAAAGCTGTAACTTAATAAACTATGGAGATGTATATGGGTCAGATTTTCAGAAAATGTACAATTGGCAGCTGTACACATTTAGAACATTCTGCTAAATTAAGCTGCAATTTGGTCAATACTAGGTAAATTCGAGTATATTTGGCATTCCATTGATTCTAGCAATCTGTTTGGTTATGTTGAACTGTATTTTTAACTTTATTTTCGTCTGAAATTCGGGTTATTTGAGAGGATTGGTGAAGGTGAATTGTACACTTTCTGGAAATCTGACCCATATGTATGTGATATGGAACAGAAAAATGATACACAGTTCGACAAAAATAGATTTTGAGATATCATCATATTTGAAAAGATGAGATCAAGCCGATTCAATGGATAATAAACAGTTGGAGAACTACTAAGTATTTCTATATTTTAAGTTTGATATTCTTATTTTTGAAAAACTAGTTTGCAATGTTTCTGGGTAGAAATTTACTAGTAAAGTAGCTAAATATACTTTACAGGATGACCTTAGAATTGCAAGCATATATTTCATACACGGTCTTGAAATTTGGTAAAAACATTCATATGAATGTAAATGGTACATACTCAAAACATGAGAACATTCCTAAAAAAAAATCTTGTAAAGAAAACATTGAAAAATATTGAAAGAGGGAGAGAGAGAGAGGGGAAGAGAGAGAGATGAGAGAGAGGGGAGAGAGAGAGAGGAGAGAGAGAGGGGAGAGGGGGAGAAAGGAGAGAGACAGGGAGAGAAAGAGGGAGAGAGGAGAGAGGGGGAGAGATGAGAGAGAGGGGAGAGAGAAAGAGGGAGAGAGAGGGAGAGAGAGAGGGGAGAGAGGGAGAAAGGAGAGAGACAGGGAGAGAAAGAGGGAGAGAGGAGAGAGGGGGAGAGATGAGAGAGAGGGGAGAGAGAGAGAGGAGAGAGAGAGGAGAGAGCGAAGAGAGAGTGGAGAGAGAGGGGGGACAACGGGGGGGGAGAGAAGAGAGAGAGAGAGAGAAGAGAGAGGGGGAGACACAGGGAAGGCGAGAGGGAGGAGAGGGAGAGAGAAAAATGGGGAGAAAACAAATACCAATACCTGTACCAAATGTCAGGCCATTGTAATAACTATATCCTCACGCTTTGCAGGCCTTCGTATGCAGTATTATGTAGTTACTTTACTTACTGTTCACTATCATTGGAATTGGCCTGATCTCAACTTTCCAGATATGATGATATCTTAGAATCTATTTTCTACTACTCGAGACTCATTTTCCTGTAACACATCACAAATATGGGTGATATGTAGAAATGTAAAGTTACCTGTAAGTGGCTTCATCAGGCTTGTAGACCTTATTGTAGGTCTGGGTAAACGTCAGCCAATGGGAATCCAGCTCCTGGTCAAATGGAACGGAAGCTGCAGATGCTAGCGCCACTACGGCTACCAATAACACTAAACGCAGCATCTGTGTAACACGATTAAGACATATGAAGTATTTATTCTTTATAACTCAATAAATCAAACTTTGGTTCATAGCCCACGATTATAAATGGAATTGAATTAAATTGAAATACAAATAGGAGCCATATATCTGACTTGCCTTCCAGTATATGGGTCAGATTTTCAGAAAAAATTTCTGAAAATCATTGCCAATTGTACATTTAATGTACAATTGGCAGCTCTACATATTTAGTAACTTCTGCTAAATTCTGCTTAAAAAAAGATAAATTTTGGGTATATCTGAGTATATTGGTATCGCATTGATTTCAAGTATCAGTTCTGTTAGGTTAAACAACATTTTGAGCTCATTTTGAGCTCATTTCTGTCTTAAATGTGGCTTATTTGAGAGGATTGGTGAAGGCGAATTGTACATTTTCTGAAAATGTGACCCATATGTTCCTTAACTACAGGGAGTGGGTCACAATTAAAAGTAATTGTAGGTTAGTTATAAAGTCTGGGAAAACAATTTTTTGAACAAGCTAATAAATAATAATAATAATGTAAATAAGGTTATATTTTGGGGGTAAGGATTATAGTGCTTATTTTACCATAAAAATGTGTTTACCCCTCCCCAGCTAATAAATGGGGCTCGGCTTTTAAACGGGGAAATACGGTATTTCTATGCGGATCCAGCGTGCATCTCAGGGCGAAGATCAAGGTTAAAGAAATTAATATAAATAGGCCATTTATCCAGCAAACAAACAAAGAGATCTCTATTTATCATAGAATGTCCTCTTAATTCCAGGACAAAATGAATGATAGGGATGAAACCATCCATACATCCATTTCTTTGCTAATTTCCATGGATGAAACGCATTTAAATTCGACAATTCGTTTCTGGGAACGCTTCTGAAACACAATGCATTCATTAAAGAAATCATACACACAAGTGGACTGACATGAAAGTGAACAGTCCACAAATCTGATCCTGAGGATATTTTGTGGTGATGTCTAAAATTGGAATTGAATTATTTGACTTTAAATTGATTAGACACATACGTAGTTTTATGTCAGGACTTTGTTGAAAAGTGAAGTGATTTGATTATATACAGCAGTCTCGGTAAAACTGCTTTAAATCATTTGTCGTTCGCAGAAATGCATACGAGAAATGGATAGTCATGTAATTGGGTCAGATTTTCAGAAAATGTACAATTGGCAGCTGTACACATTAAGTGAACTCTGCTAAATTATGCTGCAATTTGGTCAATACTAGGTAAATTCGAGTATATATATTCAGCATTGCATTGATTCTAGCAATCTGTCTGGTTAGGTTGAACTGAATTTTGAACTTTATTTTCGTCTGAAATTTGGGTTTTTTGAGAGAATTGGTGAAGTTGAATAATGCATTTTCTGGCGACTTCACCCTTATATATATATACAGCTGTTTTGGTAAAACTGCTTTAAATCATTTGTCGTTGGCAGAAACGCATACGAGAAATGGATACGCCATGTAATTATTGTAAAGGGAAAAATGGCAATATTTTGCAAAGAGAGAATTATCCCAATTATGGCAAAGTCAAATCATTATCAGGAAAGAAGTCGGGACGGCAAACAAAAATAAAATAAAAACCAAGAAATTAATATTCCTGGTAGGTGTTGGAAACATTTCCATTTGTAGTTATATAGTTAAATGATTTAAATAATTTAACATGTTGAACTATTTTTATTTGTTATTGTGCTGGTCCTGTAGGTGGAGAGGGGTGGCGTGGTTCTCACTACATCAGGATTCACTGGCATATTGATTTGGTCAGAAATTGTCTGTTGGATTACTTAGATGGACGTGCAACAATGCCTTTAAGGGTCAGATTTTCAGAATGCGCAATGTCAGATGCGCAATCTCCGGTTCTACACATCTCTCAATTACTGCTAAATTAGAGTGAAAAATGTGATGTGTTTCAGGAAAATGAGTCATGAGTCGCAAAATTGATATTTTTCAAAGTGTTTTTTTTCACAAGATCACATTATTGGAATGTTCTTTTTTGGGGGGAGTTTGTCACTTATAGTTATTTCAATCGATGTACCAAATGTCAGGACAATCCATGTAATCTATCCTTTTGTTTTAAAAACTTTTTTTTTAAAAACGAAAATATCAAACTTAAAAATCTAGAAATACTTATAAGATTATTAGACTGTTTACTATCATTGGAATCAGCTTGATCTCATCTTTTCAGATATAATGGCATCTCAAAATCAATTTTTTGCGACTTATGGCTCATTTTCCTGAAACACATCACAAATGATAAATGGGTCAGATTTTCAGAAAATGCACAATCTACAATTCTACACATCTCTCAAATTCTGCTAAATTAGAGCGAAAAAAATAAATACTGAGTATATCTGAGTGTATTCTGTGTTGTATTCATTCAATAAATCTGTCTGGTTGTGTTGAACTGAATTTTGAACTTGATTTCCGTGTTAAATGTGGGTTATTTGAGAGGATTGATTGCCAGCTGTACATTTCCAGGAAACTTCATCCTTAATATCAGGCTAGGTAAAGGATAGTTTGACTGAATAATGGTTTTCTTAATGAAAAAAAAAAACATTGTAAGGGGGCGACAAATAAAAAAAGATGATATATAAAAAAAGTATCAATGAATTATCGATGGCCTTAAATGAAATAAAAAATAAAAATGAAAACAATTGTGATTGACCTACCTTAGTAATATTGAAATCCAAGCCCGAATAGTTGTCTGATATGTTGTGTATAACTAATTGTTATACACATTACTCCCCCATGCTTTTTATACCCGGGCCATGTATGGGTCAGATTTCAGAAAATGTACAATTGGCAGCTGTACACATTTAGTAAATTCTGCTAAATTAAGCTGCAATTTGGTCAATACTAGGTAAATTCGAGTATATTCGGCATTGCATTGATTCTAGCAATCTGTTTGGTAAGGTTGAACTGTATTTTGAACTTTATTTTCGTCCGAAATTCGGGTTATTTGTGAAGATTGGTAAAGGTGAATTGCACATTTTCTGAAAATGTGACCCACATGTATGATTGTGTTTATCTGTCCAGTGGGAGTTTCTGTAATCTCGTGACAAACATGTGAATGTCACGAGATCTCTTTGTTCTCCATATTACGCAATAAAAATAAATCCCACCCGTGCGGTTTATATGATAACTTTATATACGTGATGTGTCACCGAAAGATGAGGCTAAAAATGATATTTTTCATTTCTTTTTTATTCCACAAGGAATTTAATTTTGTAGTCATGGGTACCATTGCATGAAATTTCCCTACTTTAGATGTTCCTTCCCTAGCTTCCGTTCTTTGCTAATCATCTGCTGGTAAGAAACGTTTAGTAAAGGAGTTTGTTATACAGTCAATGCTAATCGTTATTTCCACAGTAGGAATTTCCTACCAAACCAAGGAAAAATAGTTTAGCTAGAAACATTTTGAGGAAGGATTCCTGGAAGTTTTCTTGAAGTTGAAGCTTTTGAGATTACATCTATGTGTTTCTAAAGAGGATCTAGGGGAATATCTCTAACTCCATTACTAGTGATTGCTAACAAATATGATGGTATATCAAATTTCGAATCTGCTTGATCTCATCGTTCCAAATATCTAAATATTCTTTGCACTTTAGAATTAGTACATACGGGTCAGGTCTTCAGAAAATGTACAATAGGCAGATCTACATAGTTATAATAAATTCTGTTAAATTAGACTGAGAAATGGTCAATACAAGGTATATGTGTGTATAATTGATATTGCCTTATATTAATTCAGACAATATGTTTGGTTATGTTTGACTGAATTTTGAACCTTATTTCTATCTTAAATTTGGATTATTTGAGAGGAATGGTCACGGCGAATTGTACATTTTCTGACGATTTCACCCTTATACTACATTGTGCTTAGTCCTAAATCTCAGATCCAATGCTTTGATTAAAGAATAATAACTTAAATCTCATTTAAATCCCATTTAATGGCCCAGTATTCTGACTTAAATCTAATAATCTAACTTAAATCACAGAACACAACTAACTCAAAGGAAAACGGATTTTAAAATGCTATTCGACATTTTGTATCTAGTTTTATTGAGGAACAATTTGACACTAAAATCATTGCTTCCTCAATTAGCAAATACAGTTTAAAATTCATAGCTATAACAAACAGGTCGAACCAAAACTAACTACTATCAATTTAAACATAACCCGTTCTTGTGCTAGGAAATATTTACATGCATAAATATACTCTCTTAAATATTTATATGACACTCATAATTATTTGTTTTACCGTACTGAAGTACCCTGTACCAGGGAACGGGAAATACACCTTTCATATCCACCATTTCATATACTATAACATCAGAATCAAGGGAAATAAGTGATATTATTCATGCCAGTGGAGGAATTAATTTACAATTTTGAAAGGTTTTGTACCAGATACTATGCTTAATAACTAACGCAACGAGTGCAAAATTCTATGCGACCGAAACCAACGAGTTAGTTAACCTGTATTTGATATCGGATATATATATATATTGTTATATTTGCCTATATCGTGACTTGTATTAATCATATCTGTTTTTATTGGGATTCACTAACACCTCTAGGTTGCTCTTCTGCACAAGCTGCTAATATCCGAAGCTCACAGTATATTGTGAAACAATTGTAAAGGAAAAGAATGAGTCTGACGCAGAAGTACCCTGGGATCCAGGCTGTTTTATTATCATTAGATCTGTACACGTGAAGGAGTTCAATAGGGGAGTTGCATGTCTCACTGCACATGTCTACTGCAGTGCATGCTGGGATGGATTCTGTTGAAATCTGACGTACAAATATTTGGCAACATTTTCATCGATATTTGCAAGAATGTTTTCACCAATATCTGAACTTGTATAAATGATCTATGAAAACCAAATGCACGATGGGAAAGATGCGGACTTGTGTCATGGAAACATGTATAACAAATGGATATTGACATTGGAGCATTGGTAAAATAGTCCAAGCTGAACATGACATGTTTTCTATAGATTTTAGACTGTACCATTAGTCCCATAATTCGATGCGTATCAAGATTCAAAATGGAGGCTATGCAAATCCCCTATTATCGTGTCGTAAAATTTGCTGTTTGCCTTGCTCATCCTCCTATAGCTTGCAGGGCGCTCTCTTGTTACCTGACCCTCCATACTCATATTAAACATCACGATAAATTAATACAATAAACAAAAATTGATAATAATAATTTGGGATATTAATAATAATTATATGATAACACATTGTTACGGAATACTGGCGTAATATGTATTCCTTAATAATTGCATTGTACAACATCTTATAATTTTGAATATTAATAATAATGTGGTTAATCATTGTTTCGTAATCATTGTGTAATATTGCGTTATATGATATATCAATCTTAGAGGTTGGTTTATTGTACTGTATAGGAACTAGAAAACAACCCCTCCTTTTTTCTCCTCTAAAAAAACTTTTCTCAGAAGTTATATATTATGTATAACAGAGATTTCTGAGTAAAGCATCCCATGATATAATGTTATCTCCTGAATAAAATATTAGGTTATAAATCTTATCTTAAAATAAACATTTCAAATTAGCAAAAAGTTGTATTTTGAGCAGCAAGATATATACCTTATTATTGAGTAAATAAAAGCGTTTTCAAATCAAACACATATATGTTAAAGCCTCAGGTCATATATATTAGCCTAACTTCTTACGAGAAGCGAGTCTAACGTGAAGGTATTGAGTGAATAGCCTGATGCCACTCTGTCTAATCTATGTTCCTGTTTATAACACTGTGAACGGTCTGATACCACCCTCTCTAATCTACCAACCGTAATCTGATAGCGAGTGTTACGTTATTAGCACAACATTTTCGTTTTCATGACAGAATAGCCTTTTGTTTTTCCAATAAATTGGTGAAATTTAGAATAAAATAAACACTAAATCTATAATATCGTTTTCAAAATGGCTGAAATGGTTTCTCGATACTTAAAAGATCAACTGAAACTTACATATGCATTGTCAGCTAATTTTAGTTATTTTTGTTATTTTTGTTATCTTACCATTACCCGCTCCCTATAAGACCAATTAAACCTCAAAGCTACATTTTTAGCTTTATATTACCAGTTCAGAATTTACATTTAGAGTGGATAGTAATGAATCTAATCCCAACTTTCTGGATGTAAAGCCCCAAATATTTCAAATCTTTTATTTCATTTTGCGCCCAAATGTCCCTAGTCCTCGTCCATGTTGGTAATCTCGCAGTAGAACATGGGTGAAATTTCCGGAAAATGGACAATTGACATTCAGAAAAACTCTCCCAAATAACCCGAATTTAATACAAAAATGAGACTCAAAACACAATTCAACATAGCCAAACAAATCCTTTAAATCAACGCAATACCAGATATACCTGGTATTTATCATTTTTCAGTCGAATTTAGCAGAATTTGGTAAATGTGTAGAGCTGTTGTATGGACATTTTCTGGTGACCTGACCCACACCGTCCTTCCAATAGCAACGTGTTAAACATGCCACAATTGGATCGATTTCTTTTGGATAATGGCGAGATTGTGCAGTGACAACAATGGCGATTGTAGTCTTGTATTGTCTTCAGTAACTGATATTTCTCGTTACCGCTCGCTACGCAAGTCTCGCTGAGGTTACCGGAGAGACCACATGACCCTTTTTGAGCTCTACGATAGGGGAGTTTCCTGTGCCACTGCGCATGTCTGTTACAGTGCATCATGGGATAGATTCTGTTGAAATCTGACATACAAATATTTGGCAAGATTGTTTCGAAAACTGCAAGAATGTTTTCACCAATATCAGAGCTTGTATAATGATCTATGAAAACCTAATGCATGATGGGAAAGATGGGGACTTGTGTTATAGAAAGATGCATAGCCCATGGATATTTCCATTAGAACATTAATAAATGTTCCATGCTGAATATGACACGTTTTCTATAAGTATGATACTGTACCATTAGTCCCATAATTCCATGCAAATCAAGATCAAAATGGCGGCTATGCAAATCCCCTATTGGAGGACTGTAATGGACGGTTTTCCCTTATCAACAATCGATCTTCAACGAAATCCTCCTCGTCCTCCTCCCGAAATCTCCTCATCCCTCCAGAACACGCAGAAGGCTCATCATCATCGTCATCTAACAATGGAGAGAGAATTTTAGCGAAGTTTAACATGAGTGAGAGTGTTAATAGCCAGAATAATTAAAATAAGTGGGTCAGAGTTTCAGAAAATGTACAATTCACCTTTCCCAAATCTCCCAAATAATCCAAATCTAAGAGAAAAATTGGGTTAATCAACACAATGCCAAAGGTACTTGGATATGCATAGCATTTAAAACGTTCCGGTATAATTTAGCAGAAGTTACCAAATTTGTAGAGCTGACAATTGTACATTTTTTGAAATCTGACCCAAGTCCTATGATTTTTTTAGAGATGTGATGTTCACTTGAAATGATTGATTCATTTTAAAATGGTATATAACTGAATGAATATATATGTTTTAACAGTATAGCTCTGATATTAGACACAATCATTACTTGTATTTGTATATCAGCATGCTATTACAATTCAAATCTACAATGTGTAATTTCAAGATATATAGTGGAGAAAAATTGTTAAAATAATTGTTTTCAAACTTCTGAGTTTACATCTTTTAAAGTTGATACTGGAATATTAATGTAATAATAGTAATCTCGGAAAAATCCAACACAATAGTAATTCTACTATAATCTTAAACCGTCCTTACTTACAGGTTTAGCGTAAAAAAGTCCTTGTTATCTGATAAAATATTGTCAACACAATATCAAAAGATACAGGATTCATATTTTAGGTGAGTGAAAGAAACGAGTAAAGGGCCTGATCCACTAAGCCGATTCTCATGCGATTCTCATAGAATTTAGTAAAAAAAATATTCCTCTGCTGCGCAAAATCACATCAGAATTGGCTTAGTGGACTAGGCCCTTAATAAGAACACCTAAAAGTGATTTAGTCCCTGTTTGTTGGGCTGGCCGGGACAGTTATACACATACAGACAAGTGGTACTAGTGTTGGACTTCCGTTTCTGGCCAACCGCTTACATCAACGAAAATACAAAACAATATTTACTGCTCAAAACGGCAAGATCATGGCTTTCCATTGGTTTATTTTGCTTCAAAATCATTTCTAAATTGTTGTTAATGATAGTAACAGCCCAACAAAAGGGGACTAAAGCCATGGTCCTTCATTTTCTCTAAGCCTCCCGGAAACAAGCCGAGCCTCGGCTTGGTTCCCGGGAAGCTTAGAGAAAACTCACGACCATAAACTCAGGATCTAACTGCCTATTAGAGGATTTTCCCAAAGGTTCTTCTGGTGATTCAGTTGGCGTGATTGTGTGTAGCACTCAGTATGTACAATACACCTGTGACATATCTCACTCTGGATATTTTATTTCATATTTCATGCATGTTATAGAATAAATGACTGACATTTCGGACAGGGAGAGGGTCCTATTACAGGAGTGTAGACTGAGGACAGGGGGAGGGCTCTTTTAGTTGATAATGCCCGATGGGACACCAAGGATATCATTAATAACAGGGCCTGATTTATGTGTGAAATGTCATTAATTTATCACTAATGTCTCATTAATCTCTCATTCATCTATTTAGTCCATTTTGGGAGGATTTCACACCTCCTTAAACAGTAAGCAATGTGTATTGACATGGAATATGTCCTCCCGTGGCAGTTAATGCAGTGGACGGTGGATTCAGAAATAACTCAGACCCGTCTCAAACATTGAATTTAGATTAATAATGGATTTGTATATGCCACCTCACACTTCAGTCACACTACATCAAAGGATGCACTTATCAGGCATATATATATATATATATATAATTTGTACTCTTGAATATTTTGTTGTTGTTGCAAATTGGTCGAATTTCTTTACCACAGGTTTAACTTAATATAATGACTCCCCTACATTGCTAATTAGAGAGATGAGGATGTGCGTGTTCATACTAGGGAGGTTCAGCTAGCAAACCTATCTCAATTACGTAACCGTATCCGTATATTTTTCTCAAGAATAATTGATATTTAACGCTACGTTTTTCCCGCCATCTTTCTTCATTTTAATGTATGTTTGTATATCAGAGCACAGACAACTCTGTGATCAGAGATACGTTTAGGTTAGACTGCTGAACCTCACTAATTCATACATACATCTTGGGGACATAATATTTACATAGACACTGTGTATTGGCACATATTCCATACTGAACTTCTTATACATCCCCAATAATTCTTTACGAATCAACACTCAACATGGCGTGCATGGAAATACCCTATAGAAATAGTTATCAAATGTGATCCGTTTTAGGAAAATGAGTCATAAGTCGCAAAAAATGGATTTTGAGATATCATCATATTTGAAAAGATGAGACCAAGCCGGTTCCAACGAATGTAAACATCTTATAAGTACTTTTATCTTTTTAGTTAGATAATTTCATTTTTGAATACAAAATTTGCAATATTTCTGGGTGGATAATTACCAGTAAAATAGCTAAATATACTCAATAGGATGATCTAAGAAACGCACTGATATAATTAATAAACTGTCCTAAAATTTGGTAAATGCATTCATATAACCACAAGGACTGGACACCCCAAAGATGAGAATATTCCAACAAAGAGATCTTGTAGATAAACGACTTAGAAAAACACCAATTTTGCGACTTGTGACTCATTTCCCTGAAACTTATCACAAATAGTTTTGCTGAAATAACATGACAAATGAGACAGTTACAATCGCTGTAAATCGGATCTACCCAATCCTCTTATGATTTATTCACTGGTACAATTTACATCAATATCATAATCATAAATTATTATAGATTATCTGCATCATACATTATTAGTCATGATAATTTAGTTAAATAGTTAAAACACATATATATGGTCAATATTTAAAATACTTATCTTTGATCTTAAATCACAACCATAGACATCTCATAAGCCTTTTAAATGAAAGTGAATTTATGCCTTTTAATAGCTATTCGATACTCTGGGGTCTGTCTTTGAATACATTGTAGCTATGTTTCTTTTACATTTCATATAATCGGCAGTATATCAATCGATAGACCTTGTTAACACCCTGTTGAAATGCAATAATTGAATCTCAAGTTTCCCAAGCTTGAATATAGCATAATCGTCCCTATCAAAGGGGAGTGTGTGACTTAGATATGAATATAAGACAGAACACGTTTGTAGCAGATGCTGAACTCATATACGGTTTCTTTTCATAATTTAAAGTTAATTCAAGTCAACCTTAAAGTTGTATTCTCAGCTAATAATAATGTATATTATGATAAATCATTGATCAACAACTTACTTTTCCTTCCACTTTTTTTCTCCCCATCTGAAAATCATTTGACCAAACTTTGGGAAGGATGTACCCTATAGTTTTTGCTGGAAGGTTTCATGAAATCCCCGATTATCTTTTGGTGGCCCGCCGAAATTCTTTGCTGCTGTGATTGAACATATTTAAGATTCAACTTCAATATTTAAAAGAGTGCAAAATATTGATAACATCGGTTTTATAGGTCAGACAATGAATACATTTTGTTAAGACTTTTTTGTCGTAATAGCTGAGAATACAGCTTTAAAAAACTGTATTAGAGGAAAAAAACGAATTTAAGGTGCGATTCCACTGGATCGCTTGTATCTGTGCTCAAGGCTCGCTCTTGCTGCGCTTGTTTATATTGCACTTGTCATTTGCTCTTCATCCGCTAATATTTTTAGCGCAATACAAGCACAGAGCGATTCTACTGGTGTGCTTCTTTCCTATATGAAATCAATAGCAAATGCCTTGATGCACTCTCACTGCGCTCTTGGTCCGCTAGTTTAACAGGCAGAAGAGTGTCATGTTGCTGCACTCAAATCAAACATGTCAGATATTAGTGCAGTGTGAAAAAGAAGTGCCAACGTCAAATTTTAAGAGCATATTATAGAAAGCGCATTAACCAATTCTATTGGACCGCTCTCGGTTCACTCTAGCTATGCTTGTTAGGCGCTAGGAGAAATAAAAAGAGCAGGTCATGAGCGGGCCAACAGAGCGAGCCAGTGGAATTGCAGCCTTAGACGAAAAGTTATCATAGGACAGGTTCAAATTTTTAAAAAGCCAGATGACTTTCTTTGTCTTTGAATGTAATGCTTAGGCTAATTAATAACACTGTGGATTGTTTCTTCGAATTCAATCAGGAATATTGATCAAGAAAACAGCACATAATATAATATTCCCTAACCATACACCATTAAATTATTCACTGAGCCATCTCCTATTTTTATTTAGTTGGTATAGTCAAAATATTGCAGTTCAGGTTTAATTAAACAATCCTTAAATTATGTCAAATACTTTGACACATCCATTTTCAACTGTCGTCCAGTTGTCAGATAAAGTGATGTACAAAAATATCAAAGTATATAGAAATATAACTTCTCAGCAAGACACTTCTTGATTAAATCCCTGTCAACCTCAAACAATTGTGAACATTCTCTCGGTAACGATAAACTATGAACAATAACCATGGTAACCGTGGTTAATACTATGTACAAACATCTTTTTCAAATCATCAATTGTGGCAATAAATGCGCGATAACATTAATTGTGATGTAGCAGCATACATAACAATTGGCAAGAAGTTCAGAATCTATGGTGATAGGAGATTTCACAAATTCCCAACAATTTATAATCCCAACTTTCCTCTGGATCATAGACACAAAACATGCCCTCATGCCTTTGTCAACACCAGTTTACGATATTTATGTCACTATTCTGTTATATCAGGTATACTGAGGATTGTTTTGTGTTTTTAGATTCCATAGGTAGTTTTATACTAATTTCTGGCCTAGTATACTATCATATAATGCTGAGAGGAAATTGCCAAATACTACTCTTTCCCCACCAAGGAAGGTACAGACGTTTTTTGTGGAAGAAGAAACTAAGAATTATGACTATCAACTTTAAAAACAAACGTTTCTATATTTTGGTAAGATGTAATGCAAAGTCACTATTGAATAAAAAAAAATGACGTTTGCTGGGTTTTGATTAACTTGTTGAACCATTATGCATTAGAAAACGGGAGGATTGCTTAAAAGTGGAAGTAGAAGTCTTTGTCAATATTCATTTGATTCATTCAGGCTTCCAATAATAATTATATTTATGTTACTTCATATTAAATTTCTTTTTAAACGGGGGCGGGGGGTAAGGGTTTCAAATGTATGTTAATATTTAGTGTCATACTATGTTGAGCCATGAAATAGTTCAATTCTATCATATAGGTCGAGCCTGGCTAGCCATCAAGGGAAATAATGTAAGGGTCAGATTTTTAGAAAATGTACAATTGGCAGCTCTATACATTAAGAAAATTCTCCTAAATCAGGCTAACAAATGATGAATACCGGGTATATCTGAGTATATTGGGTATCACATTGATTTCGTATCAGTTCTGTTATCTTAAACTGCATTTTGAAGCTCATTTTTGTCTTAAATGTGGGTTATTTGAGAGGATTGGAGAAGGCGAATTGTACATTTCTGAAAATCTGACCCGTAACTGAACTGTTATGCAGACCACAAGCACCAAGGGCTAGCATTGTATCATGACAATGCAATTATTTCACCAGTATTATTTCACGACTATAGTATATATTTCTCATTGTCCCTCATAGAGAAACAAGGTGTTGTATTACCATACCTCCTTTCCTTTATACAAACATCAAAGGTCCAACCTTTGACTTTAGGAAGGTTTAGGAAGGTTTCTACTTTCTTCGTTTCTACAGCTAATTTATTATTTACTTGAGTATTTTAAAATGTTTTGATGTAAGAGTATATTTGTGATGTGTTTCAAGAAAATGAGTCATAAGTCGCAAAATTGATATTTTTTAAAGTGGTTTTTCTTACAACACCTCTTTATTGAAATGTTTTGATGTTTAGAGGGTTTAGTACTTATAGTCATATGAATCCATGCAAAAAAATTTAGGACATTGTATTAAATATATTCTTGCGTTTTGAAGGGTTTTTCTATGGAGCATATTAAATTACTTTATTGGTAATTACCCATCCAATAACACTGAACACTTTTTTTTTCGAAAATAAAAATATCAAACTTAAAATATAGAAATACTTATTAGATATCCCAGTGTTTACTATCATTGGAATCAGTTTGATCTCCTCTTTTCAAATATGGTGATATCTCAAAATTCATTTTTTGCGACTTATGCGTCCAACCTAGATATATGCTGAAGATAAGCGTATCATAATAACTCCAGAGTTATGAACACTTTCTTCAAATTCAATTTTGCTAAAATGAAAAATATAGTTCTGAATTTGTCGAGAAATCTTGGTGTCTAAAGATAGGTCAATATTTCTTACTTCGGCGGGAAATCGCGGTGTCTATTCGATAGGTTAATATTTCACTTGCTATTGAAATGGGTATAACTCTTTTTAAAAATAAATGTAACTCAGATGTTTATTTTAATCAAAGCCTTGTGTCCACTGAGCCGATTTTCCAATGAGGGGCGCTCAGCTGTCAGATTAGAAAACGGCCCAACAATAGGGGATTTGCATGTGCCACTGCGCATGTCTGTTACAAAGCATTCTGGGATTGATTTGATGAAATCTGACATACAAATATTTGCCAACATTTTTTACCGAAAATTGGAAGAATATTTTCACAAATATCATTTTATAAATGTGCTATGAAAACCAAATACAAGATAGAGGCTTGTGCCATGGAAACATGTACAATTAACACATTTGTATTGACACTAGAGCATTGATAAATATGATGTGTTTCAGGAAAATGAGTCATAAGTCGCAAAATTTATATATTTCAAACCTTCTTTTTTACAAGATCTCTTTCTTGAAATGTTATGATTTTTAGAAGGTTTAGCAATTATAGTAATATGAATCCATGTGACAAATTTCAGGACATTGTCTTGAATATATCTTTGCGTTTTGAAGGCCATTCTATGGAGTATATTTAGTTACTTTACTGGTAATTACCCATCTAGAAACATTGCCAAACTTTTCTTTCAAACATAGAAATATTTAAACATAGAATATAGAAGTACATATTAGGTGCCCTAGTGTTTACTATCATTGGAATCGGCTTGATCTCCTCTTTTCAAATATGGTGGTATCTCAAAATACATATTTTGCGACTTATGACTCATTTTCCTAAAACGGATCACATTTGTATTGACATTAGAGCATTGATAAATATTCCATGTTGAACATGTCATGTTTTCTATAGTTTTTGCCTGTACCATTAGTCCCATAATTCCATGTAAATCAAGATTAAAAATGGCGGCTATGCAAATCCCCTACTGAATTCAACCAATCCTGACGAATCCTGATCTTAAATCCATCTCCACTTACCCAAATGACCTCTGCTGGTGACCTCTGTTGATCAACATTTAGAATCGGCGTAGTGAACACAGGGCTTAACCTAATGGTAATTTACACCACCTTTTCACCTGACCCATGTTTCATGTTAATATTCGCAGATTAGTAAATGGATTGGAGTTGAAAGTTAATTAATTGATTAATACATCTTAATATATAAATATTCATGCTGGAAAGATTGCTGAGAGCTATTATAAAATGTACGAGCATGAGATTTCTAGATAAAACCTTCCTAGCTAAACCGCTACGAGAGACCATTTGTTCTTAACAACAGACCTTTTAAACAAAGTATTATATTCCTCCATCTCCAAAACTATCCCTGAGGCTGACTGTATTGGGTGAGCTTAATTGAAACTTGGTTGAAATTAAAGTCATAGAATAACATGTATCGAAATACAGACCTTGTAATGGAAAAATGCTCTGTCTGTCTGTCCGATACTTAATTCATTTGATGTATATTACATATATATATGGCACACGAATTGAGGCTTTGAGAATTGTAGCAAACATCTATTATTATCTACACGCGTCAGATTTTCAGAAATTGTACAATTGGCAGCTGTACACATTTAGTAAATTATGCTGCAATTTGGTCAATACTAGGTAAATTCCAGTATCTTTGCATTGCATTGATTCTAGCAATCTGTTTGGTTAGGTAACTGGTTGAACTGAATTTTGAACTTTATTTTCGTCTGAAATTTGAGTTATTTGAGAGAATTGGTGAAGGTCAATTGTACATTTTCTGAAAACTGACCCACGTCTGTTAATATCTACACATGTATAGTCATATTTTTGCACAAACATTTTTAACTCATCATTTCTTGTATAATTATAATTACATGACTTTTAAAATATTAATAAAATAACAATATAAATACGCGTGATATCATCCAATTTGCAAAATAACAAAGCGAGCGCTTGAAACAATGTATATTAGTTGACCGTTACGTAATAAATCGTAAATTGAAATTGGAAAACTTAAAACTTCGCGAGCCCGATGACAAACTACTGTCAAATCTCACAAGGTTTATCCTCACGCCAGAGCAGGTTAGTCGCACACTGTGTAGAGGTCAGCTGATATTATATAATCGCTTTATACCAACTTGGCCCAGGCAGTTTTGTGATTTAGTTGTTGATTTTAGCACAATGAGATCCTCACTGAGAATATATAGACTGAGATTCTCACACTTCATCAGGCTATCTACACAGATTGGTTCGCGAATGTTTCAAAGATCTCAAAATCATCCGTTCCCTTAAATTGAACTCACAAAAACCGCTTGACCTTTTGTAGCAGCACTGTCTACCCCCAAATAAACAAACAAATAGATGAACATATAAATATATAAGCGATAATAATAACAACAATAATAACCTGTAACCTGGCAAGCAATAGGGCAACATCAAAAAAGGTCCAGTTAGAGGTTCAAGCGTAACTGTGGTAAGGTCGATAGTTAACATTGACCGCACATGTCGTCGTCCTCGGAGTTGTACACG
Source organism: Sthenelais limicola (assembly GCA_942159475.1). Lineage (NCBI taxonomy): Eukaryota > Metazoa > Annelida > Polychaeta > Phyllodocida > Sigalionidae > Sthenelais > Sthenelais limicola. Next base: position 146,711,993 of record OW804094.1, on the reverse strand, counting down.
AATTATACGCTTTCGAGTCCGTCAGCATGTTCTCCATCTCAATGCACTCAAAAGGGTCGCCTTCGTGCAGTATCTTGGCACTGCTGCCACCCGAGGCTGAGCTTGAGCCACTCGGAGCTGCTCGCCTGCTGCTGCAAGAGGGACCCCTCGGACCCGCCTTTCCATTAGCCTGCACAGCTATCATGGTAACATAGGAATCTGAATTCAATGGCCGACTGTAAAACTTATAGCTAGTCACCTTTTGCCGCTTGTTCTTCTTGCGCATGCAAGGCCGACAAATGGTGTTCTTGAAAGCTTGTCTAAACTTTAAGCTCATGATGTTGTAAAGGATGGGGTTGATGGTCGAGCTAACGTAGTATAAAATTCCTGATATATAATAGAGCACATCGAAGAGTAACCGGATCTTGTCCGTCCAGTCTTCCTTGTGGAGGTAAATTGCCATGAGTCTCTGTGTGTGAAATGGCGCCCAACAGATGAAAAACGCTACCACCACCGCAACTGCAAAGAGAAAAACAAAATACTTCGTTAGAGATCTACTTTTATTCATTCATCTTATACATACATTCATCCTAATTTCGTCTTTTAAAGGTTTAGATATTAAATAATTTATTTTCTTTAAACAAAACACATGCAGCCTCACCCATTTATCAAGCATTTATAGCCACTCAAACTCCAAAAAAGGAGAAAATCCAAAAGTGGGCCAATCTTTTAGAAAGCGGAAATGAGCTGTATAACGCTGGGAGGATAGGTTTATTTTCCCATATGAATGTACATCAGATGTGAGGCTCCAGTCGCTTCAGTACAAAATCTTCCACAGAGCCTTAACATTCAACAGCTATTTAAAGCCAATACAAATTAAAGCATCGGATACATGTGATTTTTGCAATGATATTGACACAATCTGTCATTTCCTTTACCAATGTCCTAGAGTACTCGAACTATGGGCTAAGGCGGGAGGAAAATTAAAAATGAAAGTCTTCAGTCATGATAAGCCTAATATGCTGCAAAATTTCCCTTGTATGTCAACAGAATGTCACTTTTTTTCTTAAAATTGGGTTATTTTAGTGGATTGGTGAAGGTGAATTATACATTTTCTGACGATTTAATAAGGTGAATTGGGTGAGGAGACTGATACTTCTGCCTATAATCTGCTCAGAGCATAGAGTGAACTGTCATATATGAATCCCTCCTGTTCTTCAGCTAGTCTATAGCGTTGGACTAATGATCTTATACGGCTTCCTCTAATCTACTTCCCTGCTCATACCATTGAGTGGGTGCCCTGATACCACTCCCACTAATGTAATCTAACTCACAGCTGATGTCATGCATGGGTTAGAAACGCAATAAATCGGTAAAGTTCCACTCCCTACAATAGGGGAGTTTATTACTGTCTGTTACAGTGCATCCTGGGATGGATTCTGGTGAAATCTGACATACAAATATTTGACAACATTTTTATCGAAAATTGCAAGAATGTTTTCACCAGTATCATAGGTTGTAAAATGATCTATGAAAAACCTAATGCATGATGGGAAAGATGGGGACTTGTGTCATGGAAACATGTATAACGCATGGATATTGACATTAGAGCATTGATAAATAAGGTTTTAGACTGTACCATTAGTCCCATAATTCCATATAAATCAGCTTCTACGAATATAATTCAAGCCCACAGGACTTACATAGCCAGATCCCTATTTATGTTTCTCAATTCCCAAGATTTTTTTAATAATCTGAACTATTGGAAACCCTGAAATCCTTTCCAGGGAAATAACAACAATCATGTCTTAATAAGTTATATTTCCTATCAACATATGACTGAAATTATTGATATATTATTATATATTTCTGCTACTATAATACTGATATTGCTCCTCTTATAATGTGTATACAAGAATTTGAAGTGTATTGTGTTGTGTATTGAGGATAAACAGAGTGACAGTGAACGATAATGAATGAAACTCTGTAGCGAAGGATATAAATGTGGACTTTTATCAGGCAGGTATATACAGAGGGAGTAGAAATGGCAAACTTCTTCAAGCGGCAAATGTGTGACAGGTATATTGTCTAGCCACTGCATGCCAGGTGATGCTGCAGTACTGTTGTCGGCAATAGTACCACCTATAGCCCAGGTAGTTTGATTGCCCTTTTCAAGCAACAGCATACTAGTGATACACTTATAAATAGTTGGCACTAGTAGTAATAGTAGCATTACTCCCAACTATTTAGCGGACATGTATAATTCACATTTCTACTCCCTCTGTATATACCTCCCTGCATTTATGAAGAACCTGTAGCAAAAAAAACAACTAGATAAAATCCTCCAACATTTCCACCAAAGGATGTTTAGGGAAAGTATTATAATAGTATTGTATTATTTATATGTTTACTGAATAAAAGTTGCATTATAATATTAATAATAATAGGCAAAGAAAAAAAGAGTAGACAATCTTTGGTTTCTGATAGTCTCACTCATGTCAAAAACCTCCTTCTCAAGTTGAAAGCTGATAGGCCAGTAGCGTGATGAAATGGGCTATAAATAAAAGAAATATTTAAGAAAAAAATTAAAAAGAAACTGCTTTGGTTTGGAAGACATATCATGACATCAAGAAGCAAGCCTTCTCAACTCCTCAACTTATCTCTGTAAAAATACCGATCATAGGTCTCGCTGATTAAAAGGCTGGAACTTAAAGACAGCAACTGATTGGTAAGGAGATAGGTATAGTCTCTAATCTAGGCTCATCAATTTCTTTCTGGCTCTCATACGGCAGACATGTTAGGTCCATATTGAAGTTGACAGGAAGGCAAGAGTATAAAGTATTTTATAGTGTTTGATGGTGACATAAGCCTTTAAAAATTACCTGAATAACTAAAATAAAACAGGTGTTACCAGGCTATAGTTTATAGCAGGGTAATTATAGTGTGCGGATTTCTCTCTGATGTTGACGTGTGGAAGAAGACAGTAATAGACAGTAATCTTCATCTCATCACTCATCTTCTTTTATTAAAACTTTTCTAAAAAAGACTTCTATTCCTATATAAGGTTTAAATTTAAATCTAATCTGGCTGAATATGAAAAGAATCTTCTCTGCTTTCCATGAATTGATTAACTAAGTCAGGACATGATGAATATTACAATAATAATAATATTTTTGTGAGATTGTAACTGTCTGTTTACTGAAACAGGTGTCACCAGGCTATAGTTTATAGTAGAGTAATTATAGTGCAGGGATTTCTCTCTGATGTCGAGGTGTGGAAGAAGGAATGCCATTAGTCCCTGTTAATCAGTTCACATCCTCTTAAAAAAACTGCCAGGGTATGGGCTTGGCTCGCCTCCCTAGATCCAATTTTGGGGGGAAGTTCCTCCTGTTTTAGATTTAATCCTCTCCCCTCTAAGCCAGGTCATAATAGCAGATATTAAGTAGGCGGTGTTTAATGACACTTAAATGTCCAAAGCATCTGGCCTTTCCCCCTTCCATCTTCCCCCTTTCCTATAAGGGTCAGATTTTCAGAAAATGTACAATTTGCCTTCACTAATTCTCTAAATTAACCCTCATTTAAGGCGGAAATGAGCTTCAAAATGCAGTTTAACATAGCTAAACAGATACCTTAAATCAACACGATACTAAATATACTCAGATATACCCAGTATTCATAATTTTTTAGCCTAATTTAGCACAATTTCCTACATTAGTAGTGCTGCCAATTGTAAATTTTCCGAAAATCTGACACATAAAGGAAAGGAGCGCTAAACTATAGTAGCAGGTGAGAGAATGAAGTCTATTCATAATTAGGGTGACTCCACTAGAGAGAAAAAATGGCTCTGACAAATTTTGTCATTGCCCACTAATTTGTTGCAACCAATATCCATACAGAAACAACAGTTTCTAGAGAATGTGGTAACACATCCGACACTCCTCCATTTGTGTTTTAATTGCAAACATGAAATAAACTGATGTTAGTGGGCAACAACAAAATTTGTCGCCGCCATTTTTCCTCTAGTGGAGTTCTTCTATAAGATGATGAAAAAAAAACATTGTTAATCAAAACAATGTCAAAATTACTCTCCTATACACATTATTCATAATTTTTCAGTCTAATTTAGCAGAAGTTAGCGAATTTGTAAAGCTGCCAAATGGTCATTTTCTGAAAACCTGACCCTCTGAAAGTCCAATCCTAAGTCAGTGCATCACAAATAGAGGGACTGGAACAAGCTGGCAATTTTTATTTTTTTTAAACAGCTTTATTCAATATATCAACAAAACTTGCTCTCTCCGGGCCGATAACACACAAAAATACATCGAACCCCTTTTCGTTCTTTAAAGTAGATCTTAATAAAGTGAAAAGTGTGAAATACAGACTCCTCTTGATGATAACATTTGTGAGAAGGATGAAACATATACACATTTTCACAAGCTGGCAATAATCGAAAAACTATTGAACGAGATTCGTCCACATAAGCACGATGCCGTAGGCATAGTCCTTATGTGGATGAATCAAGTCCAATGAATTTTTTTATAATTGCAGGTGAGTTCCATTTGATATTTATTATATGGGCATAAAACTTGGTGCATAAAAGTGGCCGACTTGGTGAAGAAGTAGTTCGTATGCATACTATATGAATATTTTTATAGCTCCCCACTTATTGCACCTCTCTTATGGAATGTGCATATAATGAACATAATTATAGTTTTTGTTATTTATTAGAGGCCAATATGATATCTGGCACACAGTTCCTCAAATATGTGATGTGTCACAGACAAATGAGTTACAAGTCGCAAGATTGATATTTGTCAAAGTGTGTTATTCACAAGATGTCTTCGTGAGAATCTTTTATAGAGCCCTGAGGCTAAAGGGCCTTGTTCACTAAGCCAATTCTAATGCGATTCATAAGTATAATTTAGTGGAAAAGAGCCCTCTGCAGCGCAAAATCGCATAAAAGTAGGGTTAGGCCTTTTAGTCTCAAGGCACTATGAAATGCATGAAGGAATGTTTAAGATTCTCCTAGAGCCATACAAATTCAATGCCATGAAACGTTTAGTTACATTATATAATTCTACTTGATAATCTTTCTATGTACTACATGAGAATGCCAGGACTTCCTGAAATTGTGTGTAATAAAAACTTTTCAAAAAAATAAATACAATACAGTGGAACACAATCAATCAAATAGTTGTGTATCTGTGTGATCAGCAATTCATAGCAACCAATACTGAAAAAAAACATATACATATATTGAATACAGTTTGGCTATGGCATGGACCAAAATAATGGAAGTACGTATAGACAATAGGGGGTTTGCATGTGCCACTGCACATGTCTTTTACAGTGCATCATGGGGTGGATTCGGTTGAAATCTGACATACAAATATTTGGCAAGATTTCTATCAAAAATTGCAAGAATGTTTTCACCAATATCATAGCTTTAATGATCTATGAAAACCAAATGCATGATGGGAAAAATGGCGAATAGGGTTGTGGAAACATGTATGACACATGGATATTGACATTAGGACATTGATAAATATTCCATGCAGAACATGGCATGTTTTCTATAGATTTTAGACTGTACCATTAGTCTCATAATTCCATGTGAATCAAGATTCAAAATGGCGGCTATACAAATCTCCTATTTGGCTCTAGTGTGGGCCGAAATAATGGAAGTATGTATAGACACATTACGTATTTACCCTGGCGTTGTTATTAAGCAACTAATTCCCTATTCTGATGACTTTACTTTCTCTAGGGAAACTCAATTATGGATACAGCGTATTGTGTTCAGTCTGGTTGGCAGTTCATAGTTGTTTCTTGGAATGCAAGAATATGTCATTAGGTTTCATATAGGCTGTTTGTGTAAGGGAATGCAATGATATGGCTTGATATTTCCCACCCTGAGTAGAAGAAACTTGTTGATTCACGACGAGAGGTGTCAGTCGTGGAAAGAAGATTGATAATGTAGTTGATGCTCTCAGTAATAATGTATTTTATTACTACCATACGAATTGCAGGTATATGTCGACCCTTTTGTCTCTTTATATAGTACTCGTTTGTACTCTTCGAAATGACAAATAAAAAAACATCTTATCTTATCTTATCTTAATCCAAGGGGGATAATTAGGTATATGTTTATCAAATGTGCCATTGTGCAAAGCATATTAAGGTATTTAGCTTCACAACACGTTGTAATGTTTATTAACTTTGTTATTCGTAACTAAAATGAGATGTTGACATATGGGTTCGACTGGTTATATGTTTGTTTGATGATGAAACAAAGTGAAATAAATTGATTATGATAGAAATAATTTGAGGATAGGCGATGAATGAGAGGGAGAGATGGTGTTGCATCAGGCAGCGGAAGTGAGACGAGGGTCAAATTTTTAGAAAATGCACATTTGGCAGCTCTAAAATAGAAATACCTTTTAGATTTTCTGGAAATGAACATCGTTGCAATCCACCTAATCTCAACTTTTCAACTGTTCGACGAATTTATCTGTGAAATACATTTTCTGAAAATCTGACCCATTTCTGTGCTCTAGGTTCATCTATAGATATAGGTGCCGACATCAATTGGTGTACAGTTGGTCTTGGTAGTGAAGAATAACGATTGTTGCTGTTTTCGATGTGTATTAAAAAGGGCGTCTCCACTGGCTGCGGTAAACTCTGTGGTAAGCCTTGCGATGGTTGGTGTGCTGGTTTTGTAGGTGGAGAGGAATGACAAGGTCCTTTCCTACATGGTCAGTGAACGATGTAGGCAGGCCCTCGCCACTCCTCAACAACACAGCACCAGCAAGACTTATCGCAGAGCTTACCACAGCCAGTGGAGACCACCCTTTATTGTTGACTCAGTTCATGAAAATGTGCTGCCAAATATAATAAGTCGTCCCAGTTGCCAGTTGTTCTGACCTCAGTAATGGAATCTTGACATGGCTTTAAATAATCCTTTGGAACTTAAAACACTTTGTTTTCCAATGAAATAACAATAACAACAACTGAAAACAGTTTTTGAGAGTGTTTTTGATCAAGATGTATAGACTACCTGAATACAAATTATGTTGAAAAAAATGTGCTTAGACATACAACCATGTAACTGAAGTGTTTCAACTGCTACTTTCATCATTATTTATTAATGCACCAAATACCACCGCCTTTAGAAAAATGCCTCCCTCTCAGCTCTCCCGCCCTTGATATAACCTGCAATGTGTTGATAAGGGCATAAAGCAACCAATCCCACTCACTCGCCACCGCCTTTAGATGTAAAACCGTTATAAAACGCAATTTAAACATTACATACATTAGATACACTAGCTCCAGCGGTAGTTGTATAACAAGTTACTTGCAGTAAACGAAACTTCCCATGTTCATGTATCATCCTTCACCATTAGCACTATTGCTACGTCAATTTGAATAGACGTGGGTGGTGAGTCTCCATTTGACATATATGGGTCAGATTTTCAGAAAATGTACAATTGGCAGCTCTGCACATTTAGTAAATTCTGCTAAATTAGGCTGCAATTTGGTCAATACTAGGTAAATTCGAGTCTATTCAGTATTGCATTGATTCTAGCAATCTGTTTGGTTAGGTTGAACTGTATTTTAAAATTTGGGTTATTTGAGAAGAATGGCGAAGTTGAATGATACATTTTCTGAAAATCTGACCCATATAGATGAGTCTGTAGCACAGAAATAATGATTTCTCCATGAGTTTTCTATATATTATCCATACCGTGCCTGTCTGAATCATATCGCTATACCCAGAACCTACTATGATATACCAGGCTTATCAGTGCAGTAAAAAGTCTATATGGTCCATCACTTGCTTGATACAGTATCGTGCTTTCTCCCCTGTAGTGCTTCACAGCTATAAAACTTCTTTAATGTGATTGCTTCATATCATACGTAGTTTTTTCTTGTGACGAATAGGGGATTTGCATGTGCCACTGCGCATGCCTGCCACAGTGCATGCTGGGATAGTTTCTGATGAAATCTGACACACAACTATTTGGCAAGATTTTTATCGAAAATTACAAAAATGTTTTCACCGATCAGTGCTTGTAAAAATGATCGATGAAAACCAAATGCATCATGGGAAATATGGGGACTTGTGTCATGGAAACATGTATAACATATAAATATTGCCATTGGCGCATTGATAAATATATCCCATGCAGAACATGACATGTTTTCCATAGGTTTTAGTCTGTACCATTAGTCCCATAATTCCATGCGAATCATGATTCAAAATGGCGGCTATGCAAATCCCCTATTGAAAGCTTTTGCAGGTTGTCCATCTCCTCCTCTCTGGAAGCCGTTCCTTCACCCACCCCCCTCCCCCTCCCACCCCTCCCCCCCATCCCCCTCCCACCCCTCTCTCCTTTCCCCATTGAAGAACATAAGGGAAAACTTTTCACAGACCTCCCTGCGCGATTGACAACAAGGATTTCTTCAAGGGAAACACTCTGCCTAAGTGCCATTCAAAACAAGAAGACACGTCTTCTTAAATTGCGTGCCAAGAGCGTCTGACGAGAGAATATTACGTCACACAGATGTCTGTTTCAGAAGATTTCCCGCGTTACTTACTGCTAAAAGTAAACCCATTTTGCCTCTCGCCTTCATCCTATGATTTTACTTCAGACAAAGCAAACTGATTTGGGAACCCTGTAGTGAAAGTAGGAGACGAGAGAGAGAGGGAGAAAAAAGCCTTAAAAAGAAGTAAATTGATTGGGGAAAGAGTTTGAGTGTTTAGATAAAAGTTTCATACTGATAAGATAGGGATAAGAGAGTTTAGGAGATGCTGGTATGACAGTCCCATTGGGGTTTGTAAAACTTATTGAATGGTAATATAAATATTGAAGCTATTAAAATGGCTTTCCAATAAAGATTTTGTGTGGAGGTTTTCTTGAATGTTGATTCGCATGAATCTTGGTAGCTGACTGTCAGCTGTCAATCCAGGAAGCATGCAGACCTAGAAGTCCTGCATTCGCATAATTATAATAGAAATAGATTGTAGATTGCAGATTGCAAGATATATTTTTATGATTAATTTCAATCATTTAATCGCCTGCAGCAAACACAGGGACCTTCAAGATTTATTTCCCCATTCTCCTCAATCACCATGAGGAGAATGGGGGATTAAAGTAAACCTAAAATGTGATGCATCAATGGCTATGCCCAGAGTGCTTATATGCATGATCTCTACAGTAGCCTATGGTCAAGTGGTTAGCATCTAAGACTGCCAAACTGGACATTGTGAATTCAAATCCCAGTGCAGGCAGCCTTTTTATATTTGTCTCATTTTCAAATCATTTTATTTTTTAATTTCACTAATATCTTCACATCTGGGGCTCAATTTTCTTTTAAACTCACATAGTTATTGATGCAATTCCCTTTCGATTTGTCAAAGAATTAAAGTGGCTAAGATCGAATTAAGCAAGAAAACTTCTCATCTGGGGCTCAGTTTTCTTTTAAAGTGTCAGTAAACCCCCAAATATTATGAGCAAATCCATTTCCTTGCTATTATTGAAATGTAACCACCCCAGTTTTACTTAATTCAAGTTATTATTTAGTGAGTTTTACCCATTTAATCGAGTGAAAAGGTAGTTCCACAGTTTAACACTCCATTCAAGGCACCACTGTTTGCCTACGTCATAAAGGTGCACCAATCTTGAAATGTACATGCAATGAACATAACAAACAACTCTTATAATTGCTGCTAGAAAGAAGGAGGGTGGGCTGGGCAGAAGAAGTATTACCAGACCAAAACAAACACTCTGTATTACCCATTGATTGTTCCTCACAAGGTCAGAGTGAAATGATGCAATGCTATTTCCCACACATTTGTGATGTGCTTCAGGGAAATGAGTCACAAATCACAGGTGAGATAATGACCATATTTGAGAAGATGACATCAAGCCGATTCCAATGATAGTTAACAGTAGGGCATATTTATTTAAGTATTATTCTTTATTTTATTAAGTACTATTTTATTTTAAATTTGATATCTTCATTTTTGGAAAACAGGTTTAGAATATGTTTGAGTAGAGAATTATTAGTAAAGTAGCTAAATGTACTATATAGGATGACCTTAGAAATGCATGCATTTTAGTAATACACCATCTTGAAATTTGGTACATGTATATTTATGCTACTAGCAGCTCAAAGAACACCAAAATGAAAACATTCCAAATAAGGGTTCTTGTACATGGATTACAGTTTTGTGACTTGTGACTCATTTCCCTGAAACACATCACATTTTCTCTCACCACCTTTTGTGTCCCTTGGTTAAAGGGGAGGACTAAACCCAATTATTGACCTCTCAATACAGATGTCTTGAAATACCTGTATTGAACAACTGTTTCAATTGCTGGGAGATTGGGGGGGAAGGTAGGGATATTATGTACATTTCTGGCGCGCCTCTATGACGTCACACAGCACTCTCAGTGCCCTCTTGTGCTAAACAGACCTTTTCAAGTAAGCTTTCTCAATTTGGGCCTGTAAGTGACTATAAGTTAGACATAAATGGAGGTAAAAAAATTGATACTTGGATGTTGTATTTATGGCGGCATGAAGTTTGTTGTCCTAAAAGTGACTATGAACCCGTTTACTGACCCTTTAAACTCACACATGTAGTTATTGTTGCAATTCCCTTTCGATTTGTCAAAGAATTAGAGAGGCTAAGATCGAATTAAGCAAGAAGAGTGAGTTAGATGGGGTTCAGGGATATATAGGTTCTCTGTAATAGAGGCATGGGTGGCGGTCATAAGCTTACGTTTATTTTTTGTGAAAATGGATTTTGCACGGGCCACGATTTGTTGAGTGCCTCCTGTGGATGAATCCAATCATTTTGCGCATCTGACGGTAGCCCCATTGGTGAGAGAGTGAGAAACCATCTCCGAACCTACCCAACGTTTGGTCACACGATTACGGCTGAGTGCAAGGAAGAAGGGTTAAGGCATAATCTGGCATTGGTTTTTCACCTGGATGACGAAAACATAGGAAATCGGGACATCGAGCCAACTTTCCTAGACTAATTTTGCAGCTCCAGGTGGCTGGTGGCGCGCTCTTGTGCCTATGGGAGAATCAGGATTCCCTAAGGGAAGCCACTGTGCCATTTCGTCAAGAGTCAGACCTCCTCCTGGAGTAACCAGTTCTTATAGCAAATGGCACAATGGAGGGTTCAAACTGATCGAGACCTGTCAGAAAACGGGACAAACCGCAGAGTTTTCTGATGGGTCGAGATCAGTTAGAACCCGAACAAAGTGCCATTTCCTATTTCTTACACACTCTATTAGGATGTTAAAAAGTAAATTTAACTTGTATAGCCTATAGTTTAGCTCAAGGAGGCTTGATTCACTGCAATTGTAGGCCTAAGTTACGCGGTCAGGACAACATCATTTCTAACTGCTTTGTAGGTCAGGCCTACACTGCACCAATGAAATTGCGTCTTTACCCCAACTAATCATGTATGCAGTTTGGGTCAACCAAACTGCACCCCCAAACTGCACCTTTCTAACTGCTCATGTGTGTAATAAAAAAAGACCTGGAATTTACCTTTCCCCATGTAGCCCATTGTACGCCAATCCTAATTCTAAGATCTTAAATAAGCAATGTTTTATCCAGTTATTAATTATTATGAAACAGTTTGGTCGCTTTGATTTGAGAAGTAGTCTGTTCTCATCCCTTGTTTAAATTCAGCCTCTGTTAAAAATTTAATTATTTTCAACCATTGTTATCCCTTCATAAATAGATATGAATGGGTTGAAGCCATTTTGAATGAAAGCTTACGTTCCTGGTGCACGGAGGAGAATATGGCTCTTTTCAATGTAAAACATTTTACTTTTTTTCGACTAAATTAAAATCCAAATGAATCCTTAGAATTGGCAGTGTGAAAGACTGTCAACTCTTACTTTTATATTGTTTTTTAAATGTTGTTTTTAATTTAGAACATTCTGATGGTATACTAGGGTCTGGATTTCCTTCTTTTCAGACACAAAAAAAGAAATAGTTTCTTAATATTTTGTTTATTTGGTTGTTGAGGATGGGAAATATGGTAATGAGATGACAGGAAATGAGTGTGAATTAAATTGTATCATGAGCGATAAAACGTGAAGCTAACTACTGAAGGAATGATTTTGGCGGGTCTCCAAAATATAAACTAGGACTTTTCAAAAGACTTATAGCAAAAACAACCAGATAAATTATGGTGAAATAACCTTAAATGGGTTAGAAAAGTCATGGCAACCATTCTGTTTTTTACTAAGATTAATTCAAATTTATTAGTCAATTTTTGTCTATTTTCATGATTGAAAGCATGTATAATAAATCTGTTAACTAACTCATTGGTTTCAGTCGCTTAGAATATCGCACTGGTTACTACGCAACTCGTGCAATATTCACGCTCCTTCAACCAACTCGTTAGTTAACCTCTATTTATACATTGATATCCTTTACCCATTGGGGACAAAACAGTTCCCGCTCATTTGGACCAGAACAAATGTCGTCTGCATAATGGTCTCGAATTGTCGTCTCTTTTCAACCGAATTCATAGGCCGTCAGTACTTTGACTTAAAATTTGAAATAACATCTTTTGAAAAACAATTTGAAGCACTTTACTGTATTAGGATTTGATATGGGATAGGAGCCTTAGTTGATTTGTAATGCTATCTTCGATTCTATGGATGGATGAGATGAAGGAGAAATTACATTTTGAAATCTTTTTCACATGCCATGTGAAATCATTTCAAAGATCAATTCATTTAGCGTTAATGAGATCCGAATAGGCCTACTCCTCAAAATGCATACGGGTTAGATTTTCTGAAAATGTACAATTTACCTTCCCCAATTCTCTGAAATAACCCAAATTTCTGATGAAAATAAAGTTCAAAATACAGTTCAACCTAACCAAACTCACAGCTAGAATCAATGCAATGCCGAATATACTTGAATTTACCTAGTATTGACCAAATTGCATTCTGAAAATCTGACTCATAACAGAATTCCATTCAACTGTAGAACTAGACACCTTCATTCAATTAATCATATCAATAGACAAAGATCTGAGCACTAGAAATATAAAATAATTGGCTACATGAATACATAGTCTCTTCACTGGGCTTTTTGTGCGTGCCATCAAATGATTTCTGAGAGACAGAAGACCTGCATGATTCGGTTAATTCAGCGAAGTCTCTTTGACCAAGGGTCGTGCTGTCGTGCTGTCATGTATCAAAGCCACTCTCTTTTAAGGGATCAAGGCTTGTCATCGACTAATGGGGGGAAAGGGTAATATAAAACCCGTTGCCTCTGAACACCTAAGTCTGCTGGCGCTCTATATAATGCTCCCCAACATATAGCAATCCTATAGATAAAGAGGCGTGGGTGATAGAGGGGGAGAGACAAAGAGAGAGGGGAGAGAGGAAGAGAGGAGAGAGTGGGAGAGAGGAGAGAGAGGGGGAGAGGAGAGAGAGGGGGAGAGGGAGAGAGAAGAGAGGGGGAGAGGGAGAGAGAGGGGGAGAGGGAGAGAGAGAGGGAGAGGGAGAGAGAGGGGGAAGAGGGAGAGAGAGGGAGAGAGAGGGGGAAAGAGAGGGGAAAAAAGAGGAAGATAGAGGGAGGGAGAGAGAAGAGGGAGAGCGAGAGAGAGAGGGGGAAGAGGGGGAGAGGGGAAAAAGAGGATGATAGAGGGAGGGAGAGAGAAGAGACAGGGAGAGAAAAATGAGGAGGGGGGAGAGAGAAGGAGAGAGTGGAGAGAGAGGCGAGAGAAGGAGAGAGAGAGAGGATAGAGAGGGCAAGAAAGGAAGAGAGAGAGAGAGAGGGAGGGAGGGAGGGAGGGATAGAGAGGACGAGTGTGTGTATGAAAGAAAGAGAGAAGGAGAGAGATGGACAATTCTTAAGAATGAGAGAAGGAGATAAAGAGAGGGAGTGGAAGAGAGAACGAACGCCGGAATGGGGAAGGAGAAGGTCACAAGTCGCAAAAGATTCCAATACCTGTACCAAACCATTGTATTAACCATATCCTTTCGTTTTGAAGGCCTTTGTATGGAGTATATTTTTAGGTTATTTGACTGGTATATTGCAAACATTTCTTTTCCCGAAAATAAAAATATCAAACTTAAAACATAGAAATACTTATCAGATACTGTTTACTATCATTGGAATCGGCTTGATCTTATTTCCTCAGATATGATGATATCTCAGAATCCATTTTCTGCCACTTGTGACTCATTTTCCTGCAACACATCATAAATGAAGCTCCCGCCTTTGAGAAAGGAAGGGGTTGATGAGTCACAGGCTCTGTTATAAATCCCTCTGTGTAGACCAGCCAGAGGACTGACATTTGCACGGGCAGCTACACCTATACTATGTATAAAGACTCTCAATACTCTAATTAAGTGTTTTCTAGAGGGCAAGGGTTAGTATCGCCCATGCAGAGTACCATCTGCTATGTTTAGCGAAAACAACGCTAACTTAGGGACACACATGTGAACATGTGAGACAAAGAAACCCCTTTTTCTACCTAAAGAAACCCCTCTTTTCTACCTCTTTTCATAGAAATCACTGTTCCCGTATATCATCAAAATCTCCAATCACAAAACATAATGACACCCTCATTGGGAGTTGAAGAAAATCAAGAAAACCCCCCAAAAAACCTATAAAAATGTTCATACAGAAAATGAACATAAGAACAAGTTTTATGAGCCTAGAAGGCAGATTATGCTGAATAAAACATATTATATTCATATTAAAAAAGATTAGAACAGATTAGAAAGATGCCCTCATTGGGATGGAAAACACTCACCAAACTAAAACCAGTCTTGCCATGCCTAATTATTATTGAAGTTACGTAAAGTAATTTGCATTTTAATAACAAAGCAACGAGTTAACTTGGCTAATAGAGAGTCGTGACCAGGGAACAACATTGTACAACGTCTCCTGCAGGAAATCAGTAGTAGGGTCGGATTTTCAGAAAATGTACAATTGGCAGCTCTACACATTTAGTAAATTCTCTTAAATTAGGCTGCTATTTGGTCAATACTAGGTAAATTCGGGTATATTCGGCATTGCATTGATTCTAGCAATCTGTTTGGTTAGGTTGAACTGTATTTTGAACTTTATTTTTGTCTGAAATTTGGGTTATTTGAGAGGATTGGTGAAGGTGAATTGTACATTTTCTGGCGACTTCACCCATGTAGAGCACGTGGGAGTATTTGAATAAAAATGAAGGGTATGCAAATTGCAATCAAGGACATTTCATAGATTATTTTTAATTGTTTTTATTTAGAGTTTTTACTATAAGTTGTTGAAGTGATGGGTAGTCGATATTCATGGAGTGTTAGGGTATGTTTTATTTGAAAGATGTTTTATTTGAAACCTTAAATTCTGAAATTATGGGGTTTGGCCCAAGAACGGAGGGGACAGGAGAGGTTTCATAGGTTTTCGGTCTGAGTTTATTGGGGTCCGACGTTTCGGACTAACATTTGCTCTTTATTTGAAACCCGCAGCCTACTGTTTATGGGGTTCGTTGTCACCCCAGGGGGATAAATATGATCTAATCTCAATTTAATCTCATTTAATTTAACTCCAGGCACTGTCTATTCCGGGGATTACTTATTTTCACATATTAATACATGTATCGAACAAACCTTGACTTTAATTGACATTTAGTTGTGCCTCGGAGCAAGTTGCAATATTGAGCTTTATGTTTTAGATGCAAAATTATATACACACAAAAGTTGTATAATGAGGAACATTGTCCTTCTTTGACTTTCCTACATCCTCCAAGAGTACCACGATTTTAGATTCGGGAGAATTAATATTCTATGAACGAAACTGATGAACTAGTTGTAAAGTTAGGGGCCTAGTCCACTAAGACGATTCGCATGCGATTTTGCGTCGCAGAGGACTCTTTCCCACTACATTCTAAGAGGATCACATCAGAATCGGCTTAGTGGACCCGACCCTTATTACTTAATTCGTGTAGGCTATGTGTAAATGACTTCAGTAAAACAGACATGATTATAATAATGGAATCAAATATATCGCATAATAATTACTTGTAATAATGTTTTATTATCAGTTAATGTAATCCTTAAAAACAATCAACTTTGGAAAAACTTATTGGGACATACTTACTAGAACAGTTACACAATATCGAGTAAGTAGTTTAAATTGTTTGACGAAATCAAAACCTGGACACATTGTGTGAGATTAATGTTGTGCCGCAGAGGACACTTTTGCACTGCAGTCTGTCAGAATCGCATGAGAATCGGCTTAGTGGACAAGGGCCTTAATGTTTAGTTGGTTACAAAAACAATGACAGCTTGAGTGTTGTCATATTCAATATGGATTCAGAAATAAATGGGCAAGGCAAAAGCTTCCTCCAAACTTCAAACGGCAAGTGAAATCAGGGAACAACTGACGGCTTGCCATACAAGTGCAAATATAATTATGTGGTGTGTTCCAGGGAAATGAGTCACAAGTCGCAAAAAATGATATTTCCCAGGGATTTATTCACAAGATCTCTTGGTTGGAATGTTCTGATATTTGGACGGTTTAGCGCTTTAAGACATATAAATACATGCACCAAAAAAATCAAGAGAGTGTATTAAATATACCCCTTCGTTGCTAAGGTCATGCTATGGAGTACATTTTAATTACTTAACTGGTAATTGCCTGATCAGAACTATTTTTCAAAGATAAATATATCAAACACAAAGTATAGAAACACTGTCCTCATTGTTTACTATCATTGGAATCGGCTTGATCCCTTCTTTTCAAATATGATGATATCTGAAAACCAATTATTTGCGACCTGTGACTCATTTCCTTGTAACAGATCACATAGGACGACCTTTTTGGTTATGTTGTCATATAAGTGAAATATTAATTTTTCTATCCTACATTTCCCCACCCTCCTTAGGACTCCTCTCCCCCTCCTCTACCTGGGATGATAACAAGAAAAAGCCTGATTTCTCTATGACATAATAATTAAGGTAAGGTAAATGATATTGGATAACCCAATGAAAATGTTATGTATAGGTCCATGAAATAGGAAATTGTTATGTTTCAACTGAGTATAGTTATTGTTATAGAACTGCATTTACAAGTCAGTTCTCTTATAAATTATGCTATGTATGTGTATTATCCATATACTATACGGGTAGAGCAATTTCTACGAAAAGAGGTAGAAAAGAGATGTAGAAAAGAGGGGTTTCTTTGTCTCACATGCTCTCGGAATTATTTGTTTTATAAATCATTTTACTCATCTGTAGAGTTCTGTCCACCCTCTCTGGAGGACGTCGTATGTGGTTTGTGAAGGTATTTGGGGTAAAAATGTGATTTTGAAGCCTTTTTTAAATCGGGATATTCACACTCTATTTATAGCCTGGGAAAGTCCCTGTGAGATACTACGTCATTAGCCACAAGCTACTGTGTCAATTCAAGGGGGACCCTTCTGGAGTTGGAGAGAGGGGGACAGGATGTAGGGGAAGGGAAAAGAGGAAAGGGAGAGAAAGCAAGAAGGGAGAGCATGAAGAAGAGGGGAGGGGGAATCAGAGATGGAGTTGGGAGAGAAAACAGATATGAGAGACAGAGAAGAGGCGGAGGGAAAAGAGGGAGCGGGGGAAGTGTAGGGAGAGAGGGAGGACGGGTACTTTGCTAGTTTTATTATATACTAGCAAATGCCTGTGCTTCGCACGGGATTTGCTAGTGGGACAGTGGGGCCCACATCTTCCCACTCTCCTTGTTTCCTCTCTAACCATCTTTCTCTATCAAGTTGTCTCTGTAAGTTAGTATCTGTATTAACATTCATACCTCAAATGGAACCGTTGTATTGTTGTTCCCTCCCATTCCCTCTCGCCCCCAACCCTCCACCCTCTCCCCAACACCACATAATGGAGATCTGGCCAGCGGTTTCAGAGACGTTGTACAATGTTGTCCCCTAGACTTGGGAGATCTGGAATTCCAGGAAGTTGTGTGTATACTCCAAATTGTATAACTTTGTTCCTGTTTCCAGAAGAAATGTATCTGTATTAACGGAAATAAAAATAGTGCATACATACATACACCGAAAACCTGCTACTTGCTACTCTATGACACAACTTTTGTTCATATATTTTGTTATAGTAACCGACGAAAATTATGTCACACTTAAGGAAAATATCAATGATTATAAAAGTACAGGCAGGGGCTAGCTGTACATACAACGCATTCAAGTGACTATCACTTCACCCATACACAGTAGCAAGGCATAGGGCTGATGGTTGGCTAAGGCAGGAGCTAAAAACCCTACAAAGCGATGATAGATCCACACTATAATAAAAAATAGAATCAAAGCAAACATATAAGGATAGCTGTATGAATATTAACAAATATTAAAGCATAGATACCTTGGAAGTAAAGCCTTTACAACTCCTTGGAGATCAGAATCTAAAGTTATAACCATATAAATCTCTTTTTGTACGAATAGATACTTGCAAACCTGGTTCTGTTTTCCCCTAAGTGACATAAAAAGGAATATTTAAGGACGCCTGAAGCCAGCCCCGCTTTCTAATCTCTGGGTTGTGAAGGAATATAATATTAAAGTGCCATAGAAGGTTAAGATTTTCAGAAAATGTACAAATGGCAGCTGTATACATTTAGGCTGCAATTGGGTCAATACTAGGTATATTCGAGAATATTTGGCATTACATTGATTTTAGCAATCTGTTTTGTTATGTTGAACTGTATTTTGAACTTTATTTACGTCTGAAATTTGGGTTATTTGAGAGGATTGGCGAAGTTGAATTTTACATTTTCTGGAATCTGACCCATATTCAGTAGGACTTTGTGTAGTGTGACCTTTAGAGGAGAGGGAAGCAGGTGGGACATGCGTGTCTCTTGTGTTCTATTCCACTGTCCTTTTTTGTATATGGGTCAGATTTTCAGAAAATGTACAATTCGCCATCACCAATCCTTTAAACAACTCACATTTAAGACAGAAATGAGCTTCAAAATGCAGTTTAACATGGCAAAACAGATAGTATGAATCAACGTGATACCAAACATATTCAGATTTACCTGGTATTCATCATTTTTTCAGCCTAATTTAGCAAGATTTCCTAAATGTGTAGAGCTGCCAATTGCCCATTTTCTGAAAATCTGACCCTTATACTTATGAGCTACAAGAACGGTCTTAAATATACAATGGGTGAAGTCACCCGAAGATGTACAATTCGACTTCACCAATCCTCTCAAATAAACCAAATTTAACACAAAAATGAGGTAAAAAACACTGTTCAACATAACCGAGCAGAGTTTCTGAATGAACAAATACTAAATATAATCAAATATACCTGGTATTTACCATTCCTCAGCCTTATTGAGCAGAATTTACTTAATGTATACAGCTGCCAATTGTACAGTTTCTCTGACCCATATCATGGGTACACAACCTGGTGTTAAAGGTTTATTGTTTTTAACAACTAATTTCAGGCACTTTTCTTCATAATAATAGCACCAGTGATACAACTTGACCCACGGCGTCTAATCCGCCTTTTGTAAAAAAAAAAGTGCAGCTTCCCATAAAACAATACAAATGACGCCCCATACAATTTTTCTTTCGCTTACTCTTTACCGGTCACCTACCAGATTTTATTTTTTCGCCGTTTTTTCCTATGTTTCTCGGGTCTCCCGGCTTTTAGTGAAGAGGTGGGACGGCGGGGACATAGGCCTATGATGCTCTTATAAGCTTAGCTTTGAAGCAATTACCTCAACTACATGTCTTATTGGAAACAAATATGAAGTATGAATCCTACTCTGGATGTATCATATTGATGTGGACTCAGCTTGGCTATAGCGCAGTACTTGTGTTATGTTTCAAATCTTCAAGTGCTCTCACTGCATAAGTATATAAATAAAAAAGTATGAATACATTCACATGAAAAAAGATTGTATATTTATCTAAATTGTGGTTTCAAGGAGGGTTCTAGGTTGTTAACGTTTATTTGGGTCAGATTTTCAGAAAATGTACAATTGGCAGCTCTACACATTTAGGAAATTCTGCTAAATGAGGCTGAAAAATGATGAATACTGGGTATATCTGAATATATTTGGTATTGCATTGATTTAAAGTATCAGTTCTGTTATGTTAAACTGCATTTTGAAGCTCATTTTTGTCTTAAATGTGGGCTAATTGAGAGGATTGGTGAAGGCGAATTGTACATTTTCTGAAAATCTGAACCATTTAGGGAAATGCTAAAGTGTCTGAGTGTACTCTATAACAATAACCTGAACCATGAATTTATTTTCTAGAACCCAACCCCCCAGGAAACTCTCAGGCATTAAGATCTGATCGTTTTTCAGTAGAGGGAGAGAGGCTCGCTATATATCGGGTAAGCTGGCTTGATAAAATGATGTAGTAATAGAGGGGGCATAATAAACTTGATCTTGTTGTTTTATTAAATATCTCTAGCTTTCAGGCGACTTGCCCTTCTTTAGGAATGAGTGATCGTATTTCAGCCCCTGTGATAAAGGCCTATGCGGGTCAGATTTTCAGAAAATGTACAATTCCACTTCGCCAATCTTCTCAAATAACTCAAATTTCGGACGAAAATCAAGTTCAAAATCAAGTTCGACCTAGCCAAACAGATTACTAGAATCAATGCAATGCCAAATATACTAGAATTTACCTATTATTGACCAGATCGCAGCCTAATTTAGCTAAATTTTAGAATTTACTAAATGTATACAGCTGCCAATTCGCTTGTAATTGAATGCCGATCGCGCCATCTAGTATAAGGCGTATCAACGGTTTTCTTCTGTACTTTTGCCATTTTCGTCGACACAACAGCATAGCGGCCAGGCCAATCTCTATGGAAGCGATTATTCAATGGGCTTGAAGTATGAAAATTTCATCTTGGGAATAATTTTGTCTACCTAATAACATAATGTGAATGTTTTTCTCGATGATTAAGCTGCTTTTAATAAGATGACGTTCATGTATAATGTTTACCGATGGTTTACATACTCGGCATGCATACGCTACGGCATTGTTATGTCTACCGATGCATCCTTTTCCGACCACCAACGCCGTCTGGTGTCAGTACAAGAGATAATCTCGCACTAGGCAATTGTACATTTTCTGAAAATCTGACCCATACAAAGGTAAGAGGACTAAAGTCAAACTAGAGGAGGCCTATACTTAGAGTTCAATGGAGAACTCAGTGCGTAAGGAGACATACATGCAAACTAGTGATTTCGCATTCTCCAGAGGTTATTCAGAGAGCGACGCGTTAATTTCAAGGAAGATCTTCAAAGAATGTATATTGTAGACCTGAGACCGTGAAAGTCGACCCCTGCACGCAATAGACATATCAGACACACTGAAATATAATACCTTCATTTAGAACCATGAACTTCGGACAATTAATTATCTCCGCTAGGATGCATTCACAAAAGGGTGAAATCGCCAGAAAATGTACAATTCGCCTTCACCAATCTGCTGAAATAACTCAAATTAATTAAAAAATAAGGTTTAAAATTCAGTCCAACATAACCAAACAGATTGTTTGTATCAAGGCAATATCAAATATACTCAAATATACCTGGTATTGACCATTTCTCAGTCTAATCTAACACAATTTATTAAATATGTAGATCTGCCAAACGTACATTTTCTGACGATCTGGACCAAAAAGTAAAACTTTAACATGGGGCACAGGTGTATCTATACATCAGCTTCAATCAAAGGATTTAATACAACCCCCTTGCCATCTCACAAGACATTTAAATATGATCTGAGTAGACTTCTTGAACAATTATTTAATGATGATGATGTCGACCAAGCTCAACGATGGGTGGAAGAGGTTTTATTTTAATATTTGAAAAAAACCTCTTAAGAAGCACATTATAAAAGCAGCGTAAAAATATGTTATTATAGGAATCGAGCCATTAAAAACAAATGTGGAAGTTTAAATTATTTCTCTATAAAACAACACAGGGAGCTGTAATCAAAACAGAGGGTAAACGTTTCCTTCTTTATTATCACCATATACAACTATGTTACATGTTTTGATGAATACAAATCCGATGTTGAACAAAAGAAATTATGATGATGATGTCAACAATGGGGGTACCGGCTCTGTTTACCTTAACAGGTAAACCACACTATATAGTAAGATTGATGAGCCGGAGAAGGGGAGACTTGGGGATTAATATTACTATATTGTACTGATGATTCGGACATAATTACAAGACTAATGTACATCTCGCCATTTTATAAAATGTAAATTAACCTTTATGAAACTATTAGGATACTCCAGGAAGAACTGCCAAGGCAGAGGTAGTCATCCTAATTCTGGGTGGATGTAATTGTATTGTATGAGATTCAGAATAAAAATGCAATATAAGGGTCAGATTTTCAGAAAATGTACAGATGGCAGCTGTACACATGTAGTAACTTCTGCTAAATTAGGCTGCAATACTAGGTAAATACGAGTATATTCGGCATTGCAATGATTCTAGCAATCTGTTTGGTTAGGTTGAACTGTATTTTGAACTTTATTTCAGTCTGAAATTTGGGTTATTTGAGAGGATTGGTGAAGGTGAATTGTACATTTTCTGAAAACTTGACTCATATATATAACTACCGTTCTGTACAGCAATATGAAACCAATGATTCATCCTGTCTATTCGTGTCAGCCCAAACCCAACACAGTTATTGTACAAATCGATTGGTGGCTATATACAGAGCGCATGCCTGATTGGAAGACTAGCCATTAATGTTAGGGAGGCAGTAGTTGTACAAATGGCAGCTCTACACATTTAGTCAATTCTGCTAAAATAGACTGAAAATTGATGAATACTAGTTACATCTGAGTATATTGGGAGAATATCTATTGGTTAAACAAATGTCTTGATGGGAGATTTCCTGTCATGTAATGTGTATTATTTTGTAAAGATCAGTGATGTTAAATTTAAGGCCAATAAAAATATCTAAAAAAAAATATTTAAAAAAAATAAAACCAAACAGAATCTCTGTGATTATGCTGAATTGTTTAAACCTCATTTTCTGTTTTAAATTTGGGTTAATTGAGAGGTTTGGTACAAAAGACGAATTGTACATTTTTCTGATGCCTTGACCTACCATATGTAGGAAGTCAGGGCCCCGGGGATAAATACGCCGGTATTTGGGCAGCCCAAAGTCTGCCCACCCTCCTATTGATTGCCTGGATATATATTGGTAAGATTTTCAGAAAATGTACAATTGGCAGATCTTCACATTCAGTAAATTCTGCTAAAACTGGCTGAAAAATAATAAATACTGGGTATATCTGAGTATAATTGGTATCACATTGGTTTTAAGTATATGTTTTATTGCGTTAAACTGCATTTTAAAGCTAACTTCTGTCTTAAATGGGGGTTATCTGAGAGGATTTGTGAAGGCGAATTGTACATTTTCTGAAAATCTCACCCATATGTTGCAGGCATGACTAGCAGCTGCTATGTTGGTCCCTCACAAGAATTTAACTTTGGGTTTCGTTGATTTATATATATCTATATATATTGAATTTTTAATTCATGTATTGATAACAGTTACAAGCATGAAAACGTCAGACAATTCTCCAAAGTAGGTCTTCCATTTTATCCTAAAATTGTAAGGATTTGAGGACTATTTCCTCTTCAATTTTTAATGTAACTGTATAAAAAAGAGAAATAAAAATACTTATATATAAACCAAATGTGGCTACAGGAGGTTTCTTGAATTTAGGAAATGTTGTATTTATATCTTAAAGTTGACAATGATACATACACATGTCAAGCTGATGCTTCAATTCAAATGGAAAACATTGTACCCAGTCTAGGTTCAGAGTTGAGAGAGTTGCTCTTAAACTGAGGGAAAACCTCTCGATATCTAGGCTCAGATTTAAGAGAGTCCTTCCAAACTGAGGGAAAGCCTCTGGTTCCTAACCGCAAAATTCCATTATAATCCCGTTAATTTGGTGCTTTTTGAAGCACAAAATACAGTATTTGATCACACATGAAAAGTGATCATTTTACTTATATTACTTATTTTGACTTTCTAAAACTAGGGATGCAGTTTGCAAGGACCTAATTGACATTGAATCAATATTTCCCTCAAAAGATGAAATCACATGTATCCAATGTTACATTGGATTACCAGATCAATGGAGTACAGTTGTACTTCCAGCAGGCAGGCCTGCCAACAATAGGAAAAATGTAAGGCAGCATACTTTAATTTTTCACAACTGCCTCAACTGGGTGATTGTCCATAAATCCATATAATATAAGGGTAGAGCGATTTCTACGAAAAGTGGTAAAAAAGAAAAGGTAGACATAGGGGTTTCTTTGTCCTGAATGTTCTCGGAATTTGTTGTTCTAGAGCCAGGAAAGTCATTAGTGCAGTAGGCGTTCAATTACTGCTACCTGTTGTCATTTTATCTTATTACAAAATAGGCTGTGCATTTAAATTTTTGTTATCAAAGAACGCATGTCCACCAAGTAGATGTGTTCTTGCGTCGCCTCCATTCTTATCATATATCTAAGAAACTCTCATCCTAGACTTTTCAATCTCTTACATTAACGAATGTATTATATGGGCCAGATTTTCAGAGAATGTACAATTGGCAGCTGCACACATTTAGTAAATCCCTCAGAATTAAGCTGCAATTTGGTCAATACTAGGTAAATTTGAGTATATTTAGCATTGCATTGATTCTAGCAATCTGTTTGGTTAGGTTGAACTGTATTTTGAACTTTATTGTCGTCTGAAAAATTTGAGAGGATTGGCGAAGTTCAATTGTACATTTTCTGAGGATCTGACCCATATAGGCCTAGGTGTTAACATTGTAATGGAAAGAGGATCTATACATTAGCATTCTAATACAGTTAATACTATTTCCATCGAGAACAATAAAATATGTTATTGGGAAGGAAACTGGAAGCTTTCGAAGGATAAATATTTAAGATAATTATTATCTTTCATGCATTGATCTTCCCATGATCTTTGAAATATGCCGATTCCAAATTAATTAGCTTTCAATAGAGAAATTAATGTTGGCCCAAACTTGGCAGCTCTCAAGGACGCAACTAGCTCAGCAAACCTTTTGCTAGTTGATTATAGAAAGTTGAGGTTTATTCTGTGAATACTGAATTCTTAGGAACAAATATAATTGGGTCAGATCTTCAAAGAATGTAAAATCGGCCGCACTACATATTCAGTAGAACCTGCTAAATTAGACTGAAAAATTGTAAATACTAGGTATATCTGAGTATATGTTGTATTTCCTTGAATTCAGTATTTCCTTAAATTCAGTTCAACAAACCAAATAGATCAATTGATCTATTTGGTTTGTTGAACTGAATTTTTTACCTCAATTTTCTGCTAAATTAGGGTAATTTGAGAATATTGGTGAAGGCGAATCGTACATTTTCTAGCAAATTTCTCCCTATTCAAGTTGTTTCGCCCTTGCACTTAATTGAATCAGTCCTAAGCCCCCCCCCCGTGCTAACAGGTGGTTGAATAGGTAATCCAGAGAATCTGGAGGGCTCAGTGCACATGGATGATCGTCAGAAAATGTACAATGCGCCTTCACCAATGGTCTCAAATAACCCAAATTCAAGAAAGAAATGAGGTTCAAAACACAGTTCACCATAGCCAAAAAGATATACATAACCAACCCACTACCAAATATACTCAGATATGTCTAGTATTTATCCCCTTTCAGTCTAATTTAGCAGAATTTACCAATTGTGTAGAGCTGCCAATTGTACATTTTCTGATGATCTGACCCATAAATGAATAAAACTCACTTTTTGTCATGATTGATTTTAAAAGGTGTTGTAGTTATGCCTTTCGTTTAAATCTTAACAATATGTGATGTGATTCAGGAAAATGAGTCATAAGTCGCAAAAAATTGATTTTGAGATACCATTATATCTGAAAAGTTGAGATCAAGCTGATTCCAATGATAGTAAACAGTCTAATAATCTTATAAGTATTTCTAGATGTTAAGTTCGATATTTTCGTTTTTGAAAAAAAAGTTTCCAATATTTCTGGGGGTCAATAAACAGAAAAGTAACTAAATGTAGTCCATATGAGGCCCTGTAAAACGAAAGGATATATTACATAGATTGTCCTGGAATTTAATACATTAATTGATATAGCTATAAGTTCCAATATTCCAACATTCCAAAAATGTGATCTTGTGAAAAAAACACTTTGAAAAATATCAATTTTGCGACTAATGACTTATTTTCCTGAAACACATCACATAGTTTCCATAGGTTTCAATACTTTCTGCTTATACCGGAAAGGGGATTGTAGTAGACCTATGCTGCAAAAGATGACGAATGTCTTTTACATAATGGAAAATGTGATAGTGAACTCATTTGATGTATGTCCTTATATCCTTTCCCTCTAATATGTCCCTACCTCCATTTCATGGGAAAGCTCTTTGCGGGGGGGGGGGGGGGGTAATGTTATATCATATTACTAGTGAGTCAGGTTTTCAGAAAATGGACAATTATCAGCTATACAAATTGAGTCAATTTTGCTAAATTAGGCTGCAATTTGGTCAATACTTGGTAAATTCGAGTATATTTGGCATTGCATTGATTCTAGCCATCTGTTTGGTTGGGTTGAACTGTATTTTGAACTTTATTTTCGTCTGAAATGTGGGTATTTTAGAAGATTGGTGAAGTTGAATTGTACATTTTCTGAAAATCTGACCCTTATATCATTTCCCTCTAATATTTCCCTACCTCCATTTCATGGGAAAACTCTTTTTTGGGGGGTAATGTTATATCATTAGGGTCAGATTTTACGAAAATGTACAATCGGCCGCTCTACAAAATAGGTAATTTCTATTATATTAGACAGAAAGTTATAAATCATGGGTATATCAGAGTATCTTTGGCGTTGTGTCTATTAAAACTATCTCTTTTATTGTGTTAAACTGCATTTTCAACGTCACTTTTCACTTAAATTTGGGTTATTTGAAAGGATTAGTGAAGGTGAATTGTACATTTTCTGTCAATCTGACCCAGTACTAGTATGTTTATGTTCTGCAGGCGTCCATTTTCCATACACATTCTCCCACTCTTATCGGTAGCATTAAGAATACATTACCTCCACAGTCCCTAACCAGTAACGCAATTTTATTATGGCTCCTAATAATGGTTCCCCGATTGGTCTGAGATGTCGACAGGACAACAAGTTGTGATGTGTTTCAGGAAAATGAGTCATAAGTCGCGAAAATTGGATTTTGAGATATGATCATATTTGAAAAGATGAGATCAAACCGAGTCCAATGAATGTAAGCATTAAGGATATCAAATAAGTACTTTTATCTTTTTAGTCAGATATTTTTATTTTTGAAAAAAAAAGTTTGCAATATTTCTAGGTGGATAATTACCAGTAAAATAGCTAAATATACTCAACAGGATGATCTAAGTAAGGCACTGATATAATTGATAAACAGTCTTGAATTTTGGTACATGTATCCATACAACCACAAGGACTAGACACTCCAAAAATGAGAATATTCCAACGAAAAGATCTTGGAGGTAAACGACTTAGAAAAACACCAGACTAGGCCCTTTACCTGTTTGTTAAGGCAAGTTTCCAGACATAACTGGTTTCAGTTCTTAGTTTCCAATTTGTATTTACCATATTTTACGTTAACGTCGCCTGTGGTATGATTAATACCTAAATAAACTCCATGTAATTTGGCTGTCAGAGGCTCATACCAGACTAATTATCAGGTTGAACATCTATTTGTCAAAGGAAAATCTGCGCTGCACTAATCGTAAACAAGTATTAAGTGTCAAGGATTTAATAGAAGTTTAACTGGACATTTTGTAATCTTTGTAATCAGTTCTCACTTATATGGGTCAATTTTTCAGAAAATGTACAATTGGCTGCTCTACACATTTAGGAAATTCTGCTGAATTAGGCTGAGAAATGAAGCATACACTCTCCCGCGCAACGTATCCGCGCGATACGAAATTGGATACGATTTTCTTGTCCCCACTTTTGATACGTTTTTTTTCGTCTCACCGGGTATATCTGAGTATATTTGGTGTCACATTGATTTAAAGTATAACTTCTGTTATGTTAACCTGCATTTTGAAACTGATTTTTGTCTTAAATGTTGGCTATTTGAGAAGATTGGTGAAGGCGAATTGTACATTTTCTGAAGATCTGACCCACATGAATAATATAATTTCTCTCTATCGTTAAAAATTAACATCTTATAAAATACCCAGGTTGTGGTGAAGACACTACTGTGTGTAATTCATATCCTGAATAAAATTCCTTTCAAATAAAACCAAAATGCCTCTGTAAAGAACAGTCAAGGCGGTTGATTGAAATGATTAATTCTTTCCGCTCAGAAGTTCACTGTTCACAGCTTTGTAAAATAACGAATGTGAAAATAAATAAATGAAAATAAAAATAAATAGTGAATGTGGTGAATTGAAAGGAGTTTTTCTATGCATCACATCAGCTAAAGTGTCTCCAGTAAGGCCGGAGGCAGTCTAGGCTCAGAGCCTCTCACATAAGATAATCTCAGTAAGGCAGTGATAGGACGCCTACTGCGTCAACGGCTTTTCCTGTCCGGAGTAAGCCAACCAACATCGTGAGCATAGACTGGAAATATCTCTCAGATATTACAGATATTTTTGGCCGAATATTTTCCATATTTCATTATATATAGTGTTTTATCGTGCTACTGAATAATTCAAATCAATTCAACTAATTCTGTATCTCCAAAGAAGTTACATGGACAGATTATGAACTTATCCGGGGATCTCTTCCAGTTCATGCCTTCTTGTTAATCTTAGATTAGTTGTTCGTTTCCTAAAACTACATCATGAAGTACTACAATTCTAATGCAAAATACCACTTTGAAATAAACAATAAACAATCGTCGTCATTCTGTATTAAGATGTGGACACACACAGCCGATTTGGCTCCCGATTGTCGCCGATTGTGGTCTTCCAATGAAACCTAGGATTTCATTTCCAATCCTGGTTGATGTTATTTAAAAAACATACCGACTTGTGACTCATTTTCCTATAACACATCACATATATGATATAGATATCTTGCTGCATTAAGAGGCCAGGCCTTCGCACATCTATACTGCAACCTTGGCCTGGGGCAATTGAGCTACACTTAGGGAAAAAGGGGAAATAAATGGACTATTCGCCTCTTTCTACAGTGTATCGCGTACACAAACATGCCTTAAGGTTTTTCTTAGCATATATAGGCCTAGGTAAACCATACTGAGAGGTAAAAACTGAACCTAAGAATTATGTGAATGTTTATTCTACGCACTTTCTACTTTCTTGTTCAGATACATATATTTTATATACTGGCTCTGGGAACAAGAAAGGCACGTACACATTTATGTGTCTACATCATTCTGTAAACATTACAAAAGAAACTGATATAAAATAGGGAATATTGAAAAAACTTCTTTATATTTGGTCTAGTATTGTTTTTGTATATCAATATTACATATTTATTCAGGCCGTTTACTTAACAGCCTTAAATGAAATAATAATAAAAAGAAAAAGTGCGATTAATAATCATATATTTCCCTACATATACTAGGTTACTGAGCTTGTGAGGCCAAAAGAAATGTAGGTGTGCTTCCAATTTATCTGGCTGAAAACTAGGTAGGGGTGTGGTAACTTTTTTTTACTAAGGAAACCACCTCCCAGGAACTGAATAAAATGTCTATTTTATAACAATAGTTCTTTTAAACAAGGAAAATTTGCTTTTTGATTGTTTCAGGTTACCTGTTTTCCGGCTTTTATTGGCGCTTTTTTTGTTAACAAATATTTAGGTAGGGGTGGGTTTTCTAGGTAAGGGGTGGGGGGGGGGGGGGGGGTTAAATCAGAAGCACACCTAATTTTTTTGGCCTGAGTACACACTAATAACAGGACCGCCTTGGGTGAAAGTAATCAAACCCAGGCCGCTGCCTTACTTTTATTGCAAAGGATAATCTCAGCTATAAAATAGATTAAGGCGGATATTATAAGAATAGATCACTCCCAGCTAGAGCTTTCCTTATAGACCACAGTCTCTAAAATAAGGTGCCAATATGGAGGACTCCAGGCGAGGTAATCGGGGGAAAGCAGTGTCATATCCGGCCTTATAATATTATGTAATAAGGCATAACCTAATTAGTATGTTTATGAATATGATGATTTATGATTATAATGTTAATGAGAATGATAATAGTTAATTAATTCCATAATGTAAACATAACATGTGAGCCTAAGGTAACCGACATATTGGCACTGTCTAGAACCCTCTAGAACATTGCATCATCAAGGATCCAGAACATTCATGTATCACATGGATCTTTCCAACTAGAAAGATCCACATGATAGACCCAGATCCTTCAGGAACATTCCAAACGTCACATGGACGTTGCATACTTACCATACTATATAAGCTTCACATGTACCCATGTTCATCAATATTCATATATATACATTCATCAATAAACTACGAAATCGTCAACCACGAGTTCTCTATTTCTTCATACCTATCAGCAGTGCGTACTACTCTTCAATGATAAAATACTTGTTTGTTTGTCAATATTACTGATCAGGGATATGAATGTGAAGTATGTATAATAGGGAGGTTCAGCAAGTCTAACCTATTACCGGTATCCGTATTTCTTATATACAAACAAACCATAAAAGGAAGAAAGAGGTTCAGCAACACATGGCGGGGAAAATATAACGCAACATATCAAGCAAAATGTTTCATCTCACAATTTATTTTTCATACATGATAATGCAACGTAGTTCTCAGAACAGCTATGGATACGGTGACGTAATTCAGATAGGTTTGCTTGCGGAACCTCCCTAATGTCTACGTGGTGTCGCAAATGATTGGCTCTATATGGCCTGAACATTTTCTAACCATATATGATAATTTTATATTTAATATAGCGCTTAGGACTGCTTATAATTATGCATTAAAGCTACTCTCAGCTAAACATTGGTAAAAACCAAGTTTTTTCTACTTTTTGTTCAGTTTCTTTTGTAACTTATCCATAGGTCATTTGACCAAGATTTTTGTCAAGTCGCTTTTGCTAAAGAGCTTCATAAATGCTCGCGTTGATATTCGGAGGACCCGCCCAAATCCTTTCCTATGATGACTGGGGGCTATTTTCAATCGATCAATTCTACTTGTAATTCCTGTATATAAACCTAGTAGTAGCAGAATATAGAGAAATTCAGTCCTATAAGTCATAATATGAGAAAATTTAGTAAGACTTTCTTTGCCACAATAGTTGAGAATGCAGCTTAAAGATGCATTACCAGCTGTGGAAGATCCTGAAATGAAATGACTATCCTTGAGATAAACACCCTAAACCTATCACATGTCCTGGACAAACGATTTAAATGAAGAAAAACTGATTAAAACTAACAAATTCGGTATCAGTTTTTGCTCTGCTTACCACTGCATCAGTTGCCTGTAAGTGCCCATTCAAGACAAGAGGGGTAGTGGGGAACCCTTATAGCCACATATATATGTGTGTGCGCAGGGTCTATTTTTATATAGATTGGCTCCAAAGAAGCAATGTTTATGAAGATAGGCTTTACAGTTCCTAATAGGCAATCAAGTTATTGGTCACATTCAGAAACAAACAAACATACCCATAAGTTGGGTTTATGCTTCATTGACTGAGCAATGAATCACCAGTAGGGACATAATTATAGGCATATATAAATGACTATGGTCTGGCGATTGGCACTTAAACTCAATCAATAAGTCCAATACTTAACTAGACACTAGGGGCCTGTTGTATAAGCTAAGGAGAGCCATATTCCTATGGCAATGACTTCCTACAATAAAAATCAACAAGAGATAAATAAAGCTACTAGGGGCCCAGGCTAAAGTAGCTTCTCCAGGTGGGAAAATCGCCCTACCTGAGGTTAAGCCTCTAGCTTGTCTAGCCTAATATTATGAAATATGGCCTTATGAACCCTACATGATTCCAATATAATATTTCCAATTCCATAATTAAAGTACAGATCATTTCATTACATTATACAACAGGCCCTGCTGGAACAACAAAACTAACAAATATATCTGTTTGAAATGTGGAACGGAATTCCACAAAACGTCACACTATGCTAATGAGACCAACTGATATCATTAGCATTATATTGCACCCTCATTTCCAATATATGACGTATGCTAACAAGAGGGAAATCCCTCTGAAATATCTGGTTGAGAGACCATCCAATGTCCGTCCATTTGGTGCGCACCGAATGAATAATGGGCCACTTCTTTGGCTAATTACATGCTTTTAATGGGCTCGGAATTCTTAGATATTCAGGGACATGTTTGGGTTTGTCTTATACTTGGTGTATGTGGCAAAAGGAAAAAATGCGCAGATTTGCGCATGCATAGCTGGTAGTGCATTTTTAAGGGTGGTCTCCACTGGCTGCGGTAAGCTCTGCAGTGAGCCTTGCGATGGTGCTGTGTTGGTGAGGAGTGGCGAGGTCCTGCCTACATGGTTCATGGTCACATCGTTCACTGACCATGTAGGCAGGACTTCATCATTCCTCACCACCTACAGAACCAGCACAAGCCATCGCAAGGCTTATCGCAGAGTTAACCGCAGCCAGTGGAGATCACCCTTAAGTTCATAAAACCTTTGATCCCTTATACTGAATTGCGTATTGATCAATTCTATTCATTGACCGAGATAAAAATGGAACGGGGGGAGTTGGGGGGGGGGGGGGGAGTGGGGGAGAGGGGGGAGGGGGGGGGGGGGGGGTTCTGGACAATATCGACTTGTAATACCTTCCATGGGGATAATCTGCTGGATTATGGCTACCAGAGGCTCGGTAGGACCAACTATTTCCCAGCCTATAAAATGCAGATAGTGAGAAAAAGCGTTATATAGAGAGGAGCAGAGTCGCTTCCTACACTAATGAGGCTATAGAGATAAGAAAAGTAGCATTAAAACCTATTTGCGGAAAAAAAGAAAATGTTGTTTTTATTTCAATGCTAATTTTCTTCCTCCACCCGATTTCCATCTCTTTGAGGATCGTCTGCATGGATCTTAATTGGTTTTGTCTGGTTGCCTGCTCAAATAATGACAAATATAAGCTTGGTCAATAGGGAATTTGCATGTCTCACTGCGCATGTCTAATACAGTGCATGCTAATGAAGAATTCAGGGTCATTCTCCGATAAATATTTAGGGTCAGCAGTTGGGCGAGAAATGAATCAACGCAACACACACAGATGTATGTTTCAAAGCCAGAACCAAAGTAAGGAGAATGAGAGCGGCTATAATCATGTTTATTCTTATATATGGGTCAGATTTTCGGAAAATGTACAATTCAACTCCGCCAATCTTCTCAAATAACCCAAATTTCAGACGAAAATAAAGTTCAAAATACAGTTCAACCTAACCAAATAGATTGCTAGAATCAATACAATGCCGAATATACTCGAATTAACCTAGTATTGACCAAATTGCAGCCTCATTTAGCAGAATTCACTAAATGTATACAGCTGCCAATTGTACATTTTCTGAAAATCTGACCCATATACTAGACAGATAAACAGCAATTGTATGTATGTATGTATATTGTTTATTTCCGAAGACAGTACATGATAAAAATATAGATAATTTACATCGGAAATGGGTCGGTCCTCTTCTGTGGCAGCCACAGCTCTTCCAGGGGGTCCCTTAGACTAGACTTTTTGAGTTAGAATTAACGGTACACCAGATCTGGGCTGATTGGCTTATTTTGACTGGACAAATTAATTACCTTGATAGATAAAGGATCCAATCAACCACAGGTTAACAATAAACTAAAAGAGATGGATATGAGGCCAGAGTGACCAGCATCACACCTGAACAATACCCAACTTATACCTTATTGCCGTGTCCCGGTCAGTTAGTTATCTCCCCTCTCCTCTCCTTCCCGCTCTTAATCAGTACCCCTCTCCCTTTGTTGACCTGCTGGTCATCTCCCTTCCCCTCCCTCCTACATGATAAAAATCTAAGATAACGGTGATGTGGATATTGGCATGTACTTTGGAGAATAAAAAGAAGTTCATGAGTGTGTGCCGGGAAGAAAGGTATTTAGGCCTCTGAGTTAATAGGGGGCGTGACAGATGCATTTTTGAATAAGACTTCAAATAAACATTCAAACGCCAAAGTATAGGTCTGAATTTTACACTGGGATGGATTCAGTTGAAATCTGTGGTGAAAATATCTAACATTTCTATTGAAAAATGCAATGATCTCACCAATTGATATAATATAGCTTGTGTAAATGTAAGGATAAATCGATAACAAACAAATGCACGCGGGGGCATTCTCATAGAAACATGTATCGCACATGGTTAGTCACATGATGTCACCATCAAAACCTCGTTCTTAACTTTGATGAAAAAAACATAAGAATTGTTGGGTCAGATTTTCAGAAAATGTACAATCGTCAGCTCTAAAAATTTGGTAACTTCTGCTAAATTAGACTGGAATATTTTAGATGCTATGCATATCCAAGTATCTTTAATTGTGTTGATTAAAAATATGTCTTTCTTTGTGTTAAACTGTATTTTGAACGTAATTTTTCTTTACAATTTGGATTATTTGAGAGGATTGGGGAAAGGTGAATGGTATATTTTTCTGAAAATCTGTTGCTGTTAAGTTCTGTCCATTCTCTACCCATTTAAACTTCATTTTACCAAACTCGTGGAGGATTTCATTCAGTCGTTTTTTCGGCAAACTTTAATGAAAGTCCACAATTGCTATGTTTTGGTGGCCCGCAGAAATCCTTGGTTTCAGGAAAATGAGTCATAAGTCGCGAAAATTGGATTTTGAGATATCATCATATTTGAATAGATGAGACCAAGCCGATTCCAATGAATGTAAACATTAAGGACATTTAACAAGTACTTTCATCTTTTTAGTTAGATATTTCTATCTTTGAAAAAAAAGTTTGCAATATTTCTGGGGCAAAAATTAACAGTAAAGTAGCTAAATATGCTCAATAGAATGATCTAAGAAACGCACTGATATAATCAATAAACAGTCCTGGATTTTGATAAAATTTTTCATACAACCACAAGGACAATACACCCCAAAAATGAAAATATTCCAACAAAGAGATCTTGTAAGTAAACGACTTTGAAAAACACCAATTTGGTGACTTGTGACTCATTTTCCTAAAACGGATCACAAATGGTGCACTTATTACCGCTAACTGGCATAAGGCATTCATCAGAGGAAAACTTTATATTGTATCATCAGTGATTGAACGACCTAACTGTAATCTCAACACTGTTGCAAATAAAGAATTCTTGAAATGAAATGAACTGGCAAACAATGAGTACATGACGAGTTTATTAGACCATTCAATAAACCCTTCACAAATAAGCACTAGGGTTCCCTCAGTTCACTGACTTGCCCTGTCAGAATAAAAAAAAATTTCTCCGAGGTGACTGATAGTGCCAAATAGGATGCTATAAGTATTCCTTTATCAGACCCAGTGGTGGATAACTTTATCTACCCTTGGGAAGCCATGTCAGAGGCAGGCCAACATTCGTAGCTTCTCACTGACTTAGTGACTCTAGAAAGGTTGTATTAAGGAGATAAGAACAAGGCGATAGTTGGTATAAGGTCACTCACTTTTACCTCTGTATGAGTAATGAGATATGTATAAATGTTTGTAATTTTTTTCCCCAGTAATAGGTTTGTATTATTTTTTTTCCCAGTAATAGACACATACAATAAAAGGATTAAGTATTACCTTTCTCTATAAGGGTCAGATTTTCAGAAAATGTACAATTGGCAGCTGTACACATTTAGTAGATTCTGCTAAATTAGGCTACAATTTGGTCAATACTAGGTAAATTCGAGTATATCCGGCATTGCATTGATTCTAGCAATCTGTTTGGCTAGGTTAAACAGTATTTTGAACCTGATTCCCTTCTTAAATTTGTGTTATTTGAGAGAATTGGCAAAGTTGAATTGTACATTTTCAGAAAATCTGACCCTTTTAAAGATGCCATCATATTTACAGAGACAAGATCAAGCAAATTCCAACGATGTTAACATTTAGAAAACCTAATAAGTAATTCCTTTACTTTGTCTTTGAAAAAATAGTTAGCAATATTTTTGTATGAACCACTACAACTAGCAAATTAGTTAAATGTGCTCCATAGATTGAACGTGGAAACGCAAAGATGTATTTAATAAGTTTACAGTCTTGAAATTTGGTATCTATTTCTAAAACTAGGACTAAGCAGCACATTTGTGATGTGTTTCAGGAAAATGAGTCATAAGTCACAAAAAATAGATTTTGAGATGCCATTATATTTGAAAAGATGAGATCAGGCCGATTCCAATGATAGTGAACAGTCTAATAATCCAATAAGTATTTCTAGATTTTAAGTTTGATATTTTTTTTTTGGAAAAAAAAAGTTTGCCATATTTCTGCGGGGTAGTAAACAGTAAAGTAACTAAATATAGTCCATATAAGGACCTTTAAAACGAAAGGATATATTACATACATTGTCCTGAGATTTGATACATCGATCGATCTATATATAAGTGATAAGGTCTCCGAAAATCAGAACATTCCAATAAAGTGATTTTGTAAAATAAACACTTTGAAAAATATTATTTTTGCGACTTATGACTCATTTTCCTGGAACACATCACATTTGAAAATACATGTATCAGTGTTGCGACTTTTGACTCCTTTTCCAGTGACACATCACAAACAGGGTGTACAAAATGTATGCATAGATCATGGAGAATACTGACCACATATGTTGTGTCCCAGAGTCGCCATCTTTACGATACATGTAATATGTGATGTGTTTCAGGAAAATGAGTCATAAGTCGCAAAAATTGGATTTTGTGATATTATCATATTTAAAAAGGTGAGACCAAGGGGATTCCAATGAATATAAACATCAAGGGCATCTTATAAGTATTTCTATATTTTAAGTTTGATATTTCTATTTCTAGAAAAAGAAGTTTTCAATGTTTTTGGGTGGAATACTCTATGGGATGACCCTATAAATGCATGAAAATATTTGATACACTGTCTTGCAATTTGGTACATGTATTCATACTACATCAAGCGTTAGTCACACCAAAAATGAGAATATTCCTACAAAGAGATTCAGGAAATATATCACTTTGAAAAATATCAATTTTGCGACTCATGACTCATTTTCCTGAAACACATCACATATTACAGACTTTTTCTCTTTTTTTTCACATATTACGCATACCCAAAATACATTACTAAGACACTTTTCCTATTAACGATTAGATATTCCTGATCCTGGAACAAATAGTTTCATGGCACCGACTATTTCTTCCTTACTGAGATCTTTTCTCCCTTTACAAGAAGTATTTTTGCTATTACTACTCCCTGCATAGCAGTTGGTCTTTTTAGAATATGACAGTAAGGATTTCTTCCTTTTTCGCTCCTTTCCTAAGTGTCATGGATAGACTTGTGCACCTTGATTATTTTTATAATCTAAATAATATCAATGTATACAAATAAATGCAATTTATCCACACACAACCACTGTTTCTTGGGCATTACCTACAAAACAATTATTAAACTAATTATTCTTTTACAGAAATGAAATGTCTCATAATAACCAACTTTGCACCAGGAAACGCAGGGAATCTATCAAGCCTAATAAGATTGAAGCAACCTGTGCAACAACTCTACTTAATATGTGATGTGTTTCAGGAAAATGAGTCATATGTCGCAAAATTTATATTTTTCAAAGTGTTTTTTTCACAAGATTACATTATTGGAATGTTCTAATTTTTTGGGGGTCTATCACCTATAGCTATATCAATTGATGTATCAAATGTAAGGACAATCTATCTAATACATCCTTTCATTTTAAAGGTCATTATATGGAGTGTATTTAGTTACTTTACTGTTTATTGACCCATAGAAATATTGGAAACTTTTTTTTCAAAAACGAAAATATCAAACTTAAAATCTAGAAATACTTATCAGATCATTAGACAGTTCACTATCATTGGAATCCGCTTGATCTTGTCTTTTCAAATAATGCTATCTCAAAATCTATTTGTTGCGACTTGTGACTCATTTTCCTGAAACACATCACATATGGAGGATGGGGAACCTCAGTTCCTATGCATGGTGGAAACCCATATGTGCATATCTCTGTGAGAGAAAGAAAAGAAACTCTTAGGAAATTAGGATATCCATAAGTCATGTTGACTATGTGTTGGAATATCTTAAAAAAAGGAAAATGATATTTGTAAAAGAAAAATATTGGATATGTTGGATATTTACTATGACACATTTTTATCCTGACAGTTTGGGGACAAAACAGCAC
The DNA here is from genome assembly GCA_942159475.1 of Sthenelais limicola. Classification (NCBI taxonomy): domain Eukaryota; kingdom Metazoa; phylum Annelida; class Polychaeta; order Phyllodocida; family Sigalionidae; genus Sthenelais; species Sthenelais limicola. The sequence continues at coordinate 146,673,602 of OW804094.1, read as the reverse complement.
ATGGGTCAGATTTTCAGAAAATGTACAATTGGCAGCTCTACATAATTAGTAAATTGTGCTAAATTAAGCTGCAATTTGGTCAATACTGGGTAATATCGAGTATATTTGGCATTGCATTGATTCTAGCAATCTGTTTGGTTAGGTTGAACTGTGTTTTGATCTATATTTTCGCCTGAAATTTGGGTTATTTGAGAAGATTGGCGAAGTTGAATGGTACATTTTCTGAAAATCTGACACGCATACATGTTTAATCCATTCAGCCTGAGTGCCAACAGTCCATCAGTGCCGCGCAGGCGCATTAGCTGGAGGCTAATCAAGCAGGTCTGAATGTCTAAATGCCTAATGCATGTACATTTACATGGAGTGGCAAAGCGACTCTATTCAAGGGTCAGATTTTCAGAAAATGTACAGTTCTACACACCTCTCAAATTCTGCTAAATAAGAGTGAAAAATGATAAATACTAGGTATATCTGAGTGTATTCTTCATTGTATTCATTCAATGAATCTGTCTGGGTATGTTGAACTGTCTTTTGAACCTCATTTTCGTCTTAAATTTTGGTTATGTGAGAGGATTGGTGAAGGTTAATTGTACATTTTCTGAAGACTTGACCCTCATACATTTGTCAGGAACATTGCCTTTTCCTCGGAATTTACATTATTTTTGTATTTTGCCTATCAACAGTAAAAACGTGCAATTCTTGTTAGATCCTTTGTTATTGTAAGAAAGTCGAGCTCCGGACAAGTTCTCATAATTATCGTAACTCCTCTATGACCTCAAAGAGAGTAAATGTGATGTGTTATAGGAAAGTGAGTCACACGTCGCAAAATTGATATTTTTCCAAGTGTTTTTGTTCCAAGATCTCTGAAATCTTCTGATTATTAGAGGGTTTAGCACTCATAGTCATATAAATCCAAGTAACACATTTCAGGACATTGTATTAAATTTATCTTTGCGTTTTCAAGACATTCGTATGGAGTATATTTAGTTACTTTACTGGTAATTACCCATTCAGAAATATCGCAAACTTTTTTTTTCAAAAATAAAAATATCAAAATTAAAATATAGAAATACTTATTAAACATCCTAGTGTTTACATTCATTGGAATCAGTTTGACCTCCCCTTTTCAAATATGGTGATATCCCAAAATCAATATTTTCCGACTTATGACTCATTTTCCTAAAACGGATCACAAATTACGAATATATTACTTTAGGGAATTATTTAACTTGATAACAAATAAGTTTGCTCGAGCCTTTGCTCCAACAATGTGAAGCTAAAATTATAAGACGAAAAATGCAAATATTACCAGTCGGCAACTTCGTCCACATTTTGGATCAGAATTTCAGAAAATGCACATTTGGCAGCTTTACAAATTTGCTAACTTCTGCTAAATTATACTGAAAAATTATGAATAACCTGTTTACATATCAGAGTAATTTTGGCATTGTTTTGATTAACAATGTCTTTTAAATTGTCTTAAACTGTATTTTGAACTTCACTTTTCTCTTAAATTTGGGTTATTCAAGCAGATCGGTGAAGGTGAGTTGTACATTTTCTGACAATCTGATCCTTTTACTTCTAACATAAACACTTTACTCCATTAGAGCATTGCTTGTGTATACGATATAGAGAATGTGTCTCACCATAGGACAGAGGTTGTGCTTTGTAGATAGTGTATCACTCCATTTTCTTCCTTTAAGTGATGTAATGGAGCTCGATGGCTAAAGGCTGGGTTCCACTGGCCGGCTACTCCTCCCGCTACTCTTTCCATTTCTTTGCTTCTGCTTCTTTAGAAGCGGGAGAAAGCAACAAGCCCAAGGTATACCGGAATGGGTGCTATTGCCCCGCTACTTCCACCGCTACTTCTAACGCTACTCAGAAATGTAAGCGCACAACATTTTATTTTCACATAGAAATGGATACATCAAGTAGTGTGAAAAGTAGCGTAGAGTGGTGCTAGTGGCCCGCTTCAGCCCCTGCTATTTCCCACTACCTCCCGCTACAAAGTAGCGGCCACTTCAAATCAAACATGTTTGATAGAAGCGGGTGATTTCTACGCTTCGGAATGCTCCAAAAGAGGCGGAAAGAAACATGGCTTTGTAGCAGGGCCCAATAGCACCCATCCCGGTTACTCACGCTTCCCACTTCTTTAAGCAAAATGTGGGAGCAGTAGCGGGAGAAGTAGCAAGCCAGTGGAACCCAGCCTTAAGTCTATTCCTTACGCATATTTTTACATCTTTGAATGTCATGTGCACTCTCTAAGGAATAGCTAGGACTTCCCAGTCCCATTTCCAGTCCTTAAGGTACTGTTGTCTAAATAAATGATGGGTCAAGACTATTTCCGAGCCCTTATGAGCAAAAAACTCATTTATTTTTTAGACTTTATGTAAAAATTATGGTTTGAGCAAAGTATTCACTTTCCTATACTTATAGGGGAAAAACAACTTATGTGCATACTTATTGAGATCTTTATACGAATAAATCAATACTTTAAAAAATACTTTTTAAAAACCTACATATAAGAAAGTCAATAAGGGTATCAAGTTTGCTTATCGCTCGTACATTTGACTTCTGCCAAACTGCTATAGAAGCTTCTGGCTCCCCAGCTATCAGGCTCCCAGCAGCAGTAATACTTTTATTTCTTTTTTCTGTATTTCTTCCTCGATATGACAAAAACCATTCATTCTGCCAGCGATAGATACGTTTTATCGCAGTGCCATAATGTAGAACTGCCCCAAGTAACTCAATAGAACACCATTTACGCCGCCAAACATTACCAATAATACCATCACAAATGACTATTTTACATTTTACACTTCGAATAGTGTGCCGCCTAGAAGCTAGTTTTTCTTTTTTTGAGTCAATACTTCGCTTCTGCACTATGTCAAAGCTCTGGTGTTTTCAGGGGAATCGTTGTTTAATAGGAAACAGAGGGGCTGGAGATCACTTGGGTAATATCCAAATGGTCACATTGGGAATAAAGTAGAACAGGCTATTGCAGTTCTATCTCGTTAGTGTAGCCCAGGGCCACAAGAGGCCCGTGCAGGCTATAAGACCTTCTCCAACCGGAAGTAAGTTAGCAATATGTGTCGCATGAAATATTATCCACTTCAAGCTCGTTATCTTCTCGTTGTACAAGCGTGATGTGGTTATCATAATGTGATACAAAGTAGAGGTATCTGGTCACCTCACACAAAGGACTTTGTGGGTCAGATTTTACCAAAATGTACAATCGGCTCTACAAATTTCGCAATTTCTATTAAATTGGACAGAAACATTACAAATAATGCGTATATCAGAGTATCTTTGGCATTGTCTTGAAACAGCGCGTAAGTGTCATGGCGGCGGGGCGCAAATTAACAAAAATTAGTTGCGTAGTTGTACCGCTGTGTGCATTGGAGTTAGCATTGGAGCAATAATTAATCACTCTATACATCGCCCCAGTAAAGGTTTAACGATTATGGAGGCTATAATCATCATGAAATCATTTGCCTCTGAAGATGGATATATGTAAGTTAAAATTCATAAAACTATATGAGCGATATGATCTCCGCAATGGTGGGGCAACGGGAGTTTTGCACGACATGTGCACATGATGACATGAAACTGCTACAGTAGCACGACTCAAAAAATTGCTGCTGTGGTTTACTTACGCTCCCTATTAAAACTATCTTTTTTTGTGTTAAGCTGCATTTTCAATGTCACTTTTCACTTAAGTTTGGGTTATTTGAAACGATTGGTGAAGGTGAATTGTACATTTTCAGACAATCTGACCCTATATAACAACTTTGTCAGTATGATGCATATAGTGCTCTTTGAATGTTTGGTATCAATGGTGCTGGCGGGCTTATAGCATCCTTTGGGAATTATCACAAATGATAGAATTCCACCTCCGCATATTCAGCTCTTTAGTTTCTGGTCTAAAATGCAGACACCTATTAGGACACAGTCAGTCATAAAGTTGTTTTATTCCACCCCTTATTCCGCCACGCATACAATATGTATGGGTCCAGACAAGCGTGCACACCTAGACAGGCCTGCAAACTATAGAAATAGATTGCAGATGCAATATCAAATTTTGTGATGATTTGAATCATTAAATCCACTGCGGTTAACAAAGGAAACATCAAAGATGATTCCTTTTCACCATTCACCTCGATCAACATGAGAAGAATGGGGGATTAAAGTGCACCTTAAATGCTATAAATCAAAGGATATAGCTAGTGTTTATATGCATACTCAATAGCCAGTTTCAATGGTCAATTGGTTAGGCTGCCAGACTTCCAAACTGGACATTGTGAGGTCGAGTCCCAGAGTAGCCAGCCATTTTACATTTGTCTCATTTTCGAGTCATTTTATTTTTTAATTTCACTAATATCTTCACCTCTGGGACTCTGGATTTCTTTTATACTCACACATGTAGTTATTAATGCAATTCCCTTTCGATTGGTGAAAGAATTAGACAGTCTAAGATCGAATTTAGGGAGAAAAGTCTGTTGGATAGGGTTTAGAGATACATAGGTTTTCTGTTATAGAGGCATGGGTGGCGGTCATAAGCTTGTGTTTATTTTCAGCGAACGGGCCACGAGTTGTCAAGTCAAGTCAAGTTGTCAAGTCGTCAGATAGTGTACAATCAACATATATAGCGGCCCCTAAGTCTCCTCAAGCTAAAGTTTAAGCTAAACAAGGTTGATTTACATCTTTTATTGCTATCCACATAATTAACCGCGTTATTACGACAACAATGTCTAAAAAACATTTTTCCTGAGGCATCTAAAATTCCCAAAGTTTCCACGCAGCTTACTTGGAGTTGTCAGAGAATATACAATCAATCTAACCAAGGTGCAAACAAATAAAAATGTTGACTTTTTTGAAGCCCTGTGGCAAAAGCAACTGGAAAAAACCCTCCAAAATATTGGTCATATGACTTTCAGATGGGTTGGTACATCCCCACAGCAGTGTGTCCACTCCGTTCTTCTCTGCTTCGCTGAATAGAGGGCCTGCCTAGGGAGGATGGGTTTGAAGAGAAAAGAACAAAAGTGGAAAATCTTTTTAACCAATGTTTACTGAGAGTAGAGCTTGACAAAAGTGATCTCAGAAATACACTTGACTCCAACGGTTCACAAAATGAACAGAAAATGAATGTGAAAAGCTGGGGCAGACATTGGAGCTGCGCTGCAGTCGCCCCCACCACTAGCCAGAAGCAGTCAAAGAAGCTTCTTGTTATAGTGCTAAAACTAAACATTTGTTAGACAATCGACTGCCGTTTCGCCAATTTTTAACCAATTGGAGAAATTCTAAAACCTGTGTGTTGCTGACATCTTTGCAATTCTTCTGATGTATAACATTAGTTTATGTCTCAAATATACACTTTTCTGTAAGCATTGGAGTACACAGAACCATACTGCGACACCATCTCCCTAGTACTTGACCATAGCTGGACGTAGCAGAGGAAGAATGCCCTGCGTACAGATTAGTTCCAAACTTAAACATTAGGCGGTGGCTAGATCAAATAGCGGTATTTGAGATAGCGACAATTTTGGATTTTGATATATCATCATATTAGAAGAGATAAAATCAAGCCAATTCTAATGATGACAAACATTAAGAAATAGATAATATGTACTTCTATATTTTAAGTTTGATATTTTTATTTTTGAAAAAAAAGTTTGGAATATTTCTTGGAGAACAGTTACAAGTAAAGTAGCTAAATACACTCTATACGATCACCTTATGCCCTGTCCTGGAATTTGTCCTTGTAAAAGAAGTACTTTGAACAAAAATATGTTTTGCGACTAGTGACTTATTTACCTGAAAGACATCATAATTGCCCTCTATAAATAACTCCAAGTAGTCTGACAGAGATTGTAGGCGTCGATCAGAGTGCTCATTATTCCCTTCCTCCCATATTATATGGGTCAGATTTTCAGAACATGTACAATTCAACTTCACCAATTCTCTCAAATAACCCAAATTTCAGATAAAAATAAAGTTCAAAATACACTTCAACCTAACCAAACAGATTGCTAAAATCGATGCAATGCCGAATATGCTCGAATTTACCTATAGTATTGGCCAAATTCCAGCCTAATTTAGTAGAATTTGCTAAACGTGTACAGCTGCCAATAGTACATTTTCTGTGAATTTGACCCTGATGGTAGTGTTCATTATCCCCCTTCCTCCTAAAATATGCAGCAATATTTTCCACAGTGATTTATTCATAAGATATATTTGTTGGAATAATCTAATTGTGATGTGTTTCAGGAAAATGAGTCATAAGTCGCGAAAATTGGATTTTGAGATATCATCATATTTGAATAGATGAGACCAACCCAATTCCAATGAATGTAAACATTAAGGACATTTAACAAGTACTTTCATCTTTTTAGTTAGATATTTCTATCTTTGAAAAAAAAAGTTTGCAATATTTCTGGGGCAAAGATTACCAGTAAAGTAGCTAAATATGCTCAATAGAGTGATCTAAGAAATGCACTGATATAATCAATAAACAGTCCTGGATTTTGATAATTTTTTTTATACAACCACAAGGACAATACACCCCAAAAATGAAAATATTCCAACAAAGAGATCTTGTAAGTAAACGACTTTGAAAAACACAAATTTGGCGACTTGTGACTCATTTTCCTAAAACGGATCATAATTTTTAGGATGTTTAATGCTGCCAGTGACATTAATACATGAACAAAATTTCAAGGCAATGTATCAAATATAACTATACATTTCTAAGGTCATCTTATGGAGTATATTTAGGTACTTTTTCAAAAATAAAGATATCAAGCTTAAAATAATGGAAACCCTACTTTAGATGTCCTACTGTTTACTACCATTAGAATCCGCTTGATCTCATCTTTTCAAATATGCTAATATCTCAAAATCCATTTTTGCGACTTGTGACTCATTTTCCTGAAACACATCACAAATAGTCTGACAGAGATTGTAGGCGTTGGTTGTACCTAGTGCTTATCATCCCCTTCCTCCCATTATATGGGTCAGATTTTCAGAAAGTGCAAAATTCACTTTCACAAATCCTCTCAAAAAACCCAAATTTCATACAAAAATAAAGTTCAAAATACACTTCAACCTAACCAAACAGATTGCTAGAATCAATGCAATGCTGAATATACTCGAATTTACCTAGTATTGGCCAAATTGCAGCCAAATTTAGCCAAATTTACTAAATGTGTACAGCTGCCAATTGTACATTTTCTGTAAATCTGACCCTGATGGTAGTGCTCATTATCCCCCTTCCTCCTATTATATGCAGCAATATTTTTTACTAGTCCCGATATCGCCCAGATCAAAGGCTTTCCATCTTGCATCCACCCCCACACAACTGGTTGTGACTTATGAGTCAGGTTCTTATCCGGATCCTGGCTTTTTCCTCGTTGAACATGGGTGTGTTCCGTGTTATGATGAGACTGCTGGGACACACAGAGTTGATAAATAGACCTATATATAGTCCTGAGGTCCTGAGACTCTGATATAGGAGTTATTGACGTAACTACACAAACATATATGTGATGTGTTTCAGGAACATAAGTCACAAGTCGCAAAATTGGTGTTTTTCAAAGTTGTTTACTTACATGATCTCTTTGTTTGAATATTTTCATTCATTTTCATTTCATTTTTTCATCCCATGGAACATATTTAGCTACTTTACTGGTAATTATCCCCCCAGAAATATTTCAAACGTTTTTTTACAAAAATAAAATTATCTAACTAAAAAGATAAAAGTAGTTTATTAGATGTCCTTAATGTTTACATTCATTGGAATCACCCTGATCTCCTCTTTTCAATTATGGTGATTTCTCAGAATCCATCTATACATGAATAGATCTATACTGAGTCATTTTATATAAAGCAATGACCTCATCCATAATCATTCTAACTTCAAACATGCGCAGTTATGTGACAGGGTTGATATAGTGCAGCAATCTATGCCAAACGTAGATATAGATGGAACCTAGCAAGGGGGAAGTCTGTACACTTGTTATTGACCAAGGGAGCGCGGGAAGTTAGAGGGCGTTAGCCCGAGATCTTCTGTGCTCCCGAGGTCAATAACAAGTGTACAGACTTCACCCGAGCTTTGTTCCATATTTATTACACCCCATTAATAAATAAAAAATATAAATAATTAAAAATAAAAAAAGTAATTTACGTTTTGGGGCGGACCTACTTGTTGTATGTCCCCAGGGTAACATAACTCACATGTTATGCACCACTTTGACCAAGTGTGACATACAATGCTGAAGGTATAGGAAGCAACAGCACAGGGGTGTAATAAAGACATGTATATGAATTACCAATACCACTCTATAGATGCTGATGGTGCTATATTTTCTGTGTCCAGTAATGCATGGCTTTAGTTCTATTGCCAACAGCATATTTCGTAATGAACAATGCTAGAAAGAAAAACGCACAAACCGCATGGAGATTTGGTTGTTCTTGCATTTATTCTTTTATTTTCAGTACGTCTTTTTGATATAACTGAAGTGAGGCGAGGCCTACGATCTAAAAAGACATACCCTGTACATAAAAGTATACATTTAAAGAAACACAAGAAATTCTGGACTCTACTTTACCCTCAGAAAGAAGAGAAGAGCATTTATTAGAATTGGCTCATGGATTAAGTTCAAAACATGAATTTATTGACAATAGAAAATCGTTATCCAAAGGAAAAATGAAGAAACTGAAAACGGAATTAGTAAAATAAATCTATAATTTTGATCAAATCCCATTTTTTTGGAATTAAAGAAGGCAGATATTTTGTATCAATAAATATTGATACAGTTTGATCAAATGAATATATTCTATTATGTCGGGACAGGGGGGGGGGTGCTGCTGTTTATCAGGGAGGAAGGGTCAGGGGAGAGTCAAACCAGATGCAGTTTGACTAATCACTAAGTTATAAAGTCAATGAAGTTGATGTATAATTGCATGTGATGATTAATAAGTGTAGGACTACATCTTGAAAGATAATGTTGATGTAACGTTACAAAACTCTAATCTAATAACCACAAAATACAAGATTGCTAGAATAAGCGAGCATTGTATTGGTTACTTTGTAAAACAACAAATGAATTGTTAAATATTAAGTATCTTAGTAATAAAATGATATTTTATTTTTTTTAGTCAACGGGCGGTCGAGGAAGACCTGCAAATGAGAAGAGGACTGAAACCTATTCTTTGTTTCTGTATCAATGTAACTGTAATAATTTAATCTTGAATAAAAGCATTATATATAAAACAAGATTTTAAACTTTTCTTGACAAGAAGAGCTAAGAAGCCTGATAACAATATTGGACCCTAAGGCGTTTAAGGATGTGTAAAATATAATAAAGATGGTAATATCAAGATAATAAGAATGAATGTAAATGGTATCATTGCCATATGTGCCAACCCCATGGGGCTACGTTTCATAACTAACCTACCTAGATACTATCTAGTGTCAGCCATTTAGTGTCACACTTGGGAGAAACTATTAGAGAACCTATTAATATACATTACAGTTGCACAGAACTACCGCTCTCCATGGTCCGATCCCATTACGCTACCTGTCATAACTACCTGGTTTTTACTTGGTGTCAGCCATGCATGGAAACTTGAGGGGACCATTTCGTACAGAACCTTTTCCATGGATCCTAGCATTGCCCATATTCATTCCTCGACAAAATGAAAACAGATATAACAATTTAAAAAAACTTTCCCCATCTAGTACAGAACCTTTTCAATGTATCCAAACATTGCCCATCTTCATTTCTCGCCAAAATGAAAACAGATATAACAATTAAAAAGCACCTTCCCCCACTAGTTACAAAACTTTAAGGAGTGTGTATGTCCCCCTATATTTACCGTTGAGTTAAAATTGCTCAGCTATTTTGACAAAAGGAATCTGACCAGATTTACCCATAAATTGACCTCTTTGAGGGAAGTCACAAATGTGATGTGTTCCAGGAAAATGAGTCATAAGTCGCAAAAAATAGATTTTGAGATTCCATTATATTTGAAAAGATGAGATCAAGCCGATTCCAATGATAGTAAAAAGTCTAATAATCCAAAAAATATTTATAGATTTTGAGTTTGATATCTTTATTTTGGAAAAAAAAGTTTGCAAAATTTCTGGGGGGTAGTGAACAGTAAAGTATAACTTAATATAGCCCATATGAGGACCTTTAAAACGAAAGGATATATTACATACATCGTCCTGACATTTTATACATCGATTGATATATATATATAAGTGATAAGCTCTCCAAAAATCAGAACATTCCAATAAAGTGATCTTGTAAAAAAAAAACTTTGAAAAATATCTTTTTTGCGACTTATGACTCATTTTCCTGGAACACATCACAAATAATGTGCTGCTGTTATAGGGTTATATGAGAATGTTAAGTGGAATCGGCTGAAGAAAATGAGCGCTGGTGAGTGATAATAAGTGAATCCACTGCAGTATAGGAACTTTTATAAATCCCTGCAGTTAGAAAGACTAAGGGAAATCCTTCAAGACTTTGCTCAAAAGGCTTTAAGACGTATGTTATAATTGTGAAAAGGTGAGTTTTTGTGGCTTATGTTCTTGGAATCTGGGATTTTACCAGCCGTTTTTCTCCTCTGTACAGGTCCGTTGACTCTTTCCGGGGGACAATAAATGTGGTTTGTGAAGGTATCAGGGGTGTAAATGTGATTTTGAATCATGGATCTCCACACTCTATTTATAGCCTGGGAAAGCCCCTTGGAAGTAGAAGAGAATTGAATGGAAACGTAACGATGTAGTGCCTTCAATGCACCATGGGACCATTGCAGGGAAAGATAGGTGGGGAGGGAGAGGATTAGGAGGGGGAGGGGGAGGGGGAAAGTCAAGAAGAGGAGGAGGCTGGGGGAATCGGAGAGGGTAAGGGGGGGGGGGGTAAGGTATGAGTAACAGAGAAGAGAGGGTGGGTAAAGCGGGAGGGAGAGGGTGTAGGAGAGGGGAGGGATGGGGAGAGAGTGGGAGGCAGAGAAAGTGGGAATGGGGAGAGTGAAGAAGAGGGAGAGGGAGAGGCGCGGGGCTACTTTGCTAGTATGATATAATTCATACTGTGGCTATTATTATTGTTATTACATTTCATTGTGTTTAACTTTAGACGGTAATGATAGAATGATCCCAACAAACTAATTTTAGTGAAGCCAATAAGCCGCACTCTTTAGAACCTTCAGAAACACAATCACTCAGCTTTTGCCAAAGGACGACCCAGAGGTGAGGAACGATGATGCAATAAGACCTTAATGTAATATGATATCATGGCATAAGAATAGAACTAGACTGAGAGGCGGATTGACGCATTGTGTTACATGGGTCAGATTTTCAGAAAATGTACAATTGGCAGCTGTACACATTTAGTAAATTCTGCTAAATTAGGCTGCAATTTGGTCAATACTAGGTAAATTCGAGTGTATTTGGCATTGCATTGATTCTAGCAATGTGTTTGGTTAGGTCGAACTGTATTTTAAACTTTATTTTCGTCTGAAATTTGTTTCTTTTGTGAGAATTGGTGAAAATAAATTGTACATTTTCGGAAAATCTGACCCATATCTGTTTTCCCATTTTTGGCTATCGTTACACGATGCACTTGTGTGAACACGTCATCCAATATCCATCTCTTGTTTTCTTACCTTAAAGAGATAAACCACTGTTCTCCGCACTGCTGCAGGCGGGAGTTAAAGGAACTAATGCATGAAAAATAAGGATTGACAGTAATTTTTTCAAACTTTGTCTTGAGAAAGTACATGGTTGGAGGATAACAAAAAACTAAAAAAAATGGATCTCAGCATATTTTTTTTCTTTCTAGAGACCAGCAAAGTTTAGTATTGAAGTATGTGGAAAAATGGATATTTTCTCAGTTTTTCCAAGATTTCAGACAGACAAATAACATTTTTCAATTGAAATGTCTTCTAAACATAACCACTATAGATGTTTGCCCTCATGTATGAAAGAACAGGGTATCAACATATTTTGAAATATATTATTTAGCATTGAAAATCTTCAATATTCCTGTTTTTAACTCACCGCCATGCAGATTCAGTTGAATAACTTTTTTAAAAGGTCGGTGACCCCCATTTTTTATTGCTTGAAAGGGTAAAGCAATATGTTAGCTATGTTTATAGAGATTTTTAGGAGAAAGTTATTTTCAATTTTTTTTATACTGAAAAAACGAAAAAATTGTCCTTTTCTCATAGACTTCTATAGTGAACAACCATAAATTTTGAGGCTCCCTAAAATGAAAACTAACCCGTTGACATATTGTTTTTATTGGCTTTTTGAATTCACCTAACCTTGTTCTTTCATGAGGCAAAGTTTAAACAAAATGTTATTTTCAGTTTTTTTCCCAGTTGAACTGTGGTTTATCTCTTTAAGTTTTCACTTGGTATTTTAAGATATAACATGGGTCAGTTTTTTCAAGTGTGCTGTTTTGCCTAAAATCATATTTGCTGCCCTATCATCATCAATATGCGTTGGATCTTAAAAATATTAGTCTCATTTTATTCCTATGAACGAGGGCTTTCATTTCATGTATACTTATGTAGGCTGTTCCAATATTTAATGTCCTAAAATTCTGAAAACTGGTTTTTTGCATCATTTTTCAATAGAAAAAACCTATGAGGTAAAATATAAATGATTTACACAATGCCTACAACATTTTTCTATATGTTTCTTTTCTTTTCTCCAATGCAACTAGGACTTAATTAGTAATAATTTATTTTTTGAGCATATGAACATGGTAACAACCTCCACAGTGGCCTTCAATAATTTCCAACCATCACAGTAACGCAGGAAATCCCTGTATTTACATGAATGGTTAGAAATATATTATTTTTCAACCATGTATACAAAACAGTATATTGGAGAAAGTATACATGTATTAACGTATACAAATTTCCACCTGATATTTTCAAAAGTTTGATGTAAACATATGTATGATATCAATACGTGAATGGTGAACCTATATATGTGTCAGATTTTCAGAAAATGTACAATTCACCTTCACCAATTCTCTCAAATAACCCACATTTAAGACAAAAATGAACTTCAAAATGCAGTTTAACATAAGAGAACTGATACTTTAAATCAATGTATCAAACGACAGAAATGAGCTCCATAATGCAGTTTAACACAACAGAAATTGTACTTAAAATCAATGCGATACCAAATATACTTAGATATACCCGGTATTCATCATGTTTTAGTAAAAATTAGCAGGATTTCCTAAATGTATGGAGCTGGCAATTGTACATTTTCTGAAAATCTGACCCATATATACTGTTACAGAATCGTATGTTGGGGGGAAAATACCTTGTTACGAATCGCATAAAAAATAATTTTTATATGTCTAACTCTGATAAATGTTGCGATTCGCTTGTGACTCGCCAGTACGAATCGTGCAGATTCGCAGGTTTTCTAAGACTTTATAACCTTTTTCTCAGATTCGCATGTTTACGATTCGTGTATTCTGACCTGCTTATGGTCCGCGCTTTCTCTATAAATATGGGACAAACTGCCATTATGTTCATTAATAAACTGGGCGTTACTCTAGCACCTTGTTTGTTACCATCCTTCCTCGATAAGCCAACCTCTAGTCGATTAAGAGCACTTGAGAATATTAGAGTAACTCAGATCCACGAGACCTCCACCGTGGCGAATCAGATCCACGAGACACCACCTCAGAAGCGAATCAGATCCACCAGAACTCCATCTTCAGTCATTGTCCGAATTCTAGCTTAGTACACTACCCCTTCAACATGAGTTTCCACGCTTTGCCGTCGCTTGATATCCTATGGGACGAGGATGAGCCTCTCCCATATCTTCCCCCCGATCCGTATTACATCAGACATAATCGCTCCCTTAACAATACATTTCAATATCTTGTGATTTGTACCAGATCCATTACTGCCTTACCTCCATTTAAAATGTAATCTCCATGATAAGATGTCTTTTGACTCACCTGAAAATACAGAATAAAACATATTAGTGAAAGTGTATATATGTGTGATGCGTCACAGGAGAACGAGTAACAAGGTGCAAAAATTATACATTGAGATACCATAATATTTGAAAAGATGAGATCAAGGGGACTTCAATCATAGTAAAGATTAGAGTACTTAATATGCACTTTTTGTTATGCCTGAAAAATGTTATTTTTGTATAAAAGAAAATATTTCTTGATGGTCAATCACTAGTAGAATAGTTAAATATATATTCCTGAGCGTAACGTCAGATATATATATTGTTACAGAATCGCATCTTGGAGGGATACTTTTTACGAATCGCCTGAAACTAACTTTCTTGTATTTATATCTTCTACAAATGATACGATTCGTTGTGAATCGCTACCCGAATCGTTCTGATTTGTGGGGTCTTCTAAGGTTTCATGAATGGTTCTTCAGATTCGCCTAAAATGCGAATCGCTTATTCTGACCTGCTTTGGGTCCGCGCTTTATGCATAAATATGGGACAAATTGACATTGTGATCATTAATAAACCTGGCCTTACTCTAACACCTTGTTTGTTGCACTCCTTCATCTATAAGAGCCTACTAGTCGATTAAGCTACCTGATAGTCGATTAAGAGCTAGCCTGAGCAGTAGAACAAATCAGATCCACCAGATCTCCAGAAAGGCGAATCAGATCCACCAGAACTCCGAATCTCGACTTAGCAAGTCCCTAATCTATCACGCTACCTTCTACTAATCTCACTATGAGTTTCCACGCATCGTCGTCTCTAGATAACCTATGGGATAAGGACGAGCCTCTCCCCTACATCCCTCACGACCCCTTTTTCATCCTTCATAATCGCTCCCTTAACAATATATATAACACTGTCTTGAAATTCGGTACACATATTTAAGTTATTTGAGGGGATTTGTAATGCCAATTATACATTTTCTAAAGACTTGACCCATCTCAACTCTAGTTAGGTGTTATTTTCTTATGTTCGTACCAGGAGTCAAGAGCGCAGTGACTGGAATTAGAAAAATTGTTTGCTATAACTGCATGAAATCTGTCCCTACATTATGGGCATTGTGACAATGATTATTGAGGCATCTCTGTCTCTACATGATGGGGCATTGTGACAATGATTATATAGTGAGGCATCTCTGTCCCTACATGATGGGGCATTGTGACAATGGTTAGTGAGGCATCTCTGTCCCTACATGATGGGGCATTGTGACAATGATTATTGAGGCATCTCTGTCTCTACATGATGGGGCATTGTGACAATGATTATTGAGGCATCTCTGTCCCTACATGATGGGGCATTGTGACAATGGTTAGTGAGGCATCTCTGTCCCTACATGATGGGGCATTGTGACAATGATTATATAGTGAGGCATCTCTGTCCCTACAAGATGGGGCATTGTGACAATGATTATATAGTGAGGCATCTCTGTCCCTACATGATGGGGCATTGTGACAATGGTTATATAGTGAGGCATCTCTGTCCCTACATGATGGGGCATTGTGACAATGGTTAGTGAGGCATCTCTGTCCCTACATGATGGGGCATTGTGACAATGATTAGTGAGGCATCTCTGTCTCTACATGATGGGGCATTGTGACAATGGTTATATAGTGAGGCATCTCTGTCCCTACATGATGGGGCATTGTGACAATGATTAGTGAGGCATCTCTGTCTCTACATGATGGGGCATTGTGACAATGGTTATATAGTGAGGCATCTCTGTCCCTACATGATGGGGCATTGTGACAATGGTTAGTGAGGCATCTCTGTCTCTACATGATGGGGCATTGTGACAATGATTATATAGTGAGGCATCTCTGTCTCTACATGATGGGGCATTGTGACAATGGTTATATAGTGAGACATCTCTGTCCCTACATAATGGGGCATTGTGACAATGGTTAGTGAGGCATCTCTGTCTCTACATGATGGGGCATTGTGACAATGATTATTGAGGCATCTCTGTCCCTACATGATGGGGCATTGTGACAATGGTTATATAGTGAGGCATCTCTGTCCCTACATGATGGGGCATTGTGACAATGATTATTGAGGCATCTCTGTCCCTACATGATGGGGCATTGTGACAATGGTTATATAGTGAGGCATCTCTGTCCCTACATGATGGGGCATTGTGACAATGGTTATATAGTGAGACATCTCTGTCTCTACATGATGGGGCATTGTGACAATGGTTATTGAGGCATCTCTGTCCCTACATGATGGGGCATTGTGACAATGGTTAGTGAGGCATCTCTGTCTCTACATGATGGGGCATTGTGACAATGGTTATATAGTGAGGCATCTCTGTCCCTACATGATGGGGCATTGTGACAATGATTATATAGTGAGACATCTCTGTCCCTACATGATGGGGCATTGTGACAATGGTTAGTGAGACATCTCTGTCTCTACATGATGGGGCATTGTGACAATGGTTATTGAGGCATCTCTGTCCCTACATGATGGGGCATTGTGACAATGATTAGTGAGGCATCTCTGTCTCTACATGATGGGGCATTGTGACAATGGTTATATAGTGAGGCATCTCTGTCCCTACATGATGGGGCATTGTGACAATGGTTATTGAGGCATCTCTGTCCCTACATGATGGGGCATTGTGACAATGGTTAGTGAGGCATCTCTGTCCCTACATGATGGGGCATTGTGACAATGGTTATATAGTGAGGCATCTCTGTCTCTACATGATGGGGCATTGTGAC
The DNA here is from genome assembly GCA_942159475.1 of Sthenelais limicola. Taxonomy (NCBI): domain Eukaryota; kingdom Metazoa; phylum Annelida; class Polychaeta; order Phyllodocida; family Sigalionidae; genus Sthenelais; species Sthenelais limicola. Next base: position 146,656,862 of record OW804094.1, on the reverse strand, counting down.
AATGGTTATATAGTGAGACATCTCTGTCTCTACATGATGGGGCATTGTGACAATGGTTAGTGAGGCATCTCTGTCCCTACATGATGGGGCATTGTGACAATGGTTATTGAGGCATCTCTGTCCCTACATGATGGGGCATTGTGACAATGGTTAGTGAGGCATCTCTGTCCCTACATGATGGGGCATTGTGACAATGGTTATATAGTGAGGCATCTCTGTCTCTACATGATGGGGCATTGTGACAATGGTTATATAGTGAGACATCTCTGTCTCTACATGATGGGGCATTGTGACAATGGTTAGTGAGGCATCTCTGTCCCTACATGATGGGGCATTGTGACAATGGTTATATAGTGAGGCATCTCTGTCCCTACATGATGGGGCATTGTGACAATGGTTAGTGAGACATCTCTGTCTCTACATGATGGGGCATTGTGACAATGGTTATATAGTGAGGCATCTCTGTCCCTACATGATGGGGCATTGTGACAATGGTTAGTGAGGCATCTCTGTCCCTACATGATGGGGCATTGTGACAATGATTAGTGAGGCATCTCTGTCCCTACATGATGGGGCATTGTGACAATGGTTAGTGAGACATCTCTGTCCCTACATGATGGGGCATTGTGACAATGGTTAGTGAGACATCTCTGTCTCTACATGATGGGGCATTGTGACAATGGATATTGAGACATCTCTGTCTCTACATGATGGGGCATTGTGACAATGGTTATTGAGGCATCTCTGTCTCTACATGATGGGGCATTGTGACAATGGTTATTGAGGCATCTCTGTCCCTACATGATGGGGCATTGTGACAATGGTTATATAGTGAGGCATCTCTGTCCCTACATGATGGGGCATTGTGACAATGGTTAGTGAGACATCTCTGTCTCTACATGATGGGGCATTGTGACAATGGTTATATAGTGAGGCATCTCTGTCCCTACATGATGGGGCATTGTGACAATGGTTAGTGAGGCATCTCTGTCCCTACATGATGGGGCATTGTGACAATGATTAGTGAGGCATCTCTGTCCCTACATGATGGGGCATTGTAACAATGGTTAGTGAGGCATCTCTGTCCCTACATGATGGGGCATTGTGACAATGGTTAGTGAGGCATCTCTGTCCCTACATGATGGGGCATTGTGACAATGATTATATAGTGAGGCATCTCTGTCCCTACATGATGGGGCATTGTGACAATGGTTATTGAGGCATCTCTGTCTCTACATGATGGGGCATTGTGACAATGGTTATTGAGGCATCTCTGTCCCTACATGATGGGGCATTGTGACAATGATTATATAGTGAGGCATCTCTGTCTCTACATGATGGGGCATTGTGACAATGGTTAGTGAGGCATCTCTGTCTCTACATGATGGGGCATTGTGACAATGATTATATAGTGAGGCATCTCTGTCCCTACATGATGGGGCATTGTGACAATGGTTATATAGTGAGACATCTCTGTCTCTACATGATGGGGCATTGTGACAATGGTTAGTGAGGCATCTCTGTCTCTACATGATGGGGCATTGTGACAATGGTTAGTGAGGCATCTCTGTCTCTACATGATGGGGCATTGTGACAATGATTATATAGTGAGGCATCTCTGTCTCTACATGATGGGGCATTGTGACAATGGTTATATAGTGAGACATCTCTGTCTCTACATGATGGGGCATTGTGACAATGGTTAGTGAGGCATCTCTGTCCCTACATGATGGGGCATTGTGACAATGGTTATATAGTGAGGCATCTCTGTCTCTACATGATGGGGCATTGTGACAATGGTTAGTGAGGCATCTCTGTCCCTACATGATGGGGCATTGTGACAATGGTTAGTGAGACATCTCTGTCCCTACATGATGGGGCATTGTGACAATGGTTAGTGAGGCATCTCTGTCTCTACATGATGGGGCATTGTGACAATGGTTATATAGTGAGACATCTCTGTCCCTACATGATGGGGCATTGTGACAATGGTTATTGAGACATCTCTGTCTCTATATGATGGGGCATTGTGACAATGGTTAGTGAGACATCTCTGTCTCTACATGATGGGGCATTGTGACAATGATTATATAGTGAGGCATCTCTGTCCCTACATGATGGGGCATTGTGACAATGGTTAGTGAGGCATCTCTGTCCCTACATGATGGGGCATTGTGACAATGGTTATATAGTGAGACATCTCTGTCCCTACATGATGGGGCATTGTGACAATGGTTAGTGAGGCATCTCTGTCTCTACATGATGGGGCATTGTTACAATGGTTAGTGAGACATCTCTGTCCCTACATGATGGGGCATTGTGACAATGGTTAGTGAGACATCTCTGTCCCTACATGATGGGGCATTGTGACAATGGTTATATAGTGAGGCATCTCTGTCTCTACATGATGGGGCATTGTGACAATGGTTAGTGAGGCATCTCTGTCTCTACATGATGGGGCATTGTGACAATGGTTAGTGAGGCATCTCTGTCTCTACATGATGGGGCATTGTGACAATGGTTAGTGAGACATCTCTGTCCCTACATGATGGGGCATTGTGACAATGGTTAGTGAGGCATCTCTGTCTCTACATGATGGGGCATTGTGACAATGGTTAGTGAGGCATCTCTGTCTCTACATGATGGGGCATTGTGACAATGGTTAGTGAGGCATCTCTGTCTCTACATGATGGGGCATTGTGACAATGGTTAGTGAGACATCTCTGTCTCTACATGATGGGGCATTGTGACAATGGTTAGTGAGACATCTCTGTCTCTACATGATGGGGCATTGTGACAATGATTATATAGTGAGGCATCTCTGTCCCTTCATGATGGGGCATTGTGACAATGGTTAGTGAGGCATCTCTGTCTCTACATGATGGGGCATTGTGACAATGGTTAGTGAGGCATCTCTGTCCCTACATGATGGGGCATTGTGTCAATGGTTAGTGAGGCATCTCTGTCTCTACATGATGGGGCATTGTGACAATGGTTAGTGAGGCATCTCTGTCTCTACATGATGGGGCATTGTGACAATGGTTAGTGAGGCATCTCTGTCCCTACATGATGGGGCATTGTGTCAATGGTTATATAGTGAGGCATCTCTGTCCCTACATGATGGGGCATTGTGACAATGGTTATATAGTGAGGCATCTCTGTCCCTACATGATGGGGCATTGTGACAATGGTTATTGAGGCATCTCTGTCCCTACATGATGGGGCATTGTGACAATGGTTATATAGTGAGGCATCTCTGTCCCTACATGATGGGGCATTGTGACAATGGTTAGTGAGGCATCTTAGGGCACCACCAGCACATTCTGACTTTAATTGTCCTTATGAAATTAGATAATTGCAGTGCCATGCAAGTGTACTAGGGTCAAATCACCAGAAAATGTACAATCAGCAGCTCTACACATTTAGTGCCATTTAATTATGCTAAATTCAACCTAAAAATGATCAATACCACGTATATCTGAGTATATTTGGTATCAAGTGGACTCAAAAGATTTGTTTGAACTGTGTTGCAGATCTTGTATTAAATTCGGGTTATTTGGGAGAATTTCTGAATGGGAATTGTGCATTTTCCGCAAATTTGTCCCGTGTAATAAATATATAAAGTTAATAGTTTAATACCAAAGGCAGCTCGGGACATGAGCAAATCTGTAACATGAAACTTATGCCATCCACTTGGCGCCAAGACCCTCCGCTTAGAGCTGCTCTGTAGATTTCTGTAGATTTCCGACCCCGCCCACTCTTCTAGGAACCGCCTGTTTACTGGAAACGGACATCACACACATGAGTCAGATTTCCAGAAGATGTACAATTCGCCTTCATCAAACCTTCCAAATAACCCACATTTAAGACAAAATGAACTTCAAAATGCAGTTTAACATAAGATAACTGCACTTTAAATCAGTGCGATACTAAATATACTCAGATATACCCGGTATTCATCATTTTTTAGCCGAATTTAGAGGAATTTACTATATTTACTATATGTAGAGGTGACGATTGTACATTTTCTGAAGATCTGACCCACCTGTTTATTTTCTACTTGGGTAGGAAAGGAGAACGTGACATAAATAATCTGTTGTCAACCTGATGCTGGGCAGACTTGTCTGAGACCGTCTGTGAAAAAATGGTTCTTGTTTGCTACAGGATTTTTTTCTTTATCTCAGGAGTATTTACAGCACCTTTCCATTCATGGGTCAGATCTTCAGAAAATGTACAATTGGCAGCTCTACACATTTAGAAAATTATGTTAAATTCGACTGAAAAATGATAAATACCAGGTATATCTGAGTATATTCGGTATTGCGTTGAATGTTGAATTGTGTTTTGAGTCTAATTTATTTGATTAAATTCGGGTTATTTTTGAGAGTTTCTGAATGTGAATTGTGCATTTTCTGGTAATGTCACCCATATAAGCATGCATTAACATATGTATACCCTTGAATAACCATATAAGGGTCAGGTTTTCAGAAAATGTACAATTAGCAGCTGTACACATTTAGTAAATTCTGCTAAATTAGGCTGCAATTTGGCCAACACTAGGTAAATTCGAGTATATTTGGCATTGCATTGATTCTAGCAATCTATTTGATTAGGTTGAACTGTATTTTGACCTTTATTTTCGTCTGAAATTTGGGTTATTTGAGGAGATTGGTAATAGTGAATTGTACATTTTCTGAAAATCTGACCCATAACCATTGTTGTACCCGTTACGACTAAAGGTTAAGATAAACTTCTCCGTGTAATGTATATATATACTGTGTTCCTTTAGAACAAAGATTGTATTTAATAACTGGATTGACAAGTGGAATAAATGTATCTACAAAATATCCTTGTGTGAAGATATTTATTCAAGTTGATCAGTACAGTTACATGAAAAGGAAATAGTAGGGCAGCTTAAGGCCATATTTGAGATGGATGTGGACGTTTGTGACAAAAGCACCAAATTTTTACCATGTGTTGACAATGGCCCTAGCTTTCAATTTTTGGTAGGCACCACTTTCTCCCGATATATTATGGTGGCCATCTTGGATTTTTAAGATCGCCATCATGTAAAATCCTACATCTTCCAATATCTCAACTTCTATACCACTTAGGATCACAATCTTGGTGTCTAAACATACATTTTCAGGGTCAAGGAACACGCCTATACCATTTAAAAAAATATTAGATTGTATTTATTAACACAAAAACAAATATATGACAAAATATCATCATCAGGCCCTATAGCGCCATCACTATAGTATACAACTGCAGAAAGGCATGTTGGAAATGCAAATGCAATTGTGAGAAATAAGGCAAATGCTAAGGCAATGATGATATATTTTCATGTATTTGGTTTTTGTGTTGTGAAAAACAATGTAGTCCTTCTCTTAACTTGACACTATTGTTAAGGTTGATATTTATATTTTGCTTACTAACAGTTATCAACAACACTATAATTCTTGCTACATGTACACCTTGCCCCACATCCTTTTTGACTCTTGCAACTACACTTTACAAGTTCCCTGCAGGCCTTAGAAATAACAGGTAATGTGGTCCACACAGGGACCAATTATTGCCTGACCTTGGTGATAGTCCAGCCCCAACCTTCTAGACTAGGTATCTGCTGTTTGCTTAATGGCCTACCATATTCCACTTTGGAATGAAACTCTCTTGGAGTGTTGCAATAGTGCATCCTGGGTTGTTGGGAGGTTCTCCATTGTCTTCCCCTTTTGGCAAAACAACTGCTTTCTGGCCTCATCATCAATATGTTCAAGATCACTGGCCTTAATTGTCATATAGAATAATAGTGAAGCGTTCAAGCAACTAGAAATGTTAAGCACTGACCTCTGTGAAAGGATGGAGTGCCATGTCTGTAAAGGCTTGTCTCACATCTTGGTAGCAAAGCCACACCTCCTATGATGACTTCTTGCCTCTTCCAAAGAATGAAGATGTGGTATCACATCCTCTGAAACTGTGGAAGACAGGGAGGGCAAGGGATTTCTCGCAACCCAAGCAGTCATATATGGCATTGATATGATGATATGTAAAGTTCTTGCCTGTACCAAAGGCAATTCAAATGTTCACATCTCTGCACAAGGTGATGAGGTAATGGATGTTGTCAATTAGGATCACCACTACATCTGTGTCAACAGTGCGCACCACACAGTTGGTACTGTCATTCAGAAGGGCATCCTATATAGGCGAATCAGCAGCATAGTGTCTGCTTCCTCATGATCACATAGTGTCATGGATCAATCAGTTCCTCGAAGAATAGATCTGTTAGAAGATGTGATGATGATTTCGCTGTCTTTGGGGCAATCCACAGTGGCAATCTTGTTGGACAGGAATGTAAACAATTCCTCTTTTTTGGTTGGGCCACCCAAAAAGTATGCTCACTTTCCTTGGATCTTATTTTAACCTGCAACTTTTCTCTGAATTCCCTTTCCTTGCTTTTCTCTGGTGGGTTCTTTTATGCTGATAGGGATGTATTTGTCCCATATTACATCAACACATTTTGAGTTTTCTAGTTGTTTTATGATGTGTGGAATAATTAGATGGAATGCAACGATAACTGATCTACGAGTTGGGATCACATGGACGAGTAGTTGAAACGGTTGTATCATCACGAGTGGCGTAGCCACGAGTGATGATACAACCGTTTCAACTACGAGTCCATGTGATCCCAATGAGTAGATCAGTTTGAGTTTGCATTCGATATTTATATCACAACTAATGTGTTAAAAAATGATTTATTTACCTTGCAGGGCGTGTGGGTCGCATGGCTTTCCGCCATGTTTGTTTATGCTATGCAAACTGAACACTCAATCTGATTGGATAATACAGCGCACGTGACTGCTAGTAGGCGGAACACACATGTGCTTTTCCGAAACATTATTCATAGTGCGGATCATCGGGTTGCGAGGTTGATAACAAGCCAAGTTGTGATATAAAGACCTGATAGTGTACTCTTCAAATGTAACAGCATTTTTAGTGGGGAGCACCACATCAGCTCAATCAAGAAACCTCACATCAACGAAAACTGGGGGATCATTCTGGGTGTCCTTAGTCAGAATGGTTAACAGATCTGATTTCTTTCCAAAGTGCAATTTTCCACCATGAGATAGTGAAGGAAGGAGGGGATGATTCTCATGGCTGAAGAATGTAATCATGTCACTCATCTTGTGCTGCATCACAATGTCCAAGTGGGAGAACAGCACCACACTATTATTGAGTAACAAGATTTTCCCTGCTCGTTTTGATTTGGTTCTTGCATGGCTGCGTACAATGGAAAAGAGGAAAGGCATTCTTCTAAATTGGCTCATGATTTGAGGATGTCCAATAATTTATAACTTCCTTGCAGCCTGCTCCTTCAAAATTATCTGTGTGGACAATCCCTCTTCATGATGATAACAGCAACCTGACTCTTTATCTTTAGGTAGGTATTCCTCTGCAAACTCCTTCAGCAACCTAGCTTGTTCAGGCCCTGAGACTATTCATTTTCTGAAGGCTGAAGGACTCTCTGTCAGACCATTTGCACCCCCTATCATCGACCCGTTTAGAACCTCATTATTTTGTTCATGGGCTTGATTGATTGGAATGGTTGAAAATCTGTTTTGTGGTGGTTTTTTGGATAACCCAGTGACTGTGCTCCACGATCTCTTTGGGAATTGATGGGTAAAGACTCTCCATATCTCGGATGTGTATTGGGATCCAACGCACATAATTGCATGGTCTAGAGCAAAATACCATGGAGCCAATGCCTTCAGACTTTCAATATAAAAATTCCCTTCTTGGTGAGATCTGATGCAGATGAGGCCTCAGAGTTCCATAGTGAAAACAGTATCCCGGTATTGGATTGTTGGACTCTTCTGTACCATTTTCCACCTCCATGCCTCTTTGACTTCCTTGAGCATTGCAACAGCCAGAGCAGTCACTTGGTGAGCATGCCTTGTTTGAGTGAGGTGTGAGGCTCTCAGTAAAGAGTCAGCAATGCCTGATGATGGAATGGATGCTTGTGTAAGTGCATTGGTCACCAAATATTTTCCACATTGCCATCTTTATGTGCAGTCCACCTAACATTGCAATAATTTACCTTCTCCATGAGTACCATTGTGTGAACTTGGCAAGAGCATAGAGTGGTGCATCAAAGGTGATCACTGGTATCTGTTGTGTATACTATAGTGATGACACATAGCGCCTGATGATGATATTTTGTCATATATTTTGTTTTTGTTTAATAAATACAATCTAATCCTTTTTTACATTGTATAGGTGTGTTCCTTGGCCCTTAAAATGTATGTTTAGATACAAAAATTATGATCCTAAGTGGCTTAGAAGCTGAGATATTAGTTGATATAGGTTTTTGGATGATGGCGATCATTCAAATCCAAGATGGCCGCCAATGTAGTCCTTCTCTAAACTTGACTATTGTTATGGTTGATATTTATATTATGCTTATTAACAGTTTTGTACAACAATATAACTATCTAGCTATAGTTGTATACCATAGTGATGGCGCTATAGGGCCTGATGATGATATTTTGTCATATATTTGTTTTTGTGTTAATAAATACAATCTAATATTTTTTTAAATGGTATAGGCGTGTTCCTTGACCCTGAAAATGTATGTTTAGACACCAAGATTGTGATCCTAAGTGGTATAGAAGCTGAGATATTGGTAGATGTAGGATTTTACATGATGGCGATCTTAAAAATCCAAGATGGCCGCCATAATATATTGGGAGAAAGTGGTGCCTACCAAAAATTGAAAGCTAGGGTCATTGTCAACACATGGTAAAAATTTGGTGCTTTTGTCACAAACGTCCACATTAATTTGCTAAGCTGCCCTACTAAAAGGAGCCTCTGCGAACAGATCTTCCTGGTCCGTCCATCAGATATACCTACTCCAATCTCCAGAAATATAAAATAAAATACAAAGCACCACTTCTGGATACATTAGTCATCAAGTTAAAGCTAATACAGCACCAATTTACAATGAAAACTCACTACAGAGTCTATCAATATGATAATGTGATATAATGAGTATTATTATACACGCATTCAATACTGAGCACGTGACATAAATAATCTGTTGTCAACACTGCCGCACATCACTTGTAACATGGTATTGGACTAGTACATTACCGGCGCGTTGTCATGGCGACGCAAGTTTGGTGGCGCAAGATTGCCGACGCAAGGTTGCCGACGCAAGTTTGCCGTGTGCGATGGCTTTCTTTCTCCAACATTTCAACTGTTTCTATAGTTATATTCCTCTTGTATGAACACCAGATATGGCAAATTATGTTAATGTATCTTTAATTAAGCATGTTTTGCATGCAAAACTAGGCATGTACAGTGTTCCCGAAAACTTTTTTGTCACGTCGGCCAATGTGGCCGACGTCAACAAGCCTCACGTCGGCCATTTGTCACAGACGTAGGCCATTTGTACCTATAATTAATAACTTCTTAGATAGGTGGGTAAGATCCGAAAAGAAAACACATGAAAATACAAAAAAAAAAAAAAAATATAAGGGAAACTGATATTGAACTTTAGATGTGTAAAAGCTTCGAGGGCAGGATACTTGCCTATATTATATATATTGCAGTAATATAGGCCTAACATCGATAGAATTATCCAAAACCATTCCATTATAAATATTGAATGATACTAATTGTGATGTGTTTTACGAAAATGAGTCACAGGTCGCTAAAACTGGATTTTGAGATACCATCATATTTAAAAAGATGAGATCAAGCCGATTTTAATGATGGTAAACATTAAGGACTTCTAAGAAGTGTTTCTATATATTATGTTTGATATAATTTATGTTTTTAAAAACGTTTGCAATGTTTCAGGGAGGGCAAGTAGCAGTAAAGTAGCTAAATATACTCCATACGATGATCTCTGAAACGCAAACGTTTTACTACATCTCAACCCATTAGGCATGGGGTCTGGGGCCCGCCTAGGGCCCCAGAAGCTAAGAATGTTTGCTTGTTCTCTGGTGCATCTTAAGTATTTTGGGGGTTAAATATCTTCTTCAGTGCAACATAGTTTTCGCAGAAATTTAGATGAACTGCTTTTAGGTAAGGGGGAAATATTTTACTTTAACCAAAGATCATTCATTATCATGTGTACAATTGGGCCTAGACGGGGCATATATCTCTACCTATATCTCTTACTATCCTTTTTACATCAAATCAAATACAATATGACATTGGAGGTGACGACGACAACGTCGGCCAATTTGGCCGACGTGAAAGGAGCATACGTCGGCCAATTAAATTTGACGTCGGCTTTTGCCGACGTGCCGACGTCTTTTCGGGAACACTGCATGTATAATAATCAACTTATAGGACAAGTTGCCACACAGAGCGTAAATAAAGGACGAGACCGCAGGTCGAGTCCTTTATTTACGCTCAGTGCGGCAACTCGTCCTATAAGTGCTAAATAATTATCTTGTGTAAGACATTAACCCAATAGACCTTGGTATAATAATAATTGGTTGATAAAACCTGTTTACTCAACTTACAGTATTATCTGTCTCTGCTAGGACAATAATCCAATATACATTGGTAAATGAATGCAGGGAGAAAAAAAGGAAAACAGAAAAGAGTTTTCAACACTAGCAACAACAACAAGAAACGCTGCATATTTCTGCACGTGACATTGACATCACAAGTCACGTGATTGCTAGTCATGTACCGGCGTTCAGGTCTCACCCGCCAAACTCTAAGTGGCACCTGTGGAAGAGTGGGTGCAATAACATAGCATGGGGTAACCAGTGATGGAACATGGGTCAGATGTTCAGAAAATGTACAATTGGCAGCTTTACACATTTAGGAAATTCTCCTAAATTAGGCTGAAAAATGATGAATACCGGGTTTATCTGGGTATATTTGATATAATCGCATTGATTTAAAGTATCAGTTCTGTTATGTTAAACTGCATTTTGAAGCTCATTTTTGTCTTAAATGTGGGTTATTTGAGAGGATTGGTGAAGGCGAATTGTACATTTTCGGAAAATCTGACCCATAAACACTTTGCTAGCTGGCGTCACTTGCAATTGATGGATGGTTGTAGCAGCACAGTGGAGGTCTCAATCCATAATCAACGCCTGTGTGAAGTCACCTCTCAAGTGCTTGTAAGGGAACAGGCTGTAACGACCGACTCGTGCTTTTTTTGACTATTTCTTATGTCGTAAATATGTTTTGCTGAAGTTGTTTTGATCCCAACTTGCTGGCAGTTTAATGCTCTGAATGGATCGTCGTTTTGAAGTTCTTTTAAAGGTAGATGAGACATGATAATCATGTAAGTTTTGACACGCAATGGGGCGTAGTTTTGTTATGTGGCCTTTGTGAAAAAAAACAGGACATAAAAAATGTGCATGAAATACTTTCTGATTAGCTCTGAGACTAAAGCATACTTCTTTTAAATTTCATTTTTATAAGTTTAATAACATTTTTACTTAGTTCACATGAGTCCTTAATGTTGATACCATGTTATTAAGATCAATCAAGAACGGGCACTCGGCGGAAGAACTGCATAAACTCTGTTTATATAGACAGCTGAATAACCTTGTTGTATTAAGATCAAGACACAATAAAGAATTCTTGAATCAACATTAACATGAAATAAATTTACTTTGAGTTGTGACATTGTTATAGCCTGTGGACTGTTCAAGGCACTTGGGTCCAATAGGTATAATATTCTTCATTGTGAAATACATGTTACAGTATCTTTTGCACGTAAAGTAAGCCCCAAGAAAACTTCATGACCTCCACCTAAGCATGTGCATGCAGTACATGGGTCAGATTTCCATAAAAATGTACAATTGGCAGCTGTACACATTTAGTAAATTCTGCTAAATAAGGCTACAATTTGGTCAATAGGCCTATACTAGGTAAATTCGAGTATATTCTGCATTGCATTGATTCTAGCAATCTGTTTGAACTGTATTTTGAACTTTATTTTCGTCTGAAATTTGGGTTATTTGAGAAGATTTGCGAAGGGTAATTGTACATTTTCTGGCGATTTCACCCTAGTGTCACCTCAGGTTACCCATGACATGGGTGGCCCAGAGGCGAGCAGTGTCCTCAGGGAACTCTAACACTTGGCGGCCACAGGGTGTTGTGAATAATAATTATTGGTATCAACCCTATACACACTCACACTAGGGACTGACAACTACTATCTGGAGGCAACACTTTCTGCTTTCCTTACCCATTGTGGTGGTAACCAAACCTCACGTTCCCTTTTACGACATAATTCACAGGTGATAATGTGGTGTGGTTGCAACGGGTCGGTTATTTTTTGTTCACGTTCTGGAAAGTAAATTTATTCACAAGACATCAGACACGGTCTCACAAATTCAGGTGATTTTCGTACGCCCTGACATCCATTTTCTTTTACAAATTACAGTGCAGAGAGAACGTAAATATTTATAATTATGATTACAAACCTACTCCAGATGGGTCGTAGACAGGCGCAAGATCCCAGAAACATAGACCTGCGACTTATAAATACGAGAAACTTCATAGGCAGGCTTCAAGGCAGAAAAATCCTAAAACACCCAGCCCCAAAAAATGAGCAAATTCGTAAATCAACCCTTAACACAATCCCATATACGTGGAACCGTCTGCCGACCATGGCCCATCTGGTATTAGATAAACAAAGGTTAAAAAATTTAGCCAGGTCCACCCTAATATGGAATGATGATTATTTTATTCAATACTGACTCATTATTATTATAACTATGCAGATTGTATTATCGAGTATACCCAACTTATTGTAACCAGTAACACCATATTCTACGACAAATTGTAATAGAACATTAAGAAAGTTGTAAACAATAGTAAGGAGCCCTAGCCTTCATCGAACGCTTCGGTTTTGTTCCTTACTTTACTAACTGTAATCTATGCCTGAGGGCTAGGAACACCTCCCGTCTGTTGGAGAAACTTCCCTCAAAAGCAGTCAATATGACTTAATAAATGTTTTTCTATTCTATTCTATTCTATTACAGAACATTTCAGTATGATAATGTAAATACAGTTTTTGACATAAGAAATTAATCTTTTACTACTGATGATAATCTTGGCGAGGTTTGATGATATTGGAAATTATGAGATGGGATGGGGTGATGGTACCAGTCTATTTAATTTTGCTATCTTTTTTTGTGAAGTGGGAGTATGGTGGGGTTGGATCCCAACGAACGGGACCTCGGGGTGAGGATTATATCACTCCCATTGTATCCAAGTTAGAAAATAGCTGGCGGGTTTTTTAAACAATTTTGTAGGTAGAACACCAAAACTGGACAACAGCAGGTTTTGTGAAGTGTTTTTTTAAATAACATATAGTTAATTGTAGGTGTGATTCCAACTTTTCGGTTCTCAGTTGAACCTTCTTCAGGGATTTTTTTTAAAAATCAAACAGCTTTGATCATATCTAATCGAGTAAACTTTAGATGCTGTATTCTCACTCTTATACTCGTTTACTCCTATGACAATTATAGACAAATTGTATAATACATGATAAATGCAGTGATCCATGTAGGCAGGACCTTGTCATTCCTCACCACCTACAGAACCAGCACCTAAAGACAGTCGTCGTATAAACAGAAACCAAAACAACCTGTCCCCATGGAGACATTCAGAGACATCATTAGGACCGTTTCAATATACCAGGAAGGTGTTACTCTAAAAGCAGCACCCCTTACACTCTACTATGGTGCATTACGACAATCAGAGATCGCACCATATAATGTAAAATCATACAACCCAGTGATCAATCTGACAAGAGGGGATCTCTGAAAAAGGAGGTGCGTGTGTGTTGCACCGTGGAGTGTGCGAGAGTGAGAATGAGGAAGGGGGATATTAGGGAGAGTTCTGCAAGCAAACCTATCTCAATTACGTAACCGTATACGTATCTCTTTTGTGACTCAGATCGTATTTTTATATATAAAAATCAATTGTGAGACGTAACATTTTGCTTGATATGTTATGTTACGTTTTCCCCGCCATGTTTTGCTGAACCTCTTTCTTTTCATGTATGTTTGTATATCAGAGATACGGATACGTTTACGCTTACGTGGGTAAAATCCCCAGAAAATGTACAATTCGTCTTCACCAATCCTTCAAAAAAACCCAAATCTAAGACAAAAATTCAGTCCAAATTCAGTTCACCACAACCAGACAGATTGTTTGAATCAAGGAGATAGCAAATATACTCAGCTATACCCATATTTATAATTTTTTCAGCCTAATTCAGCAAAATTTCCTAAATTTTCAGAGCTGCCAATTGTACATTTTCCGAAAATCTGACCCACATATAGGTTACACTTGCTGAACCTCTCGGCAGTCAATACCTTAACCATATGCCTTTAATCATGACTTCAAAAACAATCATATTAACGATGAATTTGATCCAATTGCTTCGTTAGTAGCTTATTCCCAAACAGGTTTAATATGTCGTCAGATGTGTCCTAATGTGACTATGCCAAAATAGAACTCAATTGCGGTGACAGTAAAAATGTAGACTGAGTGAAGGCTAATTGACCCATCTGTGGGTGGGTGCGTGGGTGATGAGTGGGAGGGATGAAGGAGTTGTTTAATAGGGGGTTTGCAACTGTCACTGCGCATGTCTATTACAGTGCACGATGGGATGGATTCAGTTCGAATCTGATATACAAATATTTATATACAAGACTTTTATCCAAAAAAATATTTAATTTATCGAATTAAACTATACACCTTCCCTTCCCATCTAGCTAGAATATTCTGTTATTCTTCTAGATCATGAAGACTAGCCCATAGCTCACCCGGTCTTCCCCCTCGACCGACTTACCTAATGTATTTACTAACATTGAAATATTATTCGGGTTTTTTTTGTTTTTTTTTTTTATTTTCTACAAATTGAAATATGCATTACTGTAAATGTTAATAGGCAGGCAGTGGGAACATCGTCACTGCGACGACGCTGAATGTCTACCTTGCAATAAACTCTGTTCCAAAAAAAAAATTGATCTTATTATTAGGTTCATGAAATATGAACCAAACCATACTAAGCATATAAAGGTTGTAGTAGAAATTTTTTTTAAAAATGTTTATTCGACAAGATTTCACATGATGTGATACATTTCAATCGCCGACAAAAATTTCAATCCCATATACTATTATCATTTGTAACTAACTTTCAACTTTATCTTTTACTTCTTTTACCAATTTACACCATTAAGGCTTTATACAGTTTCTATACTACGATTTCATACATTACTAACATAAATCAGACAACTCCATCCTGGTGTCTTCTTTAGTGAAGGAGAGATAGCAGATGAATCGGTCATCCAATGACAGCGATTCAACTGCCATCCCTCCCCCTACTTTCTCATGAACTATAGAAGAATATCATGCAACCCCTTTTTTTTGTGATTTTTGATGCCCTGACACATAGTCTAAAATACATAATAATACAGTCTGCGTGGGTAAAAACACATAGGTCTACTTCTTATGCACCATTTCTAGATAAGTTCACTCATTACACCATTTTGTCTAGTATCTCGAAGATAAACTCACATTTACCCATCCATAGCGACGAGGGACAAATCCTTACATCGTAAGACAGGGTGTGAAGAGTTATATATGAAATTACAAAGACATGGTTTTTAGTTAAGTATCCAATCCTCATTTGTTTTAAGAAAGCTTTTCAAATTTGGCCAGTTCTTTGCCTTTTGTATAGCTGGCAGCCCATTCCACATTAGAGGGCCTAACATGTGCGGAGACTTTCTTAACTTTTCTCGTCGGGGAACCGGTACTTTTAGAATTATTCCAGTAGCCAGTCTAGTGTCTCTTGGCATGTCTTGTACATATCTTGGGATCTTAGAAAAGTTCCACATTAGCCCTATTAATGCAATGTGGCTTCTTCTTATTATATTTTTTATATTTAAACGATCTTGCATTTCATTAGTGGTAAGATCCTGTCCAATAAACACCAGTCTGACCCCTCGATTTACAACACTTTGTACCTTATTTATAGTCCCCCTATTAGCTAAATTTTGAAATGGTAGACCATATTCAGCTAGTGAGAGTATATGCACCTTTAGTATTAAGGTGGCCAAATGAGTTGTGATGAAATGCCTAATCCTAGCCAGCTGATTTACTCTAAACTGAAGTTTGTTCTTCATTTTTTCGAAGTGCTGATTTAGGGTTAGCACTGGGTCGATGGTATAGCCCAGGTAGTTCACTGATTTAGCCATACTTACTGCTTTGCCATCCACGTAAACAGGACCTAATTCTTTGAATTTCACTTT
Organism: Sthenelais limicola; assembly: GCA_942159475.1. NCBI lineage: Eukaryota > Metazoa > Annelida > Polychaeta > Phyllodocida > Sigalionidae > Sthenelais > Sthenelais limicola. The sequence goes on along the minus strand of OW804094.1, from coordinate 146,640,558 downwards.
TTTCAAGGCATTTCTGCCACCAAGTATTTGTATCTGACATTTACCAGCGTTTAACAGCAGCTTATTATATTTCATCCACATCGAGATTTCATTACTAATCTGTTGTGAGACTTCTAAACATTCATTTAGATTTGCACCTGTGACGCTGATTGCCGTATCATCAGCATAAATACTGATTTTTGATGTTACAACATGGTTAACTCTTTTTATGACATTCGGTAGGTCGTTTACATATATATGATAAACATTAGCGGTCCAATGACACTACCTTGCGGTACCCCAATATCAATGGTTAGTGAATCTGAGACACAATTATTTATTTTAGTTCGTTGTTTCCGATTTGACAGATAGTTATCTATTAATTTCACTATCAAGGGATTTATTTGGTAAAATTCCAGTTTCTTTTTTAGTATATTATGGTCCAAGCAATTAAACGCTTTCGCGACGTCATAGTATGTAGCTACACTTAAGTGTCCGTTATCAATGCCTTTGATAATGGGGTCCATAAATTCAAAAACTGACCTATTTGTGGAGTAGTTTTTCCTAAACCCCCCCTGAGTATCTGTGAACAGATGGTTACTTTCCATATGATACTTCAGGGACTCACATACAAAGTTTTCCAGTAGTTTCGAGGGGAGGGGCACTAGGGCTATGGGGCGTAAATTGGTAAGTAACCGCGGGTTGCCAGATTTTGGAATTGGGGAAACTACAAATTCCTTCCATTCCTGAGGTATTGTACTTGTTCTGACACAAAGGTTTAGTAGTCTAGTGATGTCAGGTAAATTCTTTTTGAAATAGAATTTTAACACTTCACTGTTTACCCAAGATAACCCACTTCCTTTGCTTTTATCAATACCATCTATCATTTTTTCAACAGCTGACAATGTGATATTTATACGAGTTGATAAAACATTTTGCACCCGGTTATCAAGGTATTTTTCATAGTTACCGCCTTGAGTAATACCACAGTGACCCATTCTTTCAAAAATGCCATTTAGTACATTACTTGCTTCGGTGTTTGATATAGTCTTACCTTCGTGCACAAAACTACTTGGAAGTGTGGTCTTCTTCTTACCGACAAGATCATTAACATGTCTCCAAAACTTTTTACTGTTATTTTCACAGTTATTTAGGGCATTCATTATGTACCCTCTCTTCGCATTTCTGACCAGACGTGCAGCGACCCTCCTACTACGACTGGCATTTGCCCAGTCCTGATCATTCTTTGTGGTCTTAGCGATTTTAAATAACCTATCCCTATTTCTTATAGCATTAAGAGTATCAATGTCAAGTGTCATTTTACCTCTATGTATTACCTTGATTTCCTCTACAGGGCATGTCTTATCCAAGTAATATTTTAAATTTACTTTCATTTTTTCCCATATAACCTCTGTTAACCTTAAATAATAAGGTAAAGATGAACAATAGCTCCATCTTGTGGAAAATAATGAGTTCATTTTATCAATAATAAATATCCATAGACCTACGCTAGATATAGAGGTAGCAAGTGCACATACAGTGGGTCAGATTTTCAGAAAATGTACAATTCGCCTTCACCAATCCTCCCAAATAGCCCACATTTATGACAAAAATGAGCTTCAAAATGCAGTTTAACATAACAGAACTGATACTTTTGATCAATGCAATACCAAATATACTCAGATATACTCGGCATTCTTCATTTTTCAGTCTAATTGAGGATCATTTCCTTTATGTGTAGAGCTGCCAATTGTACGTTTTCTGAAAATCTAACCATGGACGTAAATAGGTTTGTGAGTAGTGTCCAAAAAGTAAGCATTTACAATGGCACTACAAATACAAGAACGTTCACTACTCATTGGTCTGGACCGACCATACCAACAACCAACCATTGTTTGATCACACTTTGTTATTGTACCCTAACTTTTACCGCATATTCTAGTTAGGACTTCTCACTGTTATGTAGTTATTATATATTATTCAACTAAGCCTACCCTTAAAGAAACAGCTAAACATAGACAGGTAGAAAATAGCCCTTGGATATCAAATTAAATAGCCATGAAATTTATATAAGAGTATTTTATTGTAAATCAGTTTTGGCAACAACCAACCACCAGGAACCCACTGGAAGACTTGGAACCTAGGTTTCAAAATTGGGCCTTCCTTTTTGTAGTCATCATTTATGCAAATAAAAAATGTCTTGAATTGAATTGAATTGAATTGAATGGAATTGAACGTTCCATCTATTACCATGGCAATTCTAAGAGGCAGATACAAATATTCTCCGTGGTACTATAGTTTTTAGCATTTTGTCGTTTTCGGTTTCGAAAACGGTGCACAATTCCATTAATTTTCGAATAAAGGTAATCTAAGAACAAATATCTGATTTCAATGACAGACAAACACCAAAAAACATAATTTGTGTATTCTGGCGGCTTATATTTCGGTCTCACTTTAATTACCAGACAATTAACTGCCATTCCGTAAGAGCCGCATCATATTTCAAAATTGGCTTTCACTGAGAAACCAAACAATCGTTACAGTTCTTTAAAAAGGGGTGTATAAATATTGTACGACTTAAGATCAAGAATTACCTTAGAAATCATTAATACAAGCAAAGGAGAAAATAGAAAGGAACAAAACAGACTATGGTCTAACCTAAAGGTGGACATAGATGAGTTTATTGATAGAATAAAACAATGAAGGAATAACAAAGGTACAACGTATGACATTTCATATAAAGAGTGACAAGATATCAGCAAAGGAAACTTAAGAGGCGTGAAGCAGATCTGCTTCACTCGAGGGTTTATCCTAGATGTAATATCCGCCGAATCTCTGTCTAACATGTGAAAGAAATAAAAGGTTGTCGCAAAAAGAAAAAAAAAAGGGTGTATACATAGGCATATTGTGCTCACTTCTATTTTTAATGTTCTCTTCAATTAAAAAACTAATTGATTATTAAAATCTTGAGCCTATTCAATTTACTTCACGGTGACATGAGAAATACTTAACAAAGTAAAAGGACTCTACAACCTAATAATAAAGGCTTGATTACAACTTAATTAGATTAAGTAGTGCCAAACACCATCAGTGATGGTGGAAGGGCCCTCCCAACTTTTTTGATACCTAGCAATGTAACCAAGCTAACAACACCAATAATAAATAAGACCATTTTTATTTTTGGCTCATCAATTATATACAGTTGTGGAATATGGGGCCTACATCATTTATTATTATGAAAAATAAATTGGATATAATACCCAGGTGACACACCTGGATACTTGTGCACCTGTGCACCTGTCTATGACATCATAGACCGTAGCGAGGCTGAATAGACCGTCGCCAAGTGAGGGTTCCAACCCTCATTACATGGTAGCAGTACTGAAGGAAGAGAAGGTTGCTTAGACCCGCAGCATATATTAATTAGATTAATTAGTAACTTATAGCAGCCGTTAATCACCCATACTACCGTGGTTAAGATTCATGTGGGAATAGTGCCCACACAATTTAACCTCTGTCAACTGTTTGTCATTTCAGCCGGTGGGCTACTACAGCTTATGGGTCAGATTTTCAGAAGATGTACAATTCAACTTCACCAATCCTCTGAAATAACCCAAATTTCAGACGAAAATAAAGTTCAATATACTGTTCAACCTAACCAAACAGATTGCTAGAATCAATGTTATGCCGAATGTACTCGAATCTACCTAGTATTGACCAAATTTCAGCCTAATTTTGAAGAAGTTACCAAATGTTTACAGCTGCCAATTGTACATTTTCTGAAAATCTGACCCTTATGTGTTTAAACTATTCATATGGGTAAAATCCCCAGAAAATGTACAATTCGTCTTCACCACTCCTTCAAAAAAACCCAAATCTAAGATAAAAATTCAGTTCAAAATTCAGTTCACCACAACCAGACAGATTGTTTGAATCAAGGGGATAGCAAATATGCTCAGATATACCCATATTCATAATGTTTTCAGCCTAATTCAGCAAAATTTCCTAAATTTTCAGAGCTGCCAATTGTACATTTTCCGAAGTCCTGAGAAACTGACAGAAATTATGACTATAAGATGAAGCATTATATCATGGGAATAACTAATTGTTGGCTGAATACATCGCTTCAGAGATCGGCTGTTACCTTGTATAAGAGGTAGGAAAAAACTATTTCCGATGCGGTGCTGTTGGCACATACACTTCCGGTTCCGTAGCTAAGAAGTACGCAACATGGCGCAAAGTTGCTGGCTACCTTCTTTGGTATTAATAAATTTCTACAGAGCTTGGAATTCACATGCCCTGATTATGCTAGACAGGCTAAGGGAACTTTGGTTAATGTCTGATTAAAACGTTGACCACCATTAAAGCATTAACAATAGGAGGCGAGTGGTGCATAGGCCGGCGGAAGTGTGTTTATCGTCGACACATGTCGTGGTCGCCTTATTTCTACAAGAGTTCACAGCCAATCTCGAGATCGACGTATTATAGGACTACAGTCCACTCCTGGGTTAAATTTTAAGAAAATCGTCAGCTCTACCAATTTGGTAAATTCTGCTTTGGTAAATTTTTCTCTTAGATTTGGATTATTTGAGAGGATTGGAAGGTGAATTGTACATTTTCTGAAAATCTGACCCTCCTACTTCGTTGGATATCCACTTCCGGGTAGATCCCTTATAAGAACGATAATACAAAAGGGGATTTGCATAGCCGCCATCTTGAATCTTGATTCGCATGGAATTATGGGACTAATGGTACAGTGTAAAATCTATATACAGAAGACATGCCATGTTCAGCATGGACCATTTACCAAGGCTCTAATATCGATCAATATCCATGTGTTATACATGTTTCTAGTTACAGGTACCAATATCTCCCATCATGCATTTTTTTCACAGATCAGTTATAACAGCTAAGATATTGGTAAAAACATTGTTGAATTTTCGATAAAAATGTTGCTAAATATTTGTATGTCAGATTTCATCGGAATCTATCACAGGATGCACTGCAACACGCAGTGGCACATGTAAATCCCCTATTCAATAAGTTGTTGGCTTTCTACTGGTTAATTTTGCTTCTAAATCAATTTTAATTTGTTATTCAGGGGAATTTGCCCTGTCTAGGACTAAGACAACCCTGGGCAACTTCTAGCCTACAGTCCCGCCTTGCGTAACACAGGAACCAATCTAATACCTTAATATTCCTGTTTCACTCCCCTCAAGTAATTCTTGTAGTAAACATGTTGATCGGTAACTTATTCTAGGATGATGTTGGAAGACATTTGAATCAGATCTCATTAGTGAATTTAAAGGATCAAGACTATTGGTTTCTCTCCCTAGATAAGGCAAAATAACTATCTATTCAATTCCTTGCCTGCCTACCAGGAGCCTGGTTTGCCAACGCTGTCGAGTGTAATTGGTGCTTCGTGGTATCAGAAGGGGAAGGTAATTTCTGTTATTACAAAGTACTTATCCCTGCTTGCCAGTTTGAATTTAACAAAATAGCTTCATAGCAAAGTGACCTGTTTCAGGAAAATGAGTCATAAGTCGCGAAAATGATATTTTTCAAAGCGTTTATTGTACAGGATCACTGTATTGGAATGTTCTAATTTTTCCAGAGTTTATCAATTATAGTTATATCAATCGATGTATCAAATTTCAGGATAATCTATGTAGTATATCCTTTAGTTTTAAAGGTCCTCATATGGACTAAATTTAGTTACTTTACTGTTTATTCACCCCAAGAAATATTGAAAACTTTTCTTTTCAAAAACGAAAATATCAAACTTAAAATCTAGAAATACTTATGAGATTATTGGACTGTTTACTATCATTGTAATCGGCTTGATCTCATCTTTTCAAATATAATGGTATCTCAAAATCTATTTTTTGCGACTTATGACTCATTTTAGTAGCTTATAGATTTTCAAAAGAGATTTTCAAAAGAGAAATGAGCTATCACAAAAAGGTTTATATAAAAACAACGGTGGCTGTAGGATCTCATTATGGATACAAATACTATTGAACTTTTGTTTTAATCTTCGGCTCCGTTTTCATCTTTCATTATGATATATATACATACGTGAGTCTAAAAAGCAATAGATTATTTCTCATTGACTGATCTAGTTTTTGCTTTTAAAAGCATATTCATTCCAAGTAACAGTGCTTTCCTTATTCCATATTTCCAGTGCTCTTTAGTTGCTACCATGTTCTAGATCACACTGATAATACGAAAAAGATAATATAACAATATCATCTAATCTGTTCCTCCTTTATTTTTTTGTCTAGCAATCTGGTTTACATACCTGAGTTGTTTTGTGTACTTTACCCTACATTCCATCGGACGCATATTTCATATTATATGTGATGTGTTTCAGGGAATGAGACACAAACCTGATTTTTTTTAAAAGTGATTTATTCACAAGATCTCTTTGTTGGGATGTTCTCATTCTTGGAGTGCTTATTAAGTGAGGATGTATGAATACATGTACCAAATATAAAGATTATGTATCAAATATGTGATGTGTTTCAGGAAAATGAGTCATAAGTCGCAAAAATAGATTTTGAGATACCATTATATTTGAAAAGACGAGATCAAGCCGATTCCAATGATAGTAAACAGTCTAATAATCTAATAAGTATTTCTAGATTTTAAGTTTGATATTTTCATTCTTAAACAAAAAATTCCAATATCTCTCAGGGGCAATAGACAGTAAAGTGACTAAATAGCTGTAAAACGAAAGGATATATTAGATACATTGTCCTGAATTTTGATACACCGATCGATATAACTATAGGTGATAAACTCCCCCAAAATCAAAAGAATCCAATAAAGTAATCTTGTAAAATAAACACTTTAAAAAATACCATTTTTACGACTTGTTACTCATTTCCCTGAAACACATCACAATTATGTTCTTGTATTCCCAAGGTCATCCAATACAATATATTTAGCTACTTTACTATTTATTGTCAACCCAAAATAAACAGCTTTTTTCAAAAAAAAATATCAAATTAAAAATATAGAAATAAGTAGTATTATGTCTTACTGTTTACTATCATTACAATCGGCTTGATCTCATCTTTTCAAATATGATGATATCCCAAAATCCATATTATGCGACTTGTGGCTCATTTTCCTGAAACAGATCACATATGTGATCCGTTTTAGGAAAATGAGTCATAAGTCTCAAAATATGGATTTTGATATATCACCACATTTGAAAAGAGGAGATCAAGCTGATTTCAATGATAGTAACACTAGGGGGGGGGGGGCTAATAATCATTTGTATATCTTAAGTTTGATATTTATATTTTTGAAAAAAAAGATTGCAATATTTCTGGATGGGTAATTACCAGTAAAGAAACTAAATACACTCCAATATCAATTTTGCGACTTGTGGCTTATTTTCCTGAAACAGATCACATATGTGCTGAGAGTGCCGATAAGCATTATTTATTTTTTGAAAGTTATTGTTATTAAGGAATTGAAGTCGCAGTTTAGCTGTTGAAGTTATTTTACTGCATTTCTCACCCTTTCACAAATTACCTTTTGCTTATTGGACTTTGAAAGATTCTGAAATGTTTTCAATGATGATATCAGATGACATGGAGTGTCGACTTTTTCATTTGTCTTGCAACTTTGCTAATTACTATCTACCAAAATATAAATTGTCGCATATTTGAAAAACAACTAATGGGGATTTTATATCTCAAGGCATGATTGGAGTGACCTTAGCATTGTTTTTTTTTTGTTTTTTTTCCCTTAGCATTGTTTAATTTCAAACATGCGTTTCAACCCTCTCACAATTTGAGACTCATTTTCCACCTAGAAAGTACTGACATTATACATTAAAATAAATTTAAAGACACTTTCATGTGGGCATCAACAGAATTCACAGTAAAAGAAATCCAGTTCAACCTAACCAAACAGATTGCTAGAATCAATGCAATGCCGAATATACTCGAATTTACCTAGTATTGACCAAATTGCAGCCTAATTTAGCAGAATTTACTAAATGTGTACAGCTGCCAATTGTACATTTTCTGAAAATCTGACCACCATCAGGGTGTGTGGGGCTGTGTGGGCAGTGTGTGGGTGTGGTGGACAGCTAGAGGGACCAGACATCATCAGCCTTCACACATGTGATGTGTTTCAGGAAAATGAGTCATAAGTCGCGAAAATTGGATTTTGAGATATCGTCATATTTGAATAGATGAGACCAAGCCTATTCCAATGAATGTAAACATTAAGGACATTTAACAAGTACTTTCATCTTTTTAGTTAGATATTTGCAATATTTCTGGGGCAAAGATTAACAGTAAAGTAGCTAAATAATATGCTCAATAGAATGATCTAAGAAACGCACTGATATAATCAATAAACAGTCCTGGATTTTAATAAATTTTTTCATACAACCACAAGGACAATACACCCCAAAAATGAAAATATTCCAACAAAGAGATCTTGTAAGTAAACGACTTTGAAAAACACAAATTTGGCAACTTGTGACTTATTTTCCTAAAATGGATCACACATATAGTCTGTCTAGAAAGTAGTTGACACGTGATTCCTTACTCACTTTAAGGGGAGGGAAAAGTGGGGGAGTTTTGACTTCAAACCTTTGCTCCTTGAATCGCCGTTTGCGACTGACCATGACCGTTTGCAACCAACCATGGCCAAATATCCAGCTGCATTGTATTGCCCTGTCTCTGTTCTATGTGGAGCAGCTGTTGTTTTGCTTAGGTGGAAGGAAGAGCTGATTATACTGGCCCTGTTTCCCCATGGTTGTTTGCAATGGGCGACTCGCTGGGCAAAGGGTTGACAGGTCCTTGTCATAAATAGAAATACAAAATCTCCCACTTTTCCCTCCCCTTAAAGGGACTAAGGAATCACGTGTCAACTACTTTCTAGACAGACTATAGCCACAAACCTTTTTCTCAGCTTCCTGCCGTCGTAGCGTATACAGTAGCAAGATGTTTATTTGCTCTAATCCTTTTACTTTTGACATTTTTCTATTTTTCAAATTTACAAACTATAATAAAAACTAAATATCCCGGCGGTCTAATATTGGCAAACGGCAATAGTGAGTTACAAATACCAACTTCTGTACACATAATTGTGATGTTTGTCAGGAAAATGAGTCACAAGTCGTCAAATTGATGTTTTTCAAAGTGTTTTTTTTCACAAGAGCTATTAAATCGATGAATCCGGTCTTATAAGTCACAATATTGGTACATTTGGTAAGCTTCTCCTGGTCGAAATAGCTAAGAATACAGCTTTAAGTCAGTTCCTTATTTAAATATTCAATTACAGATCATTTAAACACTAAAGTCGATGTTCCATGTCTTACTTTATGATACTGTAAGACCTGCCTATACCCTCTCTCCTATTTTACAAATCATCTGCAGTGTTCCTTCAACCGAAAGCGACGAATATCAACACTAGATTAGATGCTGTCATTGATAAAAAGACCAGAAGCAGTCCAATATCCTTCCGTTCGACAGTACTAATGAATCTCTACCCTTCGCATAGGACCAGACGCACATTCTGATAAGTGGAGGGAGAGCCTATTTGATTGGTCAATTAAGAGGTGGACGCAGAAGTTAGCAAGCTAGAATGGAACTCTATTACAAGTACTGCAATTCTAAAAAAATGCCTGGAAGTGTCTGGTTTGCTTCCTATCAAAGTTGCGATCTCGGTTAATATCGATCGATAATAGGGGATTTGCATAGCCGCCATTTTGAATCTTGATTCGCATGGAGTTATGGGATTAATGGTACAGTGTAAAATCTATAGAAAACATGCCATGTTCAGCATGGAATATTTATCAATGCTCTAATGTCAATATCTATGTGTTATACATGTTTTCAAGTCCACATCTTTCCCATCATGCATTTGGTTTTCATAGATCACCTCATCAGATCATTTCCTACCTCTCAGCTCTCCCGCCCTTGATTTAATGTTTCAATGTATTGATAACGGCATAAAACAACTCAATCACTCACTCACCTGGCCGTCTAATAGACCTCTCAGGACTCAGGACTCAGGACATGTTTTCACAGCACAAGTCCACATCTTTCCCATCATGCATTTGGTTTTCATAGATCATTTATACAAGCTATGATAAATGTGAAAATGTTCTTGCAATTTTTGATAAAATTGTTGCTAAATATTTGTATGTCAGATTTCAACAGAATCTATCCCAGGATGCAGTGCAACAGGCATGCGCAGTGACTCATGCAAGTCCTCTATTAAAGATGTTCTACTTATTGCTCCCTTCTCTCCTTCCTCACCACAAAGTCTTTTAGTTCAAATATGTGATCCGTTTTAGGAAAATGAGTCATAAGTTGCAAAATACAGATTTTGATATATCACGACATTTAAAAAGAGGAGATCAAGCTGATTCCAATGATAGTAAACACTAGGGGGGCTAATAAGTATTTCTATATCTTAAGTTTGATATTTATATTTTTGAAAAAAAAAGTTTGCTGGAAAATCTGACTCATGAGAGTTATTTAAACACCAACATTAAGTGCTGAGTGCTGAGAGCTGTTATAAAGACATACATCTTCATTTTTCATCTGGGCTTTTAGCTTATGGTAATGCAAAGAAATATAATATCTCTATATATGATGTTTCTAGTCCATCCCATCCCAAATGGTGTATTGTATATTTAGAGTCATTTCAGGGAATTGTAGCAAGAATATGCATATGACCGAGATCTAGTTATTTTTTTAATCATTTTTATTCAGGTTAACGAGCAGTTACATCAGTGTAAGGCTGTTATTATTTAAATCATGGCTCCCCAATTCACCCTAAGGTGGTATACCACTGGGCCCTGAGCCGGAGAGAAAAAGTTATACATTATACAATTCAAAATTGTTTTTGGTCCCTTAACTTGGACAAACTAAGTGAAAAATCCCTCGCATTATGCGTATACAAACAAACAAACTGACAAACAAACAAACAAACAAACAAATTTATGTACCTACAAAGTGTCAAAATGGTTCATAAATGATTAGGAAATTGAATATAGTAATTTAATAATGATATTAAGAGTAAAGTAAGAGTATGAGTAAATACCGATTGTAAATATTCTATATTTGTATCTAGATTCCTGTGATTTGTGTCACCTGAGAATATCGGAAACTGTACACAAATGAAATATTTTCAAAAAAGAAATTAGAACGGTGGTGTTCTCAACATAATGGCGTCCATTGCCTTAATGTAAAAGGATTAATAACCTCCATTTATAGATGAAATAAAAATAATTGCATGCCATACTAGGTCAGATGGTCTTGAGAACGCTATTGTATATTCGGTAAAAGGCAACCACCCAATTTCTTGACTGTTTTCTAGCTTGCTGAAACATTGGTACATGATAAAACCCAGTTGTCCTTTCTCACAGAACAAATTCGATTTTTATTCTATCCATTTAGAGTCTAATCGTTTGCTTCCCATTGATTGTCTCCAACAACCAGGTGCACTGCACACACAGACACAAATGGGTCAGATTTTCAGAAAATGTGCAATTCACCTTCACCAATCTTCTGAAATAACCCAAATTTCAGACGAAAATAAAGTTCAAAATACAGTTCAACCTAACCAAACAGATTGCTACAATCAGTGCAACGCCAAATATACTCAAATTTACCTACATTGACCAAATTGCAGCCTAATTTAGCAGAATTTACTAAATGTGTAGAGCTGCCAATTGTACATTTTCTGAAAATCTGACCCATATATGACGTGTGACCCGAGGTACAACTATGCAGAATCGTCTCGCTACCAAAAATCAGATCATCATCAAAACACAAACTCAAATGTGATGCAGAATCTTCTCGCTAGCAAACCAAACTAACACTAAAACACAAACACAATGATGCGTCCCCACAAAGGACCCCCAAATTCTACTAACCAACTGCTTCATGATATTATTATCCCCATGTCTTGTAGATGCTAGTGTAGTTAGACACAGCAGTGGGTGGAAGACCTTGGTTGTTCCTCGTGCCCGTGAGCCCATAATCTTCTCATGTTAATGAATCTTAATGGTTTTTTTGTTTTTTTTTAAAAAAAAATGAATCTTAATGTTTATTATGTTTATTATAGCCAGTATACTTTGTGCCAGTCTACCTATATTCCAATTATCATTTGCAAGGATGTTTGATGTTTGCTGTATACAAAATCTAAATAAAAAAAACTTAAACCACCTCCCCTTTGGCTACTTTTACCTTTTTAAATTCAAGTTTTAACCAAATCAATAGGCCGGTGAACCATGTAGGGAGGACCTCACCACCTCTCTACACCTTTAGACGCGATTTGATCAGATTCTGGGAGGTATTTTCTTGCCTATAGACCACATTTGTATCGACGGAAGTCCCTGAAGTGTGGACTATAGAACGGCAGTGTTAAAACTCCATAGAGGGTGGCGCCACCTGTAGTACCTGGCGGAGTTAAGTGGGTAAACATCCGGCGCACTTAATACCTATTTCGCAAGGCATATTTGATTAAAATGAATAATTGTACAGGTTGGTAAACCTTCTATTTTGGTATTAATGAGTTGATCTAATCAAATCGCGTCTAAAAGCATTATTACCCTCGGTTTGGTGGTTTGTTGTGCTCTGGGTGGTCATAGACACTCTCGGGCAAGCCCTCGAGTGTCTATGACCACCCAGAGCACAACAAACCACCAAACCTCGGGGTAATAATGCTATAACAGAACCAGCATAACAACAATAGACCAGTGAACCATGTAGGGAGGACCTCACCACCTCTCTACACCTACAGAACCAGCACAACAACAACAATAGACCAGTGAACCATGTAGGGAGGACCTCACCACCTCTCTACACCTACAGAACCAGCATAACAACAATAGACCAGTGAACCATGTAGGGAGGACCTCACCACCTCTCTACACCTACAGAACCAGCATAACAACAATAGACCAGTGAACCATGTAGGGAGGACCTCACCACCTCTCTACACCTACACTACCAGCTCAACAACAACATCTGATCGATTACAGTCATCACCCCTAATATTTGATCTTTCTCATATCCCTCAGATTAGTCATCTCGTTTTTCATAGACACACAGCGACATAATTATCCGGCCCTATCTGATGTTCGCATATTGCCTTCAACATGAAACAACTTATATATGGTGAACCTCAAATGTGATCCGTTTCAGGAAAATGAGTCATAAGTCGCAAAAAATGGATTTTGAGATATTATCATATCTGAATAGATGGCCTCAAGCCGATTCTAATGGTAGTATACATCAAGGACATCTAAATAGTGTTTCTATATTATAAGTTTGATATATTTATTTTTGAAAAAAACGGGTTACTGATATTTTGGGTGGATAATTACTAATAAAGTACCCAAATATACTCCATAAGATGACCTTAGAAATGAATAGATATATATTTAATACATTGCCTTGAGATTTCATACATGTATTATTATTACTAGCAGCATTAAGTACCCCAAAAATTAGAATATTTCAACAAAGATATCTTGTAAATAAATCACTTTGAAAAATATCCATTTTGCGACTTATGACTCATTTTCCTGAAACACATCACATATGCTCTATCTTATCACACCTTTTCATAGACTATACAACGCTAGGAGTACATTAATTCTACCGGACTTAAAATTATAGACCCGGTCTCTAATAACTATATTCTATATACCAAAAAAAAATGTTTTCCTTAAAACTAATAAGACAACATTTAAACAACTTTTATTGCAACTTCATCTCATTGAACTATCATCAATTTCCATCTGATTTGTGTCCTCACCGAGATAAGTTACACATTAACAGCACATTTTGTGTTGCCTCCCACACATTATGTGCTGGAGAGTTACACATTTATTACACATTATAACCCAATATAAAGGCGCGCAGAACCCTCTTGTATTATCCCTGAAGAAGCCCCCCACCTGGGCGAAATATTGGAATAAATTCTAAGATGCCGACTTGAGTGATTCTTTATCCCAACATAAACTTTAAAGAAGATGATAGTTATAGTGCAGCCTCATAACACTAAGCCAAACTGCCTCCCTACCCCTCAGCCCCTCAACCCTCACTCTTGTTCAGAACAGATAATTATGTGACCCGTTTTAGGAAAATGAGTCATAAGTCAAAAAGTATTGATTTTGAGATATCGTTATATTTGAAAAGAGGAAATCAAGCGGATTCCAATAAAAGTAAACAGTAGGTTACCTTATAAGTATTTCTATATTTTAAGTTTGATATTTTTATTTTTGAAAAATAAAAATTTGCAAACGTTTCTTGATGGGTAATTACCACTAAAATTAACATGTGGATTCACATGACTATCAGTGACTAATAATCAGAATATTTCAATAAAGAGGTCCTGTGAAAAAAGCACTTTGAAAAAGATCAGTTTTGCGACTAATGACTCATTTTCTTGAAACACATCACATATATAGTAGGACACGCAACATGTTGAACAAAGACAGATACGATCACTGTTAACCCCCAAACACTTAGTTCCTCAGCAAAATCCCTAGTCAACCCCAAACTAGCGGTCGTGGGTAAGACCTTAAAATGCCTGGTCCTGGGTATGACCATAAAGTGCCTTTCTGTCTCTTTTCTCTGTCTCTCTCTCCCTTCTTCTCTATCTCTATTTCCTGGGTATGACCATAAAGTGCCTCCCTCTCAGCTCTCCCTGGGTATGACCATAAAGTGCCTTTCTGTCTCTTTTTGTCTCTTTTCTCTGTCTCTCTCTCCCTTCTTCTCTATCTCTATTTCTTGGGTAAGATCATAAACTGCCTCCCTCTCTGCTCTCCCTGTGTATGACCATAAACTGCCTTTCTGTCTCTTTTCTCTGTCTCTCTCTGCCTTCTTCTCTATCTCTATTTCCTGGGTATGATCATAAACTGCCTCCATCTCAGCTCTCCCACCCTTGATATAACACTTCAAAGTGTTGATAAGGGCGCAAAGCAATCTCACTCACTCACTCACCCAAACTAGCTAGTCAACACCTGTATGCACAGACAGACCAGAGCCAGATCTGATGTGCACTGCCTGTGTTGTATTCACTAGTCATTGCAAATAAAAATGTTATTATCATTATTAGTATATTTGCACAGACGCCATTTTGAATCTCGATTCACATGGAATTATGGAACTAATGGTACAGTGTAAAATCTATAGAAAAGATGTCTTGTTCAGCAGGGAATATTTATTGGTACTAAATGTAACAAATCCCTGTGTTATACATGCTTCCATATCACAGGATTTCATCTTTCCCATCATGCATCATGCATCATGATTACATCATTTACAAAAGCTGCGATATTGGTAGAAATATTTTTGTTATTTTCAATGAAAATGTTGCCAAATATCTGTATGTCAGATTTGAACTGAATCCATCCCAGGATACATTGTAACAGACATCACATGCGCAGTGAGACATGCACATCCCCTATTGTAGCTATTGTGATATATCTTTTACATCACTGACTGTCAACTACTGTAATATTATTAATTAAATTGAATGAATTAAAATGGAAATTATTTAACAGTGTTCGAAATTAACATTCACTATCCGCCAAATGCGGGTAGAAAATGAGTGTCTGTGTCTAGTGTAGGTGGGTCAGATTTTCAAAAAATGTACCATTCAACTTAACCAATCTTCTCAAATAACCAAAATGTCAGACGAAATTAAGATTCAAAATACAATTCAATCTAACCAAACATTGTGCTTTAATCAATACAATGCCGAATTACTCGAATGTTCGCAGTATTTACCAAATTGCAGCCTAATCTAGCAGAAATGTGTAGAGCTGCCAATAAGGGATTTCCATGTGCTACTGCGCATGCCTGTCACAGTGCATTCTGGCACGGATTCTGATGAAATCAGACATACACAAATTTGGCAACATTTTTTTCGAAAATTGCAAGAATGTTTTCACCAATATCATAGCTTGTATAAATGATCTATGAAAACCAAATGCATGATGGGAAAGATGGGGACTTATGTTAAGGAAACATGTATAACCCATTGATATTGACACTAGAGCATTTATAAATATTCCATGCTGTAGACGACATGTTTTCTATAGATTTTAGACTGTACCATTAGTCCCATTATTACATACGTATGTGATTACACAGGGCATGATTCGGGGGTGCCATTAGAAATCTCGTATCGCATATGTATGTGATTCGGACCGAACTACTTTCAATGCCGGCACAGCCATACGTTCGCTAGTTCAAGTGACCAGCAGCAAACAGCAAGATGTGTATTTGCCAGAGCTAATATCAGCGGTGGAAGTCTTATTCTCCATGTTGAGAAGTAATTTGAGAAGTAATATGATATGTATTGCATATTTATTGTCTAAATAAAGACAAACATTATGGTTTGTTGACACTTTTTGTGAACGGTATCATGTATCGGTAACCAAGGAGAGAAGAAATAGTCCCCACTTCGAAGAATCAAAATATGGCGAGACCTATGAGAATAAACTAACTAAATAACTTCAAAATCCAGAGAATATACGATTATTTAAAGAATTATTCAGTCATAGATGGTCAAAATTAAATGAATCGGTGGAAAGAAACACCTAGAGTAGTGAACAATCTCCGTAGTAATATCAAGTATTTCCGGGTAAATTAACTTCGGTTGTGCTCGAACATTGCCGTCATGGCCAAAGATCAATGGAAATGAAGGTAAAATTGTGTTGCTATTAAAATTGCTATTGCTATTAAAATTGTGTTAATCTTGTTGATCTAGTATGAAATAAATACCGAATAGCCCTCTGTCGATGTCAAATCGATCTCGACGTCGGGTCAAAGCGCACGACACCCCAAAGGGGTGGAGTGCATCGACATCGGGCTATTCGGTATAATAATTCCATGCGAAACTAGATTCAAAATGGCGGCTATGCAACTCCCCTATTGTACATTTTCTGAGAATCTGAACGCCCTAGTGTCTGGACTCAACACCTTTATGTCTAGTGAAATGGTAAACAAGTCCTGAGGGCACAACAGCTGTGCCTCTCATGTTAGATTAAAAGCCGAGACTGTCTTTGTTATCAAACAGGTTTTTACTCTGTACTTCATCACAGCTGGCTTTATCATATATCCATATATGCCCTGGCTGTATGAGAGGTGCAATTAGCAGGGTGTAGTCATATCAAATAGAATTATGTCTGACTCCAAAGAACTAATGACAAGTTGCATACATGGGTCAGATTTTCAGAAAATGTACAATTGGCCATCACCAATCCTCTCAAATAACCCCCATTTAAGACAAGAATTAGCTTCAAAATGCAGTTTAACATACCAGAAGTGATACTTTAAATCAATGCGACACCAAATATACTCAGATATAACCGGTATTCTGCATTTTTCAGCCTAATTTAGGAGAATTGTCTAAATGTGTAGAACTGCCAATTGTACGTTTTCTGAAAATCTCACCCACATCCCCGTCGGGTTATGCTTGTTGTTATTCTTTCTGATCGTATAAAACTGTTGATCATAGTGTCTTATATGTATATATTCTAATTCTATATAGAATGATACTTTGCGCCCATGAGGAGAAATGTCCCTGCATATTCTCGTTGGTGAAATATCAGGAGCTCTAATTGCAGAGTGAGTAGTAGTATTAGTTTTGGAGTATCCATACGAACAGATGATTTAACATTGAATGTTCACAAATCCAAATATTATATCACCATGAAGTCCATTGGAATCCTTGCACACGGTAGTTTCACATATTATCGCTCAACTTTGGTTGTCTTTATTCCAATAAGTACACCCAAGCTTTCATAGCACATTGTTAATTCCAGTCCTATGGTTCGAAAAATGAGGGAATTTTGAAAAAATACCTCGGTCGATATAGCTTGGATTGCTGTTTCAAACGCTGGAAAACTAATGTTTTGCTTTGGTTTGAGAAAGAAAATTGTTTATCCTGTTGTTTTCTATGCAAAGGGAGCATGTTCATGTTTTACAAGGGACCTATTATTGATCTGCACTTGTGCAAAATATTAAGAAGGAATAATGTTTTGAAAGCTATTTTTGTTGTTGAAAGGTTTGGGAAGAATGTTTTCTATAGTCCGCCATGTTAACTACTTGTGTTACCATCCAGCATTGGGGTTCAATTTCGTTCGTTTTCTGGAGCCTCCACTTCCCGTTTATTCAATAAACATCATACAAAATCAAATGTCAAAAATAATTGTATCGATGTGCGAACAATACGTGAACAGGAATAGGACATCTTTAAGACTTGAAGGTTACAACATTTAACACAATAGCCATTCTTAGCGACATTTCCCAATTTGTTTGAACTTAATTTCTCCATTCACCATATAATTTACTTTTGCTTTTATGCAGACGACATTTGTGATGTGTTTCAGAAAAATGAGTCATATGTCGCAAAATTTATATTTTTCAAAGTGTTTTTTTTCACAAGATCACATTATTGGAATGTTCTAATTTTTTGGGGGTCTATCACCTATAGCTATATCAATTGATGTATCAAATTTCAGGACAATCTATCTAATACATCCTTTCGTTTTAAAGGTCATCATATGGAGTGTATTTAGTTACTTTACTGTTTATTGACCCGTAGAAATATTGGAAACTTTTTTTTTCAAAAACGAAAATATCAAAACTTAAAATCTAGAAATACATATCAGATCATTAGACAGTTTACTATCATTGGAATCCGCTTGATCTTGTCTTTTCAAATTTAATGCTATCTCAAAATCTATTTTTTGCGACTTATGACTCATTTTCCTGAAACACATTTACGTGAACAGGAATAGGATATGTCTTAAAGACTTGAAGGTTACAACAGTCCCAATTTTATATACATATATTAACAAGAATGAATTTAATCACTGTGAGACCCCTGTATTTCTGTTTATGTGTGTATAACATAAAGGATAAGGGTGTCAGTAATAAGTACAGATGAAATTAAAGGGATGAAGACAGAATGAAATAAGGAGTATTTATGATACTGGCGTTACTGGCAGGAACAAGTCAAGTTGGGAAACAAATCCGAGGAAGACACACAACTACTCTTGTCCACTGAGTGGTCAGCTTTGAAGCTTGGCGGGTGTCGTCCCTGACAACAAGCTTGGTTTGAATAAGGTGTCCCGCTTGCGATTCCATATAAACATATATTACTAATTATATTAATAATTTAAACCCACCCCAGAACATGCTTGGCGTCCAATTTCAAGTCCAAGGCCTGTTTTTTTTTAACTTAATTTCTCCCATTCACCATATGGGTCAGATTTTCAGAAAATGTACAATCGGCAGCTAGCTGTACACATTTAGTAACTTCAGCTAAATTAGGCTGCAATTTGGTCAATACTAGGTAAATTCGAGTATATATTCGGTATTGCATTGATTCTAGCAATCTGTTTGGTTAGGTTGAACTGTATTTTGAGCTTTATTATCGTCTTAAATTTGGGTTATTTGAGAGGATTGGTGAAGGTGAATTGTACATTTTCTGAAAACCTGACCCATATAGTTCTCTTTTGCTTCCATGCAGACGACGTTTTAAAGCTACTGTTGCAGACGACATTTGAGCGAGAACGGAACCAGACTCTTTTCTACTTTTGGTTCTTATATACGAGTGACACATCACATAATAATAGGAACCATAACATCACAGTCCAAATGATCGGGACACATATATAAATAAAACCAAAATGATATGGCACTATTTTATTGTCCAAATGTCTCATCGTTGATTGTGACATCGTGAATCAGCACCTCCCCCAACCCTGGAACAACGTGAATTAGCCCCTCCCCCACCCCCGCTACAACGTGAATTAGCCCCTCCCCCGGACCCCTTTGAAGGTTTCGTTCTCTATATTCAACTAAGAAATATAAAGGTTAATTATGTTTCTCCAAATAGAACTTCTTTGGTTTCTTTCAAAACAGAAGCCATCCCAAAGTGTAGCCCACCAGCCAATTTCCCCTGCCTGAGAGCCAGACTGGTTGCCATCGATAACCGATGACCTGACATTTAGGATATATATACACTGTCTAGACCAGACAAGGTAACAGCCCAGATACCATCTGGGGCTCTAGCTGCCAGTGTTATCCCTGTTTATTTACACCTTCAGAGCGTGTGTCCTTTCCCCGTAATTCTGGGTGCATGGGGAGGTAACATACAAGCCCTAGGATTCGAACCCTCAGGGTTCTGAGCCAGTACTATAGTCAATGGTACCAACTCATGGCCATTCATGGAATGGTGTTCAGTAGGGGATTTTCCTAGCTTTGAATCTTTTATTTGCATGGAATTATGGGACTAATGGTACAGTCTAACATCTATAGAAAACATGCCATGTTCAGCATGGAATATATGTATCAATGCTCTAATGTCAATATCCATGTGTTATACATGTTTCCACAACACAAGCCTTCATCTTTCCCATGATGCATTTGGTTTTTATAGACAATTTATATTAATATTAGTGAAAACATTCTTGCAATTTTCGATAAAAATGTTCCCAAATATTTCTATGTCAGATTTCATCAGAATCCATCCCTTCAGACAAAATCCCACTGTTTTTTTTATAGAGGCGTCATTCAATCACACAACCATAACCATTATCAGGGCCCAGTGGTATACCACCTTAGGGTGAATTGGGGAGCCATGATTTAAATAACAACAACCTTACACTGATGTAACTGCTCGTTAACCTGAATAAAAATGATTCAAAAAGAAAAAAAAAATCTGGAACAATGCTGTTTTCAAAAATATAAAACTGACATGTGTCAACGGAGAACAAACTATGGACTGCAGATGCAATATCAAATTTTATGATAATTTGAATCATTAAATCACCTGTGGTTAACAAGAGAAACTTTATAGATGCTTCATTTTCCCCATTCTCCTCGATAAAGATGAGAAGAATGGGGGATTAAAGTGCACCTTAATTGCGATGAATCAATGGGTATGGCTAGTGTTCATATGCATGTACTCTATAGCCAGTTTCAATGGTCAATCGGTTAGGCTTTCAGACTTCCAAACTGGACATTGTGTACGTCCTTCAATCAAACAACCATAAATCTGACAATGGTAAAACTGGAACAACGCTATTCCCAAAAGTATAAAAGGGTCAAGTCGCCTGAAAATGTACAATTCACCTTCATCAATCCTCTCAAATAACCCACATTTCCGACGAAAATAGTTCAAAATACAGTTCAACCTTACCAAACAGATTGCTAGAATCAATGCAATGCCGAATATACTCGAATTTACCTAGTACTGACCAAATTGCAGCCTAATCTAGCAGAATTGACTAAAATGTGTGTACAGCTGCCAATTGTACATTTTTGAAAGACCTGACCCAAAACTGACATGTGCCATTGGGGAACAAAACAACACACGTCAATAAATTACATTACAGAACCTTCAAACCTAATAAACATCCCAGTGACAGGAGCTGAAAACGGGTCAGATTTCCAGAAAATGTACAATTGGCAGCCCTACACATTTAGGAAGTTCTCCTTAATTAGACTGAGAAATGATGAATACCGGGTATATCTGAGTATATTTGGTATCACATTCATTTAAAGTATCAGTTCTGTTATGTTGAACTGCATTTTTAAGCTTATTTTTGTCTTAGATGTGGGTTATTTGGTCGAGGACTGGTCAAATTGGACATTTTCTGAAAATCTGACCCAAGGACTGACTTCGTTTTCTATCGTGAGCAACCATGTTGAAACCCTTGTCAAAGGCGCTCGTCCCAATTCGTATTCGGGTTGAGTGCTACCTATTAGGTTGTGTCAATGGAAGGTCAATGCCCTGTGCCCTTTGCGTGGGTTCAACACCTCTGTAAATTACCACAAGGGCACTTCGTGTTAGCTGATTGCTGTGTCCGGCATTACTGCACTCGTGCTTGCATGCGACCTCTGGGTGAAATCGCCAGAAAGTGCACAATTGGCCTTCAGCAATCCTCTCAAAAAACCCAAATTTAGGATGAAAATCAGGTTCAAAATACAATTCAACACAACCAGACAGATTTATTGAATGAATACAATACAGAATACACTCAGATATACTCAGTATTTATCATTTATCAGTATAATTTAGTATAATTTGAGTGATGTGTAGAACTGTAGGTTGTGCATTTTCTGAAGATCTGACCCATCTAATCAAACCTGGTTTTCTCGAGGACATTTCGTGGAAGCCACTTCAAAATCAAATCAATACAGCAAAGCCACTGGCTATTCGCTGTAATAAGCTGGGGTTAACCTCCTTTATGGGTCAGACTTCCAGAAAATGTACAATTGGCAGCTCTAGACATTTGGCAAAATCTGCTAAATTAGGCCGAAAAATGATGAAAACCGGGTATATCTGCATACATTTGGTATTGTGTTGGTTTAAGATATCAGTTCTGCTATGTTAAACTGTATTTTGAAGCTCATTTCTGTCTTAAATGTGGGTTATTTAAGAAGATTTGTGAAGGCGAATTGTACATTTTCTGAAGATCTGACCCATATATAAAGGTCGAGGCAGAATGAGGTGACTATGCACTTGCTGTTGCAAGAACATGTGGGTCAGATTTTCAGAAAATGTACAATTGGCAGCTGTAGGCATTGAGGACATTTTGCAAAATTAGGCTGCAATTTGGCCAATACTAGGTATATCTGAGTAGATTTGGCATTGCGTTGATTCTAGCAATCTGTTTGGTTAGGTTGAACTGTGTTTTAAACTTAATTCTCGTCTGAAATTTGGGTTATTTGAGAGGATTGCTGAAGTTGAATTGTACATTTCCTGAAAATCTGACCCATGTGTATGTCGAGACAAAAAGTAATTTATATTTTTTCCCTCCTCCAGATGGGTCTTCTTGATGAAATGTTGATGAGGGTAGATTGACAGTGAATATGGGTGCCTAGGTTGGCAGGAGGGGGAATTGCTTATCAAGCAGTGTGATGGCTAGGGTAATGCCATAAGTGCCCTGCCAACCGCAATAGTGATTTCCAATGTTGTTCCTAGGCAGTACAGCATAGGCATTTTTTCATTCTTTTTTTGTGCAAATACTATCGCAGCTGGCATGAGTACACAAAGGTTACGGGTTGAGCTTCTGCTCTGTTCAAGATACTGTTTATTTTGCGGTGGACATATATTCACGATTTTGCAAATCGTACGATCTCATGTTCTATGACAAATTGTGGGCTCAGATCGTGATGATTATAGCTGAAATTGGCTTGTTTTTACCCACACACATTGGATTTGAAGCACGATTTGGATTGAGATCGTGATTCTAAGTCATACAACTGGATTACCTCAAATTGTATGGTGATTTCGAAAGTTTTTTTTATCATGTACTTGCGATGATTGAGGGAAAAGGTAGGAAAAATAGATGCATAATCACAATATTTTAACATACATGAGACAATATGTCTAGGCATGTCATGTAAAAAAAATTGTCTGATTCATATAAAATTGGTGAATATACAGTTGTCCACTACTATGGAAAGATGTGGCACCCACCCACGTTTGATCGTGGACCTAACATTGGTGCCTACGACTAATCGTGGGTTCCCGCACACATACACACTCACAATCTCAATTCAAATCGTGCTTCATAGGAATCATACAATCTCAAAATTGGAAACCTGAGCTGAAATCGGCCCCACAATTGTGCCCCCAAATGAAGCCCCACGATTAGTTGTGAACCTGCATGATTTGTGCACCACTGAACTGAGATCTTACGATGAATCTTAGGTGCAAAATCGGCCTTGAAATCGTGAATATGTGCCCCCAGCATTAGAGGGATCTGCCTCAAAAAGTATTGAAAAAAACCCAACTATTTCAAAGTCTTCTTAGTTGATCAAGAAAAGACTCAAGACATACAAAGAGCTCATATCAGTATAACTTTTAAATATCTAATTATTTTGCTCCAGATAGAACTCTAAGGTCTTTATAGTAGAGTCAATATAGGATTTTACCCTGAACAAATTGCAACAAAACGTTTTATTATTGTTTCCTGTACTATCAGGTGCCCTGAACAACATATCAAAAGTAGAGAAAAATTGGATCACCGGAAAGTACAAAAAAACACAAAAATAAAAATGGCTGCCACAGGTGATTTTAGGCACCATAAGTCCCAGTTAGATCTACATGTAATGTCATATTTCAGCTCCTGTTAAGACTATATCCATGTATGATGGTACTTTTTCTAGGTTTTAATGCACAAGGAATCCATTTCTGGGATATTGTTTCCATTTCAAGGTCATTTTCAAGGTCAAAATCCAATATGGCCGCCACTGAGAGACAAGAATTTTACATCTCATCTCCTATTAGGACTAGATCCAAGTATAATACCTCTTTTACTAGGTTTTCAGGTATGAGGATTCCATTTCTGAAGTCATTTTTCTGTTTTAAGGTCAATTTCAAGGTCAAAATTCTCTATGCCTGCTGTCAGGAAATGCAAGTATCATACCTAAACTCCAATTAGCACTAGGTCCTTATATAATTCCATGTCAGTTTTTAGATCAAAACCTATTTCTGAATTTTACTTCAATGGAGATGATGACCCTACTTCAACCTAAAATCTGTCTTAGATAATTTAGTTTGTGTATTACACACACAAATGTGGAATTAAAGGTCAAAATTGTAGGAGAATTTCGGTAATTTAGATGGCGGTCATTGGAAACCTAAAAACTGGCAAAATTTTTGTCTTGTTCATCATCATCAGCTTCATTCACAGCTTGATTGGTCATATTATCACTGCTGTCAACTTGACAATGGCCACATGCACTGGTGCATTCCAGCCCATGCTTTTTGCAGGTACACCTTAGAGTATGACAGCCTCTTGTGCATTTACAATGAACCATTTGGATTAGTACATCAGGAGCAGGGCTTTTGTCTGTCATCACAGGAATGAGTTTTCCTTTGTCTACCCGCCATCGGGCTCAGATGGCTCCATTTCGTTACTCCTGCCAATCCACTCCATAACCTGATAGTAAGTCTGCAGGGAGTGAAATATACAGGCTGAGGTGGTTGGTGGTCTTTCTGGTGTGACAAAAGTCTTAGCTCTTGCAACTTTCTTGCCAAGCATATTTTATACCTGATAGATGCCAGAGAATCAGTCGATTTTCCATTAAACAAAGCTACCATTGCCCTACAACCATTGGATGCCACATCATCCTTGCATCATTCTGGTGAGCAAAAACTTTTGAGAAGTCTTTGATCTCTTTATCATTCTTGACAATTCTTTCGAACCCTGTCTTCTTTCCAATACCAAATACTCTGGAAGTTGAGTGACACCCAGTAAAGGCATGTAGAAACAACAAATTACTACAAGCTTCATCACCAAGTATCTGTTTTATGACTTTGATATTATAGGCAGATGTTTTTAACTTGTCTGAGCGGAAATAAAGTTCAGTGCAGTTTCTTACATCTATATGGTACAGCAAGAGTACAAAGAGATCTGTGTTCTCCAATGAGGGTGGTGGATTTGAAAGCAGACATTGTGATCACTGCTTTTGCAATAGTAACATCTGCATCTCCTTCTGCTTGAATAACATGGCAGTTTTTTTGTTGCAAATGTTCTATTATAAGCTGGATCATTGCTTGCTTGTTCTCCTCATTTGACAGAAAGACTTCCTTTTTCCCAACAAATTTTGTTGCCCCATTTATGTTCACCTTGCTGGCATTCCAATTTCTACCCTGATGCTGATGTGTACAGTTCTTTATGCTTGGGCCAGCACCATACCCATCAAAAACTACACTGGCTCTGGCATAGTGTTGGACAGTGAATGAGGCATAGTCATCTGCAATTGAGCTATAAATATACTCTCCCCATATCGTTTTAAAATCTTTTCCTTGAGGTACCGGTTGCAATATGCCTCAGATTTGCTGTCATCCAAGTAGTCTCCCATTTTGCCAACAAGGTCAGATATACTCAGTTGCTCTTCATCATTTTCCTCCAGGAATACACAAACTTTTTCAAATGCCTCATCCTGATCACTGTCTGTTGGTTGTCCGATTTTCCTTTTTTTTGCTAAATCAACTGGTTTTGCTAAATCAACTGGTTCGGAATTTCCTTCATTGTGCAGAAATTAACACTACATGACTGGTGGTAAACACAATCTGCTGCATGAAGATCCCCACTGAAATACTCAATGCGGCCTTTAACAGCAGTGGCCCATTCATCACTCCGCGTTTTACAATGAACCAATATTGTTTCAACAAATGTGTCTGTCACACAGCTATAACTATCCTTTTCTGCTGCTTTTGGGTCTACTTTCTTAATTTCACTTCCACAAAATAAGCAATGCTTTTTACTATCATATCTTCCCAATGAAACACGGGAGCATCGTTTTGATGGAGCAGAACAAGTTTTATCTATTTTGCATGAGTCAATTTTATTTTTGTTTGTGTGGTTTAAGGGACATATTTTATGAACACTAGTTCCAACTTCAACTTTGATGTCAACACCTCTTTTAATACTAGCGCGGTTTATACCTTCTACTCCCTTTTGCTGGACTACCACTGCTTCCTGACCATCTAATACCTTTTGGCATAAAGGGCATAATTCTTTGCATGAGTTCATTTTCACATTAGAAAAAGGGAATTATTGAATATGGTTTAATTGATACCCATTGCTTTATTCATGATTGGATGGAGTTACCCAAGACCATATAGTTAGTAATGGTTAGTGTGTTAAGACCCTCATGTGGTGCCGGTTTAATGGGGGTAATAGACCTTATGGAGGGGCCTGAATAAAATAATATGGGGAATACAGAAGTAATCAAGAACACCGACACAATGTCTGACTCTCAAAAGAAAAATTGATAACAAACGAAGCAATAATGTAGTATTAGTTAACTGCCCCAGTACAAGCGGTAGCACTATACCTTATAAATCCCTGTATGGGCCTAAATAATTTATAGTATTAGAGTTGACAGACTTAAGGCTGGGTTCCACTGGCCGGCTTCTCTTCCCGCTACTCTTCCCGTTTCTTTGCTCCTGCTTCTAAAGAAGCGGGAGCAAGAAGCTGAAGGTATACCGGAATGGGTGCTATTGCCCCGCTACTTCCACCGCTACTTCTAACGCTTGTCAGAAATCTAAGCAGACGACATTTTATTTTCACATAGAAATGGACGCATCAAGTAGCGCGAGGGGTAACGTAGAGTGGTGCCATTGCCCCGCTTCAGCTCCCGCTACTTCCCGCTACCTCCCGCTACAAAGTAGCGGCGCTTCAAATCAAACATGTTTGATCGAAGCGGGGGCACTCTACGCTTTGAAAACGCTCCAAAAGAAGCGGGAAGTAACGTGGCTTTGTAGCGGGAGCCAATAGCACCCATCCCCGTTACTCTCCCGCTTCTGCTCCCACTTCTTTCATCAAGAAGCGGGAGCAGTAGCGGGAGAAGTAGCCGGCCAGTGGAACCCACCCTTTAGGTATAAGAGGCTATATGGTGTCCTGGCTCTCGATAAAACCTGGTGCTAATTGCAACCATAAAAATGGATGTGTCTGACAATACTAAGGAAAGAAATTAAGTCTAATAAAAGGTGGGATAAAGTGCATATACTGTATACATATAATGTATACTGTATACATGTAATGTACTATATCAGGAGTATGAAGGCAGAACAAGGACAGTATGCAATACTGGTGTGTCATTCAGTCAGAAATTGTCCGATAACAAATTTGATATGTGATTAAAGCCCAGGACTTTCTCTTTCCAACGAGACCATTTATGGGTAGATATTCAGAAATACATAGTGCCCAGACAAGTCCATCTTTTAGCCAGGTTTAGGTGTTTTTTCATACATTTTGACAATTTGTGAGGTTATTTTTGAAAATCTGCATATTTTTTTTTATAGAAACCTATAATGTATCATATCTCTTAATAATTTCTGGCTTTATATTTGTATATATGTTGTTGTATTGAGCTTGAGATCAAAAGAATTAAAAAAAGAAACACAAACATGTTTGTGTGCAATGTACGTCAGGTCAATATGATTAAAGAATTATATGATTTGACACATTTTAGGTTAGGTAATATTATCTTCATTTGAATTAAAGGCCTAAGTTCATAAAATATGGTTTAATCTTGAAAATGGCTCCAGAAATGGATTGTCTGTACTTTTAAACCTAAAGAAAATAGTATTACACATCTATCTTGGGCTAACTGGAGCTGAGATATGACATTTTTCGTTCCAGGGCAGCAGCCATATTGGATTCTGACCTGGAAATGACCTTTAAACAGACAGTTGATTCAGAAATGGTATCGCCATGCATTAAAAACTAAGAAAAATGATATAATATATGATGTTATAGCTGCTGAGATAATATTTGCCAATAGCAGTTGAGATAAAAGAAATCATGGTTTCATTTGGCAGCCATATTGGATTTTGACCTTGAAAATGACCTTTTAACAGAATATTTATTGCAGAAATAGATTCCTCATACCCCAAAAGATACAAAAACAGGTATTATACATGTTTATAGTACAATTAGGAGCTGAGATATGACATTCTATGTTGATTGTACCCTGAATTATGGTGGTCGAAGTGGTGGCCATTTTGTTTTTGCGTTTTTTTGTACTTCCCCTTGGTCCGATTTTCCTCTACTTTTGATATGTTATTCACCACATTAAGAACTACAGGAAACAACCATAAAACGTTTTGTTGCAATTTGTTCAGGGTAGGGCTATTTTTGAGCTTAGATTGACTCTACTATTATGATGCATTTTAAATTTAATCAGCAACATTAAATTCACCCAATGCCTCACGATCTGAACCAAAATAATCAAAATGTCTGCAGTGAAATGTTTTCAGTATCCAGACAGTCCTGTCTGTACAGACCTATGGATCAAAGAAAGACGAAGATGAGAGAAATAGTTTCGGTCGATTTAGCTGGGAATCCAGCTTGAACATACTTGTACATGGGTCAGATTTTCAGAAAATGTACAATTCACCTTCACCAATCTTCTCATATAACCCAAATTTCAGACAAAAATAAAGTTCAAAATACAGTTCAACCTAACCAAACAGATAGCTAGAATCAATGCAATGCCGAATATACCCAAATTTACATAGTATTGACCAAATTGCAGCCTAATTTAGCAGAGTTTACTTAATGTGTACAGCTGCCAATTGTACATTTTCTGAGAATCTGACCCATATACACACACAGGGCAGACCAATATGTTGTGAAATCGACTTTACATGGAGGCATCATCAGAGACAGTACATCTGGCTTGGCCTCTCTCTCTAATCATCCTTCAATGATGGCACAGTGTGTAGTATTCCTGTCAATAGAGTTGGGCAGAATTTGTGGCTTGCTTTACTGCATTTGTTGGGTGAAGTCACCAGAAGATGTACAATTGGCCTCCACCAATCCTCTCAAATAACCCACATTTAAGAAGAAAATTAGGTTCAAAATACAGTTCAACATAACCAAACAGATTTTTTGAATGTATACAATACAGAATATACTCAAATATATCTAGTACTTACCAAGAAAATTTAACAGAATTTAAGAGATGTGTTGAACTGTAGATTGTGCATTTTCCGAAAATCCGACCCTGTTTATGCTTGCATGCCTGTGTAGTTAGGAGACAACATCGCATACATGTGGAAAATTCTATATAGAGAGATTAGAATTGGAAAAACTCTACCCAGGTAAAATAGAATATTTAATAAAAACCCATTAACTATTCATATCAGTCTTGTGAGAATTCTCACATATATTGATTAAAACGCAGACATGGTGTTGAAATGAAATAAACAGCCAAATTATGTTCATTGAGCTTAGAGAATTAATTACATTTATAAAGAGATTAACACGTTTTGTTTTACCACATCTGTGATGCGTTTAAGGAAAATGAGTCATAAGTCGCAAAAAATGGATTTTGAGATTATTTCTATATTCTAAGTTTTATATTTTAATTCATGGGGAAAACAGTTACCAGTAAAGTAACTGAATGTAGTCCATATGTCTTCACAAATCCTCTCAAAGTACCTCAATTTAAGAGAGAAAATTGGTTGAAAAGTCGATTCATCATAACCGAACAGATCTGAATCAAGGCAATATAAAATATGCCCAGATAAATCGAGTATTGACCATTAAATTACCAATCTAATTCAGCAGAAATTACTAAATGTGTACCGCGGCCGATTTGACCCATATATTTAACGATCTGACCCATATATGGTCGATTCTCATGAAACGGTTCCTCCAAATGGATATTTTTAGAAAGGTCATTGGAATGAAATGAAATTGCTAGTATAGGCGCCCCATACCCTACTCTTCTATACCCTGAAACTGCGTTTCTCATGTATGGAAATTGTTGGAAGTATACTCTAAAATATATTGCGTCACGGACGGTGATGGTCACAAAGATATTCGTCGTGATTTCATTCATTTATAGAAAGATAAAATGATTATCATTTAACATGATTTTAAAGAAGATAACAAGCCCTTTTGAATGGTATATGGGAAACGATCATGGACGATCATCAACCATCATGGACGGTCACGGGAGCCGTCATGGACGGTGATGGAAAAAAACTTCCCCACTTTGGAAACGTAGACCTTTGGATTAATTAGAAATATTGATCGAATTTTTTCTTCCTGTTTCAATACACCCATGTGTCCATCTTTCATCAAGTACATACAGATTATTCATTGGATGATTTTTCAGTTAAATACAGCCCATTATCAGCGTCACGGACGGTGACGGCCATATTGGGTTTTAAATTCTCTTTTCCTCTGTGTATTTAATCCTAGATTTTAGTGCAACATTTTTTCATGGATTATCCTTCATGAAACTCTTGGCACATATGGATAAATAAACACACATTTCCAAGTAATCCTAATTAATTGTAGGAATGATATATTTAATATTTGGGTAGGAGTGTATATTTACAGCATATGAATGGCTCTAATTTCCTAAATATTCATTGTAGGTAGATAAAAGTAGGTACGCATTTATATATAATCATTTTTATTTCAACACATATTATACATATGACGATTTCACATTCAAAAATTGTACATATATTGTAATGCATTAAAATAGGGTGAACACCCTCTAAAACTAGGTTTTCCTGGCGACCCTTAAAATTTCATTTGTTCAGAATACAGAGTTTGATAACATGGAAGCGTTAATTATGAGGCATGAGCACATAGGAAAGATCTATTTGAAGAAAACTAGTAAAAAATGACATTTTCCCATTTGGAACCATTTCATGAGAATCGACCATATATACATCCGATTCACGTGAATCTATGCTGAAAATTGTGAAATAAAGGGGCTTTGGGGGCTGCACTGAAAAGGAAACCTAGTTTGATCTACTTATCTTGATACCTTGGTCTTCCTAACGTTCTCAGGGTGCATTGAAAACATTCCTGGGTCAGATTTCCAGGAAAATGCACAATTGGGCAGCTCTACACATTTAATAAAATCTGCTAAATTAGGCTGAAAAATGATGAATACCGGGTATACCTGCGTACATTTGGTATTGTATTGGTTTAAAATATCTGTTCTGCTATGTTAAACATTATTTTGTAGCTTATTTTTGTCTTAAATGTGGGTTATTTAAGAGGATTGGTGAAGGCGAATTGTACATTTTCTGAAAATCTGACCCTTCTGCAGAGGTGGAGACAACAATGGTGGAAGAGGTTTAGGGTTAAACCACTTATTCCTATACAGAAAGTCCTTGTATTGGTTTTCCTCTTCACTCTCAGATCTCATATTTCACTTCAGTAAAGTACTTTGCTGTTGTTATATCATTGATTTTTCCTATCAGTAGTATCGTCGTACTCTCATATGAACTTTGTTGAATTGTATAGGTTACTATTGAAAAAGCGTGCATACATTGTTTGAGTACGCCGCGTTACTCGAGATATCGATCTGGCCCTATTGTATTCACTACTATCCGTAATATACGGGAAGAGCAATTTCTATGAAAAGAGGTAGAAATCCATATAAGAAAAAGAGGGGTTTCTTTGTCTCACATGTTCTTGGAATTTGTCGTTTTACAAATCATCTTATTCATCTGTAGAGTTCTGTCCACCTCTTCTCTGGAGGACATTATATGCGGTTTGTGAAGGTATCTGGGGTGAAAATGTGATTTTGAAGCCTTTTTTAAATTGCAATCTCTTCACTCTATCTATAGCCTGGGAAAGCCTCTGTGAGATACTATGTCATTTCCCACAACCTACGTCCAGGGGAACCTAACTACATGCAGAGAAGTGGAAGAGTGAAGAAGAGGGTGTAGGAATAGGAAAGGGGTAGGGGGAGGGAAAGTGGAGGGGGGAAGAGAGGAGGGAGAAGATGTAGGGGAAGGGAGAAAGGGGAGGGAGACACAGCGGGGAGGGGGAGCATGAGGAAGAGGGGAGGGAGACGGGGGAGGGGGAAATTGGAGATGGGGTTGGGAGAGAAAAACAGGTATGAGAGACAGAGAAGAGGCAAAGGGAAAAGAGGGACAGAGGGAAGTGTGGGGAGAGAGGGTTACCGTCCAGAGGACGGGTACTTTGCTAGTATTACTATATACATGTAATATGGACCAGGATTAGCTGAGAACAGCAACCAATGTTGTCATGCTTTTCACCGAATAAATATATGTGATATGTTACAGAAAAAAAAGTTGCAAGTTGAAAAATGGTTATTTTTATCCACAGGACCACTTTATTGCAATTATCAGATTTTTGGAGGGTTTAGCACCTTTATTTATATAAATATATGTACCAAATCTGCGGACATTGTATTGAATATATCCTTGTAGTTGGCATTTCCATTCTATGGAGTATATTTGAGTTACTTTACCAGTAATTGCCCACTAAGAAATATTGCAAACTTTAAGAATAATGATAAAAATATCAAACCTAATATATTGAAATATTCAATAGCTGTCTATATGTACTATCCTTAGAATCTGCTTGATCTTATCTTTTCAAATATGATGATATCTCGAAATCCATTTTTGCGACTTGTGCGACTCATTTTCCTGTAACACATCACATATCTTAAACTACAACTAAACTATCAAAAATATTAACCTGCATTATAAAATGAAATGTTCAACTGTCCGTCTGCAATTGTCGTAATATAAATGTAAATATAACATGTAAATTCACTTTTTTTGCGACTTGTGACTCATTTTCCCGATTGTCTAAATTATAATACAATTATTGTCTAAATTATAATACACACTTTTATTTTAATTTAAGTGTAATTTACAATCTTGCGTTACTACTACAGCTTGATGTGTGTTCATATAGTTGTATGTCGTTGATTTCTGCCATCAGTATAATTAGTGCTTGTAACACAGTCAATGTGCTTAATTATAGTACTTAATAGGGGATTTGCATGTCTCACTGCACATGTCTACTGCAGTGCATGCTGGGATAGATTCAGTTGAAATCTGACATACAGATATTTGGCAACATCTTTATCGAAAATTGGAAGAATGTTTCCATCAATATCACAGCTTGTATAAATGATTTATGATAACGAAATGCATCATGGGTAAGATGGGGACTTTTGTCATGGAAACATGTGTAACACATGGATATTGGCATGAGATCATTGATAAATATTCCATGCTGAACATGACATGTTTTCTATAGATTCTAGGCTGTACCATTAGTCCCATAATTCCATGCGAATAAAGATTCAAAATGGCGGATATGCAAATCCCCTATTATAGTTGTTTCATTTTAATATGTAGTTGGTCTGTGTAACTCTTTAGCTATAAGCATATATAGGGATAGGGTACAAGTGTATGGAGTTCACCAGTGATTTATAATTGTAAGATTATGGACAAAGAACATTCTCCCGGACTTACCCAGCATTATGAGGCTGTAGCCTTAGTATGGTCATAATGCGGAGGGGAGTAGAGAGGACGGGCCCTGGAGGAGTGATGGGGGAGGGAGAATTGCCCTCCAGAAAGTTCTAGAATTATTCAAAACAAGTAAATGGGGTAAATGGACTTGTATCCCTATTGGACATGGGGACAAGGAGCTCCTCAAGCAATGGTTATAATTGGCTAATGGAGCATCTCTTTGTCCTCCTGGTAGATAGATAGTGTAAGCTGTATGTATATGGGTCAGATTTTCAGAAAGTGTACAATTGGCAGCTGTACACATTGAGTAAATCCTACTAAATTAGGCTGCAATTTGGTCAATACTAGGTATATCTGAATAGATTTGGCATTGCATTGACTCTAGCAATCGGATTGGTTAGGTTGAACTGTATTTTGAACTTTATTTTCGTCTGAAATTTGGGTTATTTGAGAGGATTGGTGAAATTGAATTGTACATTTTCTGAAAATCTGGCCCAAGTTGGGCACTTTTGTCTCTGCTCTCTTTCCCTATGTTTCTGTGACAACTCTCTCCTCAGTGAGGCTATATTGGTGGTATTCAACATGTAATCAGAAGAATAAAAGAAACACAACGAGAAGTATACGTCATGGACTTGACTTAAATCATTGTAGGCTGTGTTACATGTTTGCTACAGTGTACATAATGCATGTATCATGCCACATGGGTGGGTGAATCAGGCTTCCTATAGAGATATCCATATGGAATAATTGATGGCATTATGTAAATGCGCTGATGTGAAACAGGCAATGATTAGGGACATCTTTATCAGGCTTTATGCCATGATAGGTGTGCATATCCACAAAAACATGGCCAGATTAGCCCATGGCATATGCATGCATGGATTTCACTAGCACTGGCTGCTTTTCGAATGGAAGCTAATCTTTTCCGGTTCCGGTTTTCCGGTTCCGGTTCCAATCCGGGTGCGGCAGGTCCACCCACCAGGGGGCACTGGTGTTTGAGTTAATTAAACAGTGGTGCCTCCTGGGTATCAATCGGGTCATCACCTTTGGCCCTGTAATTGGATGCCAATCCGGATGTGGATAATCAGTAAGGACATGCTGACTTTCTCTCTGATTGCTGGAAGCAAGGACAGCTTATAAAGCGATTAGAATAAAGGTCGCACTAGTTAGAAGTCAATCAATGTATTCAACATAACTTGATCTGATCTTCTGGGAAAGGAACTTTAGCTGATTGCAATTGTAATTTGATTTAATTCTATGTTTTTTTCTAATTCTCAACAGCAGGTTTCGCATCTATTGCTAGGTGCTATTCTACGGCTATTAGAATTTTGTCGCATTTGACTCTGAACTGCTATTTTCCCCTTCATTATTTGCGTCAGATTTTCAGAAAATGTACAATTGGCAGCTCTACACATTTAGTAACTTCTGCTAAATTAGGCTCAAATTTGGTCAATACTAGGTAAATTCTAGTATATTCGGCATTGCATTGATTCTAGCAATCTGTTTTAAACTTTATTTTCGTCTTAAATCAGGGTTACTCGAGGGGATTGGCGAAGGTGAATTGTACATTTTCTGAAAATCTGACTCATATAGGGCTACAGATTTTGGTATTATATCTTGTAAGCCCTAATAGGTGTGACACATACGGACTACATTATATGATAATGGTAGAACTGTACATAGTGTAAGCCCTAATATAATATAATAGGTGTAAAACATACAGACTACATTATATGATAATAGTAAAACGGTGTATTGTGTGTTGGTCGTATTACCCTGACAGGAATAAGTTGTCAGCCGGCGGTTCTTTATATGGAGCTGTCACTTAGACTGAGTGGTGAGAAGATGGATCACAATGTCAGTACTCTAGTCCATCAATCCATGTCACAGTATGGCATCGCCCGGGCATCGTGTCCCTCCATTCTCTTTGTACATTTACACCTTCTTTGGATCAACAACAAGCTTTTTGAGAATATCCATGTGGGTCAGATTTTCCGAAAATGTACAATTCGACTTCAGCAATCCTCTCAAATAACCCAAATTTTGGATGGAAATTAAGTTTAAAATACAGTTCAACCTATCCAAACAGATTGCTAGAATCAACGCAATGCCAAATCTACTCAGATATACCTATAGTATTGGCCAAATTGCAGCCTAATTTTCAAAAATTTACTCAATGTGTACAGCTGCCAATCGTACACTTTCTGAAAATCTGACCCGTGTGTTAATATCCAATTTCCTCAGCTTGGAACCTAACCCACCCCTGGTCTCAGTGTTTTCATTGCGTAACATCATTCATTAATTATATGATTAATAATTGGGTGAGTGATATCTAAGGTTATGGCCCTTTAATTATTTTCATGGATGGTGTATGTGAGTGAATGGTTGAGGGCAATGTTTACAGTTCATGGCTACAATGTGTACAGTTTTAATAAGTCAGGCCTAAAGCAGCATTCTTTGAATAAATCAAGTCTGAAACTATCAGTGACCTAGTATAAAGTGTTGTGTAACGATAATGTTTAATCGCTAATTCTCTTTATACTTTCCTATGTACCAAGACCCTCAACTTAACTCCCAATGGAGCTAGTCACTCTTAGTTCCAAGGCATACACTGGACCAGACCAAATTGTTTTCTGAAGTGTATCACTAGTTGAGTAACATGTAGTCTTTGCAAAATAAGGAATTTATTATTATTATTACTATTGTAACAAACACAATCTTACTAAATTTACTCATATGATGACTTATAAGGCTAAATATATCAATGTATTCTACTAAACTGCTGAATATATGTTTATACAAGGGTTTGAAGTTAGACTGAGCAAAACTGGTCGCTGGTGAGCGATAATAAGTGAAGTCATTGCAGGAAAGCAGCTTGGTGGTCCCCAAAATATAGATGTTTATTTTGTGAAGCCCTGTAGCAAAAATAGAAAAAAACAAACAAAATGCTGGTTCAATGACCTTAGCTTTAAGGCACTAGTGGTTCAGATTTCCAGAAAATGTACAATTGGCAGCTCTACACATTTAGAAAATTCTGCTAAATAAGGCTAAAAAAAATGATGAAAACCGGGTATATCTGCATACATTTGCGAATATTGTGTTCGTTTCAGATATCTGTTCTGCTATGTTAAACTGCATTTTAAAGCTCATTTTTATCTTAAATGAGGTGTATTTGAGAGAGTTGGTGAAGGTGAATTGTACATTTTATGAAGATCTGACCCTAGTAGGTATAGGGGAGGGGGTTGGTGGTCAGTGATTGGCTGATCAGACGCGCTCATTTTCTCCCTTTCATGGCTCTCCTATGAAGGGAAGCTAAAATAGATGGGTACAGAATCCGTGACCTGATGGGGTCAAAGGGTCACGCCCAGTCTGGCTTCATGATTGGCTGGGGTCAGTCCTAGTGTGACCTTTTCCCACCAGGTGTAATGAGGCAGGATGTTGACAGGAGTGGGATAATCTGAGAAGATTGTTGGACTGATTGACACTTAAGGCTACATTAGATGGATATAAGGGTCAGATTTTCAGAAAATGTACAATTGGCAGCTGCACATTTAAGAAATTCTGCAAAATTAGGCTGTAATTTGGTCAATACTAGGTAAATTTGAGTATATTCGGCATTGCATTGATGCTAGCAATCTGTTTGGTTAGGTTGAACTGTATTTTGAACTTTTTTTCGTCTGAAATTTGGGTTATTAGAGAAGATTGGCAAAATTGAATTGTACATTTTCTGAAGATCTGACCCAGATAGAAAGAGCAATCTTTTATTCATCAAAAACGAGTTCTACAGTGATAAATAGGTATCAAGATTATGCTGCTGTTATATGTTTATACACAAACAGGGGATTTGCATAGCCACCATTTTTAATCTTGATTCTCAAGGAATAATGAGACTGATGGTACAGGAAAAAATAAATAGAAAACATGTCATGTTCATCATGGACTATTTATCAATGCTCTAATGTCAATATCCATGCATTATACATGTTTCCATAACACAAGTCCCCATCTTTCCCGTCATGCAGTTGGTTTTCATAGATCATTTGTACAAGCTGTAAAATTGGTGAAAACAATCCTTGAATTGCCTGAGAGAAAACTGCTGCTGGTGAGCGATAATAAGTGATGTCATTGTAGGAGAAGATTCCAGCATATATTCAGAATATTAATGCAGACTTTTATGAAGTGCTGTAGCAAAAACAACATCCACCTATGATTAATGTTAAATTTATGACTTTAGATGGATTTAAACAGATCGGAACAAAGAGAAGATCTTCTGGTTATGACCAGTGTTAACTGAGAGTGTGGCTTTAATGAGTTTCTTTCCAACCTTTAAAATGCAGATGAAGCTTTGTACTAAATCTCACCTCATATAATGTTAGAGGGAATAAACACAGGTCTTAGTACACTCGTTCTTTTATGTTATTCTTCGTGTGCAATGTTTTTGACAGACCGTGACAGGTTGTCCGGATGGATAGCCTGTCAATGGGAGTGATTAATAGATGGACTGATCAATGATTGATCCGTCCCTTTTATGCTGGTGCCTACCTGTCAATGTGGATTCATTTTGTGTCAACTCAGGATAGGTGGGACGAAACTGGTCATAATTCACTCGGCCCAATTTGTGTTACTCACTGACACCAGAGGTCATTTGTGGTCCCTTATGGACGCCTTGGTTGACATGACCTCCTGACCTAGTTTTAATCTGCCTTAGGTCACTACTATAGCATATGACTACCCTCTCTTCATATGGTTGTGGCACATTATAAGTAAACATAATCCTTTTTAAAAGAGCTTCATCTTTTAGTAGACTGTTTACACCAACTTACTTGGTAGACAGTTTACTTTATTAGTAAGAAATGTTCATATAATCAGGCCCTGCAAATATTGAAGTGGCTGCCTCCATACATTCAGCCATAGACCCTGCCAATGGGAGGTCTGCATGTGGGTCAGATTTTCAGAAATTGTACAATTCAATTTCACAAATTCTGTGAAATAACCCAGATCATAATAAAGTTCAAAATACAGTTCAACCTAACCAAACAGATTGCTAGAATCAATGCAATGCCGGATATACTCGAATTTATCTAGTATTGACCAAATTGCAACCTAGTTTAGCAAAATTTACTAAATGTGTCAATCTGCCAATTGTACATTTTCTGAAAATCTGAAAAGGCAGCCCAATACAATACAGCTGTATATTTGGCCATGGTTTGTCGCAAACGGCCATGGTCGGTCCCAAATGGCAATTCAGGGGGCAAAGGTTTGAAGTCAAAAATCCCCCACTTTTCCCTCCCCTTAAATGTTCTAAGAAATCATGTGTCAACTACTTTTCAGACAGACTATACCTCTCTACCAGATTATAATCTAGCGGGTTAAACTATCTGTGACACCAGAAGTCACCCTCTATGTAATCCAGATGCTACCTTATCCGCAAAACAATGTCATGACTCAGGAACTACAAAGCTCTTTGGCACACTTAAGCTGCGATTCCACTGGATCGCATGTATCTGCGCTCATATCTCACTCATGGCTCGCTCTTGCTTCACTTCTTAATAGTGTGTTTTTCATTCGCTCTTCATCCACTAATATTTTTAGCACAAGACAAGCAGAGAGCGATTCGACTGGTGCACTTGTTTCCTTATGAAATCAATAGCAAGCCTGTTGGTCCGCTCTGATTGCACTATTAGGCCGCTACTAAAAGACATGGAAAGAGCTGCACGTTGCTGCACTCAAATTAAACATGTCAGACATTAGCGGAACGCCCTGCACTCTTCCAAAGAAGTGCAAATAGGAGTTTTTTAAAAGTGGATAGGACACGCAGTAACCGATTCCATTGGACTGCTCTGATTTTGCTCTGTCTCCGCTTGTTAGGCGCTTGGGAAAATAAAAATAGCAGAACATGAGCGGACCGAAAGAGCGATCCAATGGAATTGCAACTTTAGACGCAAGAACTAACATCGGATCACCCTGACTATATATTGTAGTAAAGAGGATGTGTACACTGAGGTCAGTGTACCCCTTGACTCATCGTCACTCTCTCAAACGCGTCACAAAGTAACCTTCATAGGTTTAACCTTTCCAGCAGTCTTGTATACCTTATCATTGTAATAGCCCAGATGGCAGGATACATTGAATAAAATGGATGTGTAAAAACAAAAAAAATACCGTGTGTGTATGATTTTAGATTTTATCTTTGATCTTAAAGTGTATCATTTGGAAGTG
Organism: Sthenelais limicola; assembly: GCA_942159475.1. Lineage (NCBI taxonomy): Eukaryota > Metazoa > Annelida > Polychaeta > Phyllodocida > Sigalionidae > Sthenelais > Sthenelais limicola. Next base: position 146,600,550 of record OW804094.1, on the reverse strand, counting down.
TGATTGAAATCTTCAATGACTTGCATAATTATGTGTAGTGAACCCCGGTAGTGTTATTGTACCAATCCGGGGCTGTAGGCTCTTCTAAAAGAGTTCATCAGTAAATGGTGACACTAATTATCCAGCCCGAGGTAACCATCATGCTATTACTACACAACCCAGGTTTGATATCCCCTTTAACTAAGGGAAAGTAAAACTGGACAACGATCTCTGTTTCCGTAGCTTTATTTCCCCCACACTGCTTACACACAAGGTACCAGGTCAGCAGGGCTAACCAAGGCAATGACAGAAAGGTAGTCATGAATACAGTCAGTACATAAACAAGGTGTGTACATGTAGACGATCAACGTACACTTCATACATGAATAAGTCATACAGGAGATATGTAATATATCAACAATAGGCAATACAGCACACATTTTGGTATAGACAATTAGTTGATAGGTAACCTGTAAATAGGGTAAAGCTTGACATTTCATTCAGGATAAGAATGGAACAGATCTGAAAGGCTTGAAAGGTTGAGCAAGCATTGCTGCAACCTTGGCCTTGAAGGCCGACCCAGTTATATAACAGTTAAAACAAGAACAAGTCATGCTAGTCTTGCGTCAAACCTCATATCCACTATATGTGTCAGATATTCAGAAAATGTACAATTCACCTTCACCAATTCTCTCAAATAACCCACATTTGAGTACAAAATGAGCTTCAAAAGGCAGTTTAACATAACAAAACTGATTCAATGCAATATCAAATATACTCAGATATACCAAGTAATGAACATTTGTTAGTCTAATTTAGCAGAATTTACTAAAATATGTAGAACTGCTAATTGTACATTTTGTGAAAATCTGACACACATATGGAATATATAATATTGTTAGGAATACCAAAGCTATATATTTCTTAGATTATTATAATGGAATATGTGTGGCAGAGATTCACTTGGGGAATTCACATCTGGGAGAGGGCAGTAACCTGGCAATAGGGTGCTGGCTCTCAGAGCCTGAAGGTGAAGGTATGTGGAGGTATGTGAAGAAGGAGCAAGTCAGGAGGCACATATACATATATACAGGTGAGATTTTCAGAAAATGTACAGTTCAACCTCGCCAATCTTCTCGAATAACCCATATTTAAGACAAAAATCAGGTTTAAAATACAGTTCAACTTAACCAAACAGATTGCTAGAATCAATTCAATGCCAAATATACTCGAATTTACAAAGTATTGACCAAATTGCAGCCTAATTTTGCAGATTTTACTAAATGTGTACAGCTGCCAATTGTACATTTTCTGAAAATCTGACCCATATACCCTGTCCCATCCAGGTGATATGGTTCAACCAATTATGCTATAATGTGGTGAGGACTTCTTCAACCGCTATGAGGCTCAGATTTTCAGAAAATGTACAATCAGCTGCTCTATAAATTTTCTAACTTCAGGGGCCCGTTGCTCCGTTTCTTGCTAACTATTTCTCCATACACTTTCAATGGGGAAATAGTTAGCAAGAAGAGAAGCCACGTGCCCCTGCTAAATTAGACTGAAAAATTATGAATAATAGGAATATCAGAGAATCTATGGCATTGTGTGGATGAAATATGTCTCTTTAGATAGAACTCTATGCAAGGTTAGAACTAGAAGTGTGATTCAATGGCTCAAGTTAAAAGTTTATATTGTATCCAACAAGTGGCCGCAGGTCGCGCATTGGATGCAAAATAAAGTTTAAACGAGAGCCATTGAATCACACGAGTAGTTCCTAACCTCTCATACAGTTCTTCCTTTATACTACAACTTGGAAATAATAGAAACTCGTCATTCTTACGCTTGTATTTGTCTTGCTGAAGCAGTTTAAGACAGCCATGGTTAATTCTGAATGTGTGGAATCCCAAGTCACAACTATAAGAATGCTCATCTGTGATTGGTCAATATCGTCGTCATTGATGATGTCAGACCAACTGATGACGTCACGCTTCCATATTATTCTGTTCTTGTTCTGCGTATTCTTCCCACTCGAAGTGAATAACCCATTTAGTTGTAGTCTAATTCATTGTGTTAAACTGGATTTTGAACATTACTTTTCTCGTAAATTTGGGTTATTTGGGGGCATTGGTGAACTTGAATTGTACATCTTCTGACGGTCTGACCAATGTCTGAGAGAATGCTATTGAAAAAAAAAATCAAAATTAAACTTATGGAAATATCCATAATGAAGAACTGCACCAAAGCTTTCATTCCAAAAAGATGCCAATAAAAAAGTACTTCATTTCCACTTCTTAATAAAACATGTAACACTTGTGCCCAAGGTAAAACATCCCTTGCACCCTTTTATCTATGTTTTTCCTATCATGAACAAGACACCCATTTCCCTATTTTTTTCCCACAACTTCTGTATCCTGAATCCAATAAACTTTATTTCGCAGAGCCTTCAGGCTGCTGTTTATTGAATAAAAAACACATAAAAAACAAAAAAAAGAAACCTGATTCATGAAAGAGTGGATCAAGAATACGTCGATTTTATGGAAAGGACTTCCATTATATTTATAAAGTTGGTTTTAGTTTATCCTGATTAAATAAAACTGCTAATGTGTTTCTTACACTCCAGAACAATGGTCCAATATAACAGAATTCTATCAAAATGAAAATCTGTCATTTTTAAGGAGAAAATTTCTTAAACCTTATTTTAATCAGGAGGTGAATATCAAGTTATATACTGACTCGTTGATAAATTAAAATGTTGGGAATATTTGAGAACATGTGTCATTTAACCACTCCAATAGTAAAGTTTACCATAAAGAGTAAGTTATATGTGATGTGTTTTAAGAAAATGAGTCACAAGTCGCTAAAAATGCATTGTGAGATATCATCTTATTCGAAAAGATGAGATAAAGCCGATTCTAACGATGGTAAACTTTGAGGACATCTAAAAAGTGTTTCTATATTTTATGTTTGATATACGTTATGTTTTAAAGAAGTTGGCAATATTTTTGGGAGGGAAATTAACAGTAACGTATCTAAATATACTCCATAGGATGATCTTTGAAACGCAAGGATATAATTATTTGATCCACAGTCCTGGAATCTGGGCATGTATTCATACTACTAACAGCACTCAACCCTCCAACAATGAGAGATTTCCACCCAGGAGATCTTGTGAATGAAACACTTTGAATAATACCAATTTTTGCGACTTGTGACTTATTATCCTGAAACGCATCACATATATATGCCTAAGGCAAATATACACAGCTTGAATGTTAATAATAGACGGTTAATCAATGATGATAGCTATGGGTTATACCCAATCTATTGCAGGTGTCCAAAGTCTCCCAACTTTGTCAATTTGGCCAGATTGCCACTAAGAGAAAGTACATGGAGATTGTGAGAAGAGTTCCAGCTGGGTACTGCCTCATTTGCATCATCTTTCCGCCAGGCGGCAGGTCATTGACCGCAAAGCACTGCGGGATATATTCCATTTCTACCTCCTTTTCCCATACGGGAGATCTTCCTGTGTGGGTGTAACAAATACGTAGGGTAAGTCGCAGGGGATCTAGGGTGTTATTCAAGTAGGAACCACACATGTGGTATTAAGGATATCTGGCAAATACAAATATTTAAAAAAATATAGAAAAATCTGAAAAAACTAAAAGAAATGTACAATTTACCTTCACCAATCCTCTCAAATAACCCAAATTTCAGACAAAAATACAGTTCAAAATACAGTTCAACCTAACCAAACAGATTGCTAGAATCAATGCAGTGCCGAATATACTCGAACTTACCTAGTATTGACCAAATTGCAGCCTATTGTAGCAGAATTTACTAAATGTGTACAGCTGCCAATTGTGATGTGTTTCAGGAAAATGAGTCATAAGACGCAAAATTGATATTTTTCAAAGTGTTTTTTTCTAAAGATCACATTATTGGAATGTTCTGATGTTTGGAAGTTTTTAACTGATAGCTTGTCAATCGTTGTATTAAATTCCAGGACAATCAATGTAATATATCCTTTAGTTTTAAAGGTCTTCATATGGACTACATTTAGTTACTTTACTGTTTATTGACCCCCAGAAATATTAAACTTTTTTTTTCAAATACAAAAATATTAAACTCAAAATCTAGAAATACTTATAAGATTATTAGACTGTTTACTATCATTGGAATCGGCTTGATCGAATCTTTTCAAATATAATGGTATCTCAAAATGTATATTTTGCGACTTATGACTCATTTCCCTGAAACACAACACAATTGTACATTTTCTGAAAATCTGACCTATTACCTTCTTTAATCAACTCCTGGTCGTTACACTCCAGGACCCAAGGCAACAGCGTCTTAGATTTCCCTCCATTAGGGCAGAAAAGGCAAAACACTTTGGTTAGGGGAGGACAAAGGTAGATGACCTATCACAAAGCTTTCCATTTTTATTTATTCAAAGTGAAAATTCGGTAAGATTCGTTATTATATCCGAAGGACTGATATGGGTCAGATTTTCAGAAAATGTACAATTGGCAGTTCTACACATTGAGTGAATTTTGCAAAATTAGGCTGCAATTAGGTCAATACTAGGTATATCAGAGCACATTTGGCATATCGTTGATTCTAGCAATCTGTTTGGTTAGGTTGAACTGAGTTTTGAACTTAATTTTCGTCTGAAATTTGGGTTATTTGAGAGGATTGCTGAAGTTGAATTGTACATTTTCTGAAAATCTGACCCATATAAGGAATCTAATGTTATGTGTTTAAAGCTCCATTCCCAGCTAATTTCTATACAAATCTCAGTTTTCACTTGTTAAGCTAACTAGTACACTGCCCCACCTTATCCCAATCGTTAAGGTTTCTTTCTTAAGGTTGGAGTTTAATATTTGAGAAGAAATACTCGTCCTCCCGTACTAGTGGTCACCAGTGTGACCTCCTTAGTCAACAGTGTGACCTCCTTAGCCTTGTTCCATACAGATAGTCGTTGATGGGGAAAATTCGTAGGCAGACAGAGAGAAACATGTGGCTTGATGTGGCATAGAGGCGCCACATGTGACCATTCAGTGCATCTACAGAACTGTAGATACATATCCCTGTTTGTTCCCGATCATAAAAACACAGAATTTAGACATTAATTTTACTTTTCATAGAAACAGAGATAGATAATATTGAGTTTGGGAACTAATATGAATGTAATTCCAGAAGAACCACTCGATCTTAAATCCTGGGAATGCAGCTTTAATACACGGTAACCTTTGATATTCCTATTTTAGCTGCCCCCCATGGTTTTGACCCAATACTGTCAGGATTAACTTCGTTTACAGCAAAACAAAATCAGCTTGGTTCCATTGCTGCAACTGTTTGGCGACTTCCAGACTTGCATTTCTCATCGGGGGACGTCAGAGGGTGGGGGAGGGGCATGTGATTGGTCCACATATATAATTCGTTTTGGGAAAATGAGTCATACGTCGCAAAATTGGTGTTTTTCAAAGTTTTTGGGTTTATGGGTTTTGGAATTTGGTCGTTTACTTACAAGATTTCTTTGTTGGAATATTTTCAATTTTGGGGTGTCTAGTCTTTGTGAATACATTTAGCAAAATTCAAGACTGTTTATTCATTATATCAGTGGATTACTTAGATCATCCTATTGAGTATATTTAGGTACTTTACTGGTAATTATCTACCTAGAAATATTGCAAACTTGTTTTCAAATAAAAATATCTAACTAAAAAGATCAAAGTACTTATTAGATGTCCTTAATGTTTACATTCATGGGAATCGGGTTGGTCTCATCTTTTCAAATATGACATCTCAAAATCCAATTTTTGCGACTTATGACTCATATTCCAGGAAAATGTTACAGGAAAATGAGTCATAAGTCGCTAAAAATGGATTCTGAGATATTATCATATTTTAAATGATGCGATCAAGCCGATTCAAATCATGGTAATATGATGATATATTTGATATATTTATGTTTTTGATTTTATGTTTGAATATATGTCCATGATATATTTATGTTTGAAAAAAAGGTTTCTGGGTGGGCTATTATACTAGTAAAATAATTAAATGTACTCTATCGGATGACCTTAGGAACTCAGGATATATCTGACACGCGGAAAATACCATGTTTGCACTTGTGCACTTGTGACTTATTTTCCTGAAACACATCACATAATGCCCTATATGCACTGTGCATAATGCCCTATATGCACTGTGCATATAAGTGGCGATATTGACGAGACTATTTTCCTGGAAGCACCCAGAGGGACACCTACCGGACCAGTGGTGAAGGGCTTCACCTATAGGGGAATTAACATTGACACCTTTTACAACACAATACAAATGAAACTAGGCCTAAATGTGCATTTAACCATCAGTACTACAGGAATACATACATGTTTCCAGATCATCCAGGGATTGTCCTTATATGTGATGTGTTTCAGCGAAATGAGTCACAAGTCGCTAAATTGATATTTTTCAAAGTAATTTATTCATAGGTTCTCTTAGTAGGAATATTCTGATTCTTATAGGGTTTAGTACTTATAGTCATATGAATCTATGTACCAAATTTCGGGACATTGTATTAAATATATCCTTGCAGTTTGAAGACCTTTGTATGGAGTATATATAGTTACTTCACTGGTAATTATCCATCCAGAAATATTGCAATTTTTTTTTCAAAAATAGAAATATCAAACTTAGAATATAGAAATACTTCTAGCTATCCTAGTGTTTACTATCTATAGGGAATTTGCATAGCCGCCATTTTGAATCTAGATTCACATGGAATTATGGGACTAATGGTACAGTGTAAAAGCTATAAAAAACATGCCATGTTCAGCATGGGATATTTATCAATGCTCTAATGTCAATATCCATGTGTTATACATCTTTCCATCACACAAGTCCCCATCTTTCTTACCATGCATTTAGTTTTTGTAGATCATATACAAGCTATGATATTGGTGAAAAGGTTATTGCAGTTTTTGGTGAAAATGTTACTAAATATTTGTATGTTCGATTTCAACTGAATCCATCCCAGCATGCACTGTAACAGGCATGCGCAGTGGGACATGCAAACCCCCTATTACTGCTTATTCAATCCACTAAAACTGACATGCACCGCGGCATGTGAAACTCCTCTATAATTCCTAGCCTGGCTGGGAATTAGAAGCCCTAGGGTCCCGTTGCCTTTCCCGTAGAGGGGAATAGAGGCACCGCTCTTTATTCCCCTGATAAACACAGTGGGTTGTTTCCTGCTTCAAACAGCCACTGACTGGCACATCTAAACCTGACATAAAAGCTTCGGAAGCCAACTTACATCAAGTCAATTAGAAATATATGGATCAGATCTTCAGAAAATGTACAATTCACCTTCACCAATCCTCTCAAATAACTCCCATTTAAGACAAAAATGAGCTTCAAAATGCAGTTTAACATAACAGAACTGATACTTTAAATCAATGCGATACCAAATATACTCAGATATACTCGGTATTCAACATTTTTCAGCCAAATTTAGCAGAATTTCCTAAATGTATAGAGTTGCCAATTATACATTTTCTGAAGATCTGACCCTTATCCGAAGCTTAAAAGCTGCACTCTCAGTTCACATTGATCAACAACTGAAGATTTCCTACTTTTTATTCCGTTTATGTCCAACCGATCTAAGGCTGCAATTCCACTAGCTCACACTCTCTTGGTCCGCTCATGGGTCGCTCTTTTTATTTCCCCAAGGCCTAACAAGCGAAGACAGAGTAAACCCAGAGCGGTGCAATAGAATTGGTTATTGCACTTTCTATACGCTCTTAAACAGCTATTTGCGCTTCTTTAGAAGAGCTCAGGATGTTGCGCTAATATGTGATGTGTTTCAGGAAAATGAGTCATAAGTCGCAAAATGGATATTTTTCAAAGTGTTTTTTTCACAGAATCACATTTTTTTAAATGTTCTAATTTTTGGGGGCTCGTCACTTACAGCTATATCAATCGATGCATTAAATTTCAGGACAATCTATGTAATATATCCTTCGGTTTAAAGGCGCTCATATGGACTACATTTAGTTACTTTAGTGTTTATTGACCCCCAGCAATAATAGAAACTTGTTTTTTCAAAAACGAAAATATCAAACGTAAAATATAAAAATACTTATTAGATTATTACATTGTTTACTATCATTGGAATCGGCTTGATCTCATCTTTTCAAATATGATGATATCTCAAAATCTATTTTTTGCGACTTATGACTCATTTTCCTGAAACACATCACAATTATCTGACATGTTTGATTTGGGCGCAACTGCACAGCGCTCTTTCCACGTCTTTTAGCAGTGGTCCAAGAGCGCAGTAAGAGCGGACCAAGTGATTTACCATTGATTTCATCATAAGGAAAGAAGCAAACCAGTAGAATCGTTCTGCGCTTGTATTGCGCAAAAAAATAAAAGCGGACATAGAGCGAATGACAATTACACTATAAAGAAGCGAGGCAAGAGCGAGCCATGAGCACAGATAGCAGTGATCCAGTGGAAATGCACCTTAAAAGTCAACTTACATCAAGTCAATTAGAAATATATCTGAAGCTTAAAAGCTGCACTCTCAGTTCACATCGATCAACAACTGAAGATTTCCTACTTTTTGTACCGTTTATGTCCAACCGATCTAAGAGTTATTTGACAGAGATTGTGAATGATTTTATGCAGCTGTTTTTGCTGCAGGGCTTCACAAATGATCCCATTTATGTTTTGGAGACATGCCAACATCCTCTCCTGCAATGGCTTCGCTTATGGGTCATATTTTCAGAAATATACCCATATGGCCCCGTTAATATTGCTAATGGTTTCACCAGTTTCATCTATACCTACTCATTTGAATATAATTTGGGTGAAGTCGCGAGAAAATGTACAATTCACCTTCACCAATCCTCTCAAATAACCCACATTTCAGATGAAAATAAACTTCAAAGTACAGTTCAACCTAACCAAACAGATTGCTAGAATGAATGCAATGCTGAATATACTCGAATTTACCTAGTATTGACCAAATTGCAGCCTTATTTAGCAGAATTTACTAAACGTGTAGAGCTGCCATTTGTACATTTTCTGAAAATCTGTCTCATTTAAGGCTTTTGTTCCTGAGACATGACAATACGGCCTCTCTTGACGCAAAGGTATTTTCATAGAACAGCTACTTCTTGGGTTGACTGTCAGAAATGAAACCTATAAGAATCCCTTAAGAAGATTGGACAAAGCCCTCAGGGTATCTTGTATTGCAGACAAGCATGACCTGGGAAATCAGCTTCTTTACCCAATCATGTTATTCACTGCCCAAATGTGATGTGTTCCTGGAAAATGAGTCACAAGTCGCAAAATTAATATTTTCAAAGTGTTTTTTTTCACAAGATCTCTTTACTGAAATGTTTTGATTGTTAGAGGGTTTGGCACTTATAGTCATATAAATCCATGTACCAAATTTCGGGACATTGTATTAAATATATCCTTGCGTTTTGAAGGCATTTGTATGGAGTATATTTAGTTACTTTAACGGTAATTACCCATCCAGAAACATTGCAATTTTTTTTTCAAAAATAAAAACATCAAACTTAAAAATATAGAAACACCGATAAGTTGTCCTAGTGTTTACTATCATTAGAATCGGCTTGATCTCCTCTTTCCAAATTTAAATATAGTGATATCTCAAAATCCATATTTTGTGACTTATGACTCATTTTCCTAAAACGGATCACAAATGGAAGCTATACTGTTCAAGCTTAACAACATTGTGGTTTTCTAGCATGTGATAATGATAACTGTATACCATCCATTAAATACAATATTAATATATTAATATTCCAAGCAACGGAAACCAGTGAGTTAGTTAACCGTTCTTAACCAATATAACCAGCTCTTCCTTCCATCTAAGCAAAACAACAGCTGCTGCTCATGGAACAGAGACAGTGCAATACAACACAGATGTATATTTGCAAACGGCGACTCAGGGGCCAAAGGTTTGAAGTCAAAAGTCCCCACTTTTCTCCCTCTTAAAGGAATCATGTGTCAACTACTTTTTGGGCAGACTATACCATTTGGGTCAGATTTTCAGAAGATGTACAATTGGCAGCTCCTCACATTTCAGAAATTGTGCTAAATTAGGCTGACAAATGAAGAATACCGGGTGAAAAAAGCAGCTTAATTTGATTCGTGAGGAAGTGGATTGGACGTATCTCGGGCACTGCCCCAGAAATAGTGGGTTAACGTGAGGAAATTACACGATGGCTCTCAGCTGCCTCTCACACTAATGTAATTGTGAACAGAGGCTTTACTTTGGCCTTGACTCATACATGTGATGTGGGTCAGAATTTCAGAAAATGTACAATTGAACTTCGCCAATCTTCTCAAATAACCCAAATTTCAGATGAAAATAAAGTTAAAAACTCAGTTCAACCAAACCAAACAGATTGCTAGAAATAATGCAATGCCGAATATACTCGAATTTACCTAGTATTGGCCAAATTGCAGCTTTATTTAGCAGAATTGACTAAATGTGTACAGCTGCCAAATGTACATTTTCTGAAAATCTGACTCATACATGGGATGTGTTCAAGGGATATTATTAAGGCTGGCAGAGTAAACCAGCTCTTCTCACATGGAAAATAACCTGAACTATGCACAAGGTGAGGACTGTAATACGGGCCAGAGTACAGGCTTAAGCCTGGGTTCCACTGCCCCACAAGTAGCGGGAGGTAGCCGTTTCAATTCAAACATGTTTTATTTGAAACAGCTACTCCTAAAGGACCTGATGAAGAGCACAACAGCTTGAAAGCTAGTGAAAGAAAACCCACTAAATTAAACTAAATTGAAAATCCCCGTGATCCCCACTCTACAGTGACAACCTTCTCCTTGCTATATGGGTCAGATTTTCAGAAAATGTACAATTCACCTTCACCAATCCTCTCAAATAACTCAAATGTAAGACAGAAATTAGGTTCAAAATGCAGTTTAATACAAAGAAAGAAATATTTTTAAACAACACAATGCTACAGGTACTTAGATATCAATAGCATTTAAAACATTCCAGTCTAATTTAGCGGAAGTTACCAAATTTGTATGGCTGACGATTGTACATTTTCTGAAAATCTGACCCATATACTTCTAAAGGAGCAGGACCAAAGAAATGGGAGGAGTAACAGGGCAGTGGAGCCCTGGCTTTAAGCAGTGATTCTACCTAACCCCCATTATCCGTGCTAATGGTTGGCTAGTGGTTTGCTTCCAAGTTGTGTATTTTTCAATTACTTTTTATCCACTCAAATCAAATGTATCAAATTGAGTAGCAACACCATGTTGGCTCCCAAAGAAATGCAAATGTTGAGTTTCAAAAGCGGATACAAAGCCCATTAAATCCACTGGACCACTCCTGCTTCACTCTATGTTTGCTTTTTATGCGCTCTAGAGCAGCCTAATGGAATCGCAGCTTTAAAGCTTTGGGGGAATTATTAAACAATATTATGCAGCACCGCTCTTTGTAATAGATGGGTCAGATTTTCAGAAAATGCACATTTGGCAGCTCTATGAATTTGCTAACTTCTGCTAAATTGGACTGAACAATTATGAATAACGTGTTTTCAGATATCAGAGTAATTTTAGTATTATTTTGATTAACAATGTCTTTTTAGATTTGGGCTATTTGAGTGAGTTGGTGAGGGTGAATTGTACATTTTCTGACGATCTGATCCATATGACAACAATCACAATCCATTGAGGAAAAACATTAGTGCCAATTACTTAATATCCTTTTTGCTTCAGGTTACAATCTTGCCAAGTACACATTTGAGATCAGTACGGGAGGAAGAATTCCCTTAAGGTGGAGGACGATGGGTTCTGCTTAACCATGCTACGGCTCTGACTGACTATACACAAGTGGGAGGGTTGTGGGGAAGGCTAGGTTATGTGAGGGGAAAGGGTGGGAGAACCTCTCCTTAGTAATTTATGGGTCAGATTTTCAGAAATTGTACAATTGGCAGCTCTACACATTTTATAAACTCTGCAAAATTAGGCTGCAATTTGGTCAATACTAGGTAAATTTGAGTATATTGGGCATTGCATTGATTCTAGCAATCTGTTTGGTTAGGTTGAACTGTATTTTGAACTTTATTTTTCGTCTGAAATTTGGGTCATTTGAAAGGATTGGTGACGATGAACTGTACATTTTCTGAAAATCTGACCCATAAGCTGTAATCAAACGGTAAGAACGCATGCCTTCCCACAAGGTGGATCCCTCCCTTAGCAAGTTTATGGAGAAGCTAGGGATTTGACCTTAACCCTAACCTTCAATAAAGCTCCTGTGAACAAAGCTTTTGATGCCGTGGTAGGGCTCTATAGGGATTTAGGTTTTCTGTAAAAATTATTCCCCGTAGTGATGTATAGGTGTTTCTCCAGCATGAAGAACTAACTGGGTCAGATTTTTAAACACTGTTCAGTTTGTAGCTGTACACTTTGAGTAAATTCTGTTAAATTAGGCTGCAATTTGGCCAATACTAGGTAACTTCGAGTATATTCGGCATGGCATTCATTTTAGCAATCTGTCAGGTTAGGTTGAACTGTATTTTGAACTTTATTTTCGTCTGTATTTGTGTTGTTTGAGAAGATTGGTGAAGATGAATTGTACACTTTCTGAAAATCTGACCTATCTACAGGGTGTACTGTTGCTTGATGGAACAGCCTCCTGGGTTTGTATGTACATTATCTTATGAAACTGAGAGAAAAAACAGACCACTTTAGTGTGGTGCATGTGTTAATTAACTATACCTGGGTTCCTTTCTCACTGATCTTCTCAACATATATGGGTCAGATTTTCAGAAAATGTACAATTCAACCTAGTCAATCCTCTCAAATAACCCAAATTTTAGACGAAAATAAAATTCAAAACTCAGTTCAACCAAACCAAACAGATTGCTAGAAACAATGCAATGCCGAATATACTCGAATTTACCAAGTATTGACCAAATTGCAGCCTAGTTTAGCAGAATTTACTCAATGTGTACAGCTGCCAATTGTACATTTTCTGAAAATCTGACCCATATATACCATGACAGATAACCCAGATGAACAACTATAATTGATATTAAGATTAAGCTCAGATTCAGGAGAATGAGGTTAATTAATTTATATTTACCTATCCCTAATATTAAGAGCGTAATTAAATACGATGCATGATCATTTGTTGATGGATATCAATATTCTTTTTTAATTCTCTTACCCTCTTTGAATACTGGATGAGAGCTGTGAGTTTTCAGTTCTAATAAGACAGGAGGTCTATGCGTCCTTATAACAATCCTGTTGCATTGTGAACCCACATTGCTTTAAAATCATGCCACATATCCACTGCTATTGTTGAGCAAAATTTTGCCTGTCTTATTAGAACTAATCAGGGACATGTTACATATTTTATAGCATGACGTTTAGCATCTACAGGTGTGATGTCCAATGAATGTCATGATAAATGGACACTGCCCAAGGTGTGAGTTTTTATTATCGTATTATTATTATCTATATTGTCTACTTACTGTAATAATAACTATTGTCATATTCTTCTTTCTTTTTTCTTAACATTTTCATAAACTCAGCACGCACTGAGAATGATTGTAGATACTATTTACAAAATGTCGTAGCTGAATAAAAATCTTAAAACAAACATGTTTAGTGTCTAATGGTGTGATGTTTAGCATCTCCAAATAGTTTTGCTGCTCAGATTACTGTGCAAAACGTCTGAAAATGCGTCTAACGTCTCATGAGGACGCTATTGCGTCCTCTGTTGATACGCTAGGAAGACACTAGCGTCCTATTCTGTGTATCAACTGAAGGCGCGCCACCCTAATGCAGTTTTTAGAGTGTATGCTATATATCAAGAATACACGTAGGGAGCAAAACACAGGGCGTTTGGCGTTGCATTGAGTAATATTCTTGCGAGTCCAATCATTGATCTGGTGATCAAAATTGACATGGGCGACTATACCAATTGGAAATGCTTGGATTATTGACGATTAATATTATCATGTTCAATTTGAGCGTCCATCTTGGCCCATGAGATCGCTAGTTGCAGATGCCAGAGATATAATCGTGGTCGCCAAAGCAGATCACTCTAGTCGGAATCCACTGGGCGTCCAGTTTGGGCATCTCCTTCAGCGTCCTTTCAGAAAATGTACAATTGGCAGATCCACACTTTGGATCAATTCTGCTTAATTAGACTGCAATTTGGCCAATACTTGGTAAATTCGAGTATATTCAACATTGCATTGATTCTAGCAATCTGTTTGGTTAGGTTGAACTGTATTGTGAAGTTTATTTTTGTCTGAAATTTGGGTTATTTCAGAGAATTTGTGAAAGTAAATTGTACATTTTCTGAAAATCTTACCCTTTTAGCGTCCATCAGCATCCAACTATATTGGCGTTCTATGGGCGTTTTTAACGGCAATATGGTTGAAATCGCCAGAAAGTGCACAGTTGGCCTTCACCAATCCACTCAAATAACCAAAATTTAGGACGAAAATCAGGTTCTAAATACAGTTAAATATAACCAGACAGATTTATTGAATGACTACAATACAGAATACACTCAGATATACTCAGTATTTATCATTTTTCACTCTGATTTAGTAGAATTTAAGAGATGTGTAGACCTGTAGGTTGTGCATTTTTTTGAAAATCTGACCCATACGGCTTTTAATTCGCCTCATGGATTCAAGCTTTATATTAGCAATTTGTATCAAGAGCTTATTGCCTGTATTGTACATCCCTCTTTCTGGAGATAACGAAAATGCACAATACACTTGTCATATTCTTGCCAGTTATAGTTTCATTTTTGCTGCGCTGAAAGACAAATTATTATTGTTTCTCCAACAGTGAAGATATTCAAAACAAATGCCATTCGTGACAGGGAAGTTTTAAAACGTAGACAAATGGACTAATTCTGCATACGCTTGGCATTTGCTGGTCGAAAGAAAAGTGAGATTCCCCATGATAAATGTGTGTCTAGTCGGCTAATGGAGAGAAAAGTCTCAGACAGATTTTGAAGATGAATACAGTGAATTCTCTCTATCATTACCGCTATCGGCAGCCACAGGGATGAATATGTACAGTGGAACCTACCTATTGAGACCACCCTAGGGATTGAACGATGTGTGGTCTCATATAGAGAGGTGGTCTCAGTAGAGGGGCTAATCTAATAAGAGGAAAGCAATTCGGGACTGAGAGAAACTGGTCTTAATAGAGGGGTGGTCTCTATAGAGAGGAGGTCTTCATGCGATGTTCCACTGTATTATATATTAATATGTTATGTTATATAACAGCACCAGTATCTTACCTTCAATTGTTAAAGTAGTCTTCAGGAGTGAAAATGTTTAGACTCACCTGCAAAAAACATAATATACAGTATTAGTTAAATCTATGCTTGACATATCATGGACCCATGCGAAAACCATTTTCGCCTAAAATAAACACAAACTTACGACTGCCACCCTAGCCTCTATAATAGAGAACCTATGTATCCCCAAACCCCATCCAACACACTTTTCTCCCTTAATTCGATCTTAGACTCTGTAATTCTTTCACTAATTGAAAGTGAATTACATCAAAAGTTAAATGTGTGAGTTTAAAACAATACCGAGCCCCAGATGTGAAGATATTATTGAAATTAAAAAATAAAATGACTCGAAAATGAAACAAATGTTAAAAGGCTGTCTGCTCTGGGGCTCAAATGCACAATCTTGCTTTAAAGTCCAAAGCTTTAACCACTTGACTATAGGGGAATATAGAAGGGTACATGCATATAAACAATTACATTGATCCATCACATTTTAGGTTTATTTTAATCCCCCATTCTCCTCATGGTGATTGAGGAGAATGAGGACATAGATTGTGAAGGTCGCTGAGTTCGCCGCAGGTGATTTAATGATTCAAATTAATCATAAAAATATATCTTGCATCAATAATCTATTTCTATAGTATGCGAATGCAGAACTCCAAGGTCTGCACGCTTCCTGGATAAACCTCTTTGCAGTTTAATAGACACAGCTTAATGAGTCATAAGTCGCAAAAAATGATTTTGAGGTATGATCTTATTTGAGAAGATGAGATCAAGGTGATTTCAACGATGGTAAACAATTGTATATTTATCAGGTACCTCTATATATGTTTTTATAGATGAAAACAGTGCGATATTTTATATGTTTTTATGGATGAAAACAATTAGTGATATTTCTTGATGGTCAATCACTATAGTAAAGTAGTTAAATGTACTCCTCAGGATAACCTCAGATATGCATGGATGGGTCAGATTTTCAGAAAATGTACAATGGATAGATCAAGACATTTCTCAAATTCCGTTAAGTCAGACCGAAAAATCGTAAATACTAGGTATATCTGAGTATATTTAATATTGCCTTGATGCAAACAATCTGTTAGGTTGTGTTGAACTGTATTTTGAGCTTGACTTTTGTCCTAAATTAGGGGTATTTGACAGGATTGGTGAAAGTGAATTGTACATTTTCTGAAAATCTGACCCGGATATATATGCAGTTCACAGAGTGGCATTTAATACATGTATTCATGTCACTAGGGGCGCTCATCTCACCAAAGATGAAAACATTCTGAGCAAAGATTCTTGTAGAAAAGCATTAGCAGAATATCATCATTTGCTACTTGTGACTCAGTTCCCTGTGACACATTGCATATATTCACTGATGGCGCAGTTCTCAGTGCAGCACCAGGAGGGGGGCTGGGGGGCACTGGGCCCCCTAGACCCCTTAAATGGTCCCTGTGCCCCCCTAACTCAGAGGGGCAGAGGGCCCCTCAAGTCCTGCTAAGGGCCCTGTAGTAGGGGCCAGATGCACTGCCAGAATGTGCACTTTCGTTCAAATCACTGACTCTTACATGTACAACACTCCCAATAACACTATTCTTTATTTTATCTTAATAACTCTTTGATATTAAACTATATTTTACTTACTTTCTATCACATCATTTATTTTGCTGTAAAATATGCCTATGTAGGTGTTAGCACCCTTTTCCAGTTGTAACTGCCTTGTTGTTTCAGGGCCTCTATTCAAAAAGCATTTTTAGACTCAGAATGTCTTAACAGGGTCTTAAATTTCAGACGGTCTCAAAATTGGTATTCAAACAAGAATCAGTGAGGGTGAACAGTTTACAGATACAGTTTTACAAATTTCGACGTCTGAATTGTGCCGCGCCAGGTATGAGAGTGCCTGGACGCGGGAACCCTTAGATACAGGTAAACAACAAATCAGGTGTTGGGACACAATATATATACATTATATATCTGGGAAACATATAAGGGTAAATATATATTACTCAAATGTGAGGACTCAAGAGGGACTCAATAGAGACAAATAATTTTGTTTATTTTCTCAAACAGTTTTTTTGTGAGGCAAGAAAATTGGGTTGTCATTTTTGATAGACAACCTAGATTTGTGGAGTTTTATTTTATTGTCATAAGACAAATTAACTGTTATGCATTGCAATGACATTTCAAACAGGGAAATTCAGAAGATTTTGACCTCAAGTTTGCCCCCCTAGACCTGCCTGCTGGTACCACCCCAGGTTCTGTATGTTTCATGGATAGTAAAACCGGTCTAGGATGCACTTTGGGCATGGGTCAAACATCAACGGTAACGAGCTGTCCAAATTGGGCCGTTACAATCTAAATATGGAACACTAATGGCACTGGCCATCATTTCCCATCATAATGTCACGATTAGTGACGCAAAGAGAATTTACAGAAATTGTTTTTCTTATAATGTTATAATGATGCTACCATGAATAACTTATAAATCATAATTGTGTTGCAGAAAATGAGTCATAAGTCGCAAAAATGGATTTTGAGATATTAGCATATTTGAAAAGACAAGATCAAGCCAATTCTAATGGTAGTAAAGAGTAGGACATCTAAAGTAGGGTTTCTATTATTTCAAGTTTGATATCTATATTTTTAAAAAAAAGTTATTAATATCTTGGTGTGGATAATTACTAATAAAGTACCTAAATGTACTCAATAAGATGACCTTAGAAATGCATAGATATATCTAATACATTGCTTGAGATGTTGTGCATGTATTAATATAACTGGCAGCATTAAGTATCCTAAAGATTAGAATATTCCAACAAAGATATCTTATAAATAAATCACAACACAAACGTGGTGTAGGGCCTACAATGAATAACCCCCACCAACGCGGGTATGGAGTAATGTCCCGGGCATTTTTGGAAATATGATATAAACCCCCAACCCACAAGGGCAAGACATTTTGTGTAATTTCTCGTCCCATGAGCCACATTTTTCACATTATCATTGCAAATACAAATTATAAAAAAGTATAAACCCTGACGGACATTTCCCACCCTGGGGAATGTCCTTTATACTGCAGTAAACTAAGGGAAATCCCCGCCTGGGTGGTGGCATATTTTCTATGATAACCCCCTACCATTCCCCCTTACCCTCGGGGCGGGGGGATTTTTTTTTTTTATTTTTTTATTTTTTTATTCACTTACAGGCCAAAGACATTTAACAACAGAAGTTGCAATGCAAGTTGGATGCAATAGGGGATTTGCATGTCTCACTGCGCAGCTTTTGTCGGACCCATACGATAACGCGTCGGCTGACGAATGAAGCCAGACTGAAGTGGGCGGGGCTTAGCAGATTGATTCTTGCTATTACTAGTCAAGTAATTACTTTTATTAGTCAGTTTTTACCAGGGACAGTCCACTACTGCCTATACTGACTTAGGACAACCAATTTAGGGTTAGGTTTAGGGTTAGTTATAGTATGGATTTGTGTTCGTTCATATTTTCTTTGATCTTGACCCCTAAGCCGGCTCCAGCTACAACAGCCAATCAGATTTGGGAAGTCACTGGGAAGCCCACTTTCAGCCAGCCGGCGATTTCCATAAGGTTTTGCTGCTTGCCACGGGGCATGTCTACTGCAGTGCATGCTGGGATGGATTCTGATGAAATCTGACATACAAATATTTGCCAACATTTTTATCTAGAATTGCAAGAATATTTTCACCAATATCACAGCTTGTATAAACGATCTTTGAAAGCCAAATGCATGATGGGAAAGATCGGGACTGGTGTCATGGAAACATGTATAACACATGGATATTGACATTAGAGCAATGGTAAATAGTCCATGCTGAACATGGCATGTTTTCTATAGATTTTACACTGTACTACTAGTCCCATAATTCCATGCAAATCAAGATTCAAAATGGCGTCTATGTAAAACCCCAATTGTGATCTGTTTTAGGAAAATGAGTCATGAGTCGCAAAAAATGGATTTTGAGATATCACCATATTTGAAAAGAGGAGATCAAAATGATTCCAATGATAATAAACACTAGGCATCTAATAAGTACTTCTATATTTTAAGTTTGATATTTTATTTTTGAAAAAAAAAGAAGTTTTTAATGTTTCTGGATGGATAATTACCAGTAAAGTAACTAAATATACTCCATAGGAAGGCCTCCAAAACGCAAGGATATAATTAATACAATGTCCCGAAATTTGTTACATGGATTGATGGGACTAAAAGTGTTAAACCCCCTAAAAATCAAAACGTTTCAATAAAGAGATTTTGTAAAAATACACTTAACACTTAACTTAAAAATATCATTTTTGCGACTTATGACTTATTTTCCAGGAACACATCACAATTGACAAGTGCATTACTTTGCGGTTTGACTGTATTCAACTCCTCCTCACGGACCATAGCTACTGAAAAATGGTTGCTGTTAAGCTCTCTAGTCAGCCACACGCTGGATGTAACGACTGACGCCTAGAACAGAATTGTGATGTGTTTCAGGGAAATGAGTCATAAGTCGCAAAAAATGGATTTTTAGATATCATCATATTTGACTAGATGAGCTCAAACCGATTCTAATGGTAGTAAACATCAAGGACATCTAAGTAGTGTTTCTATATTATAAGTTTGATATTTAATTTTTGAAAAAAAAGTTATTGATATTTTTGGGTGGATAATTACTAATAAAGTACCTAAATATACTCCATAAGACGACCTTAGAAATGCATAGATATATTTAATACATTGCCTTGAAATTTCGTACATGTATTAATATCATTAGCAGCATTAAGTATTCTAAGAATTAGAATATTCCAACAACGATATCTTATAGATAAAACACTTTGAATAATATCCATTTTGCGACTTATGACTAATTTCCCTGAAACACATCACAGATGAGGTCCACCCTGGAATACATAAACCCGCTGCTATATGTGATGTCTCTCAGGGAAATCAGTCACAAGTCGCAAAAATGTATTCTTAGATATCATCATATTTGAAAAGATGATATAAAGCCGATTTCAATGATAGTAAACATTAAGGATATCTAAGAAGTGTCTCTATATTTTATGTTTGATAAATTGATGTTTGAAAAACAAGTTTGCAATATTTCTGGATGGACATTTGCTAGTAAAGTAGCTTTATATGGTCTATAAGATGAACTTGATATACATAGATATATTTATTACCCTTTCTTGAAATTTGGTTAATGTAATTATGCTACAAGCAGCGTTAAGCACACCAAAGATGAACACATTCCCAGAATGGCATCCTGAAAATGAGTCACAAGTCGCAAAAATAATATTTCTCAAAGTGATTTATTCACAAGAGCACTTTCATTTAATGTTCTCATTCTTAGAATGTCTACTATAGTGCTATAGGTCCGCCCTGGAATACATAAACCAACTGCTATATGTGATGTCTTTCAGGAAAATGAGTCACAAGTCGCAAAAATAATATTTCTCAAAGTGATTTATTCACCAGACCACTTTCTTGGAATGTTCTCATTCTTAGAGTGTCTACTATAGTGCTGTTAGTAGCATGAATATATGGGTCAAGTTTTCAGAAAATGTACAATTGACCTTCACCAATCCTCTCAAATAACCCAAACTTAATACGAAAATCAGGTTAAAAATACAGTTCAACATAACCAGGCAAATTTACTGAATGAATTGTATGAATATAATACAGAATACACTCATATTAGTAATTATCATTTTTCACTCTCATTTAGCAGCATTTGAGACAAATTACGTCCTATCATGTCTACGTCTAAGGGACGCTCAATACCAGTGCATCACCGGCGCGCCCTCTTCACTAGTGATTTACGTGGGGTTGTCATGGCAACTAATCTGTTTTTTACTAAGATTACCGGTAAAATTCAAATTTAGAACTTAGAATATTGCACGTGTTGCTACGCAACTCGTACAATATTCACACTCCTTCAACCAACTTGTTAGCTAACCTGTACCTGCCCAGTATGTTGTCAAGTGAAATAAAGTTTAACTGTTAAAAAGAAAAGGAAGAAAAAAGAATGCAGCTTTGGACAAGGGGATCCTGTGTCAGGAAATGAATCAGACAATGCCATTATGCGGCAGGGGAAGCGTTAGACAGTGAGGCCAAGGCCATCTCCCATGCTGCTGATACTGGGTCAGATCGTCGGAAAATGTACAATTGGCAGCTCTACACATTCATTAGATCCAGTTAAATTAAGCTAAAAAATAAGAAATACTAGGTATATTTGAATATATTTAGTATTGTTTTGATTTAAATAATGTATTTGCTAATGTTGAACTCTATTTTGAACTCTATTTTGAACCTTATTTTCGTCTTGAATTGACAATATTTGAGAGGATTGATGAAGGTGAATTGTGAATTTTCCGACGATCTGACCCATCCGGTATTATGAGAGCCATTACCCAGGCTGTATAACCGCCATGTACATGGAGTGGCAGACAAGCCATGACCCCAGCAAACTTCAGTGGGTCAGACTTTCAGAAAATGTACAATTGGCAACTGTACGCATTTAGTAAGTGTTGCTAAATTAGACTGCAATTTGGCCAATACTAGGTACATTAGAGTATATTTGGCACTGCATTGATTATAGGAATCTGTTTGATTAGGTTGAACTCTTTTTTTAACTTTATTTTCGTCTAAAAGTTAGCTTATTTGAGAGGATTGGTGAAGTTGAATTGTACATTTACTAGCGACTTCACCCTATATAGTACTGAACCTGAGGCATGCATTGTGCCCCCCTCCCCAACCCCGATGTTACTGGGTGTAGGTGATCTATAGATACCAGGGAGGGTGGCCGGAGGGGTTTGTTGATATGGGGGCTCAACAGGATCCCATTTTTACCTAACAATAATTTATGAAATATTTTTAGCTTTTACTTTTATACAATATTACAGGGGAAGGGGGAAGGGGGATGGTTGAATTAGCAACCTCAGCAAGATTCAAACTGATAAAGTTCTTATGTTTTGTGTCCATATATAACAGTTCTTATCATATGCGCATTCCATTTGAGAGGTGCAATAAGTGGGGTGCAATACAAATATTTTTATCCTATGTGTACAATAAAAATTCAAATTGGGTTTTCTTTTAGCTTTTAGATAATTTATGACAATTCAAAACCCCAAACAAAGATTTATATATCTATATTTGTCTATGCTAGGGGCATAAAATAAATAGTGAATGGAACTTGATACTAGTAATTTAATATCTATTGGACTTGATTGCTACGTGATCTCGTTCAATAAATATTCAATTACTAGCACCTCGTTCCATTCTCTCTATATATTGTCAATGCTGTAGTCTATAAGGTTATCATTTCCAAGCTAGGCATATTGTTCAGCCTCCCCCCCCCCCCACACACACACACTCTCTCCCCACCATATGGGTCAGATTTTCAGAGAAATGTACAATTGCCAGCTCTACACATTTAATAAACTTTTCAATGTTAGGCTACACTTTGGTCAATACTAGGTAAATTGGAGTATATTCGGCATTGCATTGGTTCTAGCAATCTGTTTGGCTAGGTTGAACTGTATTTTGAACTTTATTTTCGTCGAGAACTTCGGTTATTTGAGAACATTGGCGAAGTTGAATTATACATTTTCTGACAATCTGACCCATATCCCAATACCATACATTCCCAGATGCGTTCATAATGGCAGACCTCTAGGGCCACTATAGTGCCTTGTCACTACCATGTCATTACATTCCTTCCTTCCTGCTGGAGACAGGCTCCTCTCTGCTACATGCCAGACAACCCCAATCTCCACAACCATGTCCCACACTTACTCACAATCGAGAGAAAACCATAGGGCTCTCCACTTGCACTGCAGGCACGAGGTTTTGCGGGTGTCCACGTCAATTATCCCGACTAGCGGACATGATTATTCACCAACAAAGAGTATTGAGCAGTATTGTGTAGGGTACATGTGTGTGAATATGGCTCACACTGTTAAGGCTGTATTTGTCACTCCGATCAATACATGTGTGATGTGTTGTAGAAAAATGAGTCACAAGTCGGAAAAAGTTGCTAAGTGTGTTATTCACAAGATATATTTGTGGGAATGTTTTCAGTGTTGGTGAGCGTAATGCTTGTCGTGGCATGAATACATGTACCCAATTTCAAGACAGTGCATAAAATATATCTATATGCATTGCTAAGGTCATCGTATGGAGTATATGGGTCAGAGTTTCAGAAAATGTACAATTCAAATTCCCTAACCTTCTCATATAACCCAGATTTCAGACGAAAATACAATTCAAAATACAGTTCAATCTAACCAAACAGATTGCTAGAATCAATGCAATTCCGAATATACTCCAATTTACCTAGTATTGACCAAATTGCAGCCTAATTTAGCAGAATTTACTAAATGTGTAGAGCTGCCAATTGTACATTTCCTAAAATCCGACCCATATGTAGCTTCATTATAAGTAAATCTCCATCCAGATATAATTATTGCAATTTTTTTTCCGAAACTAAAAATATCAAACCTAAAATAAAGAAAAACTGTCCTACTGTTACTTCAATCGGAATCTGCTTGATGTAATCTTTTCAAATATGATCTTCAAATCCAATTTTTGCGACTTGTGACTCGTTATATATATATAATGCTTTTATTAAAGATAATTCATACAGTTACATAGAATAGGTTTTGGTCCTCTGCCCATTTGCAGGCCTTTCTCGACCGCCCTAACTAAATATAATACAATCTTTCATTAAGAGACATAATATTACAAGTCGTTTGTTTTTATAATCAGTCTGATTCAATGCTTGATTCCCTTAGTACATCACATACTTTTTGTTCTATTTTTTCCCCAACCAATTTGAAAGTTACCAGTGTATAATTTGAAAGAAATCAGCCCTCATCTTGGTTTAAAACTTTAAAAAAAACCTCGGGATATTCAGATTCCTGTCAATGTTGAACTTCCTTTTTTAAATTGGAGAAATAATTAGTAAAATCAGGAATATGATGAGCACTTAAAACTTGATTTAGTAAATGATTTTGCTCAAATAACCGGTGTATGATAGACCCGTCTTCTCCTTAGGGATTGGACACACATTTACTCATACTTTTAACACCGTTCATCCAGAACGTTTTCAGTTAACACCAATCAAATCTTTCAGATTTTTCAATTTATGCATGCACCTGTTTCGTCCTCCTATAGAGTATGCTAGATTTATGACCTTTAGTTATACAAAAGGTCAAAATAACAAAAAAGCAATACATGTAATGATTGTTATTGAAATGTAACTTGAGATATGGGGTTCAGGTTAAGAGTGATAAATGCCGACAGATATGGCGAGCCGTTTGGGTAACAATTCAAGAAACTGTTTTATCTCGAGAAACACTGTTTTATCTCAACAAACATTACTTTTCAGATGAGAAACAGTGTTTCTCAGATAAAACAGTGTTTCTCAAGATAATGACCGGAGATAATACACTATTTTATCTTGACTAGCTGTTTGAAAAACAGTGTTTCTGATCACTAAACATTTATCAATTGAAAAATAGTGTTTCTCGACTTAAATCAGTGTTTCTCGAGATAAAACAGTGTTTCTCGTGATAAAACAGTGTTAAAGGTAGATCCTACAAAATGCATGAATGGAGAGATGGTGACTTGTGTTATGGAAACATGTATAACACATGGATATTGACATTAGAGCACTGATAAATATCCCATGCAGAACATGGCATGTTTTCTATAGATTTTATACTGTACCATTAGTCCCATAATTCCATACGAATTCTGATTCAAAATAGCGGCTATGCAAGTCCCCTATTCCATGCGCATCACAATTCAAAATGGTGGCTATGCAACTCCCCTATTATTGAGAACCTTACCCATACACGGGTCGAAGGGCGAAGGCTAGATTGAGACCTGACACCAAATACAGGGAATAGGGTTCCAACCAATATGGAGAGCGCTATGAATATTGAGGTAATTAGGTTACATCGCGATCTTATTCAAGGGTAGTGGAGGTAGAGGACCTGTTCTTCTTATTCATATGTGATGTGTTGCAGTAAAATGAGTCACAAGTTGCAAAATTGGTGTTTTTCAAAGTCGTTTACTTACAAGATCTCTTTGTTGGAATATTTTCATTTTTGGAGTGTCTAGTCCTTGTGGCTGTAAGAATATCTACCAAATTTCAAGACTGTTTATTAAATATATCAGTGCGTTTCTTAGATCAGCCCATTGAGTATATTTAGCTACTTTACTGGTAATTATCCACCCAGAAATATTGCAAACTAATATCTAACTAAAAAGATAAAAGTACTCATTAGATGTCCTTAATGTTTACATTCATTGGAATCGGGTTGGTCTCATCTGTTCAAATATGGTGATATCTCAAAATCCATATTTTCCGACTATGACTTATTTTCCTGAAACGGATCACATATAGCCAAATCTGACACAGGGTGAATGCCGTCCGGAGACCTCCCATCTGATCTAGAAAACTGCCACCTTCTCGAGGTGTATTCCAGACCGGAAGTAACAAAAATGGTCATTTTGGAGGTGGCTTGGAGGAAGGAGAAAACGAAATAAAGAGGGTTTATTGTTAATGATGTACGTTACATTGATTTGAAATAGAAATATTTTAGTCATTATGGTTCAAACCTGGTTATAAATGAAATATATCCCGCAGACTTTCTTAGCCTTAGGCCTATACAAGTATTATAATAAGGTATTTTACTGTTCTAACTACATTGCCAGCTACAATGTTGTACAGTTGTGCACGGTCGTTCTCTGATAGATATCACATTACATCATGTGTCGACGCTGCATACAGTGATAAAATGTACAATTGGCAACTCTACACATTTAGTACATTCTGCTAAATTAGACTAAAAAGAAATCAACACTAGACATATCTGTGTATATTTGGCATTTTGTTGATTATGAATATCATAAATTTTGGCCATGGAGCACTGCGTTTTGAACCTAATTTCTGTCTTGAATTAGGATTATTTGAAAAAATTGATGAAGACGAAATTGTACATTTTCTGAAGATCTGACCCATGTTCTCAATTATTCCTGCGAGAGTAAGCTAGCTCACAGCTACTCACGTACACAACGTACTCTGGCATTTAGATGCTGTTTCGGAGATTATCAGCAGGAAATTACATGGTACATGACTTTTTACTACTATTCCTATCGGGGTCAGATTTTCAGAAAATGCACAATTGACCTTCACCAATCCTCTCAAGTAACCCACATCTAAGACAGAAATGAGCTTCAAAATGCAGTTTAACATAACAGAACTGATACTTTCAATCAATGCGATGCCAAATATACTCAGACATACCCCATTTTTTAGTAGAAATTAACAGAAATTACTAAATATGTAGAGCTGCCAATTGTACATTTTCTGAAAATCTGACCTATCCGTGAAGAAATACGCATCTGTTTCTATTAGGCACCAATTACTTCTCTGTCACTGGTTGAGCTGTCAATGCATACAGAGACAGCGTTGGCATTTGAAAGATCCAAGTTCTAATTTAAGTTACACTAATTATTTAAGATGTTGGGAGGGGTTCTGCCTACCGTCTGAATTTCAGATTCTTTTAGCTTATGACTTGGTTGACAAAGAGAGTTATGGAGTGGAAGTTTGCTCTTTTTATTTGGACTTTAACTGGTAATTATTTAAAATAGACCGAGGTAGCATAAACCATGGTTTGCTTGGAATTACTATACTGCACCAGAGTAGAGTGGTTTACCTTGTTTTAATGCTATTGCGTATATGTTATGTCTTGATTATAACCTTTGAATAGGCTTTGAATATATTATGTGGAATAAATGTTGAATGGTGTAGAGCTATTGTATGAGGAGAATAAAAAAAGAGACCGGAGGTTTGAGATCCCAGGATCAGACTGACAGCTTTTTATTAGGGTAAAACATACAAGAAAGAATGAATGGTCGAGGGTAACTGTGATTGACTATACCAACTATGAATGCACTTCATGGTCATACCCAGAACCGATATGATATAACACATATTATAGTAAGATTACCATAGCGTCAAGTACAAGGTGGATTATATGTGATGTGTTCCAGGAAAATGAGTCATAAGTCGCAAAAAATAGATTTTGAGATATCATTATATTTGAAAAGATGAGATCAAGCCGATTCCAATGATAGTAAACAGTCTGATAATCTAAGTATTTCTAAATTTTAGGTTTGATATTTTCGTTTTTGAAAAAAAAAAATGTCCAATATTTCTGGGCTCTTGACAGTAAAGTAACTAAACGTAGTCCATATGAGTACCTTTAAAACGAAAGGATATATCACATAGATTGTCCTGGAATTTGACACATCGATTGATATAGCTACATGTGATTAACTCCCCAAAAATTAGAACTTTCCACAATGTGATCTTGTGAAAAAAACACTTTGAAAAATATCAATTTTGCAACTTATGACTCATTTTCCTGAAACACATCACATATTCACTAAGAAAGCAAAGAAGCAAAGAGGCCATTGTCTGAGTTGCTTCTGGGCTTACGAGGCGAATATTGTCCTCCGAGGACTTGACACTGTGGTCATCTTACTTTTATTCCACGATTTCATGTAAAATGACTAAAGAAAGCTACATTTTTTCCTACTTTGATACTATGCTAATACGGCCCCGATTATATGCATCAGTCTGTGAGCGGCACATATTGTCATTATATTTAACTCTCACAACCAAATCAGAGTTTGACAATAAAGTGCCTTTCTATCTCTTTTCTCTCTCTCTCTCTCCCTTCTTCTCTATCTCTATTTCCTGGGTATGGTCATAAACTGACTCCTTCTCAGCTCTCCCACCCTTGATATAACCTAATTAAATGTGTTGATAAGGGCATAAAGCAACCAGTCTCACTCACTGACTCCCTCTCAGCTCTCCCGCCCTTGATATAACCATATTAAATGTGTTGATAAGGGCGTAAAGCAACCAATCTCACTCACTCACTCCAAATCAGGGAATAAGATAAGTAATGATTATCCCTTCATTACACACTCATTACCATTGTAGTTGCACATTTATTGCCTGATAACAATACATGTACGTACATACATACATTATGGTCAATTTCATCTAATCAAATCAATCTGGATCACTCTGAATCAGGGCCCTGGCTCCCTTTGGGAGTCTATCCCTGAACCACTGGTCTTATCAGAGTCAGAAACAGAGTCACCTAACAAACGAGTCAATCAGAAATAGGCATAAAAGAGTCAGGCAAAACGAGTCACTTGATTTGACTCTTTTAGGAGGTGCTGGAATCGGATTTAGAGTCAAATGACTCGTTTACGTTTTTCTGTGTACATTATGGTCAACTTTATGTAATCAAATCAATCATTAATTCAATGGAACGAGGGACATGCAGTATAATTAATTGATGCCCCAAAGGTAAAGGGGTGTGGTCTCAACCTTGACCACATTGAACATGCCCTTCCTGTTTAGTGTAAATTCCACCCTAAAATTAAACACTGATTAATATCATGGTCACCCATCCAAGATCTTCATGCCTGATGGAGCTGGGCTTGTTGAGAATACATTTCTCAGTCTACAAATGAATAGTTATATCCTTTTCACATTAACATATACATTACAAATAATGCTATTTAAATTACAAATAACAACTTGATTGTCAGTGATTGTTCTTTCAGCCCTGAAGTACTTAAAAAATATGTAACCAATGACAGTAGCAATGAGTCTCATGGTTGACGAGATGGGTAAAGGGTGGTCTCCACTGACTGCGTTAAGCTCTGCAATAAGCCTTGCAATGGTTTGTGCTGGTTCTGTAGGTGGAGAGGAATGATGAGGTCCTGCCTACGTGGTTCACTGGCCATGTAGGCGGAACCTCGCCACTTCTTACCATCACATCATCATTGCAAGGCTTACTGCAGAGCTTACCGCAGCCAGTGGAGACCACCCTTAAAAGTAAAACAAAGTTGACAGTATCCCGAATCTATATGCTGACAATTACACAATGGGACTAAATATCCAATATTTCATCAACTATTCGATCTGTTCACGCACATCTTTTTTTTTTAATTAAATCTGAATTAAAGTAACAATACACCTGGTTAATTACAATGGGGGCTCGTTTCTATGAATGTATGTCACGTGTCATGAAACATTGCGCCATTAATTAAGCAACTGTGTGCTTCATCGTTAGCGGCTTTTGTCAAGAATGACACAAAAGAGGCTTTTTTCCCTTATTACTGTGCATCTATATGAGTCAGATTTTCAGAAAATGTACAATTCACCTTCATCAATCCTCTCAAATATCCCAAATTAAAGATAAAAATCAGGTTCAAAATACAGTTCAACATAACCAAACAGGTTGTTTGAATCAAGGTAATACTAAATATACAAATATACCCAGATATACGTAGTATTGACGATTTTCCGGTATAATTTAGTAGAACTTACTAAATGTGTAGAGCTGGCATGGCAATTGTACATTTTCTGATAACTTGACCCATATAATACATACTGCCTGTCTATGGAGTGCTCAAGGACATCTAATGCTATTTGAATTAGACATGATCCGATAAGGTAAATAGCATATCCTGGAATATAGAGTGGTGAATAAGAGCGGTGAATCATTGCCTGGGCTTGCTAATGATGTAAAAGACCTTGGAAGTAGGAGATGGGTAGAGTTGCACCAGACCCCGATTAATTCTTGTTTTTTTTCTTTTACAATTCTTGTAATAATAAGATTACTGTGTAAAATTGACAAGCCCAAATTGTCTAATTTTAAGTTAAAGTTGTCTCATTCAGCCAGACATTCGTCGCGCCCCTACCGGCCAGAAGGCTACCCACACTTTCTTACCGCCACAACGCTCGCGGATTTCTTATCATCCCAAAGTCCAAAGGTACAGGTGAGGTCCAGGTCTGACCGTTATCTCAAAGTCAATCACGTGGGAAAGGAGGGGAGGGGCTGACCGCCAGGTCAAGGGAGGGGAGGGAATACTGATTAAAGAGTGGGAGGGAGAGGGGAGGGGAGATAACCCCGTGACCTGGTCACCACCCAAAGAGATTGGTCAGAGTGGCAGTGGTCACTCTGAGCCTCGTTTTTAATAAGTGTCTGTCATTGTTATCCTGTGGCTGATTGGATCTCTAATGTAACCTGTCAATTAATTGGACCAACGAGACCAAAGCCAATCAGCGCAGGACCAGTGTATTTCGTCCTAATCTGTCTAGTATAAAAATAAAGGAAAGATGGAAATCGGTCTCTTCCGAGGCTGGTACTGATTTGAAGCATACATCTCTGTGTGTTGCGTTGATTAATTTCTCGCCCAACTACTGACCCTGAATTATTACGAAGAATGACCCGCATTTCTTCATTGGCGACCATGATTAGGGGCTAGTTAGTTGGTCAGATCGGTATCCGACCTTAGAAGCAAGCAAAAGGAGTCAGGTGAGTGTGCCTTTTTCAAAACTGCCATTGTATTTATGGGTGTTGTATGTTTGGGACTCTGAGCTGGGCTTTTATTGGAAGGTGCATTAGCTGATCACACAAGTATTATCTTACTTTATCCTGTAGAGATAGTATTTTAGACATGCCACCGGCGGAAAGAATTGAGTATGTGGAAGAGTTCCCACAATACCTCGAAGCTGAGGATATTTTCCTAGAGGAGATATTCAATGATGGTTATCCACCGATCGCAGAACCTGAGGATTGGAACGACTGCGTAGGCACCTCTGAAAGTGTGATTCAGTTCAGCAGTGAACAGCTAGAAACTATGTCTTACCATTGGGATAAAATGTAATGAGTAAGAATAGGGACTAAAGAGATCAAAATTTTTGTTTTTGGAAATACCTGCACAAAAATTGTTACGTTGGATCTAGGCAAAAATTAATATTCCAAATTCTCTATATAGAAATAGAATATTCCAAATCAAGCAGGTAATAGTAATTCATCTTTACACATAATCAGCTAAGTCAAGTACCTCCAAAATGGCGTTGACAACACCCATTAACTGGGATATCACCGCCGAAGAGGTAAATGCACTCAATGATGCTGATCGTAAAGCACACTATGCGTCAATAGAAGTAGTTAGAAGGCGTATGGAGAGACATGCAACCTTGCTGGGTCCTAACGATGGGACCAACAAAGAATCACTCAGAGAGTGGTTAGAGGGGTTGGACAGAGTTAGAATCACAGTAGGGGCACATGATAACATAGCCATAGAAGCAGTTATATTGTTAGCGCAGGGATCATTAGCACGTTCCATCGAATCTTATGTAGAAGCACGGGGAGATGAACGCACATGGGAGGGTGTAAAACAGGAAATAATTCGCTTGTTTATGGGAGAAGAGGAGACCACTCAACTTAGAGAGAAGTTGAAGGGGATCCATCAACTCCCATACGAAGACATACGAATTTATGGCCGTAAATACCTGGAAACAGCTATGAGGGCTTATGAACCAGGCATTTTGGCCTTGCCTGTAATTCAGTCACAATTAGCTCGAGATTTTATACGTGGGCTCACCGATAGACAGGTACGGTGCGAGGTATTCTCAACAAGACCAGAGACTTTGGGGGAAGCAATTGACCTGGCGACAACGGCAGCGTATACCCATACGTTAGCCGATGCTCCAGCTAGAGGTGAAAGGAGAGAGGAACCTATGGAAATAGGCGCCTTACTCCCAAAACTTCGGACGCCAACCCAAACTCTGACTCCACCGACCCCTACTGGGGAGACCAATATTGAAACAAAAGCTGTGATGGACGAATTAAAAACATTAAGAAATATGGTAGAACTCTTAGGGAGGGAAAGATCTCAACCTTCATCGGTAACAGTTCATGCACCACCAGTTCAGAACCAGACTCAGTTTCCCTTTGTGCAACCATCCTATTTGCCTGCATTTCCGCCTTATAGCGCTCCAAACCCTGCCCCGGTTGCCAATTCTAATCAGGTAGAGTCACAACAGGGTCAGAAAAGGAAGGGAGGGGCACAGAAGGGGGGAAAAAGGTTTAGAGGTAAGAATACTTGCTATGAATGTGGATTAGAGGGACATTTTGCTAGAGAATGCCCTACTCGATTCGCACAAATGAGAGCGGCTGTACGGCCAGACATGGAAGAAGTAATGGATAACAAAATGCAACCCGTTATAGCGGCTATACAAGCATTGACTCCCAGAGTTCCCACAAACCCCTTTGTTCTCCCTTCGGGGGAATAAATTCGCCGGATAAGCGGTTTCGTGTGGCCCTTCCTGTGGCGGGAAGGAAAGCACAAGCACTTATCGACACCGGCGCCACTAGAAGTTTAGTTAAGTATGATTTGTGGAAACATTTCAATAAGGTAAACCACCGACCGTTAATTTTGGAACAAGGTGAACAATTACGGTCACTGAGTGGTCACACTTTGCAGCCAGAAGGCAGGGCGATAATTAAGGCTGGGGGTAGTCATCTTCCTGTATACGTTGTTAAAAACCTCCAACACGATCTCCTACTAGGGGACGATGCTCTGGACATTTTGGATTCAGTAATCTGGCACAGAAAAAGAATCATACGTCTAGGAGGTAGAGAATATAAAAGTCAAACGGTAGAAGAAGAAATAGATTCTGAATTTGCTTCCCTCAAAACAGAGGAAGAAATCTGGGAAGAAAGATACCCAGAAGTTTTTGGCAAAAATGGTAAATTAGGCATAGTAAGAGATGTATACATGGAGATTGACACGGGGAATGCCCGCCCTATTAATCAGAGACCTTATCGCCTTCCCTTAAACAAAAAGCTGATAGTAGATAAGGAGATTGACGAAATGCTTGAGTTAGGTGTGATTGAACCAAGCTCGTCACCATGGGCTAGTCCCATAACTTTAGTACCTAAGAAAGATGGGGAAACCAGGTTCTGTTCAGATTTTAGAAAATTAAATTCTGTCACCAAGAAAGATGCCCACCCCCTACCAAATATACAAGATATCTTTGATAGTCTAACAGGAGCAGCGATCTTTTCCACTCTAGATCTCAAATCTGGGTATTGGCAAGTCCAAATGCACCCTGAAAGCATAGAGAAAACGGCCTTTGTCTGCCATAGAGGTTTATTTTAATGGCGTAGAATGCCTTTCGGATTAACTAATGCCCCGGCTGTGTTTCAAAGGGCAATGAACCGGATATTCGCCGAATATATTGGGAAATTTCTTGGTATATTCATCGATGACCTGGTGATTTATTCTAAAACACGGGAGGAGCACGAAAAACATCTCAAAATCATTTTTGACACTTTATCCGAACATGGTATTACCATCAAAAAGAGTAAATGTAAATTCTTTCAAGACAAGGTTGATCTTCTGGGCTTTCAGGTGTCTAAACAAGGGATAAATTCCCATCCGGACAAAGTCAAAGCCATTCGAGAAATGCTCCCGCCTGACAGTGTGTCCGCCATTAGATCTTTTCTAGGTTGTTGTGGATATTATCGTCAGTGTATTCCTGACTATGCAAGAATTGTAACACCTTTGGTGGCGTTAACAAAGAAACATGCTAGATTTAAATGGGGTCCTGAACAACAAGAAGCGTTCGAAACATTAAAAGACGTTCTTACTTCAGACCAAATCATGGCTCATCCACAACCTGGAAAAGCTTATAAGCTCTATACAGATGCCTGTCAATACGCAGTGGGATCCATACTCGTCCAGTCTGACGAGAATGGAGTGGAAAGACCAGTTCAGTATATTTCAAAACAACTCTCAGGTCCCCAACTCAAATGGGCGACTATAGAAAAGGAGGCTTTTGCCATTATTTATGCTCTAACTAAACTTAGACCATATCTATATGGCAGTGATTTTACCATCTATACTGACCATAAACCCCTCAAATCGCTCTTTCTTGGTGAGGTTAAAAATACAAAAATTCAGCGTTGGGCTGTTTTAATAGCAGAATACGGTGCCCCCATCGAATATAGACAAGGTAAGAACAATGTACGGGCTGATATGTTATCTCGCATAAAGACTCATGAAACTTATGACCAGGGGGAGGGGAACGCTCTCAGTAATTTTGAAGTAGGTGCCCTCGAGGAAACAGAGGAAATCCCCTGGGAGTTTGATCAGCTTGAGCGAGAACAAGTCAGAACAGAGCAGCAACAGATGGCTGAGTATCAGTTGGGCCTAGAGGAGGTGGACGATTACACACTAATCAACGGATTATTGTTTACAATCATGTCCCCACCCAATAAACCAGCTTATCCTAGATTGGTGTTGCCGCAATCAGCTCGTTACAGAGTGATAAGAAGAGCACACACTGAAGTGGGCCATCAGGGAATGAGAAAAACCCTTGATAGGATATTAGAGGCCTACAAGTGGCCTACTATGAGGAAAGATACCCTCCGTGTGTTGAGTAATTGTGATAAGTGTGCAGTAAATCGTGCAGGTCAAGATAAGGTTGCTCCCACAGCTATGCCTATAGCAAGGTACCCAGGTCAGATAGTGGGAATGGATTTATGTGGTCCTTTTCCTGTTTCAGACAATGGGAATCGTTATATTATAGTTGTAATTGATCATTGTAGTGGATGGGCGGAAGTTAAACCTATTGATAGAAAAACTGGGAAAAATATAGCTGACTATCTGGCAAATGAATATGTACCCCGGTACGGGCCCCCAGAGGTAATCATTACTGACAGGGGTCTAGAATTCATGAATCAACAAGTCGAAGGTTATTTAAGATCCATTGGGACGCAAGTCAGACATACTTCTGGCTGGCACCCCCAAACTAACGGTAAGACGGAGAGGTTTAACAAAAGCTTTAAGAATATCCTAAAAAAATTCATCAATGCGCGACCAGCAGAGTGGGAGAATCAACTCGGACCCACACTTTGGGCCCATAGAGTCTCCACCTCTTCAGTCACGAATTTCACTCCCTATTTTCTCACCTTTGGTCGTCAACCCCCGGTCCCCTTTGTTAAGATCTTCCCTGGGCCGGATGGTACAGAACCCCAAGTGTTAAGTGAACGATTACAAGCCCTCACAGATGCTTTCCGGGTGGCTGCAGAAAATACTGAAGCTAGCCGTAAGTATAATTATGAGAGGCTTAGAGCTCGGGCAAATGCTGGTGACTTACGTGTAGGTGACTCAGTAGTTGTATTAGCAGGCGCCAGAGCGCCCCTAGATCCTAGATGGGATCATGGGTATACAGTCCTAGGTGTAAGGGGAGCTGTAGTGATCGTAAGAGACCCACAAGGTCAGAGAAAACTAATAAATCGGGAGAGAATAAAATTGGTATCTGGGGATATTGCTTGGGATACAGTTAGGAATAGGCAAAACAGGGCAGGCCAAGGCAGGCGCAATCGGGCGAGAATACGGGCTCGGGCAGCGAGGCCACTCCCCCCTGAACCTCCTGGGCAAAATCTAAATGTTGACCCCAATGCTTTAATACATGAACCTTTGCTTCCACCTGTGAATCAAGTCTATCTCCAGGCGGAAGATCCAGCTGTAGGTGGCGCTGCGGACGTGGAAATGGTACCGGAAGTCGAGGAAGAATTCTATTCAGCCGACGAAGATATGGGTAGTGACGTGGACCAACCAGAGGTTCCGGATCCGCCCCGTCGTCCTCCTTATAATGCTGACCAGAACCAAGCCTTGGTCATTCCACCACCGGCTCCAGCACCGTTCACACCACCTCAGATGAGGTACAGGACTCCTGCAAACATAGAAGAGACTCCAGTTAACCCAACTGGAAGAGCAACACCTAGGACTCCAAGTACTCCTCTACCACCTCCTCATATACGCACCAGGTCTCAGACAAGGGCCTTGATAGCAGCTCCGCGGATTGTGCTCCCACCAGACAATCCTCAGCGTCATTTACATAGGCGTTTCCATGCCAAGCGGAGAGTGCCTGCTAGCCCTAGAGAGCCTAGTCCACTGAAGGAGAGCGAGCCTAAACCTGGAAAGAGAGCAAAAAGAACATCAGCTTCTACTGACCAAGTACCGGACACGCAGGCAACCTCAGCACCAGATGCACAAGATGGCGGTGGGGACAGTGACTAAGGGGTTACTGTTGCTCACCTGTTACCTCATTTGCAGCCAAGCAGACATCTTCGAGGAAGAAGGTGTGCTGGTATACTCGGCTGGGGAGGTAAGGGCCCTCACAGCAACATGGACTGCATTAATGTTCCTCCAGCCCCCTGCTCCTCCGCCTATGGAGTCGTGGCTCCACATCCTTGAAGCTAAGATGGAAGGACTACACGAGCAGCAAGTGGTAGGAATCACCGACCTCAGAACATGGCGGCTTCATGTTCAATTCATCAAGGATCATCTACCCACTCCACCAGTTCGCACGAAGCGAGCTCTGCTAGGAGTGGTAGGAATGATCAGCCGATCTCTCTTCGGTACAGCTACCACAGACCAGATCGACGAGCTCCGAGCGGCAGTGGAGGCATCGCAGGCAGGCCTCAGTGTGATGTCTCACTTCCAGTCAGAGATGGTTTCTGTGGTAAACCAGACCCGTCTGTTCCTACGAGAGAATCGAGTCGACATCCAAAACCTGCAAGAGATAAGCCAAAATCTGACTGACCAGGTATCTGAAATTGTTCATCATTTAAATGGTTTTTCTAGAGATATTCATCGTATGCATATGAGAAGAGAGGTTGATCAGGCCCTAAGCCAAGTTGACCGCATTATGCTGGTATATTATAGGCAAATTGATTTATTCCATCGCCAGAGAACACACCTAGAGCACGGGTACTTGACTGATGAAATATTACCTGAAGTACATTTAAATGAAATTCTTCACCAATTGAGTGAGAGGGGACACCAACCAATAGACGATGTTCGTTGGTACTACAGAAGTGTACAAGTTCAAATCATATCTGAGTCAGACGAGCAATTAGTTTATCAGGTGGTCATCCCTGCAGTTTCGGCTACTAAGTATTTACACTATAAACTAAGGTATTTTCCTACCCCTTATGGGCCATCCTACCTCAAAATCATCAAGGGCATCGCTGAATTAGCGATGGACAGTGTCTCTAGTGGTGCCTCTTTTGTTCCTAACCACTGCATGGGATACAGCCCAGCTGTATGTTCCTCTGCGTTGGAGAACCTAAAACCAACATGTGAAACAGAAATAATTTTAGGCAAAGGTCCAGTAAAGTGTCAGATAGAGATTAAGAAGCGTGGCAATGTCAGTAACGAAATATTCAGAGATTTTGAACAACTGTCATCGGTTATCCTTGCAGTATACTTTCCAGTCGAGACTGTATTAAGGTGTATCAGTAAGAAACCTATAAGAAATGTTTTTACCAAACACACACGGGTCACAGTAAACAGTGGCTGCGTCTTATATAGTGAAGATTGGAGGGTGCGCAGCATCGAGCAACATAATTCCACGATCAGAATTCCACCCCCCAAAGCCCTGTCCCTACCCTCTCTCAACTTAACCTATAGAAAGTTCGAAGACTATCCTGAGCTGAAGCAACAACTCCAGTTCAACAGCAGAATCGACGTCCCCCTAATTTCTCTGACCGATATTCCCCTTCCTCCTACGGTGCAACCTTTTTCCTTCTCCGCATCCACCACATGGGGATTCGCGACCCTCATGCTCACCCTAGCAATCGTGATTGGATTGATAGGAGTGGTGGTGTATGTGAAGAGGAAGAGAGACGGCTCTTGCCTCCCTCTCTTAGGTAAACGTCCTAACCAGAGTCTAGATAGACTACCCAGTAAACCTTCTGCCCCTCTTCCCTCCTTCCCCAATGTCTTTTCTAATTTATACCCATCCCAACAGCAACCCGCTGAAGAGATTCCACTGCAAGATTCTGAACCCCAGTCCCTTGGCGGTACTGACGATCTCGAAAACCCGGAGACCCAACCCCTCCAAACTGACCCCTTATCCTCCTTTAGACAGAATACACCCCCAAAACCCCCTCGATCGATGGATATGAAGCAAAGATCTGCAGTACCCCGTGGAGTAGTGTGTTAAAACAACGACTCAGATGAATATGTGGTGTGAGATAAAATTAAGCCGATATAATGTTAGTCTTAAGTGCAAATGTGAGCAGATTCTGATTTTAAAATGTTTTGTAGTGCTAATTTAATTGGAATCTAATGGTAATAATTACAAAGGAGGTGTTGTCACGAAAGCTGTTTAGTTTACTCTAAAGCAGGCCTAGTGCTGGACTGTGGACAAAGTCCTCACCCCTTTCGTAGAATTTAATTAATTGGTCTAGTCACCAATTCCTACCTAGTAAGTACGCCCGGTGTTAGCTTGCAGTGGGACGCACTCTTCTGCTCAAGTTAGGGTGAGAAAGCTAGCTGTTATGTGAAGGAATAAGCCACCACTTGAGAGAGGACGATGAAGGACCCGTTCTCTGAAAGTAGGGTGAAGCAAAAATGGGAGGTTGTCACGTTGTTGATGGAGTAGTGATACCACGGAGACCAGCCTAGGAACGGTCGGTAGTCACTAGACCGATGTGCACACCTCAGCGGGCCATTTTTGGGTCGAGAGAAGGGCTGAAAATATAAAAGAATCTTGTCAGTCTTCTAGACCAGAGGAGCCAGGCTCCCAAAGGAAATGTATAAGTATGTACCAGTGTCGCCACCTTGAGGATGTTCACGGCGACAGGTACCTAGAAAGTGTATAAGATACATGCTGCCACCTTACGGACGTTAAGTAGTGATAGGCAGCCCAAGAACGAGTAAAAGTATAAGGCAATATTCAAAGACTGCGTGAAAATGCCTGAGACGTTTCTACGGGGAGAACCCATAGACAAGCAAAGCCGAGATATTGATGAACAATACATTAAACTCAAAAGACAGTGCGGTAATACGCCACCTAGTGAAAACTCTTAAGAGACTGTGTTTACAAATTATCCGAGGCGGGTTCGCCGTACCTCAGTAATAATTTTACGCTAAGGCATTG
Source organism: Sthenelais limicola (assembly GCA_942159475.1). Lineage (NCBI taxonomy): Eukaryota > Metazoa > Annelida > Polychaeta > Phyllodocida > Sigalionidae > Sthenelais > Sthenelais limicola. The sequence continues at coordinate 146,561,350 of OW804094.1, read as the reverse complement.
TAAAATCTTTAGCTATTATTTTGATTTAGGGGAGTGATTTCTTTCTCTGTACTTCTCTAGATTGTCCTATTTTTGCATTTTTCAATTGTATAAACATGTATGTACTTACGGGAGAAAGGGAGCCTCGATCCACATAGGGATGGCCGCTGTGAATTCGTCCGGCGGGCCAAAGGTTAAAAATCCCGTAGATAAAAATACTGGATCGAGGTGCCCCAACGTAAATAAAGTTCTCTCATGTGGAATTAGACATCGGGCATCAAAACTCCCAAATCTAATGAAGCAAGAGGGTAGAATTTGACTGGGGATGGCAATGGATTCGTGAGTGGAAGAAAAGTGATGCCCACTTATGATTCTAGGTCGGGGGTTCCGGTTCGGCAGAACTCGGTCAGCCAAGGGGGTCGCCGCTCGGTGATACTCGGGGTTGCTCGGGGGTTGTCGGCCGGAAACTAAAATGAGGGTTGCGTCGATGTGTTGTCTGCTCCTAGAGTGGTTCGGAGAACTATGTTGTACACAGTTCTCCGAACCAAATGAGATTGGGACGTATGTAAAATTGACAAGCCCAAATTGTCTAATTTTAAGTTAAAGTTGTCTCATTCAGCCAGACATTCGTCGTGCCCCTACCGGCCAGAAGGCTACCCACACTTTCTTACCGCCACAACGCTCGCGGATTTCTTATCATCCCAAAGTCCAAAGGTACAGGTGAGGTCCAGGTCTGACCGTTATCTCAAAGTCAATCACGTGGGAAAGGAGGGGAGGGGCTGACCGCCAGGTCAAGGGAGGGGAGGGAATACTGATTAAAGAGTGGGAGGGAGAGGGGAGGGGAGATAACCCCGTGACCTGGTCACCACCCAAAGAGATTGGTCAGAGTGGCAGTGGTCACTCTGAGCCTCGTTTTTAATAAGTGTCTGTCATTGTTATCCTGTGGCTGATTGGATCTCTAATGTAACCTGTCAATTAATTGGACCAACGAGACCAAAGCCAATCAGCGCAGGACCAGTGTATTTCGTCCTAATCTGTCTAGTATAAAAATAAAGGAAAGATGGAAATCGGTCTCTTCCGAGGCTGGTACTGATTTGAAGCATACATCTCTGTGTGTTGCGTTGATTAATTTCTCGCCCAACTACTGACCCTGAATTATTACGAAGAATGACCCGCATTTCTTCAACTGTATGTAGGTTATGAAAAACAAAACGTCAGTTTTTTCTCAATGTATAGAATGTGAATGCGTTTTTTTTTACAATATGATGCCTTTTGTGAGTACCTATGTGCACAGATATTTGTCAAAGATCATCCTCCAAGCAACGAGGAATCTATTTCTCACCAATTAATTACATTAATTACATGTATACTCATAATAAACCTTTATCAAAACAAAATTTTAAAAATCTAGATTAGTTTTTGTATTAGGATTGACTGAAAATAACGTCCGGAAATGAAGTATTCTTGATTGCTGAATAAACCTATTTAAATGATAAAAACCTAAACAGCCAGTACAAATAATTTACAATATGTGTAATGAATGGAATGGTTTGCCAACATAAGTATTTAAACTTAGAGCAAAGCGGTACTTTATTAGACAGAGTACTAGTGAAATCCTGAGAAAATGTACAATTTGCCTTCACTATATCTCCGAAATAACCTAAATTTAAGGGACGAATAAATTTCAAAATTCAATTCAATTCAGAGATTCTTTTATTTGCTGATGGTATTACAAAACAGGTAGTTAATGTCTGGTCACAGGGACAGGCCCCTGAGACCAGTTCTTCCAGAGAGTGCCTTAAAAATACAGTTCTATGTAACCAAACGTTTAAATCATCGCAATACCAATTATACTCAGATGTAACTTGTATCTATCATTTTTTAGCCTATTTTAGCAGAATTTACTAAATGTATAACTATTAATTGTGCATTTTCTGACGATCTGACCCATATACCTGCAATGTTATGCATAAAGGTTATTGGTCTGCTCTTATATTGGGTTATAGGGGGCACCCCTGTAGGCATAGTAGAGCAGCTTGGTTATTCTTAGAAATACACTCAGTGACATAATCCCAAAACCAGTCACTAAACCCCAAAATATTATGAGACAGTCAACTTCTTTGCTATTATTCAAATGTAAAGGCCCCAGTGGTACTTAGTAAAACCTAACATTTAGTGAGTTTTGCCCGTTTAGATGAGGGGAAAAGTAGTTCAATTGGCAAAAAGTAGTTCACTTGGCAGCTCTACAAATCTTGCTAAATTAGGCTGAAAAATGATGAATACCGGGTATATCTGAGTATATTTGGTATCAGGTTGATTTATATTATCTGTTTTGCCATGTTAAACTGCATTTTGAAGCTCATTTCTGTCTTAAATGTGGGTTATTTGAGAGGATTGGTGAAGGTTAATTGTAGATTTTCTGAAATTCTGACCCATAATTGCCCTCTTCTTCCTTTAGACGTTTGTGTGGATTATTACCAGAGGAATCACAAGAAACGATCGTCGATAAAACTTTGTTATAAAAAAGTCCCTTTGATGTTGGAAAAGTACTACATCAAATCACAGATATGGAACTCCCGGTTGTAGAAAGCGCATATGGGTCAGATTTTCAGAAAATGTAGAATTGGCAGCTGTACACATTTAGGAAATTCTGCTAAATGAGGCTGAAAAAAGATGAATACCGGGTATATATGAGTATATTCGGTATCGCATTGGTTCAAAGTATCAGTTCTGTTATGTTTTTGAAGCTCATTTTGTCTTAAATGTGGATTATTTGAGAGGATTGGTGAAGGGGAATTGTACATTTTCTGAAAATCTGACCCATATAAAAGTTATAAGGTATTACCAAACTGCTAGTGTCACTTTCGGTATGATTCTGGCATAGCGCACTATAAAGCCTTTTGCTTGTTAGCATTGAATGCTTCAGCTGACCACTTTACCTGACATCATCCTTCCCTGAAGGACAATACATCCCAGAAGCTATACAGTGGTATCTAACGATGTCCATCCATCTACCTCCTTTATCCAGACATGGGTCAGATTTTCAGAAAATGTACAATTGGCAGCTGTACACATTTAGTAAATTCTGCTAAATTAGGCTGCAATTTGGTCAATACTAGGTAAATTCCAGTATATTTGGCATTGCATTGATTCTAGCAATCTGTTTGGTTAGGTTGAACTGTATTTTCAACTTTGTTTTCGTCAGAAATTTGGGTTATTTCAGAGAATTTGTGAAAGTAAATTGTACATTTTCTGAAAATCTTACCCCTTTATCCAGACATCATTCATAGCCTGTAATGTGATGGGAAGAAGTGCCAAGGCCTCCCCGTCTGAGCGACAATGCCAATGTTCAGTCCCACTATGCCTGCTTCAGACGAATTGATTGAAAGAACAGAGAAGATATCCCTTTCTATGGACCAGTGGCAGAGACAGCTGCCTAACTGCTATTCATTGAGGGGTCGATCCAGGAGGGGATGTATGGGGACTTTGGGGAGATTGGATGTAATGCTGGGGGCTAAGACACTGGTTTTAGATCGAGAGGTATACTATTAAATGTATAGAGTTTGAAAGTTATAGAGATCAGGAATTTGTTCACCCCACCCCCTCATAGTGAAGTAAAACTAGAACTATCCCAATAAACTTATATTAAAAGGCTGGGGTCCACTGACACACTACTTCTCCCGCTTCTCCTCCTGTTACTTTCACAGCCTATTGCTCCTGTTTCTTTAGAAGTGGGGGCAGGAAATAGAACGTAACCGGAATGATTACTTCTACTGCTACTTCTGCCGCTACTCAGAAATTTGAGCAGGTGACGTTTGATTTTCAAATGGAAAATGGATGCATCAAGTATCATGCGTATTAACATAGAGTGGTGTGCCCCACTACAGCTACTCCCCGCTACTTCAGCTACAAAGTAGCGGTCATTACAAATCAAACATGTTTGATAGAAGCAGGAGCCCTCTACACTTCTAAAATTGGCCAAAAGCAGCGGGAAGTAACATGGCTTTGTAGTGGGGCCCAATAGTACCCATCTCCATTACTCCCATGTTGCTGCTCACACTTCTTTAATCAAGAAGCAGGAGCAGTAGCGGGAGAAGTAGCAGAGCAGTGGAACCCAGGCTTTAGAGAGGAATGAATGAAATAGATAGAACAAATTATTTCTCATCCTGTATGATTGTTCTCATTTACAGCACTTCTCAAATTCTTTCTGACCATGAATATACCCTGGATGATCGTGTTATTCTGGTGGACATCGATCGAGGTCAGATTTTCAGAAAATATACAATTTACCTTTACCAATCCACTCGAATAACCCAAATTTAAGAGAAAAGCGATGTTCAAAATACAGTTTAAGACAATGAAAAAGACATCGTTAATCAAAACAATGCGAAAATTACTCCGTTATACACGTTATTCATAATATTTCAGTCTAATTTAGCAGAAGTTAGCAAAGTTGTAGAGCTGCCAAATGTGCATTTTCTGAAGATCTGACCCACAGATGCCACCTGTATAGCGTCTGTTTGCGTGGGCTACATTGTCCTTCAAGGACGAATGTCAGGTAAAGTAATGATGTTGATCAGAGCTGGACCATCTATTAAAAGCGTTACAATCTATTTGTCTTTCTCTGAACTCTCTGCCAAACGCCTTTACTTTCTCTGTCTCAATTCTTCGCTAGCCACTCCCCAGGCTCAGGGGTCAGATTTCCAGAAAATGTACAATTCACCTTCCCCAATCCTCTCAAATAATCCAAATCTAAGAGAAAACATTACGTTCAAAATGCAGTTTAACACAAAGAAAGACATCAACGCAGTGCCAAAGATACTTGGATATGCATAGCATTCAAAATATTCCAGTCTGATTTAGCAGAAGTTACCGAATTTGTAGAGCTGATGATTGTACATTTTCTGAAAATCTGATAGATGTGGTGCTGGAGATTAAAATGTGATCTGTTTTAGGAAAATGAGTCACAAGTCGCAAAATATGGATTTTGATATATCATTATATTTGAGAAGAGGAGATCAACCTGATTCCAATGATAGTAAACACTAGGACACCTAATACGTATTTCTATATTTTAATTTTGATATTTTATTTTTGAAAAAAAAAAAGTTTTTAATGTTTCTGGATGGATAATTACCAGTAAAGTAACTAAATATACTCCATAGGAAGGCCTTCAAAACGCAAGGATATAATTAATATAATGTCCCGAAATTTGTTACATGGATTGATATGACTATTAGTGTTAAACCCCCTAAAAATCAAAACATTTCAATAAGGAGATCTTATGAAAAAACACTTTGAAAAATATCATTTTTGCGATTTATGACTCATTTTCCTGGAACACATGACAAATGCTGGTCCTTTCAACCTTAACTGATCCTTTGATCCCTTGTTGGCAATTTCAGAGCCTATAAAAATACCACGCATGATGACATTGACCTATCACTGCCCGGTCCTTGACTGGCTTTTCCTGATTGTCTATTAATCAGCTTTTATGACCCTGCTGTGACCATGTTGACATTTTGCACATGTAGTTGGATGGACTGAAGATTAAAAAGGCCTGAGTCAAACCCAAAGGGAACAAGGGGAGGGGGGAGCAAGGGGGCTCTGCTATACCCTCCACCACCCACCACTCCAGTCATTAAAAACTGTCAGGGATTTCTTTAGCGTTGAAATAACAAATAAATACATATAATATTTATTCATTTCAAATGCATGTGGGTAAGGGACTTGCATCTGCCACTGCGCATGTCTGGTACAGTGCATAATGGGATTGATTTTTATTGAAATTTGACTTACAACTATATAGCAACATTTCTACCGAAAATAGCAAGAATGTTGTCATCAATATCACAGTTTGTATAAATGAGTTATGAAAACCAAATGAATGATGGGAAAGATGGGGACTTGTGTCATGGAAATATGGGTATGTATGTTCCTATTGATATTAGAACATTGTAGAAGATTGTTTTCTATAGACCCATCAACTTATTCTAACCAAAGCTCCTATCCTGGAACTTTCTTCAAATGAAACCATTTTTTAATAGGGGAGTTACATGTGCCACTGCGCATGTCTGTTACAGTGCATCATGGTGTTGATTGCTTTTGTCGGAACCTTACGATAACGCGCCGGCTGACGAATGAAGCCAGACTGAAGTGGGCTGGGCTTAGCCGGATGATTCTTGCTATTACGAGTCAAGTAATTACTTTTATAAGTCAGTTTTTACCAGGGACAGTCCACTACTGCCTTTACTGACTTAGGACCACCAATTTAGGGTTAGGTTTAGGGCTATCTTAAGCATGGATTTGAGTTCGCACATATTTTCTTTGATCTTGACCCCTAAGCCGGCTCCAGCTACAACAGCCAATCAGAGGTACAAAGTCACTGAAGCCACTTTCAGCCAGCAGGCACGTTACCGTAAGGTTCCGCTGCTTGCGTATCGATTCTGATGAAATCTGGCATACAAATATTTGGCAACATTTTTATTGAAAGTTGCAAAAATGATTTCATTGATATCATAGCATTTGGAAATTATCTATGAAAACCAAATGCATGATGGGAAAGATAGGGACCTGTGTCATGGGCACATGTATAACACATGGATATTGACATTAGAGCATTGATAGATATTCCATGCTGATCATGGCATGTTTTCTATAGATTTTATACTGTACCATTAGTCCCATAATTCCATGCGAATAAAGATTAAAAATGGCGGCTATGCAACTCCCCTATTGTAACTAAATATGAATAACCAGGTGTTTTGATTTGTAATTCTTAGATTTGTATGAATTCTTGGAATAAACTTTTTTCTTGAAACTGAAAAATGTCTTTGTCTTTCTCACTGTATACCAATGTTTTGAATATTGTTTCAATGTGGACGGTCTTGAAGATGTGCACTGCAGAGGATTTATTTTGATTTTGAAAATCTTTTATTCAGGTCATACACATTTCCATACATTTAGTACACATATTCTCAGTATAGCCTCATTTTATCTAATACATTTTACGTAAATTGTCAAGCAAGTAATATTCAAGTAAGTCTGATAATTAAACATAGTGCTAAAAATATATCATATCACATTGACATATATCAATGATATGCACACAGTTTAGACATGTCTTAAAATACCCATCCACCAGCGCCGAGCTCAGACATGTCCAATTACAAGTCCTGTATTTCCTTGAAGGATTACAAATCTAATTATACATATACATACCTCCCTGCTACCTACTTTGACAGCTATACCATATGCCGGGAAACCCATTATGGAAAGGTACAGGATGCCTCTGGGCATAATAAACTCATAACCATCAGAGTAAGGATCCGGAGATGGGTCTTGCTAGGCAGAGCGAGGGGCGTAGATAATAATGACAATTCAATTTTGGAGAAAATGGTTCTAATATAGCTCTTGAATAATGGATATTCAGCAATTTAACTACTAATTAACAAAACTAATGAGTTAATCAAGACTAATTCTCACGATTATGGTGTGATAAATTCTCAATAGGGGGACTAGTATGTCCGCCATCTTGAATCTCGATTCCCATGGAATTATGGGAGGTGTATGTCAGTGTAAAAGCTATAAGAATAATGCTCAGTATGCTCATGTTCAGTATGGAATATCTAACAGTGATCTCATGCAAATAGCCATGCATCTGTTCATAATATATCCACTAGCAAAGTACCCTCTTCTAAACGGTCCCCCTCCCTTCCGACACTTCCCCCTCTTCCTCTTTTCTCTCCCCCTCTTCTAAGTCTCTCAAACCTGTTTTTCTCTCCCAACCCCATCTCCGATTCCCCACTCTCCCTCCCCTCTTCCTCATGCTACCCTTCCCTGCTTTCTCTCCCTTCCTTCTCTCTTTTCCCCTACATCCTCTCCTCCCCTTTTGTCCCTCCCCTCTTCTTTCCCTCCCCCTCCCCCTCTCCTATTCCCCCAACCTCTCCCTTTTCTTCACTCTCCCCCTCCTTCACCCTCTCCCTCGATCCTAGATCCCCTTCCCCTCTTCAATACCCCTACCCTCTCCCTCCCCTCTTCTTCACTCTCCCACTCCTCTGTATAAAGTTAGGTCCCCCTGGAAATGATGTAGTATCTCACAAGGGCCAGGCTATAAATAGAGTGTAGATCTATATCCCGATTTAAAAAGGCTTCAAAATTACATTTTCACCCCTACAAGAGGACTAGACAAGTTGTATGTTACTGCATGAATATATGTTGAGGCCAAGGTTGATTGTGCCACAACAATGAAGTCATCAGGGACGTCAGAACCTCCTCAATAATATATGCATTAATAGGGGAGTTGCATAGCAGCCATTTTGAATCTTGATTTGCTTGGAATTGAACTGAATCCGTCCGATCATGCACTTTGATAGACATGCGCAGTGAGACATGCAACTCCCCTATTCTGAAATGTGTATTTGAACATATTGTGGTTTCTGGTTATTAGGCTTCTAGACACCCGTTATATCCAATGCATAATTGATAAGCAAGTCATGGCTGAAGTCTGTGGTCCGGTCAATGAAAATCTGACCCTTCTGCTATGTGCACTACAGAGTGGCAGAACCCGGGATGTGAGGTGGTCATGACCTTGTACACATGTAATTGATTGAGTGATCAGCATGAAATTAGATATTCTGGCCTTGACCTGAGGGTAAAATGAGCTCCGTCACTGTTATCGTTTATTTGCGGGTCGTTTTTATAAGCAATGTTGGCATGTGTTCCATTATAAATGACTGCACACTTAGTTGGTGCCGAGAGGTTGAGGCAATATGGGCCATGGGGTGGGGGTGAGTGTGTGGGGCTGAGAGGGGAGGGTGGGGGGGTAAGGGTGTTTGTGGAGGAGGAGGGGGGGGGGCAGATGAGCGGTTGGCTCATGGCTCATATCATCCTTATCGTTTGGCACAATATCCTATGAATATGGGTCAGATTCTAAGAAAATGTACAATTCGCCTTCACCAATTCTCTCAAATAACTCACATTTAAGACAGAAATCAGGTTCAAAATGCAGTTTAAAGATAAATACCAGCGTTGTCAGCACTGCAGCAGGCGGGAATTCAAGGAACTAATGCATGAAACAATAGAATTCAATATATTTTGTTCAAACTTTGTATTGGGAAAGAACATGGTTGGGGGAATACAAAATGCCAAAAAAAATGGATATTATCATATTATTTTGTGTTTTAGGGATGAGTGAAGTTTACTTCCCTTCACTATTGATTTCAATGGGGGAAGCTCATTGTGATGCAAGTTTAGCTGAATAACTTTTTTTTTAGTTCAATGACCCCTTATTTTTCTTAATTGGGAGGGTAGAATAACATGTCAGCAATGTATATGCATATTTAAAAGAAAATCGTATGATTCAATCATATGCTATTGGGGAAAATGCAGAAAATACCCGTTTTTCCATAGACTTCTATAGTGAACAGTAATAAATTTCAGTGGTCCCTGAAATAAAAACTAATCCAATGACATATGGTTTTTTGGGGCTTTTTGGGTTCCCCCAACCAAGTTCTTTCTAAATCCAAAGTTTAAAGAAAATTCCATGATTCATTCATTTTTTAAGTGAACACTGGTATTTACCTTTAACATAACAGAACTGATACTTTAAATCAATGTGATACCAAATATACTCAGATATACCCGGTATTCTTCATTTGTTAGCCTGATTTAGCAGAATGTCCGAAATATGTGGAGCTGCCAATTGTACGTATTCTGAAAATCTGACCCATATGGCAATTTATAAGAAACTTTGAAATAGGCAGAAAAATGTTAAAACTTGCCACGCCTAAATCACAACAAATTAAAAAAATCTATTATCAATAGAACACCATATTCTTGGAACTACCTGCCCACCGAAGCCCACAGACAACTAGATATTAGGGTCAGAATTACAGAAAATGTACAATTCGCCTTCGCCAATCCTCTCAAATAACCCGAATTTAAGACAGAAATGAGCTTCAAAATGCAGTTTAACATATTAGAAGTTATACTTTTAAATCAATGCGATACCAAATATACTCAGATATACCTGGTATTCTTCATTGTTCGGCCTAATTTAGCAGAATTTCCTAAATGTGTAGAGTTGCCAATTGTACATTTTCTGAACATCTAACCCATTGAGCCCTTCTAAACCTTAGTCTGTTTATATATAGAATGATGACTATTTTATACAACCTATATGACCTACGGGTCAGAACCAAAACCAAAACAGTATTTATCTATTGCATTGGCGACCATATTGTACATTGTTTATTGTGAACTTAAAACTTGACATGTAAGAATTGGAGGGACTCAACCTGTGTCAATGACAAATGCGAGATTGTTTCTCTACACATTTAAACTGTAATTGAGTATGAAGGGGCTGAATATTATGGAACTCCAATATCAACCTACATCTCAGCTTTTCATTATTAATATCGTTTCATCTCATCACCCATAACCTATTCCTATAGGTTAATAGCTCGACAAACTAAAAGACTTAGTACATAATGAATAAGAAATTTTCGAGGTCTCCACACACAAAAGGGCCAAGTGAGTGGAACAAACTAGTACCACATTTGAAATTGTTGTCATGGCCCAAATTAAAACAGCACTTAAAAGAAGAGAGGTGAGTCAGTAATAATTGTCACTGGAAGGGATTATGTCTAGTAAATCGTACTGGACCAATAGTAAATAACATGAGGCTAGAATGGCTGTCTTATCGGCCAAAAATCGGTGTTGCCAGATGAAATATTTGTTTTTACATGTGGCGAACAAGTATGTTTTTATTTTATTTGTTTTCGAGGCAAAAATTTTATTTTATGTACTTAGCTATAAACAATCGAGAGGTTGTTGTAATATCGATGTAATGTCACATAAGCTCAGACACTTGAAGAATTAACATACATGTATTAATTGTTTAAATGGATAATGATTTTTGTATTGATAGTTATATGTCTTTTTCACTTGGGGATGAGACGTATCACAGTTGTGAATATCTGCCAATAAAATTGTTTAAAAAAAAATAAAATAATATAACCTGTGTGAAAAATGAAAATAATAGAATGATTCGATCAAGTTTAAGCCATTTAATGTGTTTTCACCCACCAACACCTGGCTCAGGGTTTTATTGTTGAAATATTCATGACCCGAGGAACACCGTTCTCTGGAACGAGACAGTTTTGCTTGCACTTAATTGTAATTACCTTCTGAATAAAGATATCGTTATACAAAAAAACAACTCCTAACAGCCGGTAAGGTCCGCTTCCACAGCATTTAATCAAATTAATAAACTGTTTTTTTGTTTCAAATTCAAATTCAATGGGTTACATAATTGCGTGGGAGGTGGGCTGGGAGGCACACCTTTAATGGTTGAGTTACAGCGGCCAAGATTTGGTTAAAGATGCAAACTCAGCAATTATGAGAAAGGGTATTTACTCATGTTAATCCATATTTTAGAACTCTTACACATGCTTATAAATACGGGTCAGATTTTCAGAAAATGTACAATTTGTTTAAAATGAGCTGCAAAATGCAGTTTAGCATTACAGAACTGATACTTTAAATCAATGCAATACCAAATACACTCACATATACCCAGTATTCTTCATTTTTCAGCCTAATTTAGGAGAATTTCCTAAATGCGTAGAGCTGCCAATTGTACATTTTCAGAAAATCTGACCCATACTGATTTGAAGTCGAATTGTCTGAGGGAAGACGGTGAGCGATAATAAGTGAAACTGTCGCAGGTGAGGAGCTTGGCGGGTCCCCAAAATGTAAATGTTGACATTTATTCAACCCTTTTGCGAAAAACGACTGCACAAGAATCTCAAAACTGGTAAAATTTCTCATTCATACGCTGGAAAAGAACGGAAGAAAAAAGAAAAAATCTTTAACTGAGAATGTGTTTTATTTTACCTTTCTAGAGGTTGGTATGATACTCCCATTGGCTTAAGCACTGGTCATCATATCAAAGGGAGCGGGTAATACGGCGGCCGTATTACCCGCTCCCCGCCGTATTACCCGCACCTAATGAACAAAATAGTGCCGATTGTTTTTTTTATATTTCTATTTAAATAATTCCTTTTGCACAAAAAATATACATAATATAAATCGATCATAGATAAAGGAAAATAAACAAGTAACTTATTTTCTCTATTTAGTTGACTTTATAATCGATCAAAGGTGTAGGTAGAAACTAACCACCGCCGAAGGCGCTTGTGAGTCTGGCTGCAGACAGTACGCCTTAGTTACGGTATTGAGGCTGTCACTGGAAGCGGCCACGAAAGATTCTGATCAAATAAGGAAATGAACTAAAATCCTTTCATAATTATCAAAGTCTACCCGTTACCAAAGCATTAGTTGAGTTTTTAAAAGATTTAAAGCTGCGAAAAGGCAACAAATTGATTCGAAACAGTGAGCGATGTTCTTGCACTTGTTGTTTTGACTGACACGGAGAACTAGTTCTATGACTGACAGTGTCTTGAGTCGGAGATTTGACAGGCTTGCGTCGGCGAAAAATCCCCGAGTTCAAACGCAAAAAGTACAGGAATTTGAATATTAAACTAAACGACATTTATCTTATTAAGTAATTTAAATTGTATCCATGTCTTAATAATAGTAATACACCGAAAATTAACCGAAATAAGGATTCAAAATAGAACTACATTCTGCTGGACTTGTCACAACCTGGTAGGTCAACGCGCATTGATATGTGGCGATTGCAAAGACCCGGAACTATAAACAAGATCCAGGTGGGAGGGGCAGGCTACGTGCACGTTTTGCCATCAATTTTCATCGAATTCCAACCATTTTCCAGCTAAAATGTCGAAAAATCTATCATTCCAACCTCTATTAAGGTGATAATAAATGCAAAAGTGCATTCGGGACGATCTGTCGTCCCATATTTCCCTTGGGCTACGCTCATTCACCGAAAGTCACTACGCCCGCAGGAAATATGGGCCGACAGATCATCCCTCATGCGCTTTTGCCTATATATGGGTCAGATTTTCAGAAAATGTACAATTGGCAGCCCTACACATTTAGGAAATTCTCCTGAAGTAGGCTGAAAAAATGGAGAATACCCGGTATATCTGAGTATATATATAAGTATCGCATTGATTTAAAGTATCAGTTCTGTTATGTTAATTTTGTCTTAAATGTTGGCTATTTGAGAGGATTGCTGAAGGTGAATGGTACATTCTCTGAAATTCTAACCCATATTCCCCTTCAAATAGTAGTGAATCAAAAGCTGCGAATGTTAAACTTGAAAAGCCTATATATATCAAATATCAAACAATTTATTCAATAATAGACATTCATGTGACAAGACATCACAATATCCCCGAGCCTTGTTAAATATCAAACAATTTATTTAATAATATGTATTTATGTGACAATATCCCCAAGTCTCAAGAGTACAATAACAGGAAACAGAGGAAGACCCAGAACAAGATGGCAGCACAAGATAAAAGACTAGCAGAAGGTCTGAGATGCTCTTATCTTGACAGGAACCAGTGTCAAGTCGTTGCAGGGAACCTCTCGATAAGGGACAACACATGTCATGTCAGGACATGATTGCCCAGGATACAACTATATATGGGTCAGATTTTGAGAAAATGTACAATTCAACATCGCCAATCTTCTCAAATAACCCAAATTTAAACGAAAATAAAGTTCAAAATACAGTTCAACCTAACCAAACAGATTGCTAGAATCAATGCCAAATATATTCGAATTTACCTAGTATTGGCCAAATTGGGGCCTAATTTAGCAGAATTGTCTAAATGTGTACAGCTGCCAATTGTACATTTTCTGAAAATCTTACCCATGTAGGTATGTTATTTCTTTTATTGTCTTGAAGAGTATTCGTGTTGTTTTTTGTCAAAGTTGTATTCTCAGCTTGTTATGTCAGCATGTCAGACAAACACAATCTTGGCGAGTTTACTTCTGTTAGGACTGAGTTTATCAATATTATGCTGCTGTTACATGTTGATACGAGAGTTACTCATACTAAGGCTTATAGGACTGAGTTTATCAATATTCTGCTGTAGTTATATGTTAATACATTAGTTACTCATATTATGACGTATATAGGACTGAGTTTATCAATATTCTGCTGCTGTTATATGTTTACAAGTGTTACTCATATTATGACTTATAGGACTGGGCGACTCCACTATAGAGGAGAAATGGCAGCGACAATTTTTGTTGTTGCCCACTAACATCAGTTTATTTCATGTTTGCAATGGAAACGCAAATGGAGGAGTGTCAGATGTGTTGCCACATTCTCTGGAAACGGTTGTTTCTGTATGGATTTTGTTGCAACAAATTAGTGGGCAACAACAAAATTTGTCGGCATCATTTTTCTCTCTAGTGGAGTCGCCCTATCAGGAAGCCCTGTAGCAAGAATATCTGGACAAAATCCTACAAAATGTTGGTCCAATGATTGTTAGATGTGTTGTAAAAGAATGGGGAAAAAGTAGAAAACGTTCAATTCTGACTGATGTTAACTGAGAGTGCAGCTTTAAGTGCTATTCTTATCTATTTTCAAATCGATGTTCGTCAAAAGGCCTATCAAAAGGTTTCAAACAGTATATTCATATTCTGATAGGAAAATAGAAAATATTAAAAATTGATCATACATGTGCAAACGATATATAAAATAGGATCTAATCGTTTTATTGTCACTATGAAAAGATTAGTACGATTGATATCTCTTTTTACAAATTTTTATAAAAATCAATAATAGTTGATGTAGGTGATATCTACATACTCAGCTTGTGATAAGTAAATGAATAATTTAGACACATTTTCTATATTCTTTCGAATCAGGATTGACTACAAAATAACATCCGAAAATGGTGTCATATTGATTACTAAATAAACATATAATTTATAATTATCTTAGATTAAATTTATATTAAAAATTAAACTAGCAGCATGGAGGGTGCCCATCTCCCAAGTGCCTCCCCCACCCCCCCCCCCCACCCCTCTATCTCAATCCACTAGTGATGTCTGTAAGCAGCCTTCCGCAATATAATACTGATATGAGAAGAGAGCTTATGGGTAAGATTTTCAGAAAATGTACAATTCACCTTCTTCAATCCTCTCAAATAATCCAAATCTAAGAGAAAAATTACGTTCAAAATGCAGTTTAACACAACGAAAGAGATATTTTCAATCAACACAATGACAAAGATACTTGGATATGCATAGCATTTAAAACATTCCAGTCTAATTTAGCAGAAATTACCAAATTTATAGAGCTGCCAATTGTAGATTTTCTGCAAATCTGACCCATACAATATTGATATGAGAAGAGAGCGTATATCAGGAAGAAGGAGTTGGTAATGCCAATAAACCCATATAAAGTCATCTCCATTAATAGATCTACGGGACGGGTCATGTATGGGAGATCCATGCAGCTTGTTTCAACCATGTCTTAGTAAATGATAATATATGGGTCAGATTTTCTGAAAATGTACAATTGGCAGCTGTACACATTTAGGAAATTCTCCTAAATTAGACTGAAAAATGAAGAATCCTAAGTATATCTGAGTATATTTGGTATAGCATTGATTTAAAGTATTAGTTCTGTTATGTTAAACTGCATTTTGAAGCTCATTTTTGTCTTAAATGTGGATTATTTGAGAGGATTGGTGAAGGTGAATTGTACATTTTCTGAAAATCTGACCCATGTACTGTTAAGGGAAGCGTTTGTTAATTGTAAAACTTTGTGTGGTATTTAGCGATCAAGACCTAATGGATTTATGGACTGCCTGGGAGATCTACAGTGAAGAGGGTCTTGTCCATTTCTCGATTATATTTTGATGTACATGTACACTGAATAAAAGTTGTATGATAATGATAATGAAGCAAAATGTTCTTAAGATGGTTTATTTATTTCATAATGATCTTTGAAAACCAAATGCATGATGGGAAAGATGAGGACTTGTGTTATAGAAACATGTATAACACATGGATATTGACATTAAAACATTGATAAATATTCCATGCTGAACATGGCATGTTTTTCTTTTAGATTTTACACTGTACTATTAGTCCTACAATTCCATGCGAATCTAGATTCAAAATGGCGGCTATGCAAGACCCCTATTACCGAATTAACTGTATTTTGTCATTGGAGATTCAGTGTTGCAGTGTTGCATTTGTAGCAATTCCGTCTGATCATTTTCCAGTATGATCGTCTGCCAAATCAGGTACTGCAATTAACATGACAAATATGCTGGGCCATCCAGACGTAAATGTCCCTGACGGATAGGGCTATATTCGGAAGGTCACGTGACCCCAGCATACGTCACCCGGCGGGAATAGGGGAGTTGCATGTCTCACTGAGCATGTCTGTCACAGTGCATGCTGGGATGGATTCTGATGAACTCTGACATACTCTGACATTGGCAACATTTTTATCCAAAATTGCAAGAATGTTTTCATCAATATCTTAGCTTTTGTAAATGATTACCAAATGCATGATGGGAAATATGGTGGCTTGTGTTTTGGAAATATGTGTAACACATGGATATTGACATTAGAGCATTATTAAATATTCCATGCTGAACATTTGGGTTCTGACAAGTAGGTCATATAGCTTGTATAGAATAGATCAGACAGATCAGATAGTTGTCTGTGGGCTATGGTTGGCAGAAAATGGTGTTCTATTGATGATAGATTTTAACTTGTTTTGATTTAGGCATAGCAAGTTTTAACATTTTTCTGCCTATTTCAAAGTTTCTTGTATAAATTTCCATATTCATAGGATATTGTGCAAAACGATAGCCAACCAACCAATCATCTCCCCCCCCCCCCCTCCTCCACAAACACCGTTACCCCCCCCCCACCATCCTCTCTCAGCCCTACACACTCACCCCCACCCCATGGCACATATTACTTCAACCTCTCAGCACCAACTAAGTGTGGAGTCATTTATAATGGAACACATGCCAGCATTGCTTATAAAAACGGCCTGCAAATAAACGATAACAGTGACGGAGCTCATTTTACCCTCAGGTCAAGGCCAGAATATCTAATTTCATGCTGAAGGCTCAATCAATTACATGGGTGCAAGGTCATGGCCACCTTACACCCCAGGTTCTGCCACTCTGTAATGCACATAGCAGAAGGGTCAGAGTTTCAGAAAATGTACAATTCGCCTTCACCAATTCTCTCAAATAACTCCCATTTAAGACAGAAATGAGCTTCAAAATGCAGTTTAATGTGGCAAAACAGATAATATTAATCAATGTGATACCAAATATACTCAGATATACCCGGTATTCTTCATTTTTCAGCATAATTTAGCAAGATTTCCTAAATGTGTAGAGCTGCCAATTGTACATTTTCTGAAAATCTGACCCACATAGCAGAAGGTCTTCACCTTTTCATCGGCCTGACCACAGACTTCAGTCATGACTTGCCTAACAATTATGAGCTCATGCATTGGATATTACGGGGGTGTTGAGGCCGTTTAACCAGAAAGCACAATAAACATGTTCAATATTTCAGAATAGGGGAGTTGCATGTGTCACTGCACATGTCTGTCAAAGTGCATGCTGGGACGGATTCAGTTCAAATCTGATCGATATTCAAACAAATATTTGGCAACATTGTTATAAAGAATTGCAAGAATGTTTTCACCAATATCATAGTTTGTATAAATAATCAATGAAAACCAAATGCATGATGGGAAAGATAACACTGGAAAAAAAATCGCGTTTACACTGTGAGTATCTGCGTTGGAAATCTGGTGTATCCACACTCCACACTGTATGAGTATCTGTGTGTATCTCCAATTGAGTTCGTGTATCTGCGTGTATACAAAGTGCAGTGGTGTATCTGCATGTATCTGCACTTGTGAGTATACTCATGTATCCTCAAACGAGTGGTGTATGTGCATCTATCCACAGTGCCGTGGTTTAATTACTACATACACATCCAGTGACTGGGGTGGGCTTATATTGCATTTGGGATACATGGAGGTAACCATCCATACTAGTGTCACACCTATTTTCTGAATGTCCAAGTACGTTATTATGGGGCCCACTTAAGATTATTCTCCTCCAGCTTTCTCCCCGGTCTCTATCCCCCCACTCTCATAAAATATACCTACAACATGATGCAAATGTGTTTGCATCAATACTTGTACTCTTTCAGCTTTAGCAATTCTATGAGGGACGTTTTATGCAAAGTACTGGAAAAAGGGTCACCAACCGAACTTTATATTATTATTCATAACTCATTTATTCTCAGAGATTAGTGAATCGTATTTGGGTATTGACTTAAGTTTACCCTGCTATTAATTTATTATGAAAAAAGCATAAAAAATAACCTGAACATGTGAAAATGAAATGTATATAAATGTATGTGTTACTATTCCACTAATTTTAATTCATTTCTATTGATTCTAGTCTACAAACGTCTTACTTAAGGAGATTAACATGTTTCTTCATGCACAGGGGAGGTATAAAGGCAAATGGGAAGAGCCAGAATAATGATAATATGGATGATAATATTATTAACAACTGAGTGAGGTTATAGATATAATAAGTTTAAACATGTAATAATACGCAATACTATTTTTAGATATTCAAATAAGATATGAAATGATTGTTTGATATTAACTAGTGGTAATAGAGGCTAAAATGATAAACATTTAGATATGGTACTCTAGTATGATAGAGTAGTTACTGAAGACAATAATAGGTATTTTGACTGGGGAATAATAAGGAATAACATGACCTAACATGCTGAGTTAAGTTTAGGTAATATTACATAGAATAATGTACCAAGTTAGAGGCAAATTTAAGGATAACTGAACTTAATAGGAAGGGAAGGTATTTCAATATGTGATGTCTTAGAAGGAAATGAGTCACAAGCCTCAAAAAACGGACTTTGAGATATCATTTATATTTGAAAAGATGAGATCAAGCGGATTCTAATGAAAGTAAACATCAATGACATCTAAGTAGTGTTTCTATATTTTATGTTTGATATATGTATGTTTGTATGTTTGAAAACAAGTTTGAAATATTCCTGGGTGGACGGACAATTACCAGCAAAGTAACTACATAATGCAAAGTAACTACATAATACACCATAGGATCACCTTCTAAGCGCAAGGATATATTTAATACACTGTCTTGAAATTTGGTACATGGATTGATACGACATAAAGTGCTAAACCCCACAAATATTAGAACAATACAATAAAGAGATCCTGTGATTAAACCACTTTGGAAAATATCATTTTTGCAACTTGTGACTCATTTTCCCGAAGCACATCACATACCGATCTACTTTAGGTTATTTTAATCAATCCAACACTCTTGCTCAATATCATACAATAATGCATAAAACAAAAAAACTACAACTCAATTCAAGATTCAAGACAAGAATATCTGCAGAAACCAACAAAACTTGATGTTTATATAATTTGATGGACTGTTTATTTCAAGTAACCCAAAAGGTTAACATGCATGAATTGGGCTATAATTAGGAACGGAAGGTAAGGACGACATGTCCTTTCTCTGACATACATTAACATATAGATGTTAATACTTTTCCTTCTCGTGGGGAAGGGTAGTACTTCTCCCTCTCTATGGGGGAAGAAAGAATTTCAGGCCAAAATCTCATATGTCACCGACCAAACCCACGTTTTGTCACATCAATTGTGCAGAGTCTTTGGCCAAATATCCTTGATAAATCATAGAATAAATGAGAGAAGTCCTTTACTATTCATAATACCGAATCAAGCCCCAAGACATGTTCTTTACTTTAATTAGAATGAGTTTGGAATGATGTCATATCAGATAGCATACATCTTGACAATAATTACTCAAATGAGAAAAGCTCAGATCTGAACTGAAAATAAAAATGTAGATTAAAAGAAATAGTCGTGTATGATATTAAATAGTATGTATTTACATTGAATAACATAAAATACCACAAAGCTAAAATCAAAATCAGATGGTTTTAGCTGTTGTACAACAATGATTGGTGGGTTCGGTCGGTGACACTGTACCAATAGGTCTGGCATAGAAACATCCCCCAAAAAGTCAAATCATGGAATTAGTGTTTAATATGTCTGTCATTGACACCTCTGAGTAATGTCTACCAATGGTAAAACTTAGCACGCATTCAAGGAATATTTGTTTTTGCCCCCTTCTGTACCACTTTCGTGGGAATTGACCGTACACATGTACAGCTAGGAGTATCTAATGCTGGACATGCATATTATAGAACGAGGACAACCAATTTCTCTAGAAAGGCAAACCAACTTCACACACCCAAATCCAGCAAGGGAAGTTTGTGTTTATTCAGCAATGGGATTACTTCTGACCCAATTACTTCACATGGGGTTTGCTGACTTACACCAGCGTCTGTACCATATACTTTCAACTTTAGTCCCGGTTCACTGAACACGTGTATCTGCAGTGGAAGACTGCAGATACACGAGGATACTCCCACTGCAGATACACGGGTATACTCATCACTGCAGATACACGGGGATACTCACTAGTGCAGATACTCATGGTGTAAACGCAATTTTTTTTCCAGTGTAAAGTCTTGTGTTATAGACATAATACATGGATATTGACATTACTGCACTGATAATATGCCATCCTGAACATAACATGTTTTCTATAAATTTTATACAGTACCATTAGGTCCCATAATTCCATACGAATCAAGATTCAAAATGGCGGCTATGCAAATCCCCTATTTAAAGATATTCCATCCTGGCCTTCACAGATCGTGTCATCTAACCCGTGACTGGGGTCTCATAATACATGATGTGTTACAGGAAAATGAGTCCCAAGTCGAAAAAAGTGGATTTTGAGATATCTTCATATTTGAGAAGATGAGATCAAGCCGATAATAAGCAGTGGGACATTTAATGCATCTAATGCATATCTATTTTCTTAAAGTATATTAAGTTTAATAAAAATTGCAAGATTTCTTGGTGGACATTTACTAGTAAAGTAGCTAAATACACCCTATAACATGACCTTACGAATACATGAATATATTTGATACATGGTCTTGACATTTGGTAAATGTATTCATGCTGCGAACAGCGTTAGCACCACAAAAATGAAAACATTCCCACAAAGACATCTTGTGACTGAGTGAGATTGGTTGCTTAACGACCTTATCAACACATTTAATATGGTTATATCAAGGGCGGGAGAGCTGAGTGGGAGGCAGTTTATGGTTATACCCAGGAAATAGATACAGAGAAGAAGGGAGAGAGAGACAGAGAAAAGAGACAGAAAGGCACTTTATGGTCTTACCCAGGGAGTGCTGAGAGGGAGGCAGTTTATGATCATACCCAGGAAATAGAGATAGAGAAGAAGGGAGAGAGAGAGAGAAAACAGACAGAAAGGCACTTTATGGTCATACCCAGGGAGAGCTGAGAGGGAGGCAGTTTATGATCATACCCAGGAAATAGAGATAGAGAAGAAGGGAGAGAGAGAGAGAGAAAACAGACAGAAAGGAATGGCCGTACCCAGGACCAATCTTGTGGATGAATCACTTTGTAAAGTTTGAATTTAGCGACTCGTGACTCATTTTCCTGAAACACATCATATATCAATAATATAAATGTTCTGCGCGCGTGCGCAATGGTGACGCCCTCTATCTCCCCCGAGTATTCCTGGGTACGCTTCTGTTCCCATGGGATAATTGCACATAAATCTGGAATCCAGCCTTCGCGTTATATGGGTCAGATTTTCAGAAAATGTACAATTCGCCTTCACCAATCCTCTCAAATAACCCACATTTAAGACAACAATGAGCTTCAAAATGCAGTTTAACATAACAGAACTGATACTTTGAATCAATGCGATACCAAATATACTCAGATATACCTGGTATTCATAATTTTTCAGCCTCATTTAGCAGAATGTACTATATGTGTACAGCTGCCAATTGTACATTTTCTGACCCATATAGAGATTGTAATGTTTCATAAGGATGGTTGCCGACTGTATAATCCCTTTTTGATTAGATATCACGGGGACAATTGATACAGATTATGTTGCCTTAAAGTCGGATTCCAGATAAAAAAGAGACATGCCATGTTATAAACTTGGAGTTCTCAACTTTAAATGGAGGTTATTTGTAATAAGAACAATCTTTTTGTGACCTTGACCCTGATTATTATCCAAATAAAATGTTGAGTTTCATATTATAATAACAGATATAGGTGTAGGTATCTGATGGAATACATTAACAATCGATATTCATTCGATCGGCAGGTCCTAACCTTGAGCATAATCTGTCTAATTAGGCTGAAAAAATTATTAATAATTTGAAAATATTTCATATCGCGTTGATTAAGACAAATTTAAAAAGATTCATGGAGGTGAATTGTATATCTTCAGGAAACACCACCCATTTCACGGTGGGCCGGTGGTTTAAGGTTGACAGAGCAAGCAATGCTTAAACTCGCCGAAGACAGATTTTATGGGTCAGAAAATGCACAATCTACAGCCCTACACATCTCTCAAATTCTACTAAATTAGAGTGAAAAATGATAAATACTGAGTACATCTGAGTTTGTTATACACGCATTGATCTAGAGTGATTTACGCGTAGTGCGTATTTCACTAGTGATTTACATGGGGTTACATGATTTGCATGGGGTTACATGGTTATATGGGGTTACATGGTTTCAGTCGCTTAGAATATTGCACTCGTTGCTACGCAACTCGTGCAATATTCACGCTCCTTCAACTCCTTAGTTAACCTGTATGTATTCTGTATTGTATTCATTCAATAAATCAGTCTGGTTAAGTTGAACTGTATTTTGAACCTGATTTTCTTCTTAAATTTGGGTTCTTTGGGAGGATTGGTGAACGTCAATTGTACATTTTCTGAAGAGTTGACCTAGCATTGCTTAAGCTCGCCGACGACATTATATATGGTAAGCATCCTTATGCAATACTATGTAAAAGGCCTTTGCCAATGGATCGTCCTAAACATGAATCCGAAGAGATGGAAATTGCATGACAAAATGGCCGTGCCCTGAAGAGGCTTTATCCTCATGAGCTCTCATAGACCATGATGAGTTGATAGGCATAACGTCCAGCTTGCTCGAACATCAACATTATATGGCAAAGTCTTCTATTATCGCTCAGGGGATCAGACTGATCGGTCAGATTTTCAGAAAATGTACAATTTACCTTCACCAATCCTCTCAAATAACCCAAATTTCAGACGAAAATAAAGTTCAAAATACAGTTCAACCTAACTAAACAGATTAGTATAATCAATGCAATGGCAAATATACTCCAATTTACCTAGTATTGACCAAATTGCAGCCTAATCTACCAGAATTTACTAAATGTGTACAGCTGCCAATTGTGCATTTTCTGAAAATCTGACCCATATGGCAAGACTCTTGTATTATCGCTCAGGGGATCAGACACCCAATTTCAATATCAATCGAGGGAGCAATGAATAGTATCTGATAGGGCCGCGTGAGGGAGCCAGGGGTGAGGGGGATTATGGTGGTAATGAAAATAAATCAAAGACAATGAGCGCATTGGTGGGACCCTAAATCAATAGATGCATTGCTTTGATGCCATTCTGAATCATAACTCGCAATGGATTAATAAAAATGTGTCTTGAGGATGAAGACACTAGTGTCACTTGGGATAGAGAGGGAATTCCCCCAGTTTGATTATAACTATATGGAAAGTTATAAGTTTTATGAAATTACTTTGATGGTGGCTCCAGTTCAGTTCAGTTCAATTCAATTAAAAAATTCTTTATTGCAGATGGAGGTACAATTGGTCGGTCAATTCTGTATGAGACAAACAGGTCTTCCTATGACTGCCGACTTTGGTTCTTTGAATGTTGTTACAAGTATTATTTGAAACTTAATGTTAGTTAACATGTATAGCAAATTGAGATGAAATGAGTAATTACATTGATGAACATAGTTCATAGGATGCAAAGCTTTTTTTTGTTTTTCAAAATCGTTTATTCACTGTGTCTTGCCTTCTTGTAGGATACCAATCTCTGTTGCTGTCGGGCTCAGAATATCAGAATATCAGACTATTTCTAAATGTTAAATTAATACTGCATCATGCACCTAATCAATAATGAATATAAACTATATTGATAAATTTGTGAGCTGTTATTCAATACATATAATATGTAGCAGAGTTTCAATTTGTCTTATAAATGTCAAACAGCATTTCTAACTTTTCCAGCTAAACATGGTCCCTTTTCTTAGCAGAACATTGCATAATGCGGTGTCGCTACAAAGGTGGTTTTCTCAGTGCCTAGGGAATATTAATATTTCATCTTGTTAGTAAATGATTAATAATAATTGGTGAACCTTTCATTTCACTTATAATCAGGGGATGGAAAAAGTGGTATTTTTAGTTTTGTCTATCTTCACTTCAGTTTGTCTTCTTAATATATTATGATTTAATGTATTATTTTTTTTAACTGTCAGGTCCATAGTCCCAAGATTATTTTCCTAATCATTTCTTAATATTATCATACAGCTGGGTCCAAAGCCAGCGCTTCCGACCACTCAACCAAGTGGCATCAATAAGCAATAAAGGATTTGTATAGGCGCCATTTTGTATCTTGATTCGCATTGAATCATGGGAATAATGGTACAATCTAAAATCTATAGAAAACATGCCATGTTCAGCATGGACTATTTATCAATGCTCTAATGACAATACCCATGTGTTATACATGCTTCCATAACACAAGTCCCCATCTTTCCCGTCATGCATTTGGTTTTCATAGATCATTTACACAACCTATGATATTGTTGAAACATTCTTGCAATTTTCATAAAAATGTTGCCAAATATTTGCTTGTCAGATTTGAACTGAATTCATCCCAGCATGCAATGCAATAGACATGCGCAGTGAAACATGCAACTCCCCTATTGACTATACAATAAATTGAACTAGATACATACCTTTGTAAGATGAACAGCAACGCCCAATTATGAAACAGAAAAACGACATGACATATTAGCATAATTGATGGAACACATATGAGACGCCATATTTTAATAGCTCGCATTTGTCACACCACATTATATCCAGAAAATGAAAAAGATCATAAAAAACGAGGAACATCACCCAGCTTCCCTAATTGGATTATTTCGCCCTTCTCAGAGACATAAGTTGTGCCTTTTTATTCACCTTGAATTTAATTGATAGATGATCCATTATCTTTGCAAATGCCTTTCACTCTTTATTTCCCTCCTAATTTAAGGTGGAATAAAACACGTTTGGTCGTCCATCATCAGTGACAGCTTCTGGTATTGGATGAGAGCGCGAACGATGCAGACCTCAGTCTAAGTGGGGGATATGGGTCAGATTTTCAATTGGCAGCTGTACACATTTAGTAAATTATGCTAAATTAGGCTGCAATTTGGTCAATACTAGGGAAATTCGGCTATATTTGGCATTGCATTGATTCTAGTAATCGGTTAGGTTAGGTTGAACTGTATTTTGAACTTTATTTTCGTCTGAAATGTGGGTTATTTGAGAGGATTGGTAAAAATAAATTGTACATTTTCTGAAAATCTAACCCATGTATTGTGTTCCATCTTTTGGACACGTTAAACTAATTAAAAGAGAAAGATCCTTACAAGCTTTCTTTTCCTTTCTTTTTATTCTTACGAGTTTTCTTATTGCCTCAGACTGCTAATGAGTGGGTGGTTGTTCCAGGGTTATGAATGGCATAATATGTGCTGTGTTCCTGGAAAATGGGTCATAAGTCACAAAATTGATATTTTTTAAAGTGTTTTTGTCACAAGATCTCTGTATTGAAATGTTCTGATCTTTAGATGGTTCAGCACTTATAGTCATATAAATCCATGTAACAAATTTCGGGACATTGTATTAGATATATCCCTGTGT
The DNA here is from genome assembly GCA_942159475.1 of Sthenelais limicola. Taxonomy (NCBI): domain Eukaryota; kingdom Metazoa; phylum Annelida; class Polychaeta; order Phyllodocida; family Sigalionidae; genus Sthenelais; species Sthenelais limicola. The sequence continues at coordinate 146,535,467 of OW804094.1, read as the reverse complement.
TTTGAAGACCTTTGTATGGAGTATATTTAGTTACTTTACTGGTATTTACCCATCCAGGAAAATTGAAAACTTTTTTTTTTTCAAAAATAAAAATATCAAACTTAAAATATAGAAACACTTATTAGGTGTCCTAGTGTTTACTATCATTTGAATCAGCTTGATCTCCTCTTTTCAAATATGATGATATCTCAAAATCCATTTTTTGCGACCTATGACTCATTTTACTAAAACGGATCACAAATACCTTTTAGGGTCAGATTTTCAGAAAATGCATATTTGGCTACAAAGCTCTACAAATTTGCTAACTTTTAAAATTAGACTGAACAATTATGAATAACGTGTATATCAGAGTAATTTTGGCATTGTTTTGATTAACGATCCAAATTTAAAACAAAAATCGGGTTCAAAATTCAGTCCAACATAACAAACACATTGTTTAAATCAAGGCAATATCCAATATACCCAGATATACCAAGTATATTGACCATTTTTCAGTCTAATTTAACAAAAATTACTAAATAATGTAGATCTGCAGATTGAGAGCCAAAGCGTTCAGTGATTAAGTGGGTTGTGCAACTAGCTTTACAGTGGGTGCACGTCTGGCAAATACAGTGTTCTACACTGCTGCACCTTCCCCAACCATTTCCATGCTTTCCACGACTGTCTCCCGGCGCCCGTTGCATAACAAATCTTTACTAAATACATGTCTTTTCTTTCCACCTTTACTAGCTACTTCTCCTAACTAAACAGCCGGTAAGAAACCTCTAGGGGAGCCATAGAGATAATGCTATTCACACATGGGTCAGATTGTGAGAAAATGTACAATTCGCCTTCCGTAATCCTCTTAAATAACCCATATTTAAGACAAAAATAAGCTTCAAAATGCAGTTTAACATAACAGAACTGATACTTTAAATCAATACGATACCAAATATACTCAGATACACTTAGTATTCATCATTTTTCAGCCTAATTCAACAAAATTGACTAAATGTGCTCTTCTGCCAATTTTACATTTTCTGAAAATCTGACCCACATAAGGAATTCCCTACATAAGCAAGGACAAATAACTTAGCAAGAAACATTTCAAGTATTAATGGACAAAATATTTCTGATGCAACAGACCCCTGCCAGGGTAGGCGGACTGAGTTGATCAAGAAGTGCCAGTGACCAGCTAGCTCTTGTACAGTTATTGCCTCACTCCCATATATATCAAGCAAGATCTTCATCCTTTTAGACTGGATTGTCTGACCTGCATTGTCTATGTCCACTCCTATTATACCAAGGAAGTTTCCCAGATAGAGACTGATGTGAAGACTCTTACAGCTAGCCATCTCAGACAACCGAGTATATTAGCAGTGTATACTATAGGTTGTCAATTGGAATCGCTAGGATCAGGGTAGTGGAAAGTTCTCTAGTTTGCCCAGACAAAATACTCAAGCAATGCATGTCATATACGTGTCCTGAATCAGTAACGTTTTGTGGTGCTTACTGTAGATTCTTGGGAGAGGATGTGCTCCACAAGACCGACAACTAGTTGGTTTGTTATCAGCAAAACCTCTCCATTCTCTTCTCGATATTGAAACCGGATTGAAACTCGGCGCTCTGACTTGTCTATGTCTCAGTGCGCATGCCCAAAAGTATGTAAATGAGCTCAAAAAATGGTGCTAAACAACACCGCTAAAACTGAAGTGCCTTAGGTCTATGGAGCACGTTGTAACTCTACTTCTACAGTATGGACATGCAGAAACTATAGTGCTGCTGCTCCCTAAGTTAGGGACTTTGCTTCATTACCCTTTTCTTTTTTTAAATCTTTGAGAATTAACCTGTTTTCTTTGTTCTTAGGTCATACGATTGATACTAGGAGCCTGAATTTTGTCTAAGTTTCAAGTGATTATGATTTTTGTATCATTGAATTCGAATTTCTTTAATTTAGATACTTTATTGGGAATCGGAATAAAAAAGTTATTTTCAGTATTTTGGAGCTAGTAATTGAATACGTTTCTGAGATGAGATTCCAGTGGAATAGATGTACTCTCTCACATCTTGTGCCGATAGTTCTATTAATTGTTATTAACCACTGAAATCAGTGCAGAGCAGTAAGTTAACTTTTACCATCACATAAGTGATGTGTTTCAGGGAAATGAGTCATAAGTCGCAAAAAATAGATTTTGAGATTCCATTATATTTGAAAAGATGAGATCAAGCCGATTCCAATGATAGTAAACAGTCTAATAATCCAAAAGATATTCATAGATTTTGAGTTTGATATCTTTATTTTGGAAAAATAAGTTTGCAATATTTCTGGGGGATAGTGAACAGTAAAGTAACTTAATATAGCCCATATGAGGACCTTTAAAATGAAAGGATATATTACATACATCGTCCTGAAATTTGATACATCGATTGATATCTATATAAGTGATAAGCTCTCCAAAAATCAGAACATTCCAATAAAGTGATCTTGTAAAATAAACACCTTGAAAAATATTTTTTTTGCGACTTATGACTCATTTTCCTGGAACACATCACATTATTATTCTAAGGGAAGAAACATGTACATCTTCATCATTGCCAACTATATTAGTCTTATAATTACTAAAATCATATATGGGTCAGGTCGTCAGAAAATGTATAATCGACCTTCTCCAATCCTCTCAAATAACCCAATATACAGACAGAAATGATGTTAAGAATACAGTTCAATATGACAAAACAGACTGTTAGAATCAATGCAATACCAAAAATATTCAAATATACTTAGTGTGGACCATTTTTAGAATAGAATAGAATAGAATGATTTTTTATTCATCAAGGTGAACATACATGACGAATAGGTCGACAGGCCTCTACGTACCTTTTAGGACTTACACTTAGCTCTTCCAGCCGTTCCCTTGACAAATAGGGATAGACTTTTGCATAGTTACGTTTTACATCTTGTAATATAAGCAGAGTATATAAGAATGAATACACAATAAAACAGAGTAGAATATAAAATACACGGTACAAGAAATATAGTAGATGAGATGTATCATCTTAACATGGAATAGTTGACAGAGATTTGAGTCAAAAAATACAAGTTACTCCTCTGGCAAGAGATAGGCTTGATAGTGATTCCCCTGGAGAACTAATTATTTCCTTTCACTCTAATTTTTACTAATTTACTGAATGTGTAGTGCTGCCGATTGTACATTTTCTCACGACCTCGCCCATAAGTATTTTAATGAAGTTGGATAAACTAATTAAACTGGATACTGTTACACATTTTAATAAAAGGAGATTTTGGGGTTCCACCGGAACTGAAACGTAACTGAAGTATTCTAATTACAAATTTCAAAGTATTTCTTAGCTTAAAAGTTATGTATTAAAGTCACTAAACGTAACGTGCTCTGCTTACCAGGAAATGATCTTCATCTGAACATTAGATGCAAAATAAAAAAATGCTTATTAGATGATCCATTGATTAAACTAGTTCATCATTAAAGACTGGGTTCCACTGCCACGCTACTTCTCCCGCTTCTACTCCCGTTTTTTTGCTCCCGCTACTTTAGAAGTAACAGGAAGTAGCCGTTTCAAATCAAACATGTTTGAATTGAAGTAGTGTCGCAGTGGAATCCAGGCTTTAAACCTACTTACACTACTAGTAATAATAATAATATCTTTCATTTGTTTGTTTTTAAATGTTTTATTCACATCAAGACATTATGCAATATATACACTATATCTCAGTACATGATGATGTTCTTTTAATAATATTAAATGATATATGGAAAACAATTAATTATACAAAATACTTGAGTGATAAAAACAGATAGTAGCACCACCACCTGCGCCGTGTCACAAAGATGCAAGACAGTCATATTATCACAATAATTTTTACCTAATACATATTTATTTTATTCCAATTATTATCTCAAGTTATTCATTATTTGCAAAGACTAGTGAATACAAATTAGGTTGTACACATCAGATCTGGTCTTCCTGTGCATGGCCTATTTAACTAGCTAGTTGTTAAAAAAAAACAAAAAAAAACTAGCTAGTTGTTGGTTGACTAGGGGTTTTGCTGAGGTTCCATTACCACACTACTTCTCCTGCTACTTCTCCCATTTCTTTGGTCCTGCTACTTTAGAAGAAATGGGAAGTAACGGGAAGTAGCCGTTTCAAATCAAACATGTTTGAATTAAAGTGGCTACCTCCCGCTACTTGCTCCCGCTTCTAAAAGTAGCGGGACCAAAGAAACAAGAGGAGAAGTGGGAGAAATAGTGGGGAAAGTAGCCGGACAGTGGAACCTAGGCTTAATGGTTGGGACGGGGTTTAACAGTGAAGGTATTTGGGTCAGATTTTCAGAAAATGTACAATTGGCAGCTGTACACATTTAGTAAATTCTCCAAAATTAGACTGAAATTTGGTCAATACCAGGTTAATTCGGGTATATTTGGCATTGCATTGATTCTAGCAATCTGTTTGGTTAGGTTGAACTGTATTTTGGACTTTATTTTCGTCTGAAATTTGGGTTATTTGAGAAGATTGGCGAAATTAAATTGTACATTTTCCCAAAGACTGACCCATTTGTCATTGCTCTCATAAAGCCCACGCCCACGCCCACAATGTATACAGCAAGATGTATTATACATAGAACTGAACAGCTTTGTACTAAAGGCTGGGTTCCACTGGCAGGCTATTCTTTCCGCTACTTTGAGTGAGTGAGTGAGAGAGATTGGTGGCTTTACGCCCTTATCAACACATTGAAGTGTTATATCAAGGGCGGGAGAGCTGAGAGGGAGGCAGTTTATGATCATACCCAGGAAATAGAGATAGAGAAGAAGGGAGAGAGAGACAGAGAAAAGAGACAGAAAGGCACTTTATGGTCATACCCAGGACCAGGCACTTTAAGGTCTTACCCAGGACCGATCCGCTACTTTGACAGTCTATTGCTCCGGTTTTTTAGAAGCGGGAGAAAGCAACTGAAAGTAACCAGAATTGGTGCAATTGGGACGTTACTTCTGCTACTCAGAACAAAACAACATTTTATTTTCACATGGAAATGAACACTTCAAGTAATGTGAGGGGTAACATAGAGTGGTGCTAGGGCCCTGCTTCAGCCCCCACTACCTTCCCTACAAAATAGCGGCTGCTTCAAATCAAACATGTTTGATAAAAGAGGGAGCACTCTACACTTTGAAAATGCCCCAAAAGAAGCAGGAAGTAACATGGCTATGTAGCAGGGCCCAATAGTACCCATCCCCGTTACTCTTCTGCTCCCGCTTCTTTAATCAAGAAGCAGGAGCAGAAGCGGGAGAAGTAGCCGACCAGTGGAACCCAGCTTTAAGCGTCCTCTATGGAAAAGTATATCTAATAGTGCATAGATCTAGTAATCTAGTAGTGCATCCGTAGTGCCCTAATTCACACTTATGGGTCAGATTTTCAGAAAATGTACAATTCATCTTCGCCAATCTTCTCAAATAACTCACATTTAAGACGAAAATAAAGTTCAAAATACACTTCAACCTAACCAAACAGATTGCTAGAATCAATACAATGCTGAATATACTCAAATTTACCAAGTATTGACCAAATTGCAGCCTAATTTAGCAGATTTTACTAAATGTGTACAGCTGCCAATTGTACATTTTCTAAAAATCTGACCCATATGACCTTTATAGTTGCAAACTCAGAAATATTTAATCTCTTGCAGACATTTGAAAGTAATCTCCACATACTTCTTTTTTTTTCATTGCCGAAACTAGTTTCTAGATAATGACATTTTATTGAAGTATTTTTATTCCAGCCAAACAGTATGTAATATGTACTGTTCTCAGTTGTAGCGTTACATCTAGATATTGTAACTGTTAATAACAAAAAAAAGTTATTCGGTCAAAATATTTTTTGACAGTAATAGCTAATTTTCAGAAAAAAACATTATTGAGAAAAAGGAGTGAGTGAGAGAGTGATTGAGTGAAATTGGTTGCTTTACGCCCTTATCAACACATTTAATATGGTTATATTAGGGGGGGGAGAGCTGAGAGGGAGGCAGTCTATATTAAATAGAGATAGAGAAGAAGGGAAATAGAGACAGAGAAAAAGAGAGAGAAAGGCACTTCATGGTCTTACCCAGGACATATGTTTTGTCCCCAATCTGAAAGGATATAAACGTGAAATAGGAAAAATCAAAAATTTCTTTTTGGAATATATATATATATATATATCGTATTTTTATTCTGAATCGAACTCTACATCGTATTCTCCAGAAGTGGACACCATCCTCTCAGATTGGATTGTATCCAATACCTTTTTGTCAACTTTCTTTTCCTTTTTGCCAATGTCCTTTTCCTTTTCGGATTATCCTTTTCCTTTTAGGAATATACTTTTCCTTTTTGGAATATCCTTTTCTTTTTGGAATATCCTTTTCCTTTTCGGAATATCCACTCCTTTTTACCCAAATGTACCATGATGTATTCCTACCCCAACATGACTGGGAGGGAGAAGGAGGGTGAGAGGGAGAGGGAGGGTGAGCGGGGGAGGGGGAGGGTGAGCGGGAGGGGAGAGGGAGAGAGGGAGAAAGAGAAAGGAAGAGAAGATGTATTGGATGTGTTATGTAACACTGCTACACTACAAAGATAGCTGGTGGGCCCCCATTCAGGGGTAGTGGATAATGTTATGTAACATTGAGCCACTGAGTCATGTGGGTTAGATGTTCAGAAAATGTACAATTCATCTTCACCAATCCTCTCCAATAACCCAGATTTCAGACGAAAATAAAGTTCAAAATACAGTTCAACCTAACCAAACAGATTGCTAGAATCAATGCAATGCCAAATGTACAGGTATTTACATAATATTGACCAAATTGCAGCCTAATTTAGCAGAATATACTAAATGTGTACAGCTGCCAATTGTACATTTTCTGAAAATCTGACCCATGTCTGCTTTTGTATGGGTAGAAAAGGAGTGTCCCAGGGAGGACACCAATGAGAAAAGATGGCCAAATCTAGACATAGGAATCACAGCAGCCAGACATGGCTTTTCATGTAGGGGAAATAGGAAAAAGGTGCAGTGATATACTTTTCGGTGGTGAATATCTAAGGGAAATAGACGAAAAGGAGGCTGACATGGGAAAATCGACACTGACATGGAACTTTTAGTTCCGGAAATAGTAAAATCTTCCCGGAAATAGGAAGAAAGCAGTTGGAAAAGAACTATAGTATGTAAAATAGCATGTACCACAGAGGAAAAGTCTGTACCAATTTCATCATTTGTACATATGTCTACTTTGGGACGCAACAACCCATTAAGAAAAAGGTGGAAGAAGCAAAGTAAAACCAATGTACAGTAAAAATAGTTCAAAACTGGCGTCTACAACTCGAAATCCTGATAATCCCAGCATTTAAAATACATATTCTAGGTCCCTATAGTAATCTCAGTATCGGCCCTATAGCTCTGAAGTATGGATGATAAAGTTCCAATCAGCCTTTACTCGGCAGACAATATACATATCTCAGGGCCCCATGGGAGTATATTTACTGGCACAGAGGCCCTGAATATGGATGACAATGTCTCATGGAACAGACGTTTCCTGCCTCTAGTCCCTTTGGCTGGTTATAAACAAACTAATAGATATTTAATACTTTCAGAGAGTCCACTTACTTATCTCCTAAGTTTAGCCTGGTTTGTGATCCGTTTTAGGAAAATGTGTCATAAATCGCAAAATTGATTTTTTTTCGTAGTGTTTTTTTCACAGGATCCCTAGATTGAAATGTTCTGATATTTAGAGGGTTTAGTCATATAAATTCATGTAACAAATTTCGGGACATTGTATTAAATATATTCTTGCGTTTTGAAGGCTTTGTATGCCAGCACAGCCTAATTTTGAATCTTTCTCCATCTTGCTTGGTTCGCCCCCTGGTGGCTGTTTGTCAGACTGGAAGGTCAACACGTGTCTATTTCCATTCTTTGATGTTATGTTCTCACGGTTTTCCCCTCTCTTCCTTTCAACACTAACTGTGCTAACACCATGGCTTTTGCAAGTCCATGGGAATGTAATTCCATACCATTTGAGTTTTCTTCTGAACACGGTTGTTGGTCGAATAGCTCGGTTGACTTTCTTTTCATAATTCCTCATGTGTGATACGGTCCTGCGGCATCAAGTGTGATGTGTTTCAGAAAAAAGAGTCGTAAGTCGCAAAAAATAGATTTTGAGATATCATTATATTTGAAAAGATGAGATCAAGCGGATTCCAATCTAAGTAACTGTAAACGGTCTGATAATCTAATAAATATTTCTTGATTTAAAGTTTGATATTTTATTTTCGAAAAACAAATTTCAATATTTCTTGGGGGCAATAAACAGTAAAGTAACTAAATATACTCCATAGGATGACCTTTAAAACGAAGGATATATGAGATATATTGTCATGAAATTTGATATATTGATTGATATAACTATAAGTGATAAACTCCCCAAACATCAGAACATTCCAATAAAGTGATCTTGTAAAATAAACACTTTGAAAAATATAAATTTTGCGACCTGTGACCTGTTTTCCTGGAACACATCACATATACATGTGCATGCAGCGCTAGGTGATGTTCTTATTGTAGATGTATCTTAATCAGTGTAGGTTTAAAATCTAGTTGAAATAAAATTGTACATCAATGAAATTATATGATACAATGAAAAATTGAATTAATTGTTAGTTAAAAGGGACTGTTGAGATAGTCAAGTTGAGTAGCGGCAGCAGATTTTGATACATGTTCTATACTAAAATAAATTATTAAAAGGACATTCTGGTAAGGGTATATGTGATCCGTTTTAGGAAAATGAGTCACAAGTCGCACAATATGGATTTTGAGATATCACCATATTGAAGAAGAGGAAATCAAGCTGATTCCAATGATAGTAAATTGAAGGACATTTAAGAAGTATTTCTATATCTTATGTTTGACATTTTAATTTTGGTAAAAATAGTTTGCTATGTTTTTGGATGGGTAATTATCAGTAAAGTAACTAAATATAATCCATACAAATGCCTTCAAAACGCAAGGATATATTTAATACAATGTCCCGAAATTTGTTACATGGATTTATATGACTATGAGTGCTAAACCTCCTAAATACCAGAACATTTCAATAAAGGGATCTTGTGAATAAAAACACTATGAAAAATATAAATTTTGAGACTTATGACTTACTTTCCTAAAACACATCACATATACCATTTATCCTATGGAATACTATTAAGGATTACGATGTGATACTTTTATGGGCAGCAACCTTATTCATGCCTTTAGTGGTGATCATCAGCACCTAGACCCCATTCACATAGCCAGACTAAAAGGGAGTGATTTCACCTCCTACCACCGGCTACAAAACCATCATCTCCACACCAAATCTCAGTACTCTTCCTCCTAAACACATAAATAATTTACAGCTGTCTGGCCTTGGCCTTGAGACGTCCTTTATGCTATCAAAAAGTATGACTTCTCTGAGAGAGGTTTTTGACACCACTCGTTTCTAATGACCACTCTCACTCCCACCATTTGTCACTCTTAGTCCCACGGCTTGCTGGTCCTAGGTAAGACCATAAAGTGCCTTTCTGTCTCTTTTCTCTGTCTCTCTCTCCCTTCTTCTCTATCTCTTTTTCCTGGGTATGATCATAAACTACCCCCTCTCAGCTCTCCCTGGGTAAGACCATAAAGTGCCTTTCTGTCTCTTTTCTCTGTCTCTCTCTCCCTTCTTCTCTATCTCTATTTCCTGGGTATGATCATAAACTGCCTCCCTCTCAGCTCTCCCTGGGTAAGACCATAAAGTGCCTTTCTGTCTCTTTTCTCTGTCTCTGTCTCCCTTCTTCTCCATCTCTATTTCCTGGGTATGATCATAAACTGCCTTCCTCTCAGCTCTCCCGCCCTTGATATAACCATATTAAATGTGTTGATAAGGGCGTAAAGCAACCAATCTCACTCACTCACTCACTCTCAGCTCTCCCGCCCTTGATATAACCAAATTAAATGTGTTGATAAGGGTGTATAACAACCAATCTCACTCACTCACTCATTGGAAAGTTGTCGTTTATGCTTTCAAAAGATATGACTGCTCCGAGAGAGGTTTTTGACACCACTCGTTCCTAAATAACCACTCTCACTCCCACGATTTGTAACCTTCGCGAGAAGGTTGCATTCCAATGGCATCGAAGCTCTGGAAAGGCCCCGGTGAGATACTATGTCATTTTCCACAAGCTACTGCGTCACTTTCAGGGTGTAGGAGGGGAGAGTGAAGAAATGGCATTGAAGCTCTGGAAACACTTTAAATTTCAGTTTGAAAGTCTTCCTTAACTTTGAAAGAACGGAGAAACTTTCCTATTAGTTTTGGATAAAATCATAACCCAGTTCTGTTGCTGTTGCTTTAAAAGTTTCAGATGGAATTACAATGTATTTAGATGGCTACTGTAAGATTTATTCTGTGGAAGATTGACCCTAGAAAGTTCTTGTTTTTTGTTGTAGTACAATAGGTCATATCCACTCTAGGCCCAGAGTCCACACAGAGTCCCTCCAAACTGAGGGAAAGCCTCTCGCTCCTGACCGCAAAATCCCATTAAAATCCCATTAGGACGCCTACTCCAGGTCCGGGAAATTACTGAGATACCGACCTTGAACTTCCTTCCTGAAGGGTTCACTTGTTTCCGTTAGAAGTTGACACACAGGTGGTTGTCAAATGTTATGTGTTTCAAGAAAATGAGTCATAAGTCGCAAAATTGATATTTTTCAAAGTGTTTTTTCACAAGATCTCTTTATTGAAATCTTCTGATTTTGAGAGGGTTTAGCACTCATAGTCATATGAATCTAAGTGACAAATTTCGGGACATTGTATTAAATATATCCCTGCGTTTTGAAGACATCCGTATGGAGTATATTTAGTTAATTTACTGGTAATAACCCATCCAGAAATATTGCAAACTTTTTTTTTTTCAAAAATAAAAATACCAAACTTAAAATATAGAAATAATTATTAAACATCCTAGTGTTTACATTCATTGGAATCAGTTTGACCTCCCCTTTTCAAACATGGTGATATCTCAAAATCAATATGTTCCGACTTATGACTCATTTTCCTAAAACGGATCACAAATAGTAGTCAAATATCTGGTTAATGAATCCAGATGTTAGACACATTACAATGAGCCACTGTATACAGTGAACATGAAAAGTAAATTCTTTTTCTTTTTAGAAAACTCTATTGGACAAAGTTTCACATGCGTGATAATTCTCATTTGACAATTTACAAAACAATATTTCAATCAACTTTATAGACATCTAGACAATTTTAACTTTGATTCATTTTAGGATGGCGATCTTATATAATCAGTTGCTGTAATTTAGTTTACTATAATATCCTTAATTCTACATAACTGATATGCTATCCATATATGGGTAAAGTCGTCAGAAAATGTACAATTCACCTTCCCCAATCCTCTCAAATAACCCAAATTCCAGACGAAAATAAAGTTTAAAATACATTACAACCTAACTAAACAGATTGCTAGAATCAATGCAATGCCAAATATACTGGAATTTACCTAGTATTGACCAAATTGCAGCCTAATTTAGCAGAATTTACTAAATGTGTAGAGCTGCCAATTGTGCATTTTCTGAAAATCTGACCCATATAATGCTCCTATGCTAGACAGATACTGTCTGTCATTGCTACTAGCCTGTCACTAATGCTTCAATCATCAGATAAATAACGACTTGATGTATTCCCCATATTTATCCTCACGACACTGTTAGCAAACAAAACCAATTATCCCTAATGTCGCCACATTTTCTTGTGACCTCATCATATATAATGAGGTCAACTTTACATTAATACAAGAGAACAAATCTTGCCACATGTACCCAGTGTTTGACCCATAGCACTGGAGTTATCAATATTCAGTTAGGTCCAGACACCCACATTCCTCGATTCCACATCCAGAGATAAGCTTAACCGCAAGGCTAAGACAAAGGCTAAAGTGTTAATGACTCCCTGAAACTTAGGTGACCAAAACTGCCTTCTGAACCTGACTGTATTGTGTTGTCATATATGTTTTACAACAGAATCTGAAGTCAAATTGGCCAAGAGAAAATGAGTGGCTGGGGGGGGGGGGGGGTGGAGGGGACGGAATTTAAGGAAGAATTTTGGTGAGCCACCACAATATATATGTGAACTTTTATCATGTAATGCCTCATTAAAACATGGTAAAATTGTCCAAAATAGTTAAATGTGTAAGGAGTGGATTTTAGTCGGCCGATTGGTCCTCATGAGAAAATGGGCTCAGTGGACAGAGAGCTTAACTGTACATATACATAATGAATGCAGTTTGTCTGAGTGATGAGGGTATGTATGGGTCAGATTTTTTCAGAAAATGTACAATTGGCAGCTCTACACATTTAGGAAATTCTCCTAAATTAGGCTGAAAAATGAAGAATACCGGGTATATCTGAGTATATTTGGTATCGCGTTGATTTATAGTATCAGTTCTGTTATGTTAAACTGCATTTTGAAGCTCATTTTTGTCTTAAATGTGGGCTATTTGAGAGGATTGGTGAAGGCGAATTGACAATTTCTGAAAATCTGACCCATACACCTCAGCTCACATATGCCATCAATTATTCCCAGTAGGGGGGCCTCGCACCAATTTGTCTGATGTGATTAACATGAAGGGTTATTGGCAGGCAGCAAGATGTGTTGGTCACCTGAGGGAATGGCGGCAGGGTGCAGAGAGGGCACAAGATGGATGAAAAGCAGCTCCAGGTGGTCAACCACTCAGCACTGAATGAGTCTGACTATTACTAAACTATATATGGGTCAGATTTTCAGAAAATGTACAATTGACAGCTCTACACATTGAGTAAATTCTCCTAGATAAGGCTGCAATTTGGTCAATACAAGGTAAATTCGAGTATATTTGGCATTGCATTGATTCTAGCAATCTGTTTGGTTAGGTTGAACTGTATTTTGAACTTTATTTTCGTCTGAAATTTGGGGTTTTTGATAGGGTTGGTAAAGATGAATTGTACATTTTCTGAAAATCTGACCAATATGTACATGTATTGACACACCGTTTACTACTTTATCCCAGAGAGTAAAGGTCCTAGTCCACTAAACCGATTCTCATGCGATTCTCACAGAATATAGTGAAATAGGGTCCTCTGCGGCGCAAAATCGCATGAGAATCGGCTTAGTGGACTAGGCCCTTCAGTGTATATAGATAAATATCTGTTGTATTACAGATATTGAGTATTAAAAATATGAATTTTGAGATACCATCATATGTGAAAAAATGAGATAAAGTGGATTCAAATGATGTTAACATTTAGGACATTTAAAAAGTATGTCTATGTTTTAGGTTAGAGGTTTGAAAAGAAAGTTTGCACTATTTCTGGGTTATATATATATATAAGATTTTTATTCCAACATCACAATATAATACAGTTGTCAGAAACGGTAGATTATACTCTGCACTCTGGACCATGCAGGTCTTCCGGGCATACCAAACAGAAATAAACAAAGATTAATAGTTAAATAGAGTCTCATAGTTCGTTTTGTTGGTTCTCGCTATGATGATTGTCAATTGTTCTTAGAAAGTATGTTTAGGAGTGTGTTGTCGTGTCTCCTATTTTCCTTGTATAGTGTTCTGATAATATATTGTTAATTGATAATTATTAAAGACAATATCGTTTCCTTGACTGGCTAGAATATCACAATTCATCAATGTTAATCAGCAATGGAAAGAAGAAGAGATTAGTTTACAATTCCTTCGCCTTGACGGCTTAACCATTGAAATAGGACACCTATATTTCACCAGCTCCCCTAACTCCCTGCTCTCCTAAACCCCTGCTCTCCTAAACCCCTGCTCTCCTAAACCCCTGCTCCCCTAAATCCCCACTCTCCTAGTAAAGTTTCAAAAACAACACTACCTTAGAAAAGCAAGTATATATTGAATATATACTGTTTTCAAGTTTGGTACAAAATACAAGTCAAAGTGTATCAGTATATGTCCATGGCTAGAGTATATATATATTCTATCCCTTGTTTAAAACTGCATTCTCAGCTATTATTAGCTATTATGAGAATAGCTGATAAAACAATCTTAACCAAATTTACTCACTATTTGACGTATAGGCCTGGATTTATCAATATTTGAGTCCTTTTATGTGTTTACAAAAGAGGGCTGGTGGGCGATAATAAGTGAAACCATCACAGGCCTGCGAAATATAAATGTGGACCTTTTTGAAACCATGGAGTAAGAACAACCAGATAACACCCTCCATATTATTGGTGAACTGATGGTTAGCTGGGTTGGAGAGGAACGGGGGATAAAAATGTGATCCCTTTTAGGATAATGAGTCATAAATCGCAAAATTGATATTTTTCATAGTGTTTTTTTCACAAGATCCCTTCATTGGAATGTTCTTATATTTAGAGGATTTAGTAAATATATTCTTGCGTTTTGAAGGCCTTTGTATTGAGTATATTTAGTTACTTTACTGATAATTACCCATCCAGAAACATTGCAAACCTTTTTCCAAGAATAAAAATATCAAACATAAAATATAGAAATACTTCTTAAATGTCCTTCATGTTTACTATCATTGGAATCGGCTTGATCACCTCTTTTCAAATATGATGATATCTCCAAATCCATATTTTGCGACTTCTCACTCATTTTCCGGAAACGGATCACAAATGAAGATCCTTAGTTTTTGACTGATGTTAACTGAAGTTGCATTTGTATCATCGGGGATCTGTACAAGCTTACAGGACGCCCATTTAAATTAGCAGTTGATGGATGAAGGAGAAGTGTGGGTATAATGTAGAGACACAGGGGGCCTATTACAGTATTACCATCTCATACCATTTGTTGGTGGACTGGTCATAGGGGGTTGTTTAGCTTTACATTCTTGGGTAATGGTACACAGTTTGAAGATAATTGTTGTCACCATCAGTTATTGTATCAGTTGATCGATTGAATAAAGAGAAAGCCATGGTTTGTCTTCGTTTGTCTTCGTTTGTCTTCGTTTGTCTTCGTTTGTCCTAGTTTGTCCTCATCTCAGTTATATCAAAGATGGTCCAACTTAGACCGTCTTTGGTTATATTTAGGTATCAAGTAATTGTCACTCCGGTAGGAGGAAAAAGGGGAAAAAGGGGAAAAAGGGGAAAAAGGGGAAAAAAGGGGAAAAAGGGGAAAAAGGGAGAATACTAGCAAAGATGCTATCCACCTTGGTATAGGGATCGCATTATCCAGGGCTCTTTGTAATTAACTAATGACTCAAGTTGGATGAGGGGATGATTGCCCAGGCGGGGCTTGGACGAGCTGACGGACCTTATATGTCTCCCCCTGCTCTCCTAAACCCCCGCTCTCCTAACCCCCTGCTCTCCTAAACCCCCACTCTTTTAAACCCCCGCTCACCTAAACCCCCACTCTCCCAAACCCCTGCTCTCCTAAACCCCTGCTCTCCTAAACTCCTGCTCTCTTAAACCCCTGTTCTCCTAAACCCCCTGCTCTCCTAAACCCCTGCTCTCTTAAAACCCCTGCTCTCCTAAACCCCTGCTCTCCTAAATCCCCACTCTCCTAAAACCCTGCTCTCTTAAACCCCCGCTCTTCTAACCCCCCACTCTCCTAAACCCCTGCTCTCCTAAACCCCTGCTCTCCTAAACCCCCGCTCTCCTAAACCCCTGCTGTCTTAACCCCCCACTCTCCTAAACCCCTGCTCTCCTAAATCCCCACTCTCCTAAAACCCTGCTCTCTTAAACCCCCGCTCTTCTAACCCCCCACTCTCCTAAACCCCTGCTCTCCTAAACCCCTGCTCTCCTAAACCCCTGCTCTCCTAAACCCCCGCTCTCCTAAACCCCTGCTCTCATAAACCCCTGCTCTCATAAACCCCTGCTCTCCTATACCCCTGCTCTCCTAAACCCCTGCTCTCCTATACCCCTGCTCTCCTAAACCCCTGCTCTCCTAAACCCCTGCTCTCCTAAACCCCTGCTCTCTTAAACCCCTGCTCTCCTAAACCCCTGCTCTCTTAAACTCCTGCTCTCCTATACCCCTGCTCTCCTAAACCCCTGCTCTCCTATACCCCTGCTCTCCTAAACCCCTGCTCTCCTAAACCCCTGCTCTCCTAAACCCCTGCTCTCCTATACCCCTGCTCTCCTATACCCCTGCTCTCCTAACCTCCTGCTCTCCTAAACCGCTGCTCTCCTAAACCCCTGCTGTCCTAAACCCCTGCTCTCCTAAACCCCTGCTCTCCTATACCCCCGCCCTCTTAAACCCCTTCTCTCTAAACCCCTGCTGTCCTAAACACCTTCTCTCCTAAACCCCTTCTCCCCTAAACCCCTGCTCTCCTAAAACCCCGCTCCCCTAAACCCCTGCTCTCCTAAACCCCTGCTGTCTTAACCCCCCCGCCCCTCCCGCCCTTCTAAACCCCTTGATACACACAACCTACACCTATCACTGCCCTCTGTTGGGCTCTGTCAGAAGCACAAATTTGGGGATCAAAGGCAGTTAATACTCTCCAAGACATCTGAGAGCTTAAACAACAATTTAATACCAAGCAGCCAACGATGTTTTTCCATTAAGTAAGTGATTAAATTCCACATTCTGGGAACGCAACTCTAAAACTGCACTAATCTGGTTCTGAGACAGGCTTCAAGAGGTTTCTCTAATGTTCAACTCATGAATCCATGCACTTCTATATTCATTATGACAAATCTTTTTCTAAGAAAATAAGCTTCATAAGTATGACATAGAAAATATATTAATGTTAATAGATATAAATCATCACTTCTATATCATGGTCCTGGGTGTGACCATGAAGTGCCTTTCTGTCTTTTTAAACTGCCTCCTTCTAAGCTCTCCCTGGGTAAGATCATAAAGTGCCTTTCTGTCTCCATTTCTCTGTCTCTCTCTCCCTTCTTCTCTGTCTCTATTTCTTTCCTGGGTATGATCATAAACTGCCTCCCTGTCAGCTCTCCCGCCCTTGATATAACCATATTAAATGTGTTGATAAGGGCGTAAAGCAACCAAACTCACTCACTCACTCACTTCTGTGTCACGAATGATGCAATTCGTAGACAAATCAGGACTTAATCAGGTATTGATATTTATAAATTGTCTGATAGCAGTGATGATATGATATCCAGACTGAATGTATTGATATTCTGCTGCTGCTATATGTTTATTTAAACCCAAAAGGTCGCCGGTGAGCGATAATAAGGGAAGTCATCTCATGCAGCTTAGTTCACAAAATATAAAGGTGGGCTTTTATGAAGCTCTTCAGTTAAAATAACCAAACAAAATCTTCCAAAATTTTGGTAAAATGACTTTTAGGTGGGTTGGAGAAGAACGGAACAAAAATTATACAGGAATTTTGGGTGAGGACCAAGGAAAGAATGGTTTCCCTCGATACTTTATTTTGATGTATTCTGAAGGGAAAAGTTATCTTTTTACTCTATTGCTACTGATTTGCTCACTTGACACAATTTCAACCAATTTTCAATCTGGCAAAAAACAAAAATAGGTGTTTCCCCTACCTAGAAAAACCTTACCCTACCTAAAAATTGTTTTACCATACCTAATTTTTTCCCCATCATGTCTAACTTTTTTTGGATTTTTTGACAAAAAAAGCTTATAAAAGCAGGAAAACTGGTTTTCCTAACCCAGAACTGTCAAAAAGCACATTTCCCATGTTCAAAACAACTATTGTTATGAAAAAGACATTTTTTTCAGTTTGCCGGAGGTGGTTTCCAAACAAAAAAAAAGTTACCACCCCACTACCTAGTTTTCAGCCAGATAAATCGAAAACACACCTATTTTTTTTAGGCCTCAGACTTGCTGAAAAGTTCTAAAACTATTGTTCACTGATACAACAGTACAGTTTCTCTAATATCCATCTTTCTAATTTAAATGACAACGTTGATACAACTACATATTTGGGGGTAGAAAAGCATGCCTTTTCTGAATTTCGACATCTTGGCAATATCTTTTGAGTAGAAATAGCTTTTTTTATGACATTGCGAGAGCGTAAAACCCCGCCATGTCTGCACGAGTGTGTCTGAAATTCAGGTGGCTGGATGCAGAGTTGAATTTCAATTAAATACGAGGAGCGCCAATCTCAAAAAAAGCAGGCAAAAGTGAAAGCTATGTAAGGTTTCCCAGTACCTTTGGTGCCTTTGGTAGGGGAAACCTTAAACCATCTTGAGTTGTTTACTGATCTTGCACTGAGTTTGTACATTAAGAACATGAACTATATCGGGCAATGTCCTCCATAGGGACTTATAAATGTGACAATCTTAAGATAAAGGACGTAAAACAAAAAGCATATGGGTCAGATTTTTTTAGAATGTACAATTGCGAATTTTGCAACCTTTGCATATTATACTGAATGGGTATTGCACACAAATGAATCAATCCTAATGATTCTGATACCATTGGAAAGGGGACATCCATAGCTTTATGAAAATGTGCACATTAGTATGATTATCCGTAAGTATTGTATGAAAAAATCACTTTCAATCCTGATATTCTTGTAAAATCACCCCAGAATTCACTACTTTTTCACATTATACCAACCTTCTGAAAAAAAATATGCATTCTAGGGACCAGATTTCACCTGGTTTCAATCCCTATACATATTTATGACAACGTTTTTAAGTTTTAGCCTTCTATTAGCCCACCTCTAAGTATGGCAGTCCTATACTCTAATGTCCAATCTTTAAGAGTTACTTGGGGATGCCCGGTATCAAACACAGATTCTAGTATACTGGCTATGAATATATCCTTGGCATATGATTTAGAATACCCAAAATACACTTTAACATATCCTTAATGCAATCTAGGTACAGTTACGCCAGTAATGGAGACAATAGCGGGGCCATATATCAGTGTCTATAAGACCAGGGATTTTATACTATTTCATACCGGGTATCCCCTGTACCATATCATAATATAGATTCAGTTTCACTACAATTAGGAAACTAAAATCATGTATATCCTATCCAACTATCTATTCTAATATGCACACCAAATGCCAACCTTCCCAATCGATTTATTGTGGAGATATGAATGCAAATCATATCAGGGGTATACCCGGTATATATGAGGGATACCCGGTATGGGATGAAAGGAATAGCTAGGATACACATTCAAACTGTTTTCATATGACCAAGCCTCTACTTTTTCTTCTGGAAACCAAGACAACCACCATATATAGTTATTGGATAGGTATTCCTGGGATTTCTTGGACATTGTCAACCATAAAGAGGGTGACCAAGGATTATACATGGACCTGTATGGTGTGGAACTATTGTCAAGATGTTTAGGAATCAAATATCTGTGTGATATTCAGCTGTCTAATCATTAATTATATGTTTAAAAAGTTGTTTTCAATCATTTTTAGTGAAACATGTTTCTGTCATAGATTAAAGGAAGGATTAAGATAGGCTTATAGTTAACAAGAATCCAAGAGGGGATGCCCGGTACCATAATCTTTGAACTTGATTCCTATGCATATTTAATAATTGTTTTTCAATAGGGGTCATGCTAAGTTGGTTTTCATCCATCAGAAAAGTCATATGCTTAATTCAACATATATTTAGGACTATGGGGGGTAGGGATATTGAGATAAACTTGTTTTGAATTGATACCGGGCATGCCACACACATAATTTTTTGTTGAGAAATGATAGAAAAATAGCATTATTATTGTAGTTAGGGTCCTCCTATTATATATCAATGTCCCTTGCAATTACCTTTTCAAGGTACAAGTGAGAATTTGTTCATAAACACAATAGGCATTTTTTTAAAGCATATTTATAGAGTGGTTGATACCGGGCATCCCCTGATACCGGGTATCCCCCTTCAATCCTAGTACCCTTGACTAATTCCATTTTGAACCTACAAATCACCATAAAACTTACCATTTGAACATATAATGCCTTACTGTACATATGTATGTGGCTTTATTCCTCATTTCCATGCAATTTTATTCAACTTTAATCAAAATCATGATACCGGGCATCCTTGGGCATCCTCTGAAAGGTAGAAATTTTGTCATAACTTCTACCCATTTGACTTTATCTTCTCTATTTTTTGTAGTAACAAAGCTTGTTCCTTCCCCTAACATGTGAGAACGTTAAACATGAGATATGGGAACTTTTATTTTTTTTGATGTTGTCAACCACTGTGTTTTTTTCAGAAATTTGATGATCCAACAACTTGATTTGTTTTTATCAATTTTAGAGCCTATATAGATGGTATATATGTATTACCACGCATGTTTCCTATGTAGTTACTGAGTTTCATGTGTTTGTGTCCATTTTAGTAGCCGCAATGAGATGTAAGATCAAAGGTACCCAACTGGGGGATGCCCGGTATATGTAAAGGGATGCCCGGTATACTTGTTCTAATCCAAATACAACTCCAAATGCATGGAGCTGTAGTAATTCGACCCTGAATGAATTACCACACATGTCATTGATGTACTTACTTGGTTTCATGTGGTTGTGTTCATTTTTGTAGCCATAGTAAGGTGTCAGAAAAAAGGTATTTTAATGGGGGATGCCCGGTATAAACATAAAGGGATGCCCGGTACCAAAGATGGCTTTATATTACCTATTTTCTCAGGGATACGGAACATGATAAATGGGTTATAAGTAGCTACACTGATGGAAAAGATGTGTAAGTTTCAAGAAAACGGGTCGTCATTATGCTTATGACAACATCTGCAGCCTTAATGAATTTATTTTGAAACCATCTTTTTCTTATCAAAACACTACTATTTTTGAGAAATGTGATCTAATTTCTTTCATGTGTCATATTTGTACCTGAGATGATACAAAGTTATACTTTCGTATACTTGTAAATGAACATTTAATCCTTATTAGGATGTAGTTTTATTTGAAATTAGAGTAATCATGTCCTGAGATATTTAGGATTTAAAGTATTGCTATTTCATTTGATACCGGGTATACCCTAAAAAAAGATCACCTTGTTTCAACTACAATAAAAACTGACATAATGAAATCTGATGAGTATAATTGGTGTTTTTAGGTGGTGGGGACATCTATGATACTAGTCAGAAGGAATATGAGTTTATATTTACTAATTTTTTTTTCAATCTTCCCAAATCTCACAAAATCGCAATTGTACATTCTAAAAAAATTTGACCCATATGATATAACATTTTCGGAAAGCTTATTTAACTGGTGCACATTTAATGCCATCCCTAAAGGCTGGCTACCCACCAAGTTTATTATATTGGCCATATCCTCTGGGACTGCGCTAGATAAATGTCAAGTTAAGTAGCTTTAGAAAGAGAGCAGGGATCACTTAGACGGTTTCCGTTGAAGGACAGGTGATGTCAGTAATTGTATCATTATAAGAACCAGGTTAGTTATAAAATGTCATGTGTGATCTAGCTTTGGGACACATTCGATCTAGCTTTAGGACACAAGGCCTCAGATACTCGGAGGTACTCAGAGATACTCGGAGGTACTTAGAGATACTCAGAGATACTCAGAGATAATCGGAGGTACTCAAAGATACTCATAGATAGTTGGAGGTACTCGGAGATACTCGGAGATACTCGGAGATACTCGGAGATACTCGGAGATACTCGGAGATACTCGGAAATACTTGGAGATACTCAGAGATACTCGGAGATACTCAGAGATACTCGGAGATACTTAGAGATACTTAGAGATACACGGAGATACACGGAGATACACGGAGATACTCGGAGATACTCGGATTTACTCACAGATACTCAGAGATACTCACAGATACCCAGAGGTACTCAGAGATACTCAGAGATACCAAGAGATACTCAGAGAGACTCACAGATACACAGAGATACTCAGAGATACTCAGAAATACCCGGAGATACTCAGAAATACTCAGAGATACTCAGAGATACTCGGAAATACTCAGAGATACTCAGAGATACTCGGATATACTCAGAGATACTCAGAGATACTCAGAGATACTCAGAGATACTCAGAGATACTCAGAGATACTCAGAGATACTCAGAGATACTCAGAGATACTCGGATATACTCAGAGATACTCAGAGATACTCAGAGATACTCACAGATACACAGAGATACTCAGAGGTACTCAGAGATACTCAGAGATACTCGGATATACTCGGATATACTCAGAGATACTCAGAGATACCCAGAGATACCCAGAGATACTCAGAGATACTCGGATATACTCGGATATACTCGGATATAATCGGTGATACTCAGAGATATCCGGAGATACCCAGAGATACCCAGAGTTACTCAGAGATACCCAGAGATACCCAGAGATACTCAGAGATACTCGGATATACTCGGTGATACTTGGAGATACTCAGAGATACTCAGATATATTCGGAAATACTCGGAGATACCCGGAGATACTCAGAGATACTCAGAGATACCCGGAGATACTTCAGCATTATTTAAAATTGCTACAAAAAAGGTCTTTTACTACTACAGCCGCTTAGTGCTCAAGAAAAAGTCAGTAAGCAAGGAAAACATGCAGTAAGTAGTTGCAATACTGCCCTGGGGGCCTTACATTGGTTCTGTTACTGCTTAAACTATCAGGACTGTCTTATTCAACCACATATGTGAAGTCGCCAAAAAATGTACAATTCACCTCCACCAATACTCTCAAATAAATCTAATTGCAGACAAAAATAAACTTCAAAATAAACTTCAAGCTTACCAAACAGATTACTAGAATCAATACAATGCCAAATATACTCGAATTTACCTAGTATTGACCGAATTGCAGCCTAATTGAGCAGAATTTACTAAATGTGTACATCTGCCAATTGTACATTTTCTGAAAATCTGACCCACATGTGTGTTACCAAGTGATTGCTCAATCCAAACTACAGGGTAACAGGTAAATTAAGACTAGGGAAGGGCGAAATAGAGGACGTCATCAGAAAATGTACAATTGGCAGCTCTACACATTTAGGTAATCCTGCTAATTTTTACTAAAACATGATGAATACCGGGTATATCTAAGTATATTTGGTATCGCATTGATTTAAAGTATCAGTTCAGTTATGTTAAAATGCATTTTGGAGCTCATTTTTGTCTTAGATGTGGGTTATTTGAGACTATTGTTGAAAACGAGTTGTACATTTTCTGAAAATCTGACCCATTAAAATGTTGGCCCCCTCCGACATCCCTTCCTGTGGTAAAATCCACTTAGCATTGACCATCGGGGGCCATTTTCTCTCAGCTGATTCAACTTGTTCTTGTATAAAAAACGCAACAGCAGCAGAATATTGCTATCTTCACTCATATAAATCATAGTAGGATTTATCGTAATAGTTGAGAATGCTCCTATAAAAGTCCTTTTATAGTTGGGTCAGATTTTCAGAAAATGCACAATCTACAGTTCTACACATCTATCAAATTCTCCTAAATTAGAGTAAATATTGATAAATACTGAGTATATCTGAGTGTATTCTCTATTGTTTTCATTCAATAAATCTGTCTGGTTATGTTGAACTGTATTTTGAACCAGATTTTCGTCTTAAATTTGGGTTATTTGAGAAGATTATAAAGATTAATCATTCTAACTTCCTATGTAATATAATGTTGTTATAAGACATTACTTAACATTGTATAACCTCATTATATTGATATTAATTATTAATTATCACCCATTTATTATTATCATCATATTTCTAAAATGGCTAATTGTGCTTAAATACTCAGTACTGTGCAAGTCTATTTAGTCAGGCTATGTTCGGGATATGATGCGAGTAAAATTGTGTACCAATTCTGTACCGGTATTGGTCCTTGGTAAGAACATAAAGTCCCTTTCTGTCTCTGAAGGTTGAGGACGTGGGAAGACTGTCGGTTGCCTTAAACGCCAGGAAGACTTTTTTGTGATGTGTTTCAGGAAAATGAGTCATAAGTCGCAAAATTGATATTTTTCAAAGTGTTTTTTTCACAAGATCACATTATTGGAATGTTCTGATGTTTGGGGAGTTTATAACTGATAGCTATATCAATCGATGTATTAAATTCCAGGACAATCAATGTTATTATGTTCAGCATAGAATATCTAACAGTGATTCATATAAATAACCATCATGTGTTTTACATGTGCCCATAAAATATTACTTCATCGTTCCCATCATGCATTTGGTTTTAATAGATCATTCACACAACTATGATATTGATAAAAATGTTTCTAAATGTGTGCATGTAAGATTTGAACTGAATCCATCCCACCATGCCTTGTAATAGACATGCTCAGTGAGATCCATTAACCATTATTGATTGAGTTTCTAAAATTCTGTGGGACACTTTCTGACCCGAAGGGCTGCGATTAATAGGGGATTTGCATAGCCGCCATTTTGAATCCTGATTCGCATGGGATTATGGGAGTAATGGTACAGTCTAAAATCTGTAGAAAACATGTCAAGTTCAGTAGAGAATATTTATCAATGTTCTAATGTCAAAATCCATGTGTTTTACATGTTTCCATAACTCTAGCCTCCATCTTTCCCATCATGCATTTGGTTTTCATAGATCATTTATACAAGCTGTGATATTGGTGAAAACATTCTTGCAATGTTTGGGAAAATGTTGCTGCATATTTGTATGTCAGATTTCAACAGAATCCATGCCAGGATGAAGTGTAACAGACATGCGCAGTGGCACATGCAACTCCCCTATTATAGGTTGCGGTAATATCATTCATACCCATCTGATAATGTGACATCGAGTTCCTCTTCCCGTACTGCATTGGGGACCTTTCAGACCATCAGTCATTGCTATCTACTTAGAACAGGTCACATATTCTACTCTTACTACAAAAATCGTCAGGGCGTCAGAAAATAGGTAGAACTAACCGCAGTGCTGTCTGTCTGATTGTTCTTCACCGAGTTGGAGGCGGGCGGAATGATTAAATCGCAGATGCGATAATTGGGTCATCTGTTTCTTCCCTAGGGAGGAATGAAACATATTTCTTCCCGCTCACTTGCATATAACAAGCCTATACAAAGTCTATGGACACTCTGTTCCAGAGGTGAAATAAATGTACAATCCATCTTCACCAGTCCTCTACAGTAAGCCCAATTTAAGCCAAAAATTTGGTTCAAAATATAATTTAACCAATCGATCCTTTGATGAATATGTGGGTCAGATTTTTAGAAAATGTACAATTCACCTTCACCAATCTTCTCAAATAACTCACATTTAAGACAAAAATGAGCTTCAAAATGCAGTTTTAACATAACAGAACTGATACTTTAAATTAATGTGATACCAAATATACTCCGATATAACCGGTATTCTTCATTTTTCAGCCTTATTTTGGACAATTTTCTAAATGTCTAGAACTGCCAATTGTACATTTTCTGGAAATCTGACCCATATTCGTCATCGCGAGTTCTCAGGGCAAGTTCTCACACATCTACCACACCCACCTTCTCCACATCGTTTCAGACACACTTTGGTCTCAACGGTCGCACTGAGCGGACACCTCCTTATCACTGTGAACAAAAAATTCTTTTCTCCTGTATTCATGTATTTTGCTCTTATTATATTATATTCATATTTCCTGCATTATTCATGTCTGTTTTTTGGGAAGAAAATGGGGTTAAAACATAATTTTACATTACCTAATGGTTTCTTGGATCAGTATCAAATATGCTCAGATATACCTAATTAGATAGAACTGTATGCTAGGTTAGAACTACAAGTGTGATTCAATGGCTCAAGTTAAAAGTTTATTTTGCATCCAACAAGCGGCCGGATGGATGCAAAATAAAGTTTAAACACTATTGAATTACATAGATAATGAATTTTGGGGGAAAAATGTATGAATATTATTTAATACACTCTTGAAATTTGATACACGTATGCATACTACTTTGAGCATTAGATAACCTAAAGATGAGAACATTTCAACTATAAGATCTTGTGAACAATTCAATTTGGAAAATATCACTTATGCGACTTGTGATTTATTTTCCAGGAACGCATTACCTTTTTCCTCCTTCTCATTTCCACTTGCTTATAAGAGGCTTCAGGAATAGCTTGGAGAAAACGAAGGGTCTGTTAATACCACTAAGGTTGGTTTGTGTTTACAAGGCTGCTTAAATTGGCTTTCTTTACACCATAGACTCTCTCCATTACGCCCACTGGCAAAGCCTTATGACTGCTTTTTACCCAAAGACTAGCTATCTTCTCATGAGCCGTTGAAACAGGAATATAAGACATAGAAAAGAAAATTTATGGCAATTATGCTATACGAAAAATTACCCGCAAAAATATTGACCCAGGACCACAAACGAAACATCATAGTAATCCACTCAGATAATTAGTGGGCTTAAAACACACACATGGAGGAGAGTGTATATCTATAAAAAAATATATAGGAATATTTATTATGTGTCATAGTGCTTACTATCATTCGAATCGGCTTGATGTCCTCTTTTCAAATATAATGGTATCTTAAAATCCATATCTTGCGACTCTTGACTTTTCTTCCTAAAAACGGATCACATATATGAACAGATCCAACAAAGCTGTCTTTCAACAGGTTATGTATTAGATGTCATCTTTGGCATAGAAAATAGAGGTATGTGCGAAAAAATAATTAACTGGATCCTCCTCCAGGTGAAGGCCATCATTCACAGACAGAAGCTATTCCTCCATTCCTATCAATCGGAATGGTGATATCCGACTTAATTGGTAGAATTAGGACAGTAATGTACCAAAACAAGGTCATTAATGCGCCCAGTGAAGTAAAGGAGGTTTGGAGAAAAGTTTTTGCAGACCTAACTAGTTTACAGACATAATTGTCACTATTTTTCTAAGCATAGTTCCTAATGAGGACAACGCAGACTGTTAATATTGTTATACTTGTAGTTTTACCTAAGAATAATTAGTAGAAATCTTTTAAACTGGTACCAGAGAGAGAAAAGGCTGAGATGTATTCATAGATTTTTCTCGCCTGAGAAGAGCGGTTCTTTGTTGAGAGACTGAATAAAAGTGGTTCAAAAACAAAAAAAAGTATTTGGTATTATCTGTTCTGTAACTTGTTTTATAACGTGATTAGCTTTATAACTATAAACTATAGTTTTATAACGTAATGATTAGCTTTATTATCTGTTACTATCTGTGTTTATTAGCTATAGTCTCTCTGTTAGAACAGTCATCTTTTCCATTTGAGGTGACGGCTGGAAGACCTGGATTTTATCCGGAAGCCTGGTCACCTATTTCCAGGATCTCACTACTGTATGACCTCAGGCAAATAAAGTATTTTTCAAATCGGCGGCTATGCAAATTCCCTATTTATTTATTTTACATTTACAAAGAGAACTCACAGGTAGCTTTAAATTTATAGGTAAGCCTAGTCAAGATTCTTCTGGCCTCATTGTCGGACACAAATCCTAAGTCTGTGAATAGATCATTATTCTGGCCTCATTGTCGGACACAACTCCTATAAGTCTGTGAATAGATCATTCTTCTGGCCTCACTGTCGGACACAACTTTTATAAGTCTGTGAATAGATCATTCTTCTGGCCTCATTGATGGACACAACTCCTACGAGTCTGTGAATAGATCATTCTTCTGGCCTCATTGTCGGACACAAGTCCTATAAGTCTGTGAATAGATCATTCTTCTGGCCTCATTGTCGGACACAACTCCTATAAGTCTGTGAATAGATCATTCTTCTCGCCTCATTGTCAGACACAACTTTTATAAGTCTGTGAATAGATCATTATTCTGGCCTCATTGTCGGACACAACTCCTATAAGTCTGTGAATAGATCATTGTTCTGGCCTCATTGTCAGACACAACTCCTATAAGTCTGTGAATAGATCATTCTTCTGGCCTCATTGTCGGACACAACTCCTATAAGTCTGTGAATAGATCATTCTTCATCACCAGAACAAATCAAGGGTCAGATAGCAGACAGCAAAGTCAGCGAACCTATCCAGGTGCATTTGAAAAGCAATCTATTCAGTGGCTACTATCATTACTGAAACTCTTATTAGGACGAGGTTATCTGTGCTGACGAGGGATAAGTAAAAGTGTCTTTAGCACCAAAAAAAGCAGTTTATGGGTGAAATCGCCAGAAAATGTACAATTCGTCTTCACCAATCCTATCAAATAACCCAAATTTAAGACTAAAATTACTTTCAAAATGCAGTTTAACCTAACCAAACAGATTGCTAGAATCAATGCAACGCCGAATATACTCGAATTTACATAGCATTGACCAGATTTCAGTCTAATTTAGCAGAATTTATTAAATGTGTACAGCTGCTAATTGTACATTTTCTGAAAATCTGACCGATATATATGATTGCAAATTCAGACTCTCGGCAGATATTACTGGATCAGATATTACTTTCGTACAAATATTCCTTCTATGATTCTTTTCTCTTCCCTAAAGGTTATTCCCTATGAATAAATGTGGGAATACTGGATTAATTATTTAATTAAATTATCATTCGATTTCAAGCTAGAATTTAAAGTCTAACATAAGATTAAAAGAAGGTGGTTGTTGAAGGAGAGAGTTAATTTGAACCGGAGCCTAATTGTTTCCCATTTTGGAATCTGAATACTCAGTGTTTCCATTAGGCTAGTCTTCCTACCCTGTCCAATATCCAGATCACCTTTTTTTTTAAATTATTTTATTTTTCCAGGTATTACAGAAGGGTTTGGCCTTTTGCCATCCCTGTTCAAACGAGGATCATGCACATATAATATATGGATGATTTTCACCTCGCACCTGGCTTGAAGTGTCACTACATAGTTTCTGGAGATGTTGGGATAAAAAAGTGATATATAAATGGTATTGGGTGGAATGAGATGAGATGAGATGGTGGTTTATACATGATGATTATATATGATATGGTTCAATTCTAGTTTGTTTTCTACTCCATACCTTGATACCAAAAGTTGTTATTTGTTAATGTTTTCATTATTATTGTTCTAAGTACAGCAATTTCAATGTTCTCTTAAAGATTATAATAACTGCTTCTTGTCACCTTTGCATGCCTTTACTTCATTTTGTATCCGGAGACCTTGAAATTCGGTGGGAGGGGGTGAGAGGTAGTGGGAGGCTAAACCGGAAGTAGTGGGAGGCTAAACCGGAAGTGGCTGCAATTAGTTACCCGTCGGCCATCACGTGACGGGCGATATTAGAGCATGTCTGGCCTTGGGCGATATTTGGGCGGTATTGAAGTGCTGCCATGTGGTGGCGGAATGACCCATTAACCTCAACACTTATGAACATTCATCAAGGCTGGGCAGTGCTGGTATGTGGCAACAGAGGGCGCTGGCACCCTGGTTGTCGTCAATGTCTAGTAACAAGAAACAGGACCGCCAGATGGGCCAGATTTTCAGAAAATGTACAATTAGCCCCCACCAATCCTCTCAAATAACCCACATTTAAGACAAAAATGAGCTTCAAAATGCAGTTTAACATAACAGAACTGATACCTTAAATCAATGCGATATCAAACATACTCAGATCTATATATATATATAACTAGTATTGACCATTTTTTCAGTCTAATTTCCTAAATGTGTAGAGCTGCCAATTATACATTTTCTGAAAATCTGACCCATCTAGTAACAAGAAACAGGACCACCAGATGATGGGAATCTATGAGGATGCGTTATCAGGTGGTATTGAAAAGTAATAGAACACGCCAGTGACCACTGACAAGTGGTATAGGCCTATTAGAGGTACATCAGTCACCCTCTCTCCCCCTCTTTTAATTTAGTGAAGCAATATATTATCATTATTCTTATCGGAAAAATATGTTTGTGCTTGGCAGTTAATGTTCTACAAAAATCAAAACAATATTCTAAGTTCATTTGTATAAGTAGTCGGAAGGTAGGCAATGATACATAGGTAGGTAGACAATGAAGACATATTTAAACGAACATGTGAAATACCTGGACATTAAAAAAAGGAGTCTTGTGCGAAAAAGGAAAATGTTATTTCTGTATATGTTCTTTTTGCGAGATGAACAAAAAAATACCCTTTTGTTTTAGGGGCTGAAATCACAACGCCATGGATAACTTTTTGACCATAGTATGGATTATAATATTAACTAATTAAACGTAATTTCTATATTTGGAAATACAACATAACAAGGTATGCGTCATACAGGTTGATTTCTCACTACTGTTTCAGCTCCGAGAGTTTAAAGTAAAGTAAAGTCGTGTGTGTGAGTGACTCAGGACTATAATATGTTTGCAAATTCAGACTCTCGGCAATGTAAATCGCGCTATTAATGACGACAGAACTACCCAGCTAGGAAGTGAGCTCATGTAGATCTCACTATGAGCTCAGAAACTTCTCATGTATGTGATATCAGAACTGTGAGGTCTGGGTGAGGTTTTTGTGATCTTGCATATGTGATCTCACATGAATGGTTTCAGTGTGATCTCAGTGTGAGTTCACAAGTTCTAGCTCACATTTAGCTAACAGCTGTGATATCTCAGTGAGCTCAGAAACTTCTCATAGATGTGAGATCAGAACTATGAGGTCTGGGTGAGATGTTTGTGATCTTGCATATGTGATCTCACATGAATGGTTTCAGTGTGATCTCAGTGTGAGTTCACAAGTTCTAGCTCACATTTAGCTAACAACTGTGATATCTCAGTGAGCACAGAAACTTCTCATAGATGTGAGATCAGAACTATGAGGTCTGGGTGAGATGTTTGTGATCTTGCATATGTGATCTCACATGAATGATTGGTTTTTGGCAACATTGGTAGAGTGCCAATTTTTGAGACATTCGACCCACTAGTTGTCGGCCATCCTGTGCCGATGGAAAAGAAATAATCCCCCACAATTGTTGGCCCATGTCTCTAGTTTCCGTAGATACCAAGGACAAGTCAATCGGGCCAGAAATAAAAGCGTAGCAGTGTTTTTGTGAGGTCATGTCTGGTCGAAATATAAAATCTTCCATTATCGCCATGCCGAACGTCCCGCCGATCAGACATGGCCGAACATTTCGCCACATCATAGACGTTGTAGACATTGTTGAGAGTTGCCATTTGAGAGACTGAAAGAAGACATTACGGACTGTAGATGCTGCAAATTTCGAAACGTTCGGCGGAGATTCAGGGTGTTTTTAGAGCGCCCGGATTCGGAACAAAAAAAAAATTCGGGACCCCCAAAAAACGATAGGATTCCGTAAGTGGTTTTGACTTTTCCCGAATTTCTGACGTGGTGGCATCGGCCGATCCGTGCACAAAAAATATACAGACTTGACCGTCAATGTCTCTAGATCACGCAGGTCTTTGGTTTGAATCGATACGAGCAAGTGGGAGGCTATGAGAGACCAAAACTCTATGCAACCTCCAACCGGGCCAAGAGCAACATGTTTGGGCGATTTTTGTACAACATAACAAAAACGGAACAGTCGATTCGGGCCACTTTTAGGGCAGCTAGGGCTTAGATTTTCAAGTATGGCATGCAGCGGGGCCTGTTCCACCCTGGTGCCAAAGAAATTTCGATTCCAAGCATTCCTTCATATTCAAAACAAAGGATTCGTTTGAGATTGTAAAGTGGGTAGGAAGGGTTAGACTTTTTAGGTACATGTCTATGGCAGAACAAGTGAAAAATTCGACTTTTTTCTGGTGGCCCATAGACATTTTGTGAGATATTGACCTGGTCCAGTTTTTTCCCCTCTTTTCAAATCTGGCCTCCAATTTTTTCTATTGGCATTATTGGCGACGTTATTGGCAATTCGACTTTTCTCACCAGGTGGCAGCACCATAGAACTTGGCTTTCACTAGGTGCCCTCACAGGTTACTACATGCCATTTACAATTTATATTAGAACAAAAGTCTCACTAGTAATACTTATATGAGGCATTTATACCTTATAGATATTACACTTTATAAACTTGGAAATATTGAGAGCAATGAAATCAATACTTTATTTGTATAACTTACCTCCTTGATGTTGAAAAATGTTGTGAAGAAAGCACCCTTATAATTCTAATATTATTACTATGAGTACTACTGAAGTACCCAGATTGTCAAACACCAAGTTGCAATGGATACCTATGTCAGCCACAGGAGAGGATTGTATTAAGGGTAAGTTTAAGTGATGGAAATGGATGAGAAACTCTGAAAAAGTCAAGCAAAGGGACTGCAGTCTCTCCTTGAATGCTCTTGGGCGAAATGCTTCTGTGGAGAAACTTTCTACCTTAGCACTGAGCACAACAAAAACAAGTCTAGCCTTGTCATCTTATTGATTAATAAGAGTGAGATTGTGTAAGAGTATACTGTTAGTTCACAATATGAGGCCATTGTGACATTAGATATTGATCTCACCATGAGATCATAGTATGAGTATACTGTGAGGTCACATTGAGAGATCATATTGATGCCACTGTGAAGTTACACTTTGACCTCACCCGTGAGGTCATACTATGACCTCACAGTGAGATCATACTTATGACCTCACAGTGAGATCATAGTATGAGTATACTGTGAGGTCACATTGAGAGATCATTTTGATGCCACTGTGAAGTTACACTTTGACCTCACCCGTGAGGTCATAGTATGAGCTCACTGTGATAAATATTGTGAGCTCTCAGTGAGCTCACTGTGATCACACATTCTTAGCTGGGTATGTAACGGAGAATTATCTAGGACATTTGAATGCATAAATCGAGCTGTCATTGACGTAAGAACCATCTAATAAACACCTGGAGTTATGTTGAATATTGTTGAGAAACGCAAATTATAGAGATTGGACTATCAGGAAGATTTGCTTGGCAGAGGGCAGCTTCCAATTCAGTAATTGGGTCAGATTTTCAGAAAATGTACAATTCACCTTCACCAATCCTCTCAAATGACACACATTTAGGACAAAAATGAGCTTCAAAATGCAGTTTAACCTAACAGAACTGATACTTTAAGTCAATGCGATTCCAAATATACTCAGATATACCCAACATTTATAATTTTTCAGCAAAAATTAACAGAATTTCCTAAATGTGTAGAGCTGCCAATTGTACATTTTCTGAAAATCTGACCCAATAAGATTGTAATGATGGGAATATGTAAGCTAAGTACTAACTAAGTACTGAATAAATGCGGGTCAATTACGGGAGTATTATGTACAAGAAAATGTCTTATTATAGGTTAATAGCATAATGGTCAATTACAGGATATAATAGTTGGGTCACCTGGATAACATTCTGGTCAATAGGGGACTTGCATGTGCCACTGTGCATGTCTGTTACAGTGCATCCTGGGATGGATTCTGTTGTAATTTGACAAACAAATATTTAGCAACATTTTTATCGAAAATTGCAAAAATGTTTTCAACAATATCATAGCTTTTATAAATGATATATGAAAACCAAAAGCAAGATGGGAAAGATGGGGACATGTGTTATGGAAACATGGATATTGATTCGCATGGAATTATGGGACTAATGGTACAGGGTAAAATCTAGAGAAAACATGTCATGTTCAGCACGGAATATTTATCAATAATCTAATTTCAATATCCATGTGTTATACATGTTTTCATAACAAACATCCTCATCTTTCCCATCATGCATTTGGTTTCCATATCTCATTTATAGAAGCTTTGATATTAGTAAAAATATTCTTATAAATATAAAAATATTAGCAAATATTCATATGTCAGATTTCAACAGAATCCATCCCAGCATGCACTGCAGTAGACATGCGCAGTGGCACATGCAATAGGGCACTTGCATGTGCCACTGCGCATGTTTGGTACAGTGCATCATGGGATGGATTTTGATGAAATCTGACATACAAATATTTGGGAACGTTTTTATAAAAGAATGCGAAGATGTTTTCACCAATATCATAGCTTATATAAATGATCAATGAAAGCCAAAGGCATGATGGGAAAGATGAAGACTTGTGGAAACAAGTATAACATATGGATATTGACATTAGAGCATTTATGAATATTCCATGCTGAACATGGCATGTTTTCTATAGATTTCATACTGTACCATTAGTCCCATAATTCCATGCGAATCAGAATTCAAAATGGCGGCTATGCAACTCCCCTATTCCCCTATTGGGTAGAGTCTGTGGGTAACCTTGGCATAGGACCTCGAGCGTAAGTCAAATCTTGCAATAAAGTGGCAATTTGTTAACCTATTTAAGCACTGGGTGTAATTCCTTGTTTGTAAACAGGACATTTACTTCCCTCCGGTCTAATTAAAATGGATTTATACGTCACATGATAGGGGCTGTCCTGTAATTGAGTTGGAAATGACATCCATAAGAGTCCATTAGTTTGATAGAGTACCGCGTGGAAAGGGTTTTATTCTTGGGTCAGAATTTCCGAAAATGTACAATTCACTTTCACCAATCCTCTCAAATAACCCAAATTTTAGACAAAAATCAAGTTCAAAATACAGTTCAACAAAACCTAACAGATTGTTTGAATCAAAGCAATATTAAATATACCCAGATATACCTAGTATTGACAATTTTCGGTCAGATTTAACAGAATTTGATAAATGTCTTGATCTGCCAATTGTACATTTTCTGAAAATCTGACCCTATTACACTTTGGGCGCCCAGTAATGTTATTTTGTATTTTAAATGGAGTTCAGTCATCCAAGAGTAAGATCTGGCTTTTGTTCATTGGAAATGTAAATTATTGGACATGTTATACTGAAAATCAATTATATATGCAGGTTAATTAACGAGTTTGTCGAAGGAAGGATATGGGTGAAGTTTCCTGAATTTTTTTTTATTTTATTTCATTTACAGGCCCAGAAAAATGGACACGCCATTCGACATTTTTATACTATGCTGAGGCCCAGAAATTAAATAATAAACAGATTGTAAATATTCATCCTTATAAATGAGAACTAAAAGGGTATTTATCCTTCAAAACAAAGAAACCCCTTTCACTGGCTTTATCTATTCATTATGTAAGTAGTGAAGGGACACAGACATGCTGTGTTGTAGGCAAATAGTCGCCATACTACATCCATATTTATGAATAATTTCTCAGAATAATATGTTAAATTGATATCAACCATTGTTATCTATGTTATACTTGGTATGAGTCGAGATAGAACTTTATCATCTGCAGACACTTGTTGCGTGAAACTTTCAGAAAATGTACAATTCACCTTCACCAATCCTTCCAAATAACCCAAATCTAAGTAAAAAGTAACGTTCAAAATACAGTTTAACCCAATGAAAGAGATAGTCTTAATCAATAGCTATTAATACAAAGCTACTCAGATATACCCATTATTTACAATTTTTCTGTCTAATTTAACAGAAGTTACCAAATGTGATGTGATTCAGGAAAATTAGTCATAAGTCGCAAAAATAGATTTTGAGATACTTTATATCTGAAAAATTGAGATTAAGCTGATTCCAATGATAGTAAACAGTCTAATAATCTGATAAGTATTTCTAGATGTTAAGTTTGATATTTTCGTGTTTTGAAAAAAAAAGTTTCCAATATTTCTGGGAGTCAATAAACAACAAAGTAACTAAATGTAGTCCATATGAGGACCTATAAAACTAAAGGATATATTACATAGATTGTCCTGAAATTCAATACATTATTGAGATGGCTATAAGTGATAAACTCTAAACTCTAAAAAAATCAGAACATTAGAATAACGTGATCTTGTGAAAAAAAACACTTTCAAAAATATCAATTTTGCGACTTATGACTCATTTTCCTGAAACAGATCACAAATTTGTAGAGCTGCCTCTAAAAAAATCAGAACATTAGAATAACGTGATCTTGTGAAAAAAAACACTTTCAAAAATATCAATTTTGCGACTTATGACTCATTTTCCTGAAACAGATCACAAATTTGTAGAGCTGCCGATTGTGCATTTACTGAAAATCTAACTCTGTTGGAGAATAACGACTTAAATAAACCGATCTGGCAGAAATTTGACTTTAACTAACTCTGAAAGACACTAAGTCCTATATATTGAACTCGGGTGTAATGTGTCCCACCACATAAAAAGTATCACAGACCAGAATAGAGAACCTGTCGGTGACGATCTAGAACGTCCCTAGAACCTCATTAGTACATAAAAATATAAAAACATGCTTTGACAAACACAGGTAGTAGACACTGTTTGCTGGAGATGTTTAAAATGTCGTTACCATTAGTTCCACCCACGTCATCGATGATCGTATTTCAAATAGATCCCTTTGCAGAAGACTCTTGTTGGCACTTGGATAATTGCTCTTTAGCAAAGCTGTTAATCCTTTTCTTTCTTATCTGAGCTGTTTTTACTTGATATGCATTAGTCTAGTCATTAGGCATCTTAAAGGCCGTTGTCCACTGAGCAGATTCTCATGCGATCCTCACATGTGTCAGACTTTCAGAAAATGTACAATTCAACTTCGCCAATTTTCTCAAATAACCCAAATTTCAGACGAAAATAAACTTCAAAATCAAGTTAAACCTAACCAAACAGATTGCTAGAGTGAACCCAATGCCAAATATACTTGAATTTACCTAGTATTGACCAAATTGCAGCCTATTTTAGCAGAATTTACTAAAATGTGTACAGCTAATAATTGTACATTTTCTGAAAATCTGACCCACATAGTGGAAAAGAGTCCTCTGTGGCACAAAATGGCATGAAAAACAGCTTAGTGGACTAGGCCCTTTAAGGTTTCTTGTTTCGAAGATATATTATGGTTCAAGTTGTAGAATTGGAAAGAAAGCTTTCGAAAGAGGGTAGCAAACCCGTAGGTTCGACCCTAGTTCATCCCAGGAGTAATCAAGGGAACGGCTGGAAGTTCTCGTAATAAATCATTAATGGTTCCCAGAAGTCTGTCAACCTATTCGTCAAAATGTTTAAACCTTGATGAATAAAAGATAGCTCTATTCTCTATTCTAATCATGAATAGCTAATAAAATGAATTCCTTTTTTGTCGTAAAGCGACAAAAAGCACCAGACTCCTTCAGACATTGTTGCCAGCTAAAGCCACACCTTTTTAGTTCTAAGACATCTTAAAGTCTTCTGGCTAAATTCTCTTCCCTGGAGCAGAGCCATTACTACCCTGCCTGGAGGTATCAGATGGGGCTGGGGAGTGAAACATATGGGTCAAATTTTCAGAAAATGTACAATTCACCTTCCCCAATTCTCTCAAATAGCCCAGACTTCAGACGAAAATAAAGTTCAAAATACAGTTTAACCTAAGCAAACAGATTGTTAGAATCAATGCAATGCCTGATATACTTGAATTTACCTAGTATTGACCAAATTGCAGCCTAATTTAGCAGAATGTACTAAATGTCTATTGTTGACAATTGTGATCCGTTTTAGGAAAATGAGTCATAACCTAATGAGTATTTCTATATTCTATGTTTGAATATTTCTATGTTTGAAAGAAAAGGTTTGCAATATTTCTAGATGGGTAATTACCAGTAAAGTAACTAAATATACTCCATAGAATGGCCTTCAAAACGCAAAGATACATTCAATACAATGTCCTGAAATTTGTCACATGGATTCATAGTACTATAATTGCTAAACCTTCTAAAAATCAGAACATTTCAAGAAAGAGATCTTGTACATTTTCTGAAAAGCTGACCCTTTAAATGATGAAAGACGAGGGCTCAGGCCCCAGAGCACGCAAAGCTGTCGGCTAAAGGACGGTCTAATAGGTCTGATGGTGGATAGGGAACACCTACCTAACCAAAGGAAGCAGCTGATCCCTGCAAAGTCCTTTTCTACCCAACCTGTCCTATCCTCTAAAGTCATCTCGTTTTAGATAATTTGAGAATTAACTATGCCATTAGACAGAAGCTACAATTTTGACTGTTAAATATATACATTGATAGGATACACCCTTTGGAATAAATGAATAAGACACAACGCGGGGGCTGGCTTTTATTTTTATCAACATTGCATAACCTCATTATATTTATATTTAGCACTTATTGGACGAGTTGATGCACAGCGCGTAAGTAAAGAACGAGATCGTAGATCGAGTTCTTTACTTAGTTAGTTCTTAGCTTAGTGAGGACATACATCTAGGTGTTATGACACATTATGTAACATTGCATAACCTCATTATATTTATATTTAGCACTTATTGGACGAGTTGATGCACGGCGCGTAAGTAAAGAACAAGATTGTAGATCGAGTTCTTTACATAGGCGTCCATGCGTCAACAAGTCCATAAGTTGATTATTATACATGCCTAATTTTGCATGTAAAACGAGGTTAATTGAAAAGATAATAATATGATTTACCATATCTGTTTTTTGTACAAAAGGAATATAACTTAGAAACAGTTGAAACTATCAAGGAAAAAAGCACTCGCACCGGCAAACTTGTGTCAGGAACTTTGCATCGACAAACTTGCGCCACCAAACTTGCGTCGGCATGACGAAGTGCTGGTAATGTACTGGTCCATTACCGCGTTACAAGTAATGAGCGGCTGTTGGGGCCTTGGTATTGAATGCATGTATGATAATAGTTATTAATTATCACCTCTTTAGTAGGGCTGTAAAATCGCTAATTACCAATACTGTACTTATACAAGCTATGTCCTATATATGAGGTAACAGGGATACGTCTCTCATCTCCTGATAATAATAATATGATGAGGAATTACCGAGCACAGACCCCAGTACCCTATCCAGCTAATAACTCTTAATTGAAATTAGGACAAGTAGAATTGCTATTGATACTGTAACCATATTTATATTCGCATGGATACATTTTCGCACGCTATGGCACCTTTTCGCACAGTTTTAAATTCGCGCAACAAGGAAGTCTCACACCTTGTTCATGCAATAATTTCACGCAGGATATATTTTCATGCACAAAGGTTGGTTGCGAAAATAAATACTGCACAAATATTAACAAATACGTTAACAGTACTCAAAGTCAGCTCCCACATTAGTCTGTTCAAGTGATGCTTGCAAGTATTTAATTTAAAGTCTGGCTCCAAGCTGATGCTCGCCTTTGTCTTTTTGTCCTCTTCAATTTCAGCCCTTTGCTTAAAAACAACTAGTTAAAGTTTTAATTAAAAAGATCTTCTTACTGTTGGAGCGTTAGTTAGGTGAAACACAGGGTGGGTGGCGGGGGGGGGGGGGAGTGAGTGAGTGAGATTGGGTGCTTTACGCCCTTATCAACACATCTTAGATGGTTATATCAAGGGCGGGAGAGCTGAGAGGGAGGCAGTATATCATCATACCCAGGAAATAGAGATAGAGAAGAAGGGAGAGAGAGACAAAGACAATAGAGACAGAAAGGCACTTTATGGTCATACCCAGGGAGAGCTGAGAGGGAGGCAGTTTATGATCATACCCAGGAAATAGAGATAGAGAAGACGGGAGAGACAGAGAAAAAGAGACAGAAAGGCGCTTTAGGGTCTTACCCAGGACTACTCTGAACAAGAGAAATGCTTGTAATGAAATAAGTGCAGAAATAGAGACAGAAAGGCACTTTATGGTCATACCCAGCACTAGGGGGGAGGGGGGATGTTTATTACTCCAAGCTTGTATATAATTCAGGACAAACAATATGCTGTCTTCAAAGTAATGACCAACTGTAATGAAATAAAAGAAATAAGGCAATTCCTAATAGGCTCTAGCCTTGGAGTATGGGCATAATTATGTAATAAAATATAAAAGGAACCATAAAACTACGCAGCCTATGGAGGGGAACAGGATGAAGGTAATATAACGATGATGGCTTTGTTCCATGCATATTTCCAAACCACTTAAGTCCTTAGTATTTTACCTCCTCTTTATAGCTTCCATGCTTTTTGTAAAATTGAGAAGATAAACAATAAAAAAATAAGAACACTTATAAATGTCAGTATTATCATGTGGACTAGAAGTAGAACATATATATATGGGTCAGATTTTCAGAAAATGTACAATTGGCAGCTGTACACATTTAGTAAATTCTGCTAAATTAGGCTAAAAAATGAAGAATACCGGGTATATTCGAGTATATTTGGTATCGCATTCATTTAAAGTAGCAGTTCTGTTATGTTAAACTGCATTTTGAAGCTTATTTTTTACTTAAATGCGGGTTATTTGAGAGGATTGGTGAAGGCGAATTGTACATTTTCTGACGATCTGACCCATATACAACTTCTCCTTACAAATTATTTATAATGTATATCTCCCTTACACGTTTTATATAAAACCATATAAATAGATTAGACTATGTTTTATGCATTTAATGGTTTCCTAGTTTATGTACGCATTTACGTACACATGCAATACAGGAAATGTGTGGTCGCCGATGTAAGCACACCCATGATTGGTCAATATTACTGTTATTGATGACGTCAGACCAGTCAGTGTCGAGTTTACTCAACGGCGACTTGAAGGGAGGTTTTGCAAAACTAACCCAAATTTTAGAGAATATTGACTTTCAAACTACTATAGCAAGAACAGTATAGTATCGCGTATGAGGTGGGCTATATTCTCCGAGTATGGCCGAAAACAACGAGGCCGTAGGCCGAGTTGTTTTTCGGCCATATGAGGAGAATATAGGCCTCCGAGGATACGATACTGTGCTATTCTTGCTTTTATTCCATGATTCTTAACTTAAAACAACTTTATTTGCTTTAATTTCATCAAACTGAGTTGTCTGCATTGTCTTGAACGGTCGTGACGTCACTGTACAATACAGGGAGTTTATATTGTCCACCTTGTGAGCGGCAAGTATATCGATTATATTGTACGCTCATGGCCAAATCGTGGAATAAAGTTTAAGACAATGGAAAAGACATTGGTAAATAAAACAATGCCAACATGTCTCTGATATACACGTTATTCATATTTTTTTGGCCTAATTTAGCAGAAGTTAGCAAATTTGTAGAGCTGCCAAATGTGCATTTTCTGAAAATCTTAGGTTGCAATTTGGCCAATACTAAGAAAATATGAGTATAGTTGGCATTGAAGTGATTCTAGCAATCTGTTTGGTTAGGTTAAACTGTATTTTGAACTTTATTTTTGTCTGAAATTTGGGTTTGGATTTGAAGATTGGTGCAGGTGAATTGTACATTTTCGGGCGACTTCACCCAAATAATGCTTCAACCTACTATCAATCATCCTTAGGGATGAATGATTAATAGCATTACATATTCATCGTGATATGGTGCCATACGGCCTGCCATACTTTGCCTATTTTGGTCAGATTTTCAGAAAATGTACAATTCACCTTCCTCAATCCTCTCAAATGACCCAAATTTCAGACGATAATGAAGCTCAAAGTACAGTTCAACCTAACCAAACAGATCGCTAGAATCAATGCAATGCCAAATATACTCGAATTTACCTAGTATTGACTAAATTGCAGCCTAATTTTGCAGAACTTACTAAATGTATACAGGAGCCAATTGTACATTTTCTGAAAATCTGACCCATTTGTGTTCTTCAGCCTCATATTTCCTAAGTAGACAGTCCGCTCTCGTACTCGAGAACAATTTATCTTTTTAATACTCATCACTTCCAACGTTAGAGCATGGAGATGTATTCCTTAGTGGGCCTTAAAACATGTCCCTATGTTTTATGATAGCTAGTCTGTCTAGCTAAAAGATGACGGGTGTCAACTTGGAGTGGAGTGCCTTGCTACTAGGTTCTTTATAACAAGGTTTTAAGGATGATGCCATCGTTTCATTTCATACCAACTGGAAATGGCTTTTAAATTCAATGCATTTTTAATCAACGTGTCCATAATTGGAGCTCGTCATCAAGTGAAATATGTCCTTTGAGAGGATGTATGAGGGTCAGAATTTCAGAAAATGTACAATTGCTCTACAGCTCTACACATTTAGGAAATTCTGCTAAATTAGGCTGAACAATGATGATTACCGGGTGTATCTGAGTATATTTGGTATTGCATTGATTTAAAGTATCAGTTCTGTTATGTTAAACTGCATTTTGAAGCTCATTTTTGTCTTAAATGTGGGTTATTTGAGAGGATTGGTGAAGGTGAATTGTACAGTTTTTGAAAATCTGACCCATAACACAATGGATCAGGTTATTAGATGTTGTTATTATGAGGTTATTGGCAGGTGGCACATATTTTCTTGTAAATGTACAATTTGCCTTCAGCAATTCTTCCAAATAACTCAAATTTAATACAAAAATTAGCTTCAAAATAGAGTTCAACATAACCAGACAGATGTATTGAA
Source organism: Sthenelais limicola (assembly GCA_942159475.1). Taxonomy (NCBI): domain Eukaryota; kingdom Metazoa; phylum Annelida; class Polychaeta; order Phyllodocida; family Sigalionidae; genus Sthenelais; species Sthenelais limicola. The sequence continues at coordinate 146,493,268 of OW804094.1, read as the reverse complement.
TGAATACAATACAGAATATACTCAGATATATCTAGTATTTTTTTTATTTTTTTTTTATTTTACATATTTATACAGCCATAAGTGATAAGGATATACAAGGCTCACGGGGGCTATTATTTAGCATTGTCCATGATTTTCCGCCAGGGGCTGTTAGGTGCAGTCCTACTACTATAGAAGGAAAGGAGTGGTGCATAAGTAAAGGTAATTAGTAATTAGTGTAGAAGGAAAGATGATAGTTGTTAATCTACATGATAGGACCAGTTATTCTGTCCGTCCGTAGCAGTGTGTTTTAATCGTCTGCCATATTGCTTTCAGTCCTGGGGAGTTCCTGTGGTCATGGGATGTTCATTTAATTCTGTGGGTTTCCCCCTTGGGTAAGGTTGTGTGTGATTTGATTTTGGGACTGAAATAATATTATCACTATTCACTCTAATTTAGCAGAGTTTGATAGATGTGTAGAACGGTAGATTGTGCATTTTCTGAAAATCTGACCGAGGTATCACTGGGAATAGGTAGATGAATAAAGAGCGCTGAGAAACTACAAACTGACGTTTTGAGTCTACTATTTTCAAAAAGTTATAAATTATTCCCGTGAGAGAGGCTGTATAAAATAATGGCTTTCAATTTAAGAACAGACGTGGGCCTTTTAAATTATGCATCACATTCCTTTTGTTATTGTTTTAGATGTTATTTTAATGTTATTTTAATGTTATTTATTTAGCAGGGACTCGGGGTGTTCCCAGGCCTATTTCAGTGACCATCCAGACCCCTGATAACAGGATGCTGGGAACGTGGGTCGAATTTTTAGAAAATGATTTTCCGAAAATGTACAATTTGCAGCTCTACACATTTAGGAAATTCTGCTAAATTAGGCTGAAAAATGATGATTACCGGGTGTATCTGAGTATATTTGGTTTCGCATTGATTTAAAGTATCAGTTCTGTTATGTTAAACTGCATTTTGAAGGCTCATTTTTGTCTTACATGTGGGTTATTTGAGAGGATTGGTGAAGGCGAATTGTACATTTACTGAAAATCTGACCCCTATGATAATGATGATGGTGTCTTCCTAACTTCCAATACATTCATCCGGGAGTATTCCTAACATATATGCAATAAAAGAATTGTCATCAAACACTCTCTTTTAGAGTGACTGAGTGCATTGTGTGAGAGGGGTTGGACAGGGGTGATGTGTTTCAGGAAAATGAGTCATAAGTCACAAAAAATAGATTTTGAGATACCATTATATTTAAAAAGAGGAGATCAAGGTGATTCTAATGATAGTAAACATTAAGGGCATTAAATAAGTATTTCTATATTTCAAGTTCGATATTTATATTTCCGAAAAAAAAATGTTTTCAATATTGTTGGGTGAACAATAACCGGTAAAGTAGGTAAATGTACTCCATAGGATGATCTTAGAAATGCATGAGTATATTTAATACACTATCCTGAAATTTGGTCCATATATTCATAAGACCTATCTGACTAGATACTCCAAAAATGAAAACATTTCAAAAAGGAGATCTTGCATGTGACTAAATTACTTTTAAAAATATGAATTTTGCGACTTATGACTCATTTTCCTGAAACACACCACAGAGGTGGAAGTGCGCAGTGAAAAATTCATCTTGAATTATGGAGAGTTTCAAGGCCATTTCACAGCATCAAACAAAATGATAATGTCCCAGGCCCTTCGAGAAAAATGGCAATTTTCCAGGCTTTTTGAATTGATAACATTTTTAACAATTTCTTTTGCAAATTCAAAGTTGTTCCTGGTCCATGGAGATAATGTCGACAAATTCTATGATTTTGATAACACCGCGGTTTTCTAAAAACAAACCAATATCTTATCAGGATTCGAAATTCAGTGAAGGGTTAAATTTCCAGAAAATGTACAAGTCACATTTAGAAACCGTCCTAAATAACCTGGATTTAATACAAAATTGAGACTCAAAACAGAATTCAACATAACCAAAGACCTCCTTTGAATCAACTCAATACTGAATATACTCAGATAATATATAAGTAGTATTTATCATTTTTCAGTTGAATTTAGCAGAACTTACTAAATGTGTAGAGCTGGCGATTGTATACTTTCTGAAAAACTGACCGAGAAGGATGTGAGATCCAAAATGTAAAACAAGACATGAATTCAGGCACATATGGGTCAGATTTTCAGAAAATGTACAATTGGCAGATCTACACATTTAGGAAATTCTGCTAAATTAGGCTGTAAAATGAATACCGGGTATATCTGAGTATGGTGTGTAACACATTGATCTAAAGTATCCGTTCTGTTATGTTAAACTGCATTTTGGAGCTCATTTTTGTCATAAATGTGGGTTATTTGAGAGGATTAGTGAAGGCGAATTGTGCATTTTCTGAAAATCTGACCCACATTTCATTACGTGAAACACAAAAGAAACCGTTGACTGGTGGAGAAGCATCCTTCATGACCATGACATTTCGCCAACAGATTAATTGATATTTGATTGCTACTCGAGAATAACTTTTAAAACAATAGTATAAAAATGCTTATTCAGCTTATCCCATGACTCATGTCAACACATGACAGGTCCCCAAGGCCATTGCTAATAGGGGGTTTGTAAGTACGCCATCATCAACATTCTTATTGGAATAGGGGGATTTGCATAGCCGCCATTTTGAATCTTGATTCACATGGAATTATGGGACTAATGGTACTGTATAAAATCGATAGAAAAATGCTATGTTCAGCATGGACTATGTATTAATTCTATAATGTCAATATCCATGTATCATACATGTTTCCATAACACAAGTCCCCATCTTTCCCATGATGCATTTGGTTTTCGTAGATCATTTATTGAACCTGTGATATTGGTGAAAACATTCTTGCAAATTTCGATAAAAATATTCCCCAAAACTTGGGTGTCAGATTTCAACAGAATCCATCCCAGGATGCATTGTCACAGGCATGCGCAGTGGCACATGCAACTCCCCTATTATGGGAACTGTACGTCAGAGGTGATATTAATGGTGAGAAGAGATTGCTTTATCAGACTTTCCATGATATTGCCCATATTGTAACACCAAGTTCAACACAGCTTACATTTGTGATGTGTTTCAGGAAAATGAGTCATAAGTCGCAAAATTGATATTCTTCAAAGTGATATGTTCCCTAAATCTCTTTGTAGGAATGTTCTCATTTTTGGTGTGACTAACGCTTAATGTAGTATGAATGCATGTACCAAAGACCAAGACAGTGTATCAAATACTTTCATGCATTTATAGGGTCATCCCATAGAGTATATTTAGCTGCTTTAATAGTAATTGTCCACCAAAAAACATTGAAAACTTCTTTTTCTAGAAATAGAAATATCAAACTTAAAATATAGAAATACTTATTAGATGCCCTTGATGTTTATATTCATTGGAATCTCCTTGGTCTCACCTTTTTAAATATGATAATATCACAAAATCCCATTTTTGCGACTTATGACTCATTTTCCTGAAACACATCACATTTGATTACCCAGATTTGAATACTTATCATCCATATAATATACCGGTAGAGCAATTTCTCCGAAAAGAGGTAGGAAAGCGGGGTTTCAGTTTCAGAAAGGTAAAGACTGAAGTTTTAGTTTATGAGGACAAGAAATATACGTAATGGATTTAAGTCTATAATGTTTCATCATTTAAGATTCTTTAAAGTCACTTAAGATTCTTACATAATCCTCCTTCTCATCATTCTTCGATAGATATTATTACGGAAAATTAATTATCATACCAACCTCTAAATCATGATCCAGCTTATCATTAATCACTGCTTGGTTATAATCCAGAGGAAAAGCCGATAGATTATGCATGAACAGTATACCAGCATGCAGCCCCAATATAGAGGTTATTAATCCTTTTAGTCTCTGCCCAAAGTGGTTAGAGCCGACCCTTCCATGCAGGTACATTGTCAATATAGAAGTTGCATATGCCACTGAGCATATCTTTTGCAGTGCATCATGGGATGGATTCTGATGAAATCTGACATACACAAATTTGGCAACATTTTTATCAAAAATTGTATGAATGTTTTCACCAATGCATGATGGGAAAGATAGAGGCTTGTGTTATGAAAACATGTATAACATATGGATATTGACATTAGAGCACCAACACATATTCCATGCTGAACATGGCATGTTTTCTATAGATATTATACTGTACCATTAGTCTCATAATTCCTTGTGAATCCAGATTCAAAATGGCGGCTATGCGAATCCCCTATTAAGTCAATGCTTTCTGACTCTACCTAATGTGCCTAATGATATAAAACACGGCTAGTGCAAACGTCCTATTTTAGTTGTAATCAAAGAAAATCAAAAACTTTTTATTCTATAGTCTGCTTTTACGACAGCATATATATATTAAATTGCACTTCATTTCGCCTTGTCAGCTATTTAACTAGTTTCTGTGGAAGGCTGGCGGATGCAAATGCTCATATGTCTTTCAGTTTCGTATCCAGTTACATAGATGAGAATGTTTTTGGTGAAACATATGAGGCCGTTCAACCTCTATATATATTTTTTTTAATTCATAAACATCTACTGTCACATCAAAATTGAAAAAAACGCCATATCCACCATGGATGTGTTTCAGACGTTGCCAAATTTAATAATAAAGCGATTTATATGAGACCCCTATATATGATCCGTTTTAGGAAAATGAGTCACAAGTCGCCAAGTTTGTGTTTTTCAAAGTCGTTTACTTACAAGATCTCTTTGTTGGAATATTTTCATTTTTGGGGTGTATTGTCCTTGTGGTTGTATGAAAAAATGTATTAAAATCCAGGACTGTTTATTGATTATATCAGTGCATTTCTTAGATCATTCTATCGAGCATATTTAGCTACTTTACTGTCAATTTTTGCCCCAGAAATATTGCAAACTATTTTTTTCAAAAATAGAAATATCTACCTAAAAAGATGAAAGTAGTTGTTAAATGTCCTTAATGTTTACATTCATTGGAATCGGCTTGGTCTCATCTATTCAAATATGATGATATCTCAAAATCCAATTTTCGCGACTTGTGACTCATTTTCCTGAAACACATCACAGTGACCCGTTTTAGGAAAATGAGTCATAAGTCGCAAAATATGGGTTTTGAGATATAATCATATTTGAAAAGAGGAGATCGAGCCGATTCCAATGATAGTAAACACTAGGGCACCTAATATGTATTTATATATTCTATGTTTGAATATTTCTATGTTTGAAAGAAAAGGTTTGCAATGTTTCTAGATGGGTAATTACCAGTAAAGTAACTAAATATACTCCATAGAAAGGCCTTCAAAACGCAAAGATATATTCAATACAATGTCCTGAAATTTGTCACATGGATTCAAAGTACTATAATTGCTAAACCTTCTAAAAACAAAACATTTCACGAAAGAGATCTTGTAAAAAAGAAGGTTTGAAATCTATACATTTTGCGACTTATGACCCATTTTCCTGAAACACATCAAATTTTGTATTCTACATTGAACCTGAAATGAATTTTTTTTTGTTTTTGACTTGAGTCTGTGAGAATATCATTGTACCACCGAAACCAGCTCAATAAAATGTCTTTAAAAATATTTTTAAAAAATGTTTTAGGCTTTTTCAAAATAAGTTCAGAATGGACACATTTACCTATATAGTTTCACGTTTTATCTTTTCCTTAAAAATAAGTTCAGAAATGACCGCATTTACTTATATTCAGAGTATGAGGTTTCTTAAAGCTTCCTCCATGTCTGCAAGTTGTCTAATTCCTCTAGGTCTAGGAATATATGGCCTCACAGGTACAGCTCTCTGCCTTAGTACTATTTGTCTATCCAGCTTTCCTAGGGATATTTTGGTTCTCCACCATGTAATATACTCGATTCTCGGCGTATATGGTAGAGCTATAGCATATCGGCTGGTTACCGATATGAATAATAAGAAGCTGGAAGCGTTGTGTAATGTTTCAGAGTAATCTGAGAAGTAATCATTTATTTCTGAACATGGGCTTATATAAGAACAATTCCAGATGTGTCTATATGAATGACCAATGAGAAGGGGAGAATACATTAACCAATAAGAGTAATTAATACAAATGGGTATAATTTATGCATAGCCAATCAATGCCGGTCACGTGGTCACAGGTAGGGGTGAGCCGGTGTGGTGGTCACATGACCAACCTCTAATTAATGCGATTGTAATCAGTAGACAGCTTGGCTAGCTCATTAAGCCTTGCCAGCTGTTCTAGCTTTAATGTTAATCTAATAAGATAATATATGTAGACACACCTGGATACATGTAAGGATTAGGTAATTGTGACGTCTGGTATATGAACCTGTAACGGTTATTACTCAGCCTGAATATTCGTGATATTCGATATATAATATATTCACAATATTTCTATATAACAAATTCATATTTAATAATACCTTACGTCATGTTATGTAACCTTATATAATCATAGAAAAGCATTAGATCATATATTTATGAGTATGACAATATGAAACCTACCATCAAACATAGAACATTTTAAATGTCAAAAGAAAGCACAGTACGTGCTGTAATAATAATTGTGAACTCAAAAAATCAAAACCAATGTAAGCATGTTATAGATTAAACCAATGTAAGCATGTTAATTATAGATCACTGTTTATGTATTATGTACAAATTCAAAATGAAGTGTTATCAACCGGCCAGCCAGGAAAACCTGCATTTGAGCAGAGGGCTAATACCTATTCAGATAATGCTTCAATACTATGTAAATTGTAATAACTTGATATGGAATAAAAGTTGTATATATATTGATTCACAGCAAGTAGACCAGGAACACTGTGAATCTTCAAAGTGCTCAAAAAAAAATAATAATTCATCTTACCTGCAGTCAAACATTCAGATTTCTAGGAATACGTATTTCACTCACCTGCAATAAAATTAGAAGATGGAATCATTTAATTGCACGAATAATTAGCCAGGTGCCACAACCTCAACATTTTATGTATTAACAAGAAAAACAAATATTTAATGTGTATCTGGGTCAGATTTTCAGAAAATGTACAATTCGCCTTCACCAATCCTCTCAAATAACCCACGTTTAAGACAAAAATGAACTTCAAAATGCAGGTTAACATAACAGAACTTATACTTTAAATCAATGCGATACCACATATACTCAGATATACCCGGTATTCTTCATTTTTCAGCCTAATTTAGCAGAATTTCCTAAATGTGTAGAGCTGCCAATTGTACATTTTCAGAGAATCTGACCCATGTAGGTAAACAATGTTAATTAACGGCTGGTATATCTGGATTCTATCCAGAAGCCTGGTTACCCATACCTGTCACACCTGTTAAACATAAGGCAAAATACAATATTTTTCTATTTAATTCAACTATAGACTGTGGGCCAGACTGTGAGTAGATCACTTGATGCTTCCGCCCCTATTGATCAGGGCCCCACTAGAAACAAAAGGGCCCACCACAAAAGATATCAAAAGGTGACACATACAATGAGTAATGCTTATGTTGTTCAGAACATTAGACATGATGTCTTGCTAATTTTTTTTTATTACAAATATGGCCGTACAATTATGAATGGTTAATGTTTCTGTCAAATATTTTCAAATTTTCCAAAATTGTCAGATATTTCATTGCGGCCATCTTGAATAATTGGTTATTTGGTACTTTAGAAGTAAAGGGAAGTAAAGGGAAGTAATGGGAAGTAGCCGCTCGCTCCCGCTTCTAAAAGTAGTGGGACCAAATAAACGGGAGGTCTCATTTGTGATGTGTTTCAGGAAAATGAGTCATAAGTCGCAAAAATAGATTTTGAGAAACTATTATATTTGAAAAGATGAGATCAAGCCGATTCCAATGATAGTAAACAGTCTAATAAAATAATAAGTATTTCTAGATTTTAGGTTTGATATTTTCGTTTTTGAAAAAGAAAGTTTCCAATATTTATGGGGGTCACTAAACAGTAAAGTAACTAAATGTAGTCCATATGAGGACCGTTAAAACGAAAGGACATATTACATAGATTGTCCTGAAATCTGGTACATCGATTGACATAACTATAAGTGACCAACCCACCAAGAATCAGAACATTCCAATAATGTGATCTTGTGGAAATAACACTTTGAAAAATATAAATTTTGCGACTTATGACTCATTTTCCTGAAACACATCACATTTGTGGTAGTGCAGGAAGGTAATGCACACTGTCCATATTCTTACATTCACAACAGAACTGCATGTTCTAATTATGTTGACCTTATGTCACATATTAACTGGATTAGTTGGATAATACCCTTGATAGAGAAACCACTGAATGCTCTCAAAACCATGACCTTTGCATTGCTGACTACCTTAGTGTTACCATGAGAGTCTGGTCTCATTATCTGAATAACTCACGGCCCTTTTTGTAAGACACAGTGACAACCAGATTTCCTGCTAGTGTAATGGCACTTAATGGTCTCCTCGGCGACATTATGGCTTAAAAATAGCTCATGGCTGTGTCCACTATCTAGGTCAGATTTTCAGAAAATGTACAATTTAACTTCGTCAATCTTCTCAAATAACCCTGATTTAAGACGAAAATCAGGTTCAAAATACAGTTCAACATAATATAATAATACAGATTTATTGAATGAATACAATACAGAATAGACTCATCAGATATGGGTCAGATTTTCAGAAAATGTACAATTTACTTTCACAAATTCTCTGAAATAACCCAAATTTCAGAGGAAAATAAAGTTCAAAATACAGTTCAACCTAACCAAACCGATTGCTATGATTAATGCAATGCCGAATATACTCGAATGTACCTAGTATTGACCAAATTGTAGCCTAATTTAGCAGAAGTTACCCAATGTGTAGAGCTCCCAATTGTACATTTTCTGAAAATCTCACCCATATACTCAGTATTGATAAGATTTCACTCTAATTTAGCAGAATTTGAGACATGTGTAGAACTGTAAATTGTACATTTTCTGAAAATCTGACCCATCTAGATCAAATGTCAGTCTCCAGGTACTAAATCAGCCCCTGAAGATGGTATTGTAATGGGGGCAACCTATGGACAAGCAACATTAAGGGTGCGTTTCATTGGCACATTAGTGTAGAATGGTGTAGAGTTAATAAGATATCTTTGAATATAAAAAAGTGTAAAGTAGTCTCTATATATGTACAAAACCAACAGCGAATAATGCTGCCCAATATTATTATCGGGGATCAACCGCTAGAGTCGGTGAATGAATATAAGTATTTGGGTATTGAACTTGATCGCCAGCTGAACTATAAAAGATTCCTTGATAGGAAGTGGCATATCGTGCAAAGTAAAATTGGGGCATTATCAAAATTGTATGGAATCTGCTTGAAGGATACAATGATATTACTTTATAAGACAACAATACTACCTCATATAGACTACGGGGATGTTTTTTATGGTTCAGCGGCGCAAGTGTATTTAAGGAGACTGCAGTCATTACAGAACTCAGCATTTAAAATAATATTGAAACTTCCTAGGTTGACAAGAAGTACCAGGCAAATTCATGTTGATTTAAATTTGCCAACACTTAAAACAAGAAGAGATATGTATATAATTGGGGAGGGCATTTAATAGAATCGAGCATGGGGCGAACATTGATGAACAAAATGTATGTCTAAGAAGTCTTACAAATGGTAGAAAAATGGTTTTACCGCTGCCGTGTAACAAATTGTATAAAAAGTTGTATCTTTATGAAATGCCAAAGCTATGGAATGAGCTATCTGATAGCACACAACTTATGAACAATAAGAAGGATTTCCAGAAGTACATTAGGCAAATATATAGTACTGAGAATGATTGGTGTCTGAGTGGCCAGGAAAAATAATAACAAAAATAAATGATTATAGATTGTCTGTAGATTACAAATTTATAGACTTGCGCAGATTATATGGATCTATGTTGTTATACCACGATCGGGGGTTGTACACGCTGCAAATAATGAGTGGATACCTGCTATTGTGTTTTGTTGAATGGATCAACGCGTGAAAATATTACCCTTTTTTAGCCTAAATGTAAGAAGCATCCTCATTGGTTGACGTTTCGCTCGCTCATGATGTCACGCCCATTTGTGACGTCATATGCCACCGTGCCGTCGTTGATTAGCCAATCAGTTATACGCTTGTTTAGTGATTTGGCATAAACCAAATCAATATGCATTGGACAGAAGCGGGGTAAATAAATAGTTTGTTTATTCATTTATTTTACATTGTGGTATAAATTGTTTACATTGTGGTATAAAAATGTGATGTAACTTGGTTAGTTTCTGACTTACCGTATACGATGCCCACTCGTTATTTTCGACCAGGGATGTCACTCGAAGCCTCAGCAGCTTCTTGTGACATCCCTGGTCGAAAATAACTTGTGCGCAACGTATACAGTAAGTCAGAAACCAACCTCGTTACATCCTATCATAGTACACTTAGGGGTATACGACCATAGCTATACATGTATCTATTAAATTGCTGTTGTTTACTTTACAAGTAATTGATATAGTTTCGGTGAAATAGTACTTACAATATAGGCTAAAAGTAATACCTTGAAATTATACCTCCCCTACCTCCCCTACCTACCCCTAAAAATTGAAAAATTCATCCCATTGATATTTCAATCTTACTAATAGGTATTATACACCCCAGATGTTAAGTATAGATACATGTACAGATATGATACAGTAGCTATATATATATATATAGAATTTTTATTCAAGTTCTGCCAGGTACATGAAGAAGACATGAGATTGGACTTATATACTAAAGTGAGTTCTTCCATCTGGCCCTAGACCATCGCTGACAATAATTACGTAACAGTGTTTGAAATTATTGACATCGTAAATATTACTATTGCTAGAGCATGAAAACATGTTATTCTATACATATATATATCTTGTGGTGCCTTTTTAGATTGATGAGATAACATCAATATAAATAGATTCGGGTCTGGATATCAGTGTGAAGAATCTTTTGGGATCAGAATCATGCTGGTAATGGCTGGGAGGGGGAGGGGATGGCGTTTAGGTGTGAATTAAATGGTAGACCATGTGTGAATTAAAGTGGCAACTTGAAAAGTAAGATGCCTCATATGCAAAAGTGTTAAAGGGACCAACAGCTAGAACTACATGGAGTGACCAGTCATATATGGGATAGGGATTTCATGTTTTCTGTCTCCCCTTCCTCCTACTATCCCTCCCTCTTTCCTCTAACTTTACATTTAACTGACATCAATCTTCGTTTCCCTTGGATCCGTTGGATCTTCTGCATGAACCGGAAATACATAAATGTAAAACCAACTTCTCATGAGTGCTCATTAGCTAGCAGAGAATAAAGGTGAATTTTCTCTCTAAATTCTAAGAATTGCATTTAGAAAGTAGGCAACTACACCCATAGAAAACAGAACACCCATCCCATGGCCAAGACGAAAAAGACATTTTTTAAAAAATATCTTTATATCAATAGTTAACAAACTCATTTTTTAGATTGACGTTCTCAGAGCAATGATTATAATAAATGGCAGATTTCAAAATCGGAAGCCAATGAAGGAAGCCATATTATAAAATGTCAATTAATGTTTAATGACATTACCAGCTGTATGCTTTTTCGCAATAAACGGCAGCTTGAAAGCTCGATGAAACGATATTGAAACTTTGCCAATCTTCTCAAATAACCCAAATTTTAGACGAAAATAAAATTCAAAATACAGTTCAACCTAACCAAACAGATTGCTAGAATCAATGCAATGCCGAATATTCTCGAATTTACCTAGTATTGACCAAATTGCAGCCTAATTTTAAAGAATTTACTAAATGTGAAGTGCTGCCAATTGTACATTTTCTGAAAATCTGACCCTATTATGAGTCAAGGCCAATCGATTAAAAAAGACGAAATGCCATACAGTCCTCTTTTATTCATCTTACCAATGTAGGTCAATCGTGTATAGTTTTAATGGGAGAAGCAATATTGAAACACATTATTGCAACAGGAACAAGAGTAAAGTTATGAAAAACTGACATAGTTCTCAGATGCACTTCAGAACATGAACAATAAGTACGGCAAATTACAGCGTATCTTGTTTTCAATCATTCGTTCATTTTACTTGTTGATTTCTTTTCTCAAATCACTGGCCTTGGATATTTTCCGTTGAGATTGCTCGAATGATAAATACCGTAATCAGTGTTATAAGTGCACACAACCTTATAAAGATGCATTGTCAGCATTATAAGAGGGTCAAGTCTTCAGAAAACATACTATTCACCTTCACCACTCCCACCTCCCCCACCCAATAACCCAAATTTCATACGAAAATTAAGTTCAAAATACAGTTCAACATGCATAGCCAGACAGATTTATTGAATGAATACAACACAGAATATACTCAGATATTGTCAAAATTTATCATATTTCACTCTAATTTAGCAAAATTTGAGTGACGTGCAGTACTGTAGATTGTGCATTTTCTGAAAATCTAACCCATGATGTGTTTCTATTGGCTGAGAGGCCTTGCGCTAGGCTTAGGGCATCTACAATGCAGGTCTCTCGAGATATCCCCACAGCGGTAATAATGTACTAATAGTTAGTGAATGCGTTACTGTTGTGTTGGTGCGTTGTGGTTGCTAAATCTACCTAATAGGGAGATTTAGCAACCATAACGCTAACGCTTACACTAACGCTAATGCTAGTTTCTCACAATAGGGTGGGCCATACGTAATGGCAGCAGTCAATCAGTTTTAGAGGTGGAGAGATGTTTTCACAGAGGGCAAAATAACGCATAATATCATGAGGGTGAGTAGTGTATTAGACCTGAATACAAAGAAAAACACCTACGTTCATTTGTACATGAAAAGAAATAACAATTGACCATCAATTTAGCCTGAAATAGACATACGTTTGGAACGTATTGACCCGCCTCTTAGCGTAATCTTAGCGTCCGTATTTCAGGTAGGCACGCTAAGAATAGCACACCTAGTCATGACGTAGTGCTCATAAAACATAAGTTAGCGTTAGTGTTAGCGTTAGCATTGTGGTTGCTAAATCAGCCTATACTCTCTCTATTATGGGGACTACGGTACCGCTGTTAGGCAGGATGCTTGTTGATGGGAGCCATGTAACACAACCGCTCTTCACAATATCCTCTCGATGTAAAATGTGTTGCATGAATCAATAAGGTTCAGCTTTCTATGAATAGGTGTAAGTTTGCATTTAGAGTAATGTATACCCCTAGAACATTGTTGATTTTTATTCCGGAGTTGATAAAGGTTGTAAACACATTTTATAGAATAAAGAATTGTGTCAATTCCCGCCTGTTCCAACTGCACATTGCCTGCACATTGCCGACTTTCTTCATTATTATTATTTTAAATTCACACTCTAGGTCCAAACCCTCAGATCAGATAAGAATTGTATGGCACTGATTGGATGCCTACTTCGCTAATCGGTTTCCTGGCCCAGAACTCGGCGTTTTAATGGTATTATAATGACACTTTCCGGTTTGAGGCCAGAGGCTTTCCCTTCATCTGAAGGGACTCTCTAAGCTTTGGGCCTAGACTGTTCATAGTCAGGTAGATTGGTGCAAGAATTGTTCAAATTGGTATGAAAGCATGAAATTTGGTACAGTGATAGATTTTGGTATGCTGATTAATTTTGGATATTGACCCATTCTGAAATATTGTTTTCTTGGGTTCTGTTGCCATGGTAACATTTTTTCAGTGAAATTTTGGCCATTCCCTGGAAAAGTCAACTAGGAAATAGGCAAAACTGGTATTTCGATTAGCCATTTTGGACTTTAGAACCATTTGGCAGCCATCTTGGAAATTCTAAATGTTGATGCATATCACCGAAATTGTGATTATCAAAGAAATATGACATTTTAGTACATTACAAATAGATTTTACCCAGAAAATATGCTTTAAATGAGTCATTTCAGATCAATTTCAGCATATTTTCAGTTGCTTAGCAACCATAAATAGCCTAGCAACCATGGAATTGCCTAAAATAGTTACCTAATTTAGAGAACTATTGCATAACTGCTTTATTTTGGTATATTGGTAATGATTATCTGTTAGAAATCAGTTTTTCCAGGAAAATTGATGAAATTTTAGTTAAAAATATGTTACCATGGCAACAGAAGCCAAGAGAATAATTCTTTTCAGAATGGGTCAATATAAAAAATTAATTATCATATTAAAATGTATCTCTGTACCAAATTTCAGGTTCTCAGATCTATTCTAATGTTCAGAATTGGTTGAAGTACATACTGATATGAACAATGAATGAGCTTGCAAACTAAAGTCAAGTCAACTAGGAAGTGGGCCCGAAGGGTTTTTGATCAGCCATTTTAGATCTTAGAACCATTTGGCAGCCATCTTGGAAATTCTAAAAGCTGAAGCATATCACTGAAAATGTTATCATTAAATAAATGTTATATTTTAGAACATAAATAATTGCCTTACCCCATAAAATATACATAAAATGAGCCATTTTGGAGAAATTTCAGTATATTATCAGTTGCTAAGCAACCATACATAGCCTAGCAACCATATGATTAGCTGAAATAGTTAGAAAAATTAGAGAACTATTCCATAGACTACTTTATGTGGGTATACCATATCAAATTATTGGTTAGAATTCAGCATTTCCAGGGAATGGCCAACATTTCACTGAAAAAATGTTACCATGGCAACAGAACCCGAGAAAACAATATTTCAGAATGGGTCAATATCCAAAATTAATCAGCATACCAAAATCTATCACTGTACCAAATTTCATGCTTTCATACCAATTTGAACAATTCTTGCATTTTTTTGCACCAATCTACCTGACTATCAGAGGAAAATGAGTAACAAGTCGCCAAATTTGCGTTTACTTACAAGATCTCTTTGTTGGAATATTTTCATTTTTGGGGTGTATTGTCCTTGTGGTTGTATGAAAACAATTATCAAAATCCAGGACTGTTTATAAATTGATTATATCAGTGCGTTTCTTAGATCATTCTATTGAGCATATTTAGCTACTTTACTGTTAATTTTTGCCCCAGAAATATTGCAAACTTTTTTTTTCAAAGATAGAAATATCTAACTAAAAAGATGAAAGTACTTGTTAAATGTCCTTAATGTTTACATTCATTGGAATCGGCTTGGTCTCATCTATTCAAATATCAAGATATCTCAAAATCCATTTTTTGCGACTTATGACTCATTTTCCTGAAACACATCACAGACTATGAATTATTCATGTGCACGGGTAACATTATATTGTTCCTTATTGTAAGTTACACAGCCAGGAAACAAGATAAGGCTTCACCAATGGAAGAGCTATAGTTACAAGTGGAAGGTCTGCCATGTATTTTTAGCATAACTAGGTTAGCCTATGGGAGTACATAGAGGTAGCATGGGTCTTGGAGCACACGTTATGACAAAATAGGGAGATTTAACAACCAAGACGCACCACCACAACAACACTAATGCATCCATAAGTAGCTTTAGACCTAGAACTCTTTAGTCACTTGAACCGTATTCCAAAACACGGTAATTGCCGGAAGAAATGGGTCAATTCATCACATTTTTCCCATAAGGTATATCTACCAGTTTGTCTTCCACATAAGCAAAATATTTTTGTACATCTTTAAAGACAAATAAAAAAACCTCTTATAAAACTCCACGTTGATGTATGTACCACATGCTATTTGTATGGACCGAATGAGTGTGGTAATATGCACCAGTTCCACGCGTGTGGTATGACCTCCTGTCCCCAATAAACATAGCCATATAAGGTAAGCATAGCAATGTAGGAGTAAATATAGAACCTAAATTTGAATGTGGTACTCGGGACACTATTGGGTCAGAATTTCAGAAAATGTATAATTCAACTTCGCCAATCCTCTCAAATAACCCAAATTTCAGACGAAAATAAAGTTCAAAATACAGTTCAACCTAACCAAACAGATTGCTAGAATCAATGCAATGCCGAAAATACTTGAATTTACCTAGTATTGACCAAATTGCAGCCTAATTTAGCAGAATTTACTAAATGTGTACAGCTGCCAATTGTACATTTTCTGAAAATCTGACCCTATTACACTGTCCTCAATGTTTAGTTTTTTTTGTAACCCACTATCGCTTCATGGGCCACATAAAAACAAACATCTCGGACAGATAGTGTCCCTTGTACCACATTCTCATCAGGTTCTATCTATTTATCTTATTTTATCTTAAATGCACCTTGCCAATGCACAATACTATTTGCAACATTAACGAGATGCGTGATATCCAGAGCTTATGGGTTGAATGTGACGCGGATGTGACGAGGATGTCAAGTAGGCAATAAACCTGCTAATCAACTACCATCTGGAATTCGCAGCATCTTCCATAGCTTATATTCTGATGAAATGTTCAAATAATCTCTCCATATTCAGGAAAGAACTCGCTTCTTCATGTCAGATTTTATAAGTCCAAGATCGAGCGGGTTGTCCGCCAGTGTTAAGGTATGATGGAAGAATACAAACGAACGTGTGGTCTTCATGAGAAGAGCAAAGCAACTGATTTAATGAACTAGAATCTGTACATATGTTCCTACAGGATGTGGGTAAAGAGTAGGGGGCGGAGCCCTTACGTAATACCTATGGCTTAGCATGAATAAGTAGACTTGCACAGTACTGGGTAGCTAAGTATAATTAGCAATTTTAGTAATGAGATAATATAATTAATGGTTGATAATTAATAGTTAATGAGGTTACACAATGTTTCATAATGTTACATAACACATCTCTGAATGCAGCGTGGACACATTGGGTTCAGGAGTGACTGAGCAAGAATATTCACCCACTCATTCATAAGATTGCTCTGAAGCATTTGACTAAATGAATAAAGAGCTCTATCCATTAATTTAGTGACAAATATTAACAGCAAAAACAAACAATTGTGATGTGTTTCGGAAAAATGACTCACAAGTCGCAAAATTCATATTATTCAAAGTGTTTTTTCCACAGGCTCTCGTCATTGAAATGCTCTGATATTTGGCGGGTGTAGCACTTGTAGTCATATGAATACATGTATTAAATTTCAGGACATTGTATTAAATACATTCTTGCGTTTTGAAGGTCTTCGTCTGGAGTTTACGGAGTTACTTTACTGGTAATTTTTGGTGATAATATTTCTCAAACGTTTTTCCCACAAGAACCCTTGCTCAGAATGTTTTCATTTCAGAGGAATTTAGTGCTGCTGGTAAAATGAACATATGTACCGTTTTCAACAGCGTGTAGTGAGTATCTCAAGGTTATTCAACAATTTTAGTATAGGGATTGACCATCTAGAAATACTTTGTTGTCATCCATACAAAAATAACGAAATCCGCTTGATCTTATCTTTTCAAATATGATATGATGTCTCAGAATCCATTTTTTTGGCGACTTGTGACTCATTTTCCGGTAATACATCCCAATAGTGGAGTTGCATAGCCGCCATTTTGAATCTTGATTCGCATGGAATTATGGGACTAATGGTACAGTATAAAATCTATAGAAAACATGTTCAGCATGGGATATTTATTAATGGTGAGCACATTCTTGCAATTTTCGATAAAAACGTTGCCAAATATTCGTATATCATGTTACATCAAACCAATCCCAGAATTCTTTGTAACAGACATGCGCAGTGGCACATGGAAATCCCCTATTGTAATTTATAGGAGAATTATACATGTAACCTCGAACATTTTGACAAATAAAAGATTTTCTTATCTTATCTATCTTATCTTATAAATTTTGCGACATATGACTCATTTTTCTGAAACACAATTTACCATTACAAGCCTTCTCAAATAACCCAGATGTAAGACCATAATGAAGTTAAAAAAGTTTAACATAACTGAAAAGATTTCTTAAATCAACAGAAGATCAAATGTACTCAAAGAAACTGAGTATCAATAAGTGTGATCCGTTTTAGGAAAATGAGTCATAAGTCACAAAATATGGATTTTGAGGTATCACTATATTTGAAAAGAGGAGATCTAGGTGATTCCAATGATAGTAAACACTAGGACATCTAATAAGTATTTCTATATTTTAAGTTCGATATTTTTATTTTGAAAAAAAAGTTGCAATGTTTCTGGATGGCTAATTATCAGTAAAGTAACTAAATATACTCCATACGAATGCCTTTAAAACGCAAGAATATACTTGGTACAATGTCCTGAAATTTGTTACATGGATTCATATATCACTATAAGTGCTAGACCCTGCAAAAGTCAGAACATTTTAATAGAGAGATCTTGTGAAAAAACACTTTGAAAAATATCAATTTTGTGACTTGTAACTCATTTTCCTGGAACACATCACAATTGTTCTCCCCTAATAGCAGAATACTAAATGAGTAGCTGTATTTTTTACGACCTTCCAAATGTCGATAGGCTTATCAGGTATCTATGCCTGATAAGGATCATGACTGGAGTTAGATATATGTTACATACAAACATGATACCCAGTGTGCATCCCAATGTTTACTTTGTCCCTGAGATAACATCAATTAACCCTTCAGCATAGTGAATTCGAGCCAGAAGGACCATTTGTCTGTTGGCAAAATAAATTGTGGTGAGAGATTATGGTGATTGGGGCCGCTTGAAGGAGATCGCTATGTAGGAGAGAGAAGGAGAGAGAGGGAGAGAGAAGGAGAGAGAAGGAGAGAGAGGGAGAGAGAGGGAGAGAGAGGGAGAGAGAGGGAGAGAGAGGGAGAGAGAGGGAGAGAGAGGGAGAGAGAAGGAGAGAGAAGGAGAGAGAGGGAGAGAGAGGGAGAGAGAGGGAGAGAGAGAGGGAGAGAGAGGGATAGAGAGGGAGAGAGAGGGAGAGAGAGGGAGGGAGAGAGAGGGAGAGAGAATGAGAGAGAGAGGGAGAGAGAGGGAGAGAGAGTGAGAGAGAAGGAGAGAGAGGGAGAGAGAGGGAGAGAGAGGGAGAGAGAGGGAGAGAGAGGGAGAGAAAGGGAGAGAGAGGGAGAGAGAGGGAGAGAGAGGGAGAGAGAAGGAGAGAGAAGGAGAGAGAGGGAGAGAGAAGGAGAGAGAAGGAGAGAGAGTGAGAGAGAGTGAGAGAGAGGGAGAGAGAGGGAGAGGGGAGGGAGAGAGAAGGAGAGAGAAGGAGAGAGGGAGAGAGGGAGAGAGAGGGAGAGAGAAGGAGAGAGAATGAGAGAGAGTGAGAGAGAGGGAGAGAGAGAGGGAGAGAGAGAGGGAGAGAGGAGACAGAGGAAGGACGGAGAGATAGGGGAGACAGAGGGGGAAGGGGAGAGGAAGACAGACATACATAGAGATTGGGGGGGGGGGGGGAAAGGGCGGTATTAGACTGTTTTAGCGCTCCACACCTATCACCCTGACACTAATCTATCGCTACCTCTTAGGGATGCATTGTAACTTAGCGCCACCCACAACCAAAAGAGTTTTAGCGCTAGGCCCATCACATGCACAATGAATGCATCTTTCCTTAGCTGTCAATCACAAAAACATATATATATATGTTGAAACGCTTTTTGAACAAAGATGATGCAAATGTTTACCCTTTTCATATTGTGATAATTGATAGCGATAATTTTGATGTGTAGCATCGGGCCTCAACCCCAGGACGTCCTGTCAAGCTCTCATAGCGAGTCTGGTATATAGATGGAACATGCCAATGGGGAGGGCAGGAAAGGTGTTATCCACCGAGGATTTAGGGGGAGGGACCGAGGGCCGAACCTGCCCTCCCCGTTGGCATGTTCTGTATTTATTACACCCCTGAAATAAATACAACAGAAACTAACATAAATTTGTATTCTGTAATTCTGATAAATCATGTTGTTTTCCTCATTTGATTGTGTTTTTCTTGTGAACATGAAGAAAATAGTTCCTAACAATTTTTACACAGGAATAGTTTCGATTCAATGTGAGTAGGCTAAGCCTAGGTCTAGCCTATAGATTAGATTTAAAAGAATACAACGAAATATCCCATTTTATTGTGTTTCCCATTAAAAAAACTAGTAACAACACTTTATTTAACATGTGCCACACCTTCTAATGACTTGTATTGCATAAATAATTAAATTACAGTGGTCGGCTAGACCACTAGGGCTAGGCCTACTGCTAGTAGGGACGGCACCTACGATGACATCTATTTGACCCTTGCAGAACAGCTGTTTTTTACATGTGGGCGAGCCGTTTTAACATCGCCATAACTCCGTGAATATTATAGGCCTATATTTGAACAAATCCCTCTGGAATCCCTCAGAAATTCGGACTATTTGTGGATAGATAAGGAAGCTAGGAGGCTAATTATTTACCTTTTTTCCCCGATGCCGGCCATGACGCAAAAACATACATAACGTCTTCTATATACACAACGTTAGTAACGCGCATTGTACTTGACAACGCTTTTTCCCGCGCATTGATCAGGCCTATGTACCCGGCCTATTTTTGTTATTAGCTAAGGGCGATGTAATTAACATGTTATCACCCTCCCTCTGTAAGTGCGACATACAATGTTGTAGGTATAGGCAACTACATCACAGGGGTGTAATAATGCCCTTTACAATCAGGTGTTTTGAGCTGAATAAACAGGCTTTGAGCCTCAATTTCACTACTAAGGGGAAAAAAACTAAGTTTCACATGCAACCAGATTATTTTATTTCACCAAAGTTATTCAAAATGTTGTGAGAACGATGCGTAGGACTTTGATGTACAAACCTGCTCTGATAGGGTTCAGACGTATGCATCTAGCTCACTACCTAAGCAGCTGCACATGACGTGATGATGTAGTACGCTCAAAGCATAGGGTTAGGTTAGCATCGGCAGGACGGGAAAGGTAGGGTTGGTAAAACAGTCTATTATATGTGATGTGTTTCAAGAAAATGAGTCATAAGTCGCAAAATTGATATAAAGTGGTTTTTCACAAGATCACATTATTGGAATGTTCTGATGTTTGGGAAGTTTATAACTAATAGCTATATCAATCGATGTATTAAATTCCAGGACAATCAATGTAATATATCCTTTAGTTTTAAAGGTCTTCATATGGACTACATTTAGTTACTTTACCCCAGAAATATTGGAAACTTTTTTTTTCAAATACGAAAATATCAAACTTAAAATCTAAAAATACTTATAAGATTATTGGACTGTTTACTATCATTGGAATTGGGTTGGTGTCCTCTTTTCAAATATAATGATATCTCAAAATGTATTTTTTGCGACGTATGACTCATTTTCCTGAAACACATCACATATCTACAGAAATCCCTATTTGCCAAAAAGAAGTGCTGGGTTATAGGGAGCAGTATAGACAATCTATCACAGACAGATTAGACCACAAGCAGTGATCAGTCATTTCCAGCCTACCTTAGATCAAATTTAGCGACAGTACCCGTTAATTGTATATTGCTAAAACTATATATGGGTCAGAAGTTCAGAAAATGTATAATAGGCAGATCTACATATTTAGTACGTTTTGTTTAATTAGACTGAGAAATGGTCAATACTAAATATATCTGAGTATATTTGTTATTGCCCTATTTCAAAGAATCTGTTTGGTAATGTTGGACGGAATTTTAAACATTATTTCTGTCTTAAATTTGAATTATTTGAGAGGATTGGTGAAGACCAATTGTACATTTCTGGCGATTTCATACATATATAAAATGAGGAAATATCCTTTATATTAATATATTTTACAATGAAGCTTTAAAGCGTTACATTGAATCATGATTGACGAGATTTATGAAACCAAAAATAGCAAGACAAAGCTTATAATAACGGGAATTGACAAACACAAGAATAAAGAATATTGATTGATCTCAGTCTGAGATGACACCAAGCCAGTGATTCTATACAAATAATTCATGTGAACTGCTATGCTTGTCCATCGATCACACACCTCGAGGGAAACACATCACGTCCTATCTGACTCAGCCTCATCAGTATATAATGGGTCAAATATCCTGAAAGTGTACAATTAACCTTCCCCAATCCTCTTAAATAACCCGAATTTAAGAGAGAATTACGTTCAAAATGCAGTTTAAGACTAAGGAAGAGGTACTTTTAATCAACACAATGCCAAAGATATACTTGGATGTACATAGCATGTAAAATATTTCACTCTAATTTAGCAGAATTTACCAAATTTGTGCAGTTAACAATTTTCACATTTTCTGAAAATTTGACCCATATGCTTTCTGATTAACTCTACTCTTTTGCCAGTTTGATATCATGATATTCTGATTTGGGTTATGAATTATTGAAGTCGAAGAATAGCTCAATGTATAGACAGAACTACACTGGGTTGGGGGAACGAGTGATATTCAATGCAACGGAGGGCAAGGGTGGTAGCCTGCGACCAGATATTTTTTTTATTGTATTTAATATTTTGTATTCAGCAACTATATTATGCAGCAGGGACAGTTTTCTCAATAAGAGCTGATCACCATCTTGAGGACGTTTTGGAAGCCCTGTAGCAGAAGCAACCTGATAGAATCATCCAAAATATTAGTTCTATGACTTTTAGAAGTAGTAATAGGAGTCGCTTTTGAACGTACTTTAGTACCATTTTGGCCACTATGGGAGATCCCATAGTGAGCTGGTGGCGCTAGTAGTTCCCCTTTTTTTTTTATGTACATGGACTTTTATTTTATGAACCATTCGTTTCTTTTTTATCTGTAGGGTATTCTCATAGACTTTTAGAATGTACTTAAGTACCAAATTGATCCCATATTAAGCTGGTGGCGCTAGTGGTACTATTTTTTTTATGAACATGGAATATTTTTTTATGTACATTTTTTTTTATGAACATGATTTTTTTATGTACATT
Source organism: Sthenelais limicola (assembly GCA_942159475.1). Lineage (NCBI taxonomy): Eukaryota > Metazoa > Annelida > Polychaeta > Phyllodocida > Sigalionidae > Sthenelais > Sthenelais limicola. The sequence continues at coordinate 146,470,409 of OW804094.1, read as the reverse complement.
TTTTTTTTATGTACAAGGTTTTTTTTATTCATTTCTTTTTTATCTATAGGATATTGCCATAGAGTTTTACACTGTACTTTAGAACAGTGATAACCACTAGGTGGAGTATAGTGGTTGGTTAAGTGAAGTACTAACTTCACCGATAGGTGGATTTTGTTTGATTTTTTGATTTTTTGATTTTATTGCGGTTTCAATATACATGTATTAAGCATCTTATTATTGTTATTGGGATGTATGTTTTTATAAGGTGAATCCTCCGGTTGAACCAAAGCCCATTGACCCTCTATGGGTATCATTCAATATTGGTACTTCTTTAAGTTTTGGGAGAATATTTTTTCGAGGATGAGTTGTGCAATTCGATCTCCTTTTATTACATGAAAATCTTCATGTCCAAAGTTAAACATGATTACTCCCACATTTCCGCGGTAATCTTGATCGATTACACCAGCTCCAATATCGATGAATTTTTTCCAAGCGAGTCCTGAACGTGGTGCTACACGTCCATAACAACCATTAGGTAAGCATATTTGAATGTCAGTTTTTGGAAAAGAATGGAACAAAAAGGAGAACATATTTAGTTTTTGACCAACATAAACTCAGAGTACAGCTTTAAGTTATACAATTGCGACGTGTTATAGGGAAATGAGTCACAAGTCACAAAAAAATGGATTTTGAGATATTATCATATTTGAAAAGATGGAATGGGGCGGATTTCAATGATAGTAAACAGTAGGATATCTACTAAGTATTTCTTTAATCAAAGTTTGATATTTCTATTTTTGAAAAATATACTTTGCAATATTTCTAGGCGGATTACTAGCTAAATATCCTAAATAGACACTGTCCTAGAATTTGGTACATGGATTAATATGACTTCTAAGCCCCTAAAGATGAAAACATTTCAACTAAGAAATATTGTGAAGGAATCACTTTGGAAGATATCATTATTGCGACTTGCGACTCTTCCCGGGAAGAACTCAGGGTCCTGGACGCTGAGAGGGCCGATCCCATTTCAGTCGCCATTTACAATTTATTGTACATGTGAATTGAATAAAAGTTTTTATATATATATATATATTCCTGGAACACATCACAATTTACTGCTGATACTACATTTATTCAATAGATGCGTGCATTAGAAAAGAGAGGCATTGATAGGTTAAATAAGCCTCATGTCTGGTTGATGTTTTCCCCCATCAAAAAGCAAGCAAACTGACGGGGGATTTACATTAAAATAACTAAAGTAACTTTGGGAAATGTTGTAAAATATAATAATACTTGACTAAATGTCACAGACATTGTCTGCTGTCAATATGTTTTTACTAAATCAAAGCCAAAATTGTGACGTTAACACAAGTCATTCTATTCTAACTCGAAGGCCAGATGAATAAAATTGCCCTTTTCCAATGAAACTGCAATTAATTGGAAAGACATTGTATTGCAACCAATTTCCTATCCAGAGAATTGTGACCTTTGCTTATCTGTGGTTGGTCGGATTAATGTGGTGAAAATTGCTGATTGTTTGGAGGACAATGCTTTCTGCTATTACACTAAATGCGAAAAGAGCTCAATTCATACATTTGTGATGTGTTTCAGGAAAATGAGTCACAAGTCGCAAAATTGGTGTTTTTCAAAGTCGTTTACTTACAAGATCTCTTTGTTGGGATATTTTCATTTTTGGAGTGTCTAGTCCTTGTGGTTGTATGAATACATCTACCAAATTTCAAGACTGATTATCAAATATATCAGTGCGTTTCTTGGATCATCCCATTGAGTATATTTAGCTACATTGCTGGTAATTATCCACCCAGAAATATTGCAAACGTTTTTTTGTTTTTTTTCAAAAATAAAAATATCTAACTAAAAGATAAAAGTATTTATTAGATGCCCTTAATGTTTACATTCATTGGAATCGGGTTGGTCTCATCTTTTCAAATATGGTGATATCACAAAATCCATATTTTGCGATTTATGACTCATTTTCCTAAAACGGATCACATTTATCGCCAAATACTAACGATTGTAAATCATAGGATAAAGCACATTTCATGCAGTGCTGGGCGAATTGTCCACCCCATCCTGTGGATTAGCCCACTTTTTAAAGAGCGGATGTTTTGCACAAATTGGCGAAAACATCCTGGAATATTGCAAAATTTGGCAGATATCTATCAAATTATGTTTCCTTAGAGGCAATGAAATATAGTTACCACGCGTCAGAGGAATAGTCCAGTCAATTTAGTGCAAAAAATAGGTCAACCTAGAACAAATTGCAATAATTTCAAACCTAGTTTTATTTTAGAATCTACAGGTCTTTCTATTTAACGAACTAACCAATTGAATCATGAAAAAAAGAGATGTCCATCTACTAGAGCGTCAAAGAAAAAAAGTTAGAAAATATAGGCAAATCAAATTAAATTGTTGGTGATTTCCTCAAAATCTGACCCATCATCTCTCTGCGCTGTGAGTGAGTGAGTGAGTGAGATTGGTTGCTTTACGCCCTTATCAACACTTTGAAGTGTTATATCAAGGGCGGGAGAGCTGAGAGGGAGGCAGTTTATGATCATACCCAGGAAATAGAGATAGAGAAGAAGGGAGAGAGACAGAGAAAAGAGACAGAAAGGCACTTTATGGTCATACCCAGGGAGAGCTGAGAGGGAGGCAGTTTATGATCTTACCTAGGAAATAGAGATAGAGAAGAAGGGAGAGAGAGACAGACAAAAGAGACAGAAAGGCACTTTATGGTCATACCCAGGGAGAGCTGAGAGGGAGGCAGTTTATGATCATACCCAGGAAATATAGATAGAGAAGAAGGGAGAAAGGGAGAAATTCGACTATATTTGGCATTGCATTGATTCTAGCTATGTGTTTGGTTAGGTTGAACTGTATTTTGAACTTTATTTTCGTCTGAAATTTTGGTTATTTCGGAGAATTGGTGAAGGTGAATTGTACATTTACTGAAAATCTGACCCATATAGAGGGGACGCCACCTTGTGTAGAATGTCGGAATCAATAGGATGCCCCTCCAGGCCTTTCAACTGGTCACGTGGTAAAAGGAAATGGCTGGAGACAAGGTCATGACAGGAGAGGTATATATGGGTGCGATTTTCAGAAAGTGTACAATCGTCAGCTCTACAAATTTGGTAAGTTTTGCTAAATTAGACTGGAATATTTTAAATGCTATGCATATCCAAGTATCTTTGGCATTGGGTTGATTCAAAATATCTTTTTCTTTGTGTTAAACTGCATTTTGAAGCTTATTTTTTCTCTTAAATTTTGGCTATTTGAGAAGATTGGTGAAGGCAAATTGTACATTTTCTGAAAATCTGACCCCTATGGGTGGAGGTTGGGGTGGGGGTGGGGGGATGTAGGATCTCTTCCCATAGGTGTGGACAGAAGTGTTTCATATAGAGAGGGATTACTATGTGATGTATATGAGCAGATATGGGTCAGATTTAAAAAAGTGTACAAGTTACTTTCACCATTTCCCTGAAATAACCCAAATTCCAGACGAAAAATTTTTTTTTAAAGATTTTATTTAAACTTGGTTACCGGCTCCCCTTTTCGGGGTTAGTTCTGCCGGGCCAAGCCATAAAAAATTTTTAGATGTATATTTACAATAATATATACATGAGATTTCTATTTACATACAAAATAAAGTTCAAAATACAGTTCAACCTAAGCAAACAGATTGCTAGAATCATTGCAATGCCGAATATGCTTGAATTCACCTAGCATTGACCAAATTGCAGCCTAATTTAGTAGATCTTATTAAATGTGTAGCATTGTATTGATTCTAGCAATCTGTTTGGTTAGGTTGAACTGTATTTTGAACCTGATCTTCGTCTGAAATTTGTTTTATTTGAGAAGATTGGCGAAGTTGAATTGTACATTTTCTGAAAATCTGACCCCCAATTTTCAGAAAATATGCAATCGGCAGTTGTACACATTTAGTAAACTCGCATTGATTATAGCAATCTGTTTGGTGAGGTTGAACTGTATTTTGAAATTTATTTTGGTCTGAAATTCGGAATATTTGAAAAGATTGGCGAAGTTGAATTGTACATTTTCTGAAAATCTGACCCTCTTACAGTCTAGGCCCAAACCCTCAGATCAGATAAGAATGGTATGTCAGTGATTGGACGCCTACTTCACTAATCGGTTTCCTGGCCTAGGACTAGGCGCTCTAATGGTATTATAATGAGATTTGCAGTCTTAATGGAATCATAATGGCACTTTGCGGTTTCAGGCGAGAGGCTTTCCCTCCGTTTGAAGGGACTCTATCATCTTTGGGCCTAGAATGGTTAATGAATCAGGTCAGATACAGAATTAGGTCGGGCAAGCCTCTGAAAGAACGTGCTCTGTAATGTCAGTAGGATCTGGGCGTGTTTTTCTAAATATTAAAAAAGTACGTTTCCTGCAAGAAGTTGACACCGACAGTTGAGGAGACTGTGACATGTGAAACTGGGTGCAACACAAACCTCTTTTTTTCCCAACACGGGTCTTCAAGAGGTAGAGAAAGGCGGATATGGGTCAGATTTTCAGAAAATGTACAATTCAGCTTCGCAAATCTTCTCAAATAACCCAAATTTCAGACAAAAATAAAGTTCAAAATACAGTTCAACATTACAAAACAAATTGCTAGAATCACTGCAATGCCAAATATACTCGAATTTACTTAGTATTGGCCAAATTGCAGCCTAATGTAGCAGAATTTACTAAATGTGTAGAGCTGCCAATTGTACATTTTCTGAAAATCTGACCCATACATGTTTTACAACACTCTTGTTTCAATATTTATCATGTTCGAAATTTAATTTCTTGCTGACACCTTCAATGAGGAATCCTGAGATGTTCACTATATCTGTTAACCTGGTAATACGAATAAACCTAATCCATAATGAGCTTCATAATATTGTGCATTTTCTGAAAATTGATTAAACAAATCTTTGGTTGTGGTCAATGCTACTATGAACCTCATTTCCCCCATAAATTGTGGGTATTGTCGACCATTCTTGAAGTACATTCTCATGTGACTTCACCCATATGCATATGTGTGGTTGTCCACTCCCACTCATAGTATCTGATTGGTCTTCTGTTATATGTTAAGAAGTCAAAGTAAATTGGCAGAGTGAAAAAGACCAACCACGAGCGATAATAAGTGAAGTTATCATATGAAGGGATTCGGGTAGGTCCTCCTGATACCAATGAGGACATCTTAGAAGCCCTGTAACAAAACAACTGTACAGAATTCTTCACGTAGCCTTCTTTAATAGCATAATGACCCGCATTCAAGTTGTCTCACAGCCAAGATAATTCTGCAATTAGATGTGGAGAAACTGCATGGAGGTGTCATGGGTGTCACATGACATGAGCGTCTGTATATAATAGTACCTATATGTGAGTGCCCTATATGTACTCTACCCCGCACACACAGGGCTTCTTATATATATGGGTCAGATCGTCTGAAAATGTACAATTGGCTGCTCTACACATGGAGAAAAATCCGCTAAATTAGGCTGAACAATGATAAATACGAAGTATATTTGAGTATATTATATTATTTGGTATTGTGTTGCTCTAAAATATGTATTTTGATGCTCATTTTGCGAATTGTACATTTTTGGAAAATCTGACCGATATTTATATGGGTCAGATTTTCAGAAAATGTACAATTCAACGTCACCAATCTTCTCAAATAACCCAAATTTCAGAGGGAAATAAAGTTAAAAATACAGTTCACCCTAACGAAACAGATTGCTATAATCAATCCAATGCCAAATATACTCGAATTTACCTAGTATTGACCAAATTGCAGCCTAATTTAGCAGAATTTACTCAATGTGTACAGCTGCCAATTGTACATTTTCTGAAGATCTGACACATATACGGTTGGGTTCAGCAGCCAGCCTGACTGAGGCTGAATTAAAGGGAAATGGCGCTGAATGAAAGACCAGTTGGCCCTAGAATGGTGTCTACCACGGCTCAGCTAATCAGGAAGTATGGCCAATAGCGAGTGTGCAATGGGAGGGGGTCCTGGGAGACCTGAGGGGCCCTATCTGTAGTGGAGGTTAGAGGAGGGGTAGTGTAGTGTAGAGGGAGGGGGCGGGTGGAAAGACCGAAAATCAAAATCGAAAAGTGCAAGGATGTTTTCCCCAATATAATAACTTCTATAAATGATCTATGTTAACCAAATGCATGATGGGAAACATGAGGGATTGTGTTATGGAAACATGTAAAATACATGGATATTGACATTAGAACATTGATAAATATTCCACGCTGAACACCTTTTCTATAGATTTTATACTGTACCATAAGTCCCACAATTCCATGCGAATCAAGATTCAAAATGGCAGGTATGCAAGTCCCCTATTGTCTCGCAAATAAAATGTTCTCCCCCTCCAAAGAAAAATAAAGACCCCAACAAAACCGAGCCCTTTGGACCTCTTTATGAAGGGAATCTCCACCATGCAATATCGTAGCCTGGAAGGGTGGTGTGTGGGTGACTTATCACTAGCCGTGGTAATTCCCGAATAACCTGCCAAGCTTCACTGATTCCCCAAGATTAATTCATCCATTTCCCCCGACTCATTTCCGAGACGGTCCTAAATCTGACATTGGCTGCTTCTTAATTCATGATGATCGGTGGACCAAGGATGAAATTAAGAGGATTGATTTAAATAAGCTGGTTCCAACGTATTGGTGTTTGCTAGCGGTGAGGTGAGATTGTGAGAGGGTTTTCCGGCTTGTGTTGGATGCTTAATGCTCTCAGCTATAAGGAAATGATGTTTTCAGTTTAAAAATGGTCATGGCAAGATATAGAGCTGTACTATCCAACGCAAAATGTGTTGACCGAGATCGGAAATGGATTAACCAGGTAAAAGGTAACATTAGAGACTTCTGCTCTGGCTTATGTGAAATAATCTTAGTGTCAATTTGTTATGTTGCCCTGTCATGTGTGTGTGTAGGTGGGGGGAGGGGGTACCTGTTTAGTCATTATATAAAAAGTATAAGAACAAAAAGAAAATACTAAAAAAAAGCATAAAATGATAAGGGACACTGTTAAATCATGTCGTTAGAAGTGTACAAGCCAAGATGGCAGGATAGAAACTGAATAAAAACTAAAAATAGAAACTGAAAAAGTATCTTTTTTAATATATTTTTATTTTGGTACAGAGTTTAGAGTTAATTGGGTTTCAAGGTTATCTGCGTATATGTATATTGAATACAAAAAAATAATTAGTTTAATTAATATAATTGTATTACATTTCTTTTTCCATCTCAACATTTCCCGATAATGTTATTAACAAAAATACACTCAGGCATGGCTCTCCAGCCTCTCAGATCAAATAAGAATGGTATGTCAGTGATTGGACGCCTACTGCACTGGGCGTCTGAATGGAGTTCTAATGGTATTTTGCGGTTTGGAGCAGAAGGTATCTCTCAACTCTAAAGCCTAGACTGAATATAACTAATTTCTAGAAATGAGCAAGAAAGATTTGTTAATGGAATTGAATTGGATGCATGTACTTACATTATACATATGTACATACATTTTATCATATATACGTTATCAATGTATTTCATTTCAATATTTATTAGAATACATTTAGCCAGAAAACATCTGAAATAGCATATTTATACCATGTATGTTTTCGGCCAATAGGGGGTTTGCATAGCCGCCATTTTGAATCTAGATTCGCATGGAATTATGGGACTAATGGTACAGTATCAAATCAATAGAAAACATGCAATGTTCAGCATGGACTATTTATCAACGCTCTAATGTCAATATTCATGGTTTATACATGTTTCCATGACACTAGTCACCATATTTGCCATCATGAATTTGGTTTTTATAGATCATTCATAAAAGCTACAATATTAGTGAAAACATTCTTGCAGTTTCGATAAAAATATTGCCAAATATTTGTATATCAGATTTCAACAGAATCGATCCCAGCATGCACTGCAATAGACATGCGCAGTGAGACATGCAAATCCTCTATATAATTTGCTAAATGTTCAGCAGTGAAAATATAAACATGTAGCAGTTCAGAGTATGTCTTGACAAGCTAAAAGCACTAAGGCTGTGCTAAGGCTGTACCTCTGACTGAGGCTAAGGTCTGGGAGAGAGAGAGCCCCAACTGCGAACAAAATAGACGTCTTAAACAGCTTGGGCGTATGAATACATTTCAATACAATACATAGGTCAGATCTTCAGAAAATGCACAATCAGCAAATCTATACATTCAGTAAATTCTGCATAATTAGGCTGTAAAATGATAAATACAAGGTATATCTGAGGATATTTGATATTGCCTTTTGTTCGGTTAGGTTGAACCGAATTTTGAAGTGAATTTTGTCTTAAATTTGGGTTATTTGAGAGGATTGGTGAAGGTGAATTGTACATTTTCTGTCGATTTCACCCACACATAGGATCAGATTATAGAGAGGTCTTCGGGTGGTGGGTCCATCCCTGGACTAAATCCACCACCACCTAGATGGGTGAAGTTTCCTGAAAATGTACAATTAGCCTTCACCAATTCTCTCAAAAAACCCAAATCTAAAACGAAATTCAGGTTCAAAATACAGTTCAACATAACCAGACTGATTTATTGAATGAATACAATACAGAATACACCCAGATATACTCAGCATTTATCATTTTTCACTCTAATTTAGCAGAATTTGAGTGATGTGTAGAACTGTGGATTGTGCATTTTCTGAAAATCTGACCCATGATCTGATCTGATATTACATACTACGGCAAGAGAGATACCTGGGTGATAACCTTACCACTGATGGATCGGGCCCAGGGCCGAGATGGCACAATTGATTTATGTGCCTATTATTCAACCCATTTTGTTCGCATACATCGAAAAACATTGTCCCATTTTTGTCGCTAATGGATGAAAATGTCACTGTTAAAGCTAAATTAATTGATGGACGAGGTAGTTGGATAAAAGCTCCTCAAACTGATTTTTACCCCTTTTGTATAACCCTTCCCAGGGGAGTAGCTAGCGGGGGAATAGAAAGGGGTTAAACATATGGACGAAGATTATTAATGGGTGAAATCGCCAGAAAGTGCACAATAATTGGCCTTCACCAATCCCCTCAAATAACCCAAATTTAAGACAGAAATCAGGTTCAAAATACAATTCAACTTAACCAGACAGATTTATTGAATGAATACAATACTGAATATACTCAGATATACCTAGTATTTGTAGTTTTTCACTCTAATTTAGCAGAATTTGAGAGATGTGTAGAACTGTAGATTGTGCATTTTCTGAAAATCTGACCCATGATCTGATCTGATATTACATACTACGGCAAGAGAGATACCTGGGTGATAACCTTACCACTGATGGATCGGGCCCAGGGCCGAGATGGCACAATTGATTTATGTGCCTATTATTCAACCCATTTTGTTCGCATACATCGAAAAACATTGTCCCATTTTTGTCGCTAATGGATGAAAATGTCACTGTTAAAGCTAAATTAATTGATGGACGAGGTAGTTGGATAAAAGCTCCTCAAACTGATTTTTACCCCTTTTGTATAACCCTTCCCAGGGGAGTAGCTAGCGGGGGAATAGAAAGGGGTTAAACATATGGACGAAGATTATTAATGGGTGAAATCGCCAGAAAGTGCACAATAATTGGCCTTCACCAATCCCCTCAAATAACCCAAATTTAAGACAGAAATCAGGTTCAAAATACAATTCAACTTAACCAGACAGATTTATTGAATGAATACAATACTGAATATACTCAGATATACCTAGTATTTGTAGTTTTTCACTCTAATTTAGCAGAATTTGAGAGATGTGTAGAACTGTAGATTGTGGATTTTTTGAAAATCTGACCCTATTATCATTATTAATTGCCAATCTTATGGTGACAAACTTCCTATTATTATTATTCCTATTATTTCCTATTATTCTACCTTAATGTACTTGTCGCAATATTAATTAGGAACTAATTATGTAATTAGTTTGTCCCATTTTTCTACCTTATAGAGATGTTGCTGCTTTATTTATTTTCCTGACGCCGATGCCCAACAACGCAGACGATATGTAACTCATGACAGACACATATAATATATGTTATGCGAAAATGTGTCACAAGTGGCAAAAAAATGATATTTTTCAAAGTGATTTATTTATAGGATCTCTTTGGAGAAATGTTCTTATCTTTTAGGAGCTTAGCGCTTTAAGGCATATTAATCCGCGTACCTTATTCTAAGACAGTGTATTAAATATATTCTTCCGTTTCAATGGTCATCTTATGGAGTATATTTAGTTCCCTTACTGCTAATTGTTCACCCAGAGATATTGGGGTCTTGGAATAAACAAGTATTCAGTTTCACTTCAGGTCCAGGGAAATGTACGTCACCTCTTTTTATGGCCACTAGGCAACCAGCAGTCTTTAATGATCAGCGGTAACTCCAGACCAGGAAAGTAAAGCAATTCAATACCCAGGTTTTAGAGACCACTCACTGGCTTCATTAACACATCTAGACCAACGGCGTCCGACTGCCTTTTGTGTACAAAAGCAAAGTTAAATATAGAATTTTACGAACGACCCACCATCAAATTGGTTTCTCGCCAACCCTAGTGAGCTCATCTATTATTTTTGTCTTTCCAACTCACCTATTTTTTTTGTCTTTGTCGCCGTTTTTTTCTAAAGAAATGGTAACATTTTTGGGTGCCTACACTATCATTATCCCCAAGTTTGGTCACAATCGTAATAAAAGTGTAGAAATGGGACACTAACGTTACAAGCCTATTTTTTGCTAGTTTCCATGGAAACAGGTCATTTTGACACTATTCGCCACTATTTCAGCAATTTTTTTGGTCAGATTCGGATAATTCATGAAATTCTACACAAAATACCTCAAATTTAGTTTTATATACGGTGGGTTGGGGTAATTTCTTAAATAATGGCTTCTTTTGCCCTTGGCCGCTGTACTATTAACATTGGGTGATCGATGCGTGAACTTTGTACAAAAGCCAAACCCCTCCAAACCAGTGATACCAAGGTTTGAGTTATTAGAGAAGATGTAACTTGTCATTAATAACAGCACAACATTAACATATACAAACTATTGTATACAATCCAGGTCACGGGCATGTATAAACCCAGGAGGCAATCTGTTATACCCCCTTCCCCCCCCCCCGCCATAATAGATGAGGCCTTACGTGTGCACATGGTCTTCTCTCAACCAAAGTCCCAGTATTCCCACAGGCCCCTTATTTTACAGTATAAACCAGCCATAAAGGGGGCGGGGGGTCCCCACTCCTGAAAATATTCATACTCATACATGTGGAAATGTTGTAGACCTGAATAAAATATTTTCTAAATCACTGGCTGCTGTAAGCTCTGTGGTAAGCCTTGCGATGGTTGTGTTGAGCAGTTAGATCCTGAGTTTATGGTCGTGAGTTTTCTCTAAGCCTCCCGGAAACAAGCATCGGCTTTACCTCGGCTTGGTTTCCCGAAAAGCAAAGGACCATAAATGAAGGATCTAATGGGTTTAGTCCCCTTTTGTTGGGCTGTTACTATCATTAACAACAATTTAGAAATGATTTTGAAGCAAAATGAACCAATGAAAAGCCATGATCTTGCCGTTTTGGGCAGTAAAATATTGTTTTGTATTTTTGTTGATGTAAGCAGTCGGCCGGAAACGGAAGTCCAACACTAGTACAACTGGTCTGTATGTGTATAGCTGTCCCGGCCAGCCCAACAAACAGGGACTAAAGGTGGAGAGGAGTGACGAGGTCCTCCCTACGTGGTTCACTGGCCTCCTAGCCACTCCCCTCCACCTACAGAACCATCACAACAACATCACAAGGCTCTCCGCAGAGCTTACTGCAAGCAGTGGAGACCACCCTTAAGCTGCATTCTCAGCTAGCGTCGGTCAACAACACAAACTGTTCTACTTTTGGTTCTGTTCCTTTCCAACCCATCCAAAAGCCATTTCTCACAAGCTCAGTATAACAGAATATATCCACTATAAGTAGTTTAAAGCCTTTTGATACTATTTGACGAAATAGAAATCAAAGTTCATAATTGTGATCCGTTTTAGGAAAATGAGTCATAAGTCGCAAAATATGGATTTTGAGATATCACCATATTTGAAAAGAGATCAAGGTGATTCCAATGATAGTAAACACTAGAACACCTAAAATGTTTTTCTATACTTTAAGTTTGGTATTTTCATTTTTGAAAAAAAAAGTTTGCAGCGTTTCTGGATGGGTAATTACCAGTAAAGTAACTAAATATACTCCATAGGAATGTCTTCAAAACGCAAGGATATATTTAATACAATATCCCGAAATTTGTCACACTTTACTGGAACACATCACATATTTATATTTCGAAGTCCCCCCATAATCCTTTATGCAATGGCTACAGCAATTATGGCTCACAGGTGGCCTTTTTCTCTCTTTTCCCAGTTTGACTTCAAAATTATGTACAAACAGCATAAAAGTTGTATAATTCATAATATTATGAGTAAATTAGGGATGTGTGATGGCCAAGTGGTCTAAAGTGCTGGGTCAGCCCAGTGGCATGAACATGTGTGGGTTTGAACCCCGGCGCGGCTACAATTTCACCTTCTCTTCCCAAGAACTAGAGGAAGACCACCATTGTGGTGATCTATATATATATATAAAGATTTTTATTCCAAAATTCCGTTACATACATTTGACATTTCATCATACATTTCATAACAACATTTCGGAACCGGGCTTTAATTTATCCTCTGAAAACAGGTCATCCAGATAGCCCAACAAAGGTAATTGGGATCTAGTGCTGGTAAAATATGTAAAACATAATTGATAAGAATTCTTTGTTTGAAGAAAGCATCTTTAAGTCTAACCATGATCTTCTCATGTTAATGAATCTCTTTGTTTATTATAGCCAGTGTACTTTGTGCCAGTCTACCAATATTCCAATTGTCATTTGCATGGATGTTTGATGTTTGATCTATAAAAATTCTAAATTAAAAAAACACAAAAACAAGTTATAAGTTTTTTAAGTTAATCAATCATTTAATGAACTATTTTTCTGTTTAACTTTATAATCAGTTTAAGTTAATGTATATATTGTGCATTTCCCAAGGAAACGAATTCTACGGACAAATATTTGTGCGCAATGGCAAGTCATAGTTAGCAGTTTAGTTTTTGCTCGACTGAAAATGCTTGATATTTAATTAAAACTGCTTATGCTTAATTATATGTCTAAATTTTGTGATAATAATATTGGATAAAGAACATAACACTCTTTTGAAACCCAGAAATCGCAAAGGGTGTAGTAGGTGTAGATCACTCAGATTCAGTCATGGGTGGTCCTCTCTACAGTTGTCAATCAAACCAAGATAGCTAATAGAATACAAGACATGTAAACCAATAGGATGTCACACTGGCCTTCAGGGATTTACTGCAGAGATAGTAGAAGGTTGTCAATCAAACAGTCCTAACCAATAGGATGTCACACTGGCCTTCAGGGATTTACTGCAGAGATGGTAGAAGGTTGTCAATCAAGCAGTCTTTGCATAAGTGCCAAGTTAGTAGTGTTGGTGTGAATTACATCACACAGAGATGGGCATCCAGATATCCTCCCAGATAAGTGTCCACACTCCTCACACCAACCCTCAACCAACACCTCAAAATGTATCACATGAACTGGCTACTCAGGATGATTGACAGAATGGTACGCAATTCACTAACATTCACGAATTTTTAATTCCGTAGAATGTAAAAACTCTCACCATAGAAAGGCGTGATGTGTATGAAAGGACCTGGTTGTACAGCCCACTGAATCACTGGCCGTCTTTGGGTCCGATTTTCAGAAAATGCACAATCTACAGTTCTACACATCCCTCAAATTCTGCTAAATTAGAGCGAAAAATGATAAATACGGAGTATATCTGAGTGTATTCTGTATTGTATTTATTCAATAACTCTCTCTGGTTATATTGAACTGTATTTTGAACCTGATTTTTGTCTTAAGTTTGGGTTATTTGAGGGGATTGATGAAGGCCAATTGTACATTTTCTGAAGACTTGACCCATTTACATCAGATCAAAGTATTAACTTCACTGATATATGGGTTAAATTTTCAGAAAATGTACAAATGGCAGCTCTACACATTTAGTAAATTCTGCTATATTAGGCTGCAATTTGGTCAATACTAGGCAAAGTCGAGTATATTCGGCGTTGCATTGATTCTAGCAATCTGTTTGGTTAGGTTGAAGTGTATTTTGAACTATATTTTCGTCTGAAATTTGGTTTATTTGAGAGGATTGGTGAAGCTGTATTGTACATTTCCTGGCGATTTCACACATATCTGCCCTAACACAATCCATAAGCCAGATTATGCAAATTATTATGCAGCAACATCATCACCAAGGAACCCTTGAGACCTGAGTGGCCTTGGCAACTTTCTTTTTATCTCCAAAAAAATATTCTGTGAGGTGGGGACAAGACCCAGCCACAGTTTGTCTCTCAATTCCTCAGGGCCTGTATTTACAAAGCAGGCAACACGGGCACCTCATTGCATATAATTGCCTGCTGGTCTGGGAGGAGTGTATTGTATATATATGTGGACAAATCATTGCTATGTCATGAGGCTCAGATCTGTTTTACTCTGCAAAGATTGACTGAGTGATTGGCAACTGTATGTGGTTGGGTCTTTCTGCTGAATTCTCCCCAAAGATCTGCAGTTCTATAGGTCTTTAGCTGAATATCTGGCAACCTAGGGAAAAGTTATTGCCATATAAATAGACAGAACTGTACGTGAGGTTAGAACTACAAGTGTGATTCAATGGCTGTAGTTGACACTTTATTTGGTATCCAACACGCGGCCGCAGGTCGTGTGTTGGATACCAAATAAAGTGTAAACTCTAGCCATTGAATTATACGAGTAGTTCTTATCTCAAGTACAGTTCTTTCTTTATACTACAACTTGGAAATATTAGAAAATTGTTATTCTTACGCTTGTAATGGCTGGCAGAAGCAGTTCACGATGGCCCTGTTTTACATAATGTGCCTCGCTGCTGAGTAAGCTCATCTCACATTGCGGTAATTCTATCTCTTTATGGGTCAGATCTTAAGAATATGTACAATCGGCAGCTCTACATATTTAGTAAATGTTGTTAAATCAGACTGATAAATGGTCAATATCAAGTATATTGGATTATATGTGATATTGCCTTAATTCAAACAATCAGTTTGGTTCCGTTGGAATCACTTTTGAATCTTATTTTTGTCTTAAATTTAGATTATTTGAGAGGATTGGTGAAGGGGAATTGTACATTTTCTGTCGATTTCACCCATATACAACGTGTACAGAAATGAACAAACTATTAAATGGGCATATTCCTCCTGCTCAAAGTGAATAAGCCATTCAGTCGAAGTATAAATAGGCAATACACACACAATCTAGTTTTGTTATGTTAGTAACTTTGATGGGAAAGCTCCAAGCAAAAGCCAACATTGTTATATATGAACCCATCAAGAAACGTGTGATTACATATGGCGTAGGTCAAAGGAACACTTTGGCCCAACCTTGACCTTTATCAACAGCAAAAACTGATTACATTGACACATGAGGGTGGGTCTGTCTTGTTGTTGTTGTTGAAACTTTTATTTGACAACTCAAGAAATGACACTGTCGTTGGGTACTAATCTCCCTACATGGGGAGGATTTAAAGCCCTACCGTATTAGATTGTTTTAACAATGCAAAGGTTACAAAACACCCAAGGTCGACGACACTTGGGTGGGCTTTGCAGATGTTGGTGTAATAATTATCGAGTTTGTGCAAGAAGCACCACGCGTAAGATGGAGAGAAAGCATACGACAAGCTCAACTAAACTAAAACATATATCAATGCTCAATATAGGTGGGAATACTGAGCGTTTTTTTGTGAATACATTGTTGCGTACTAGCATGTAAAAGGACTAAAACGAGGAACATACATAAGTACATACATAAGTAGATGAGGCAATAAGCATATAAAAGGAGGAGGAGGAGGAGGAAG
Organism: Sthenelais limicola; assembly: GCA_942159475.1. Taxonomy (NCBI): domain Eukaryota; kingdom Metazoa; phylum Annelida; class Polychaeta; order Phyllodocida; family Sigalionidae; genus Sthenelais; species Sthenelais limicola. The sequence continues at coordinate 146,454,362 of OW804094.1, read as the reverse complement.
AGGCAGAGGTCAGATTCCTGATGCATGTGTGGAAGTTTGTGGAATGGGGACGCTTGCTCTATAAAAGGCTTTCCCTCTGCGGTCTGGTGGATCCCTGCCTTTAGATTAATAGCGTTATGCGAGGTTTTAACGGACCAGTGGAGTCCTGGCTTTAAGCGACGCTCCCTCACCTGGGCAAAATCAGATGGGCAATTTCTCCTCCTATATTTTATTCCAACATACCTGCCATCTGGGCTTTTACATAGCTAAGACACATCTTACTTTGACCATTTTTTGTTTTTTGGGGGGTTTTCAAATCTCCACTTCTTCATTTCTCCTCGTATTGTTAATCAATTGTGATGTGTTACAGAAAAGTGAGTCACAAGTCCCTAAAACGTGTAACGTATAAACGTGATTGTATATCTTGGTACTGTACAAATATACGATGTGTTTCAGGAAAATGAATCACAAGTCGCAAAATTGATATTTTTCAAAGTGCTTTTTTCACAAGATCACATTATTGGAATGTTCTGATGTTTGGGAAGTTCATAACTGATAGCTATATCAATCGATGTATTAAATTCCAGGACAATCAATGTAATATATCCTTTAGTTTTAAAGGTCTTCATATGGACTACATTTAGTTACTTTACTGTTTATTGACCCCCAGAAATATTGGAAACTTTTTTTTTCAAATACGAAAATATCAAACTTAAAATCTAGAAATACTTATAAGATTATTAGACTGTTTACTATCATTGGAATCGGGTTGGTCTCCTCTTCTCAAATATAATGATATCTCAAAATGTATTTTTTGCGACTTATGACTCATTTTCCTGAAACACATCACATATGGGTAATAAGGTTTCTTGTAAATTGTGAGGGTGGGCGGGTCTGTAGTGTAGTGTAGCGGTTTAATCAATTAAATAATAATATTCAGTACATGGGTCAGACTTTCAGAAAATGTACAATTTGCTCTCACACATTCAGACAATTTCAGACGAAAATAAAGTTCAAAATACAGCTCAACCTAACCAAACGGATTGCTAGAATAAATGCAGTTCCGAATATACTCGAATTTACCTAGTATTGACCAAATTGCAGCCTAATTTAGCAGAATTTACTAAATGTGTACAGCTGCCGATTTTACATTTTCTGAAAATCTGATTCATATCTTCAGTGCTGTTGCTTTAAGCAGTGCGCCAACATTGGCCTGGCATCGTTCGGACCATGAAGGAGAAGACAGACAAGAGAAGTAACACATGTGATGTGTTCCAGGAAAATGAGTCACAAGTCTCAGAAATAATATCTTCCAAAGTGATTTATTCACAATATTTCTTTGTTGAAATGTTCTCATTATTGGCCAGAGAAGCAATATTCACAATAAAATAACTTAGGATGCAAAGGATTGTAAGCGTTATACTACTTCTATTATATAGCCTAATTGGTATGACATCCAATCATTGTATGTGATGTTGGTGGTTTCATCACCGTACCAATGTTTAAGCCGTTTTCTCATTTTTCAACCTTTTCTCTCAACTCCCCAAACTTCATAAATACACTTCTTAAATACACTAGTTATAGTTTAGGCAGGGTAATTATAGTGCGGGGATTTCCCTCTGATGTTGAGGTGTGGAAGAAGGCATTCCATTAGTCCCTGTTAATCAGTTAACATCCTCTTAGAAAACAGCTGGGCTTGCCTCCCTCGACCCAATTTGGGCGGAAGTTCCTCCTGTCTTAGATTTAATCCTCTTTCCTCTAAGCCAGGTCATAACAGCACATCAAGTAGGCGACGTTTAATGGCACTTAAAATCATAAAATGCCATCTAAATGACCCAAGGTCTTCCCAGGTGTAATATCCTCCGCCACCTGTTCGTGTTTTATGAATTCTTTTTTTTTTTCGAGGGATAGCGCAAACGCAGTCCCCCACTAACAAAAATTACGCACCCGAGTCATCCACATTTGGGATGATCGCAGGCGTCAACCCAACCGTAGTGCAATGGAGGGGCCTCAGCCTGGGGGAACCGCCTTGCCGATCATGGTCTCCCCTGTGCCAGGTAAGTATTAAGTGTCCATTGCCTTAATTTGCATCCTTCCATATCTAAACTGCATTACCAATTCTCTCAGAAACATTCACCTGCCCTAATTAGGGTCTTGAACAAAGGAAAGTTTGACTTACTTCTATTTCCATTTAATATTGCCCTAGTTTCAATATATGGGTCAAGTCTTCAGAAAAGTCCTGGATTTTATTCAGAAGCCTGGTCACCTATTTTTCTTTTATTACTTTCATACATGTATACCCTCAGACAAATTTTTTTTGTTAATAAATTTTATTGACAAAACTTCACACAGTGATAAGTCTCATTTGTCGAAAAGTTGGTGGTACATAATCATCAATTTATATCTTTTAACCTTATTCTTAATTTTACCTTTATGATAGACAGCAGTTCAATTACACTAAGTACATTTAAAATAAGATGTTAAAAATTATTTTAGATTCATTAATACTATTACTTTTCCAATTCAATTCAATTCAATTGATGTTTAGCCTAACACGGTTAGGATATAATGCTAATCAAACTCTTCCCTGACACGATTGAATTGTAATAGCTTTGCATCTTCAGGTCACTACGAAAATTACAATTGATTTGTGAGAGTGTAATCTGTTATTTCTTTCTGCCTGAATAACAAAATCAACGTTGGGAAAAAAGAAATTCAAAAAAGATGATATGACCACCAAATTCCCTGCACGATCAGCTGCTAATTGTACATTTTCTGAAAAAAGACCCATATGTGATGTGTTTCAGGAAAATGAGTCATAAGTCGCAAAAATACATTTTGAGATACCCTTATATTTGAAAAGATAAGATCAAGCCAATTCCAATGATAGTAAACAGTCTAATAATCTAATAAGTATTTCTAGATTTTAAGCTTGATATTTTCGTTTTTGAAAAAAATAGTTTCAAATATTTCTAAGTAACTAAATATAGTCCATATGAGGACCTTTGAAACAAAAGGATATATTACATAGATTGTCCTGAAATTTGACACATCGATTGATACAGCTATAAGTGATAAACCTCCAAAAATTGCGAAAAAAAAACACTTTGAAAAATATCAATTTTGCGATATCTCAAAATCTATTTTTTGCGACTTATGACTCATTTTCCTGAAACACATCACATATATATATATGGATCAGATTTTCAGAAAATGCACAATCAACAGTTGTACACATACCTCAAATGTTCCTAAATTAGAGTGAAAAAGGATAAATACAGACAATATCTCAGTGTATTTTGTATTGAATTCATTCAATAAATCTGTCTGGCTATGTTGAACTGTACTTTGAACTTAATATTCGCATTAAATTGGGGTTATTTGAGGGGATTGGTGAAGGCCAATTGTACATTTTCTGAAGACTTGACTCATATATTGAGACGCAGCAGGGACTCACAGTAAATTAGAGGAAAACATCTTTCTAAGAAACGACTAGGGCAATTAATATGAAAGAAAAATAGAAGTAACTAAGCTTCTCTTTGTGAAGATGTATTTCTTCATACATAGGCAGAAATTGTTCGGGGAGGGTAAAGTAGACACCTTATCAGCCATTTACGAGATAAGAATGAGATGTAAGGTTCAATTATATACTTTTAGAGCACAAAATGTGTCTAGCGAGGTGAGAAACACATGGAAGAGGGTGTAAGAAGATTTAGAAGAATTTATAAACAGATTGAAACAGTAACCCTTGTCTAAACAAGCTCACTCTGGCCTGAAAGTCTTAATTCCGAGGACTTTTTCATTTGGTATTATGACCCTCCCCCCCACCCACCCTCGACCCTTCGTAGCTCTACCTAGCGTACATTCCAGTTAACCATATGTTATATTTCCAGGCAACTTCGTACTGCTTAGCATTGTAGAAGCCCAGACGGCAGGAAACCTTGAATACAAACGTTGTGCAAAAAAAAAATGAAAAAAAAAAATGTATTTTTTTGTTCAAGACCCGAATACGGGCAGGTGAATGTTTCTGAGAGAATTGGTAATGCTGCAGTTTAAACACTGCCAAGATGTAAATTATGGGAAAGCACACTTCATGGTTAAGAATTCATGAAAGAGGAACAGGTGGCGGAGGATAATACATCTGGAGAAACTTGTATATGGGTCAGATTTTCAGAAAATGTACAATTGGCAGCTCTACACATTTAGGAAATTCTCTTAAATTAGGCTGAAAAATGAAGAATACCGGGTATATCTGAGTATATTTGGTATCGCATTGATTGAAAGTATAAGTTCTGTTATGTGAATCTGCATTTTGAAACTAATTTTTGTCTGAAATCTGGGTGATTTGAGAGGATTGGTGAAGGCGAATTGTACATTTTCTGAAAACTTGACCCATATCTATTCGAAGTACGATAAAACCCCTCTATTATCCTTATGGGGCAATGATCTGTTTAAATGTCACCCTCCTCACTCCCTCTCCTAAAATAAATCTGCTAAACCATGACGGTCTTTCGAGAACATTTCTATGTAAAATATTAAAACTCTGCATATTTGTTCTAGGAGCAATGGTTTGAAAGCTTACCTGGACTCTACTAGTAGGGCACGTAGTGCGATGTACTTTGTAATCCCATACACTTGCAATCCACTGGAATTTGATCTACTCCCTTAAAAATGCATTTTTTTTGCAAATAGTTGTATTATTTGGAGTTCTGTATGACAACGTAGATGGGTCAGATTTTCAGAAAATGTACAATTCGCCTTCACCAACCCTCTCAAATAACGCACATTTAAGACAGAAATATGCTTCAAAATGCAGTTTAACATATCAGAACTGATACTCTAAATCAATGGGATACCAAATATACTCTGATATACCTAGTATTCATAATTTTTCTGCCTAATTTAGCAAAATTTCCTAAATGTGTAGAGCTGCCAATTGTACATTTTCTGAAAATCTGACCCATATGCTCAGTTCTTCCAGGGAATGAATGTCAGTATAGTATATTTGCAGAAGGAGCAGTGTTTTGAAATCTTAGCTCAACAATGTTATAGTGTGGTACGCTGTTTTGTGTACTTTGTAAGGTAATAGACTGGCAGTGAAAAACCCAGGGGTGTATCCGTCATATGGGTCAGATCGTCGGAAGATGTACAATTGGCCCTCACCAATCCTCTCAAATACTCCAAATTTATGACAAAAATAAGGTTCAAAATTCAGTCAAAGAGATTGTTTGAATAAAGGCAATGCCAAATATACTCAGATATACCTAGTATTGGCCATTTCTCAGTCTAATTTAGCATAATTTACTAAATGTGTAGATCTGCAGATTGTATATTTTCTGAAGATCTGACCCATATGAATAATGGGTATAATGAAGCAGCCATAATTATTATATGGGTTAGATTTTCAGAAAATGTACAATTCACCTTCACCAATCCCCTCAAATAATCCAAATTTCAGACGAAAATAAAGTTCAAACACAGTTCAACCTAACCAAACATATCGCTAGTATTAATGCAATGCTGAATATATATACTCGAATTTTCCGAGTATTACCAAGTATTGAAAATTGCAGCCTTATTTAGCAGAGTTTGCTCAATGTGTACAGCTGCAAATTGTACATTTGCTGAAAGACCGACCCATATATTTATCTCTGGGGACAGCTTTGTATTGCATTTGTGTCCGGCTTAAGCACCCATCTCTCAGGAATAATGGACTTTGATGGTCTCAAGGTCTCTTTAGAAAAATAAAATAGGTTTCCACCTCATTTGCATCTCATGATGGAAGAGGCTTTATATTCAAGGTAGTTTTTAAATTGAATGTGCAGTTCATTTAACCTAAGAACCTGAACGCAATTTATGTTATCATATGGGTCAGATTATTAGAAAATGTACAATTGGCAGCTGTACATGTTTAGTACGTTCTGCTAAATTAGGCTGCAATTTGGTCAATACTAGGTAAATTCGAGTATATTCGACATTACATTTATTCTAGCAATCTGTTTGGTTAGGTTGAACTGTATTTTAAACTTTATTTTCGTCAAAAATCTGGGTTATTTGAGAAGATTGGCGAAGTTGAATTGCACATTTTCTGAAAATCTGACCCATATAAGTCTTTACACCAACATGTCCGATCGTAAATCTAGCACACTTTTTTGAATATCTTGAAAACTGATATAGATAGACGAAGTGTGATATGTTTTAGGAAAATGAGTCACAAGTCGCAAAATTGATATTTTTCAAAGTGTTTTTTTCACATTATCTCTTTATTGAAATGTTCTGATTCTTAGAGGGTTTAGCACTTATAGTTATATAAATCCATCTAACAAATTTCAGGAAATTGTATCAAATATATCCCTGTGTTTTTGAAGGCCTTTGTATGGAGTATATTTAGTTACTTTACTGGTAATTACCAATCCAGAAACATTGCAAACAATTTTTTTTTAAATAAAATTATCAAACTCAAAATATAGAAATACATTAGGTGTCCTAGTGTTTACTAGCATTAGAATTGGCTTGATCCCCTCGTTTCAAATATGTTGATATGTCAAAATCCCTATTTTGCGACTTATGACTCATTTTCCTAAAATGGATCACAAGTGTCCGTCTTATACTTATAATGATCGCGTGGCAATCTTCTTTTACTGCTATTTTCTTGCAATTTTATAATTTTTTTTGTATCATATAGTTGCCATTAGTTATCTTCAGGCTGTCGAAGGAAAGTTTCTTCTTGTCGTGACTTTATCCAATTAGCTTTGTTAATGTAGTGTAAGTGAGTCTAAGATAAGATTTTAACTTCAGCTAGTTTTATATCATCAGGTGAGTAAGAATAGTTCTCTTGATTTAAATGTCAGATTGGCGTACATGATGCAGGACAAAACATATCGGTGAAATTTCCAGAAAATGTACAATTCGTCTTCACCAATTCTCTCAAATAACCCAAGTTTAAGACGAAAATCAGGTTCAAAATACAGTTTAACATAACCAGACAGATTTTGTGAATGAATACAGTACAGAATACACTCAGGTATACCAAGTATTTATCATTTTTCACTCTGATTTAGCAGACTTTGATAAATGTGTAGAAACGTAGATTGTGCATTTTCTGGAAATCTGACTCATTATAAAGAGACTGGATGTAAGCAATAAAGGATGACCTTTAAGTAAAACTCTGCCTGCCGTTCCCCAGCGTAATTACTTATTATGTATATGTCATATACACATCATATCAAGTCTAAGTCTAAGTCTAAGAAGATTTTAGTTAACCTTGATGCGATGTTTTTCGTAGTGTATTTGAATGAAGTAGGGGACCTAAAACTTAACACGGAATTAGTAGTGGTTTAATTATGGTTCTTTTTATTATTTAGTTTAACCTTTTTATTGGTTTTTCGTTGAGTATTTGAATGAAATAGGGGACTTGAAACTTGAAACTTGATTCGCACGGAATTAGTAGCGTTTTAATTATGGATGTTTTTATTAGGTGACGATCCAAGGAAACTATAGGGTCAGATTTTCAGAAAATGTACAATTGGCAGCTGTACACATTTAATAAATTCTACTAAATCAGGCTGCAATTTGGTCAATACAAGATAAATTCGAGTATATTTGACATAGTATTTATTCTAGCAATCTGTTTGGTTAGGTTGAACTGTATTTTTGAATTATTTTCTGACAATATGATCCCTATACATTTTACAAGACGCATACTAATGCTCGCCTGTATGGCACAGCAACCTGGGTTTTTCCCCTCACATTCGTCATCTTTAAACGAGTAGTACCTGACAGCCCACTGCATGCGCTTCCGTGCAAAGGTTAAGTCAAGGAAGGACAAATGGTTCAGTGCTTCACAGAGGGGAACCTTTAAAACCAAACTGGACTGAACAATGTATCATCTGCACGACCAGGCGGTTAATCTGTGTGGAATAATCCAAGCCTTGTTGGTAAAAGGAATATTCATCTCTTAAGCGGTCCTGGGTAAGACCATAAAGTGCCTTTCTGTCTCTTTTCTCTGTCTCTCTCTCTCCCTTCTTCTCTATCTCTATTTCCTGGGTAAGACCTTAAACTGCCTCCCTCTCAGCTCTCCCTGGGTAAGACCATAAAGTGCCTTTCTGTCTCTTTTTCTCTGTCTCTCTCTCCCTTCTACTCTATCTCTATTTCCTGGGTATAATTATAAACTGCCTCCCTCTGCGCTCTCCCTTCCTTGATAAAACCTCATTAAATGTGTTGATAAGGGCGTAAAGCGGTGGACTAACACGCCGATTTGCCTCCCGATTGTCCCCTGATTAAGGTCTCCTTGTGAATCCTATAAATTCATTTCCAATTCTGGTTCAAAAACATAAACAAGGATTGGAAACGATGTTTCTTACGATGACTTCACTTATTATTGCTCATCGGCAGTTTTCTCTAGGCCAACTTACTTTCAAATACTATATACATATATACAAACATATAACAGCAGCAGAAAATTGATGAATTCAGTACTACCAGTCATAATGAGTAACACCTGAATAAACATATAACAGCAGCAGCATCCTGTATAAACATATAACAGCAGCAGCATACTAATAAATTCAGTCCTATAAGTCATAATATGAGTAAATTTGGTAGGATTACTTTGGTCGACCTGAGAATGCAGCTTTGAATGAGGTCATGTTTCAACCTGAGTGAATTGTATTCTGAACTGCTGCATTGGTTGTCATTTATCCCTCAAAATGGCCAGTATAATGCAATACCAATAACATAACATGAGGAAGCTGACAGGAACCTGAGCAAAGGCTAAAATAATATATCTCAACAATCACAATTTGATTTAGATTAATTCCCAGCATAAGCTCATTCATATCCTGAGTATTAAGCGATAAAACAATAACAGAAGAAGAAAGAAATCACAGCTTAATCCAGCAGGGAAAGTGCCTTTCGCCTATTCATTACCAAGCACCGAGATTTAGTGACATTGATAAATTGTTTGGCACCTGAATTCCCCGTGATGCCCGGGGGAAATAGAGTCCTGTATCGGTCCCGACACGGAGATATAGAACTGCAGATTAAATTCACTTGAGTGCTCGCTTGGTCTGACAACGCAAATGGCTTTTTTTTCTCTCTTAGTATACTTCGATGGTCGTGAGGCAATATTTTTCCAATAGAAATACAATCTCGAGAATAATGAACAGGGCAGGAAGGATAATTGAATAATGAACAGGGCAAGGAGAGTAATTGAATAATGAGTATAATGAACAGCGCAAGGAGGGTAATTGAATAATGAACAGGGCAAGGAGAGTAATTGAATAATGAGTATAATGAACAGCGCAAGGAGGGTAATTGAATAATGAACAGGGCAAGGAGGACAATTGTATAATGAACAGGGCAAGGAGGATAATTGTATAATGAACAGGACAAGGAGGATAATTGAATAACAAGTATAATGAACAGGGCAAGGAGGGTAATTGTATAATGAGTATAATGAACAGGGCAAGGAGGGTAATTGTATAATGAGTATAATGAACAGGGCAAGGAGGATAATTGAATAATGAGTATAATGAACAGTGCAAGGAGGGTAATTGTATAATGAGTATAATGAACAGGGCAAGGAGGGTAATTGTATAATGAGTATAATGAACAGGGCAAGGAGGATAATTGAATAATGAGTATAATGAACAGGGCAAGGAGAATAATTGAATAATGAGTATAATGAACAGGGCAAGGTGGGTAATTGAATAATGAGTATAACGAACAGGACAAGGAGGATAATTGAATACTGAGTATAATGAACAGAGCAAGGAGGGTAATTGAATAATGAGTATAATGAACAGGGCAAGGTGGGTAATTGAATAATGAGTATAATGAACAGGGCAAGGAGGGTAATGGAATAATGAGTATAATGAACAGGGCAAGGAGGATAATTGAATAATGTGTATAATGAACAGGGCAAGGAGGATAATTGAATATTGAGTATAATGAACAGGGCAAGGAGGATAATTGAATATTGAGTATAATGAACAGGGCAAGGAGGATAATTGAATAATGAGTATAATGAACAGGGCAAGGAGGATAATTGAATAATGAGTATAATGAACAGGGCAAGGAGGATAATTGAATAATGAGTATAATGAACAGGACAAGGAGGGTAATTGTATAATGAGTATAATGAACAGGGCAAGGAGGATAATTGAATAATGAACAGGGCAGGGAGGATAATTGAATAATGAACAGGGCAAGGAGGGTAATTGAATAATGAACAGGGCAAGGAGGGTAATCGAATAATGAGTATAATGAACAGGGCAAGGAGGGTAATTGAATAATGAGTATAATGAACAGGACAAGGAGGGTAATTGAATAACAAGTATAATGAACAGGGCAAGGTGGATAATTGAATAATGAACAGGGCAAGGAGGATAATTGAATAATGAACAGGGCAAGGAGGGTAATTGAATAATGTGTATAATGAACAGAACCAGGAGAGTAATTGAATAATGAGTATAATGAACAGGGCAAGGTGGATAATTGAATAATGAGTATAATGAACAGGGCAAGGAGGGTAATTAAATAATGAGTATAATGAACAGGGCAAGGAGGATAATTGAATAATGAGTATAATGAACAGAACCAGGAGAGTAATTGAATAATGAGTATAATGAACAGGGCAGGGAGGATAATTGAATAATGAGTATAATGAACAGGGCAAGGAGAGTAATTGAATAATGAACAGGGCAAGGAGGATAATTGTATAATGAACAGAGCAAGGAGGGTAATTAAATAATGAGTATAATGAACAGGGCAAGGAGAGTAATTGTATAATGAGTATAATGAACAGGGCAAGGAGGGTAATTGTATAATGAACAGAGCAAGGAGGGTAATTAAATAATGAGTATAATGAACAGGGCAAGGAGAGTAATTGTATAATGAGTATAATGAACAGGGCACGGAGAGTAATTGTATAATGAGTATAATGAACAGGGCAGGGAGGGTAATTGTATAATGAGTATAATGAACAGGGCAAGGAGGATAATTGAATAATAAGTATAATGAACAGGGCAAGGAGGATAATTGAATAATGAGTATAATGAACAGGACAAGGAGAATAATTAAATAATGAACAGGGCAAGGAGGACAATTAAATAATGAACAGGGCAAGGAGGATAATTAAATAATGAGTATAATGAACAGGGCAGGGAGGATAATTGTATAATGAGTATAATGAACAGGGCAAGGTGGATAATTGTATAATGAGTATAATGAACAGAGCAAGGAGGGTAAATGAATATATTCAAGAGTCACAAACAAATATATCAAAATAATAAAAATGATATCTGAGTGATCTGGTTTAATGACTGCGTGTTTTTTACCATTTTATGTACGATATATCAGTTATCATTGACCTTCATTCATCTCAATTAGAGGAATCTACTTTACATTAACATCATTATATAAAAGAATTGATCCTGACTAAGCCTTATAGAGTAGCTAGTATGATAGGATGTAACGAGGTTGGTTTCTGACTTACTGTATACGTTGCCCACAAGTTTTTTTCGACCAGGTATCTCACAAGAAGCCGCAGTGAGATGCCTGGTCGAAAAAAACGAGTGGGCAACGTATTCAGTAAATCAGAAACTAACCGAGTTACATCCTATTTTTATACCATGATCTTATGTTTTAAAATAAATTGAAGAAACAAACTATTTATTTACCTCGCTTCAGAGCGATGACCCACCATATTGGTTTGTTGATACCAAAGCGCTAGACAAGCGTATAGCTGATTGGCTAATCAACGACGGCACGGTGGCATATGACGTCACAAATGGGCGTGACGTCATGAGCGAGCGAAACGTCAACCAATGAGAATGCTTCTTAGATTTAGGCCAAAAAAAGTTCATATTTTCACGCGTGGATCCATTCAACAAAACACAATAGCAGGTATCCACTCATTTGCAGCGTGTACAACCCCCGATCGTGGTATAAAATACATGATCAGACGACATGATAACAGGTTACTGTAACATGTTATACACATTTAATCCAATTATGTTGATGTCATGTGTGTGTTTGTTATGTAACCTAACGTAACATTGTGTAACCTCATTATATTTATATTAGTTATCACCCATTTATTATTCATTATCTCATATCTAAAATAGCTAATTATACTTAGCTACCCAGTACTGTGCAAGTCTACTTATTCATGCTAGGCCATGGATATTACATAACAAGCTCCGCCCCCTTATTCCTTATCCACACCCTAGTCGAAGATCTGTACATTGACTAGATCATTAAAACAGTTGCTTAACTCTTCTCAGGAAGATCACACGTGTCTCAGTGTTCCATCACACCTGAACACTGGCGGACAATCCTACTCTATTTCTGAGACCTAACGTCAATATAAATGCCCTATTATCGTTCATGTGGATTGCCTCAAAACCTGGTACTTACTAGGGCTCCCAAACAGTATGCAAAGGCACCAACTTCTCACACCCTCGTCACCTACGACCTAAACTGCAGTTACCAGCATTCAAAATGGCGGAAGGTGGGCTCCCATTAGAACAAACAATGTTGGTTTTTACCTAACAAAAGCCGTTTTCAGTAGCTGTCATGTTCTGTGGGTGTTTACTATAGTTGCATTTAGGTTTGAGTGTTATCAGATACATGTATCTGGCTTATGATACAGTGTAATCTAGGTGAAAAACATTGAGTGGTATACCCGTAACTGCATTATACAGTTACGGTCATAGTGGAAAACAGTTGGGGTCATACAGTGTGTTATTCCAAGTACAAAATATAAGTAAACTTCAACCCTGGTACATTATTTGAACCCATCACAACGGTGTCATACCTAAAAGGAAGAGATCTATCGATTCAGTTTATTATATAAAGTATTTTTAAGCAAGATTTCAAAGAAAATCATCAGTGCCAACAACAACAACAATGCTGGTAACTGCAGTTGGGGTCGTAGGTGCCGAGGGTGTGAACTTCTGGGATCAATATGAAGCTCTCTACTCGAGGCCTTATACACATGGGTCAGATTTTCTGAAAATGTACAATTGGCAGCTCTTTGTGACTGACACATTTAGGAAATTCTCCTAAATTAGGCTGAAAAATGAAGAATACCGGGTATATCTGAATATATTTGGTATCGCATTGATTTAAAGTATCAACTCTGTTATGTTAACCTGCATTTTGAAGGTCATTTCTGTCTTAAATGTGGGTTATTTGAGAGGACTCGTGAAGGCCAATTGTACATTTTCTGAAATCTGACCCACACTACAACTGAGCTCGGCCTTGTAATCATAAGTTTTCCCAGCTCGATTTAAAAACTTTCTTGCTAGGTTATACTTGGACTACGACCCAGCTATACAGCCTATACCAATTGGTTTCAACTTAAGGGTTTGATCGCTTTTGGGGTTTTTTGTTCGGGAAAGAACGATAGGATTCGGGAAGAGATTAGACGTACAGATAATAGATCGATAAATGTTTTGGGCGGGCGCAAAACGTGGACCAATCTATTATCTTTAGTCGTAGACAGGGCAAATTGATTTCAAAGCAAAATAAAGCGAAAACGTGCAGTTTTGGTCTGTGCTCGTCATAACATAATTATTACTGTACAAGTGCTCGGCCCTGAAGCGGATGCCCAACGAAGTAGGACTGGACTATAGCCCTAAAATTCGGCCAAAGATTTCTTATAATGGAAGCAACTTAATATGGAATATCATTTATCCAAATATAAAAGATACGTGGGCAATTCTCTAGTTTTTATAGCCATGCTACAACCGAGAATCATAACCCTTATAAATGTGCCTGTATTTAGAAGGTCACGAGAAGGCATTGAAAGATGGTCATCGGAACGCAGCAGAAACGCTTCTGCTAGGAATTGGACGACAGTATATGGAATGATTATTAACGTCCAACATAAATAACCTGTTCCCTGTGGATGCTATGGTATGCATCGCGTGTAGGAGGCCTATAAACCCTCGTATTGCGGTAGCCACTGAAATGACTAGATGTGGACGTTGGTCATTACCACAACTTACAACTCGCTACTAAATCAAGGCCTTGGGTGTATGATCGTTGTTTAGTACATGTGCACAGGATAGTCGTTTCATCTTTCACCTGGTCCATGTGTAATGTTGTGGGAATATTAGTAACATAGAGTTGAAGCTTCGCTTATTGTGTAGAACGTCTCAAAATGCGTCTAACGTCTCATGAGGACGCTGTTCCGTCCTCTGTTGATACCCTAGGAAGACGTTAGTGTCTAATTTTCTGTATCAACTGAAGACGCTACCCTAACCTACTTCATGTGAAGGCAATCAAAACTCAAGGATATATTTAATACAATATCCAGAACTTTGGTACATAATATATTTATATGACTAAAAGTGCTAAACCCGCTAAGAATCAGAACATTTCAATGAAGAGATCTTGTAAAAAAACACTTTAAAATTATTTTTTTTGACTTGTGACTCATTTTCCTGTAACACATCACATTTTGCTTAATGCTACATTCTCAGCCCTTATGGCACAAACAATCTTACTACATTTACTCATAATTATGACTTATAGGACTGAATTCATCAATATTATATGGCTGTTACGTATGGGTACAGGCATTTGTGCTGCATCAGCCAAGAGAAAATGGCTGCCGGTGAGCAATAAGAAGTGATGCCTCTGTAGCAAATCAGTTCGTCTGGGTCCGAAATAATGTGAAATTTATGAAGCCCTGTAGCAAAATCAAGAAGCTAAAATCCTCCAAAATGTTAATCAAATGTGATGTGTTCCAGGAAAATGAGTCACAAGTCGCAAAAGGGATATTTTTCAAAGTCTTTACTTTACAAGGTCACTTTATTGGAATGTTCTGACTTTTGGAGAGTTTTTCACTTATAGATATGTTGATCGATGTATCAAATTCCAGGACAATGTGTGTAACGTATTCTTTCATTTAAAAGGTCCTGATATGGAGTATATTTAGTTACTTTATTGTTTACTGCCCCCCAGTAATATTGCAAACCTTTTCCTTGATACAATAACATCAAACTTAAAATCTAGAAATACTAATTACATTATTAGACTGTTTACTATCATTGGAATCGGCTTGATCTCATCTTTTCAAATATAATGGTATCTCAAAATCTATTTTTTGCGCCATATGACTCATTTTCCTGAAACACATCACAAATAACCTTTAGATGAGTTTCGCCCCATTGCTTCAATGGGGCGCCATTGACCGGAAGCTAAGCTCCTTCCTACTTCCCCTTCCGGGTACCTCAGACCCCTGGTCATCCCCTTCCGGGTACCTCAGACCCCTGGTCACTACCCTCTGCCTCACTCCACGCTACACTCTTAGTCTTTGGCGTAACATTTCGGTGCGGTTTTGTTCTAAAACGGATCGAAACGATAGAGCACCGAAAGCCAATATTGGGTCCGTGCGGGAACGGTGCGCTAGACAAAGCTTGGTACCGTTACATAGCACCATTCTATTCCAGATCGGTACCGTCACGCTGTTGAACTCTCCTAACAATGAGGGAGAATTGTAGGTCAAGATGGCGGATCGTCGTTTGCACGAGTTTTGAACATGTGGAGCATGTGAATTTGAACATGTGGAGTATGTGAAGGTAAGTACTAGGCCTAGTCCTAATCATTACTCTCTTCTTCAGTCAAACGTCCAGTCAAACAGACATATTTACAACCTATAGGTGCATTACATGTAGTGAAACAGGCCTTCGTGACCGAGCGCCGAAGGTAGGACTGTTGTTTATAACGGTTTTGGGGTGCAAGAACCTGACTCCTTGTGAGCGATTTGAATGACTTTTCCACAGTAATCCTGGCATATTAGGTTGAAAACAAGTTTACATTAGACATTCATGCATTTATATTTAGTTGATGCCCACACAAATTGTGACCCAAGAGAGAGTGAGATGGGGATTTATGCGGGAATGGACGACACCATTTTGTGTCATTCCTCTCTCCCATTAATATATTCTAGGTTATTCAGGGATCGTAGTCGCCTCCCTTAGTACGCCTGAGACGTTGATTTTTGCGTCAGGCAGGTCAGGGTTTTTGTTAAGGTTTTGAGTAGGGGGGATTTGCATTGTAGTAGGCCTATAATGGCTATATAATATAGGAGGGCCTATAATAACTTCTTAAATGGTACCCCAGTGTTCCCGAAAACTTTTTAGTGACGCTGGCCAATGTGGCCGACGTGGCCAAGCCCCACGTCGGCCATTTGTCACTGACGCAGGCCATTTTTTACCTACCCAAAAGATGTACTGGTACTTGCAAATTCCCATGAAAAAACACCTATGGCCGAAACCTTATTTCAGCTATGTCAGGGCGGGAGTAATAAAGACTAGAGGGGTTTGGGGGCATGCCCCCGCCCCCGATTTTTTTTTTAAAGAAGCAACGAAATTCTGCCTTCTGGGGACATTTTAACATCATTTTCTAGAAGTCTGAAACTCACTCTCTGGTGCATTTTAAGTATTTGGGGGTTAAATATTATCTGGTCCTGACAGGGATCGTAGTAAGGGCTTTGTACTCGTAAATAACGAGTACATTTTGCTGTGGACGAGTACCATTGCTGGTGCACTCGTCCACACTTACGAGTACCAACACAGGGCAAATTAAGAGAGGGGAGAGAGAGAGGGAGGGACAGAGAAAGAGCGGACATACTTTGGTCACCGTTCTGAATTTTCAATTATGTTTCAAATATTTTCGAAAAATCTTCTAACCACCGATATTCAGACTATTCAGATATACATTTGGGTGTATATTTTCCATACCAAATCAATCGTGAGAGAACCCTTAAAATTATCAGTAAGACTTATACGAGGGCACTTCATCTCAGAAGTATATCTGATTTTCTCTGTCGATCTGCTTAGACGGATCAAAAAATATAACACTCAGTGTATATATTTACTCTACTACGCGAACGTGAGGATATGTAATATGTTATTCTCTCACTCACTTTAAATATCATTTATTATTGTATTACTGATATATTTAATTTGTCTTAGTTTAGTAAAAAAGATATTCATTCCACAAATTTTAGGCCCAAGGTAACGGCAGGGAGAGCTGGAGGTGATCTAGATGTCTGTTTACCTGTTTATCATGTAATTATACTTATTGATGAATAAAGTAGTTCTTATCCTATCTTATCTTAAAAAAGGACGTCCAACATAGCGGGAGTAATTTGCCCCAACATCGAAGATAAACTGACAATACTTTTATTTAATTTCACAAGTTTGATCCAAATGTGTGCTTACTATACTTATTGTAAAACAATTTCCGTGTCTAGGAGATTCTTACCCTACCCTTAAAATCTTGTGAACACATACACTTAAATTTAAAGAGGGTACATTCTGGTGCATTTGAGATGATCCAATATACATTATAGTTCCTGTATTTTCAGGATATTTTACTGAATCAATCTCTAAATCTGTACGAAAAGGGGAGGGGCAACTTCATTTTGTCAGTAGCAACCTGTTTTTATTCCTTATTTCGAGGGTGATTTAAATAAAAGCCATTTAATTCTATTTTTAAATTATAGTGCAGATATGTGGGCAAGTGACTTTTTAAGGCGAGCAAGTGACTTTTCTTTGTTCACTTGCCCTGGGCAAGTGAGTTTTGGGGCAACTCCCACACCACTGTACAGATCAGTGTGATTTTGTTTATATTTCTGCAAATAAATTTGGGCAAATGAAAATAGATGTCAAATGAAAATAGTAAATCTTGGCTGCCACTTTCCCAATGGGCAAGTGAAGTCAGTAGGTCTTTTTCGAGCCCTGTATCCCATTTAAATACATTTAAATACTAATCATTGATATTTTCATCGTTGGAAGATTAGGAACATGCGCAGCTTCAAAGAATTACTGCATCTTTGAAGAATGAAGAATTTAATGCATTCAAAATGAGATGGTCATTTTAAGACCATTTCAAATCATTCAGTTGCATAATGATACTCTGCTACGCATTCGGAAATTAGATGTCTAAAAAATATTGTTAGGGTGAATATGAAAATAAAGCATATTAGAACTTTAAATGCTTAAGAAATTGTCCTCAAAATCAGCACAACACACTAAAAAGGTATTCAATTTGTTCAAACTTTTCTAGGTGAACACCCCTTACATGATGTCTTGGTTCCCCTATGCTGTAAAATATTTCTGGTGATAACCCTGTCTATACAATATTAATTACCAAGGTACACCGATAAATATACAGCAGTTTAAGTATAGGACTATGCAGACTGAATGTTTTTCTTTTTGTGATTTTCTTTGCCAACTAAAAACGATACATGATATTATCCACAATAGATAAAACACTGTGGCCCCTGCCATTATGCCCATAATCGCAATGTTGCCTCTTTATCTCATATCTTGAATTTTTAATAAGTTAACACCTCAATTTTTGATAAATTTTGATCTAAAAATTTGATTATTGGGTAGCCCCCTGTCGCCGTAACGGGGGTCTAAATTATTTTTGGAATATAAAGAGCTAGAATAAGCTATGATAATAATAAATCAAACCAAAGTCCATGATTAGTACATCCATTGTATCCATGGAGAAATCTCCAGCTAATTCTTCCCAGGTCAATAGTGGGGTTTTAGATACTAAAAAAAGTATTGGGGAATATTATTGTCACCGTAACAGGGGTCTAGCTTTCATTAATAAATAAATTAATGTTAGCATAAATTATTTTCTATAAGCATTATAATGTGTAAGAAACACAAGGGAAAATAAATAAATACAAAAAAAAATTCTGTCATACCTGAGATGGTAGCAACAAGCAAAAACAGTATGTAGCCGTAACAGGGCAGGGCTCGAAAAAAACCTACCAACTTCACTTGCCCATTGGGCAAGTGGCAGCCAAGATTTACTTGCCCGACAGAATTTTTACTTACCCAAATTTATTTGCAGAATTATAAACAAAAGTTATGAACATTTACAGGGGCATTTCATCGTAAGTAGACATCACAACAGGAGTTTGAAATCGGCGCCGTAGAGATTTTCACTTGCCCGCTCGGGCAAGTAACTTTAAATTTTACTTGCCCCAGGCAAGTAAACACAGGTTTTTTCGAGCCCTGCAGGGGTCTAGAGTGTGCCCATGTCGCCATAACGGGGGTTTGGAGGGGGGTTGAAACAATTTTTTTATAATTTTTCCTCTAAATATAACTTATATTTACCTTCATAAACAAATGAGATTTTATATCTATTAATTGATAATTATTAAAATGGTGGTGCTGAACACTGGTAGCATGATATTTTTACTGAAAATCTTGAAATTGTATATAGTTGTCCAGAGTGATAACACATTTTTGCACATATTTGCAGGAGGCCAGGAATCATTGTGCGTGATGACAGCCCCACAGGCAGTAGAGAAAACGGGCCAGATCATGGAGGTAAGCACAATTCTGACTAGATAAAAGCTTTTTCATCAGTTTGCACACAATATTACTGAGGTGGCTATCGTTGGTAAATCATTGCTAGGAAGTTTGTATTATATGTTATTCTGGGATTAATAGATATTATTCCGGGCTTAATAGATACTATAATATACTATTTACCACGTGGATATACTTTATTCCTTGTACTTCCTCTCTTTAGAAGGCTGCGTATAAGGCTTTTGATATTATTGTATTATCTCTGATAAAGACTAGGCTGTTAGTCGAAACATGTCAGGACATGTAAAACACTACAATAAAATAAAACCCAAATGTCCCCCCGGAGTTGTATTTATTGAGACATGTCTACCTTTTCCATCTAATTATAGTATTATAATGAAATAATAATCACTATATGGCATATGAGCAAATCCACCATTTGGTCGTCATTTGACCCTAAAATCGTCTTTTGCTTATTTGAATGGAAAAAAATGATTGGAGACATTTTTTAATAGTTTTATCGTGTCCGCCCGCCCAAAATACATCGGAAATACCCCGTATTTACATAGTTTTTCCTACGAATTTAGGGATGGGGGTGAAAAAACTGGATTTTAGGGCCTCAAAAGTGAAGAAAAATCAAGGGTGGCCCATTAAAATGCTGGAAATAAATAAAAATATATAGTCAAACATAGTTTAAACTTATTTTACCATTGTGCCTTGACCCTGACTATTCCATGATCTCTTTTTTATTCGTTTACTATGGAAATTTGGCAAAGTAAAAGTGAAAAAATATGTTGGGAACTCTAAATGTCAGCGTCACGTGTGGAATATGAAATCCAGGCTAGGAAAAAAAATAATAACCAGAAGTGAACAATATGTACTCATTTTGTTAATTCTACATATACTTGAAATATTAAAAATAAATCTGTTCGGATATATATTCATACTTTGGAATACTAGGTACTAAAGAACTTAATTTATAAGTTGGGCAGCTCTACTGTCAGCGTCACGTGAGTATTATTATCCTGACGCATTTAATAAATATTATAGAATCAATAATTAATAACATCCATATAGATGAGATGTTGCACATACTTCATTTAAAAAACAATGAATTCACTCAGATTCTCCTTAAAAGGAAGTTAGGGTAGGAAATGTGTCAGCGTCACGTGAGTATTCCACACGTGACGCTGACACTGACACTGACACTGATACTGACACTGACAATGACACTGACATGTATTGTTGGGACATAAGGAGAACATTTTCCCTAATAATTTTGCCTCTAAATACTTAAACAGAATTCATATTTACCTTTATAAACAACCAATACAAGTATTCTAGTCAGCTGAACAGGAAAACTAGGTGATCAATGGGACATATTTTTGTATAAATTCTAAATATATTGGATTATATGTGTATATGGACCGTGGGTCAATGCCCTGTGACCCTTGCCGCTGCCATTACAATTACAATTACTGAATCGTTTTTTGGCTGTAACTTTTCTTCTAGTTGGAATATTTTCACAAACTAAAAAGCGTTATGACTCTTATATCGGGACCAATGAATTGCACAATGATTCATACCATTATGTGCATATTTTTTTTTTAATTATTTCTAATATAATTCCTCATTTATGTAGAAATGAGTACAATTCTCCTGTGCCCTTATTAACAGAGTTCCAGTCCAGTCTCTACCAATCTGCCATGACTACAATATTCATTATTAACTTTCCCAATTTCGTCTATATTAGCAGCAATATGTCTAGTTTATGGACGAAAAAGAATAAATCAATAGAAGCAATTTTAAAAAATTGCGAATTTTCAGTCCTGGATGGCCAAATGACGACCAATTGGTGGAATTGCTCATATACTGTGCCACTTATATATTACATCTGTCCTATTGGTCTACGTGTCAAATGGTTTACTTCATATTAATGAGCATTTTAAACCCATCATTTCAGGTGTGCCAATCTTGAGTGATATTGAGTGCTGGCAATCCATTGGCTGCATGATGGTTGCTTCCTACACACAGAGCTGCTGCCTGGCATCAATATGCTGAGAAACTCAGAATTATGAAGAGGTGGAAGATAACATCACAAACCTCAAGACACAGGAAAAAAACCCAAACTGTTGAAGTCTGTGCAGGGAGCTAAGGAGCTGATAGTTGTTTCCCAATGCCTAGTGTAGTAATCCTGTTGCTAAAGGATTCATAGTGATCCCAGCACAAATGTTAACTTTTATTTCCTGTGTTCAACCTTTCAGTCTGTATTTGGGCCAATTTGGCCTTTAAAACCGTTCTTTGTCAAACCATCAGTTCAGATGATTTTATCATTGGTCTACATTGCAACAATCATGTATCTTAGATTATGTATAGTCCCCATTGACTATGATATTGGACCCTTTTGTCATATATATATATATGTAAATAGTTCAAATAATGGTTTCAAGTGGATGGTAAATGGTGTACGGAATAAGCTCCATATTGTTATTACAAGATCAAATAATCATTTTTTGCTTATTCTGATGAATATCCAGATTAAAATGGGCCTCAATGGTCTTCCAACTGGTTTCAGAATCCATTCATCAAAGAGTTGTTAATCCACCACTTGAAATGATATGAAGGGAAATTATGTTACCTTTATATATATTGTTCCACTCATGTAAAGTATTTTGTCTTTAGTTTGGCATATATAAATGGTATACATACAACAATGGTATAAAATTAGCATAATTAGCGATTTTTGAAATATAGCAAAAGGAATAATAAATGAGTATTAATATCATAATAGATAATTAATATCATTACGATTATGTCAGGCTGCCCCTTACATAATGTTATATTACAATATGTGTCTTTCTAAGTATGAATGCATGTATTACAAGTTAATTCCTG
The DNA here is from genome assembly GCA_942159475.1 of Sthenelais limicola. Taxonomy (NCBI): domain Eukaryota; kingdom Metazoa; phylum Annelida; class Polychaeta; order Phyllodocida; family Sigalionidae; genus Sthenelais; species Sthenelais limicola. The sequence continues at coordinate 146,432,133 of OW804094.1, read as the reverse complement.
TTTTAATGTTTATGATTTAAAGTAATATTTCCACTTTAGGGGCAGTGTTAATTCTGGCTTGATTTTAATGAGCGTAATGTTTAACTGGTGCATTTTTAATGGCCAGAGCTTTGTTTTGTATGCATCTGTGTGTATTAGATATGGAATCATAGCTCATCCATGTAAATCTGATGTGTTTGAGAGAGGTGTCCAGTAACGTCCTCCAGTAACCCCCTCCAGTAACGTCCTCCAGTAACCTCCAGTAATCCCCTCCTGTAACCCCCTCCAGTAACCCCCTTCAGTAACCTTCTCCAGTAACCTCCTCCAGTAACCTCCTCCAGCAACCCCTTCCATTAACTTCCTCCAGTATCCTCCTCTAGTAACCAACTCCAGTAACCTCCTCCAGCAACTTCCTCCAGTAACCTACTCCAGTAACGTCCTCCAGTAACCCCCTCCAGTAAAGTCCTCCAGTAACCTCCTCCAGTAACCTCCTCCAGCAACCACTTCCATTAACTTCCTCTAGTATCCTCCTCCAGTAACCACCTCCAGTAACCACCTCCAGTAACCACCTCCAGTAACCTCCAGTAACCTTGCTAACCCCCTCCAGTAACTTCCTTCAGCAACCCCTTCCATTAACTTCCTCCATTAACTTCCTCCAGTAACCACCTCCAGTAACCACCTCCAGTAACCACCTCCAGTAACCACCTCCAGTAACCACCTCCAGTAACCACCTCCAGTAACCACCTCCAGTAACCCCCTCCAGCAGTTCCATTAACTTCCTCCAGTAAACCCCTCCATTAACTTCTTCCAGTAACCTTCTCCAGTAACCCCACCCCCACCCCACCCCCGTAACCTCCTCCAGTAACCACTCAAGAAACCTGTATTTTGTAATATTTTGAATATATTATTTCTCATGTAGGATCGATTTTAAAGTTTAATTGGATGACAAATTCAGCTATAGGTCTAAACTTATGGTGCTTTCTACTTGATTCAATATTATAGGCAGAAATAAATGATCCTTACCCTTTTAATAATATTTATTTTGTCTGGATATTTAGCATTGATTCTGGTATCAACGACTGGAATATTCTAAATTTCATGATGTTGTTATGTATAAATATGGTATATTGTACAAGGTTAAGGTGTTTTTCTCAATGTTATGGGGTTTATATTATTATTGTACCGGGGTATTTATTATCCAAGGTTACATGCCGTTATTGAGATTAAGCAACGATTGAGCATAAATTATTTATAGACAAAGCAATGATTAGAGCAATAAGTTATGTCATGATTTGAGATTTGATACTTTATGTGGAGTCCTGATATGTGATTGAATTTGTATGAGTGAGAATTGTTATGATATATGACCATGTCTGTAATATGATATGAAGGGTATTAGAATTGTGAAGAACTAGTATTGAATCTTTGGTAATTAGATTTATACATAATAATGAAGTGACTGAATTTAATGTTATCTTTATTAGTTTTCAAATGATAGGATAAAACATTGACATCCAATTTTCTCTTCTATTCTTGATTAAATGTAAAATGGCCTTTGTTTGTAATAAAAATAATTCATTATAACCATTGTCTTGTGTTCTTATACAGCATTAATTCCACTGACATCTTTCTACAAAAGTACAGTAGATGCCATGTAAAATCGGGCATAAATGAACTATAATAGAGATATCACCCCTGCCGCACCTCACTACATTTGGATGCACACTATTTCCCCCTGCCACCCCCTACTAATTTCCGCACTGATGCATCATGCAGACCTGTGACGTCATGCATGCAGCTCCCGACGGTGCCGCTCCGTCCTGGCGACGGCGCCGCATGACGGTGCCACTCCGTCCTGGCGACGGCGCCGCATGACGGTGCCATGTGACAGAACCGCACCGGCATTCCGTGTTTCCGGATCCGCACCGTCGGCGCACGGAAATCCCACGTGATTCCAGCTAAGAGTGTACTCCTCCAGAGGGTCAACAAGACTGGACCGTTCCACAACCACTTGAACACCTGGACAGCTTACCTGTCCACTACCCAATATCATTATTTACACTTTTTTTTTCTTTTTTTTTAACGTTTTAATTCTTCATACACATTGTGAAAATTTGCAGGAGAACATATCGCTGACATTCAGCGTTCTTCTAGGCCGTCTGCAGGCTTGTCTGTATAATGGTACATTGCTTGTCCTTTATCTTATAAAACGGTGAAATCCATTATTAGTGGAAATAATAACTATGTACAACAACATATCAGAGGTGATACTTTTCGATCTACTGATCAGACACAGGGTGATATAAGAAATAATGAAAGTAATGAAAATAATGAAAATTGTAACATACTATAATAATAGAGAAAATATTCTTATTAGAGGTGGGAGTGTAAGCGAGAGCGAGCCGAGCGAGGGGACTAATTACTCTACACACAAGGACGTACCAAAGACTTCACATTTTCTGTAATATTCAACATTCACCATATTCAAATTTACTCAACTGTAGAGAATAGAAAAGTTGTGTCTCCAGCTGTGCGTTTGAGTCAATGGGAACAGAATGGAGCAAAAGGTAGAAAACATTTAGTTTTTGACCGATGTTTTTTTTTAAAATATTTGTATTGGCCACACTACATTACAAATTCTTTATATCATCTTCACTTCAAAATACGCATAACAAACAAGAGCTGTTATATTTCATGCGTTGCCCTGAACAAAATACGATAATCATTGTCTAACAGTTAGTAAAGTTAAGTAAAGTTAGGTTGAAACCTGACTGACTTCATTAGGGCTGGTTTTGTGACATAATGCTAATAACAAAAAAATTGAAAAATGTGAGAAAACTGTCTTGATTTATTGGAATGTTACACTATATTTGTCATAGGTTGCTTTCCTTCATGATTACTTGTCATTGAAATTACACTTCTCTGTATCAGCACTAGTATATTGCCTCACATGCAAGTAAAGATAAACGAGGTATGTATGATTATTAATGGTTGATATATTAACATATTAATATATGTATGAGCACGGCGTTGGTTACACTGTATATCGTATGTTTTTAACTTACCTTGTCCTCTCAAAGCACACTATTGTCAAAGTGATATGAGTTGGAATACGTGTTTTTAGTTTGCAAAAGGTGTATACTATCTCATGATAAATTATTGTCATTATGTAATTTTTTCTGATATCACATATATTAATACGAGATTGTAATCATAATACGAACTGTCCTAAACAGAGTTGATGTATAAGATCTAATTTTTTCTTTAATTTTTTAAATCAGGCTGTCCTGAGAAAATTCATGCTTGTAAGTGTGGAAATGTAATAGACCTGAATAAAATATTTTCTAAATCTAAAAATCTAAAACATTAAGAATATTGGCGCGATGTTCATTACCACTATAAATTGAGCAATTACATGATAATATTAATTGGCTGATTTTATACACCACGATTATTTCAACTATCCACAAACTATACATACGATCTGTTCCTTACAGAGTGCATTGGTGTTGCTTTAGCTAACATATCAACTATTCTTTGCGATGAGTACATTTCTAACTGTTAACTGATATTGAAGCTCTGAGATAACTAACGTTAGTGAGGACGGAGTGAAGTTAGATAGAAGGAAGATATTTAATGTAGTAAGCAAATTTAGGGAAAAGGTTTCTTGGATACGATACACAATTACAATTTCGTAATTTTCTACTCTCTTTTATTTCATCGTAAAGTGCAAAATGCGATGCTGAGTATTCTTCCCGGCTCAGTTGTGTATTTTTGCGGGAAATTTAACAACGGGGAAGGGTGAAATCATCAGAAAATGTACAATCGACCTTTACCAATCGTCTCAAATAACACAAATTTCTGACAAAAAAAGGTTCAAACCACAGATCAATATAACTAAACACACTGTTTTAATCAAGACAATATCAAATATATTCATATACATTGACGGTTCATTATAATTCAGCCAAATTTACTAAATGTGTTGGTCTGCTAATTGTACATTTTCTGAAGATTTGACCCAGATTCAGTAAACCGAATAGTCCGAAACCCAATAGAAATCAGATAAAGAACAATCAACCATCCATCATTCTAAAACAACCAACACCAATCGAAATGCCTCTATGCATACACACATTCTGCCTATTGAAACATTTGTCTCTATTTGAATGGATATCCTACTTACACGATCAACATGGTAAATATTTAAACTAATTTAAACAGAGTTTCCACTCTTGAAATGTCCATACAATGGGTCGGCCTCCATAGTGATCCACACTAAAACCTTCCCTTTTGACAGAACCAAATGTAGCACAGCAGCCATTAACCACTACTGGGTCCGATTTTCATAAAATGTACCGTTCACCTTCACCAATCACCTCAAATAACTCAAATTTAAGACGAAAATCAGGTCCAAAATTCAGTTCAACACAACAAGACAGATTCATTGAATAAATACTATACAGAATACACTCAGATATACTCAGTATTTATCATTTTTCCCTCGTATTTAGCAGAATTTGAGAGATGTGTAGAACTGTAGATTGTGCATGTGCTGAGAATCTGACCCTACTTTAAATCAGCGCCGATACAATTTATTTAAAAAGGAAAAAATGGTTTAATTCAATCTATCCTGCCCCCGAGGCTTCTACACTTCGAAGGTTCAATATTTGTCTTCCTTGTATATTTTTATTTTATTTCTTAATTTCCATTTGAAGGTAAATACCAGTGTTGTCAGCACTGCAGCAGGCGGGAATTCAAGGAACTAATGCATGAAACGATAGAAGTCAATATATTTTGTTCAAACTTTGTCTTGAGAAAGAACATGGTTGGGGGAATACAAAATGCCCAAAAAGCTGGATGTTATCATATTATTTTGTGTTTTAGGGATGAGTGAAGTTTACCTCCATTCACTATTGATTTCAATGTGGGAAACTCATTGTGATACAAGTTTAGCTGGATAACTTTTTTTTAGTTCCATGACCCCTTATTTTCTTTTAATTGAGAGGGTAGAATAACATGTCAGCCATGTATATGCAGATTTTAAAGAAAATCGTATGATTCAGTCATATGCTAAATGCAGAAAATACCCGTTTTCCCATGGACTTCTATAGTGAACAGTGGTAAATTTCAGTGGTCCCTGAAATAAAAACTAATCGAATGACATTATGGTTTTTTGGGGCTTTTTGGGTTCCCCAACTATGTTCTTTCTAAATCCAAAGTTTAAAGAAAATTCCATGATTCATTCATTTTTGTATTAAACACTGGTATTTACCTTTAAGCCAACCTTTGTGCAGTTGAGCCAAATTTAAAACAATTGGCCTTCAGACCTTGACCTTCACACTTGACGGCAGACAGGAAGCTGACAGAGAACTTCCGGTGTTCCATTTTTGTTTCTTCTCATTCTTTACAAGTGTCACTGGGCTTTCATAGAATGATTAAATATTTCCTGGTTTAAGTTGGATTGTGCCACAAATTTTTTGAATTTTTATTTTTGTAAATGATCAATCTTAATATTGGAGTGGGAATATTAATCCCCTGTTTTTATTTGAGTATTAATCATTAGAAAAGATGAAGGAAATATTGACCATAGTGGCATTTAAACGATGGATAATAACGGGAAGCTGCCGATTCACCTTTATTAATTCTCTGAAATAACCCAAATTTCAGACGAAAATAAAGTTCAAAATACAGTTCAACCTAGCCAAACCGATTGTTAGAATCAATGCAATGCCGAATATACTCGAATTTACCTAGTATTGACCAAATTGCAGCCTAATTTAGCAGAATTTACTTAATGTGTACAACTGCCAATTGTACATTTCCGAAAAATCTGACCCCTATGTTTTAAAATGGCAAGACAATAATAGAATGTATAGATGTATATAGTTCTTGTTCCCTACCCATCTCAAAAACATTTGAGCATAATTGCGGAGGAATTCACTGTATTGTTGTTGATGAAAGGCACTACATTTATATTATGAAACAGTGGGCGTAGTCCTGGGACAATATCAAATTACATTTGCTATTTCAAAATTACTTCGCAAACTTTACTTGGACTTAATGAGATTTCTGAGGTCAGCTAATCATATAACGGAAATCATCTAACTTAAACTTATAACTTGATTGTATTTAGTTACATGTTTTTGATCTTGTGTACATGACAATATCGGGCCTCCCGAAAATGTATCGCAATAACATTTCTTTAAAAAAAACTAGAAATATTCAATCATCAATCACACATTCAGAAATATGTGATGTGCCTAGAAGTATCTAAGTATTGGTGGCAATGTTGGTAGAAGAGATTGCTTATAGAACGTAGATCTATGATTATTAATATATTTGAATTGAATTGAAAACTCACTTATTTGTCAAAGTTTTAAGAAGCATGGAAAAAGGGTTGACAAGCTACTGGAAATAATTCAGCTCTTCCAGCTGTTACCTTTATAAAAGAACATGAGTTTGCTAAGATATAAGTGATAGAAAATACACAGCATTTGCGGTTAATAGTCTAACATGGTAACCACTACACCAATGAGACTGGCAATAGAGAACATGCAAAAAACACTAGGTATACCCATTGATTCATCACATTTTGTGTACCTTAATCTAAGATAAATTATCACGAAGTTCCCTGTGTTAGCCGCAGGCATTTTAATGATTCAAATTATCATATAAGTACTCCTTGCATCTGCAATCTACTTCTGGGTCAGATTTTCAGAAAATGTACAATTGGCAACTATATACATTGAGTAGATTCTGCTAAATTAAGCTGCAATTTGGTCAATACTAGGTAAATTCGAGAATATTTGGCATCATATTGATTCTAGCAATCCGTTTGGTTAGGTTGAACTGTATTTTGAACTTTATTTCTGTCTTGAATTTGGTTTTTTTTTAGAGGATTGGTGAAAGTGAATTGTACATTTTCTGAAAATCTGACCCTTCTATGATATGCCAATGCAGGAATGTCTAGCTCTGCATGCTTCCTGGATGAAGTCTCTTCCCTTGAGGTATCTGATGGTGCTGGGGCGTGAAACATATGATGAAAGGCGAGGGCTCAGGCCCCAGAGCACGCAAAGCTGTCGGCTAAAGGGACGCTCTAATAGGGCTTTATCTCCTTAGCACATTATATTAATTGATATAAGGCTTGAGGATCGCTATCTTAAAACCACTCTAGGTCCAAACCTTCAGATCAGATAAGAATGGTATGTTAGCTTACCTTGCTAATAGGTTTCTTGTCCTAGAACTCGACGTTTTAATAGGAATATAATGAAATTGGGCTGTCTTATTGGAATTACAATGACTCTTTGGGGTTTGAGGCGAGAGGCTTTACCTTCATTCGAAGGGACTCTATCAAGTGTGGGCCTAAAAAGAAACCAACTCCCAGTAACTACAAAACTCCATCTACAGTATAACTACTCAAGCCAATGAAATCAATCATCACCAGACTCTTATTCGAGTTGTATTATAGACAACATTTTTTCCCTTTTATACAATATGTAAAAACACCCCCTCCCACGCAAGGACATCAATGGATATGGAAGCCCTTCAGACAATAATGTCAGCACATAAAAGCCAGATAATAACGACAACTGTACAAGGGTGAGATTTTCAGAAAATGTACAATTGGCAGCTCTACAAATTTGGTAAGTTTTGCTAAATTAGACTGGAATATTTTAAATGCTATGCATAGCCAAGTATCTTTGGCATTGTGTTGATTAAAAATATCTTTTTCTTTGTGTTAAACTGCATTTTGAAGCTTATTTGTTCTCTTAAATGTTGGCTATTTGAGAAGATTGGTGAAGGCAAATTGTACATTTTCTGAAAATCTGACCCACAATATCTTTATGACAGATCAAGGCCATTGTACCTCCGCTCATTAGCCTACCTCTACAGTGTCTACTTATGGGTCAGATTTTCAGAAAATGCACAATCTACACTGCTCAAATTCTGCTAAATTAGAGTAAAAGATGATAAATACTGAGTATATCTGAGTGTATTCTGTATTGTATTCATTCAATAAATCTGTCTGGTTATGTTGAACTGTATTTTGAACCTAATTTTCGTCTTAATTTGGGTTATTTGAGGGGATTGGTGAAGGCCAAGTGTACATTTTCTTAAGACTTGACTCATGTATGATACAGCCAATATTTGCTGTTGCTCGGTGCTACGTGTGTGAGATTTTCAGAAAATGTACAATTTGCAGATGTTCACATTTAGTAAATTCTGTTAAAAGAGGCTGTAATTTGGTCAATAATAGGTAAATTCGGGTATATTTCGCATTGCATGGATTATAGCAAACTGTTTGGTTAGGTTAAACTGTTTTTTCAACTTTATTTTCGTGTGAAATTTGGGTTATTTGAGAAGATTTGCGAAGTTGAATTGTACATTTTCTGAGAATCTGACCCTGCTGTTGCTTGGTGCTACATGGGGCTTCTCTAGTGGGACTTATCTCACGTCTCGTTAATTCTTTATAAGATGAAGAGTTTGTCCAATCAGGGAGATAGAGCTCTTCATTACTGGAGGTATCATTGCCACCTGTTCAATGGACGCCACACATCACCATTGAATCTGACATTTGACAAATATAAAGTACTTGTTGATAAGAGTATTAGATTAACTAGACTTAAAGTGCCTTTCTGTCTCTCTCTCCCTTCTTCTCTATCTCTATTTCCTGGGTAAGATCATAAACTGCCCCCCTCTCAGCCCTCCCTGGGTAAGACCTTAAAATGCCTTTCTGTCTCTTTTCTCTGTCTCTCTCTCCCTTCTTCTATATCTCTATTTCCTGGGTAAGATCATAAAGTGCCTCCCTCTCAGCTCTCCCGCCCTTGATATAACCTTCAATGTGTTGATAAGGGCATAAAGCAACCAATCTCACTCACTCATTAACTAGACTAATTAGTAATTATAGTTCTAACACCAAAGAGACAACTATGCTGATGATTTATATGTTTGGTACATATATGGGTCAGATTTTCAGAAAATGTACAATTGGCAGCGGTACACATTTAGTAAATTCCGCTAAATAAGGCTGCAATTTGGTCAATACTAGGTACATTCGAGTATATTAGGCATTGCATTGGTTTTAGCAATCTGTTTGGTTAGGTTGAACTTTATTTTGAACTTAATTTTCGTCTGAAATTTGGGTTCTTTTAGAGGATCGGTGAAGGTGAATTGTACATTTTCTTGTGACCTCACCCATATATCAAGAAGTACTTATCAAGAAGTTTATGGAACCATTGTGTACCGATTGGTTACAAATTGTTATTTCCTCATTGAAATATATAACCCGATAATTTTTGTTGAGTTCTAGATATGTTCAGGACAATGGTTTAGGTTAAGTTGGACATACTGTAATTGTGTCATGTCTGGTCACAGCTACAGAAATTGGATGTCATAGAGCTGAATTACACTGTGTTAGGCGACGGTTCATAACGTCCCCTAACAACCAGTTGCCAAGCCTTTACCGGCTGAGGGGAGGAGAATAATGTCAGATTTTCAAAAAATGTACAATTGGCAAAAGGAAATTATCCTAAATTAGGCTAAAAAATGAAGAATACCAGGTATATCTGAGTATATTTGGTATCGCATTGATTTAAAGTGTCAGTTCTATTATGTTAATCTGCATTTTGAAGCTCATTTTTGTCTTAAATGTGGGCTATTTGAGAGGATTGGTGAAGGTGAATTGTACATTTTCTGAAAATCTGACCTAATAATGTCCCAGCCTTGAGTACCTGAGGTGTTGGAGTTAACATGGTGGTTTTGTAATTCCATCATAAGGTCTTTTCTATCAAAACTCATATTTTCTTTAAGAATGTTAAGATGCTGTTGTCAGGCAATAAGAGGTTGTGAATTGTATGCCAGGTTATTGGTCCATGTCAACCACTCCCCTCCTCTCGCTCTGCCCTTTTTGCAATTGCTCCCTCTCTCCTCCTCCCTCGTTCTTCCTCCCTATGCATTCCCCATCACTATTTCCTCCTCTCTCCTCCTCCTCCTCCTCCTCCCACTCTCCTCCTCTCTATTACCTCCTCCATATTTCCTCCTCTTTTCTCCTGCCTCTCTTCTCCTGCCTTTCTCCTCCTGCCTCTCTCCTCCTGCCTCTCTCTTCTCACTGTCCTTCTCCCTCTCTCCTTCGCCCTCTCTCCTCCATCTCCCCCCCCCCTCCCTCGCTCTTTCTCCCTCTCTCCCTCTCCCTCTCTTCTTCTCCCTCTCTCCTTCTCCTTCTCTCCTCCTCCCACTCTCCTTCCCCCTCTCTCTTCCTCCCTCTCTCCTATTCCCTCTCAACTTCTCCCTCTCTCCTCCTCCCTCTCTCCTTCCCCCTCTTTCCTTCCCCCTCTCTCCTCCTCCCACTCTCCTCCTCCCTGTCTCCTCCCCCCTCTCTCCTCCTCCCTCTCCTCTCCTCCCTCTCTCCCCCCCTCTCTCCTCGTCCCTCTCCCCTCCTCCCTCTCCCCTCCTCCCTCTCCCCTCCTCCCTCTCCCCTCCTCCCTCTCCCCTCCTCCCTCTCCCCTCCTCCCTCTCCCCTCCTCCCTCTCTCCTCCTCCCTCTTTTCTTCTCCCTCTCTCCTCCTCCCTCTCTCCTTCTCCCTCTCTCCTCCTCCTGCTCTCCTTCCCCCTCTCTTCTCCTCCCTCGCTCCCTCCCCCTCTCTCCTCCTCCCTCTCCCCTCCTCCCTCTCCCCTCCTCCCTCTCTCCTCCTCTCTCTCTCCCTCTCCCTCTCTTCTTCTCCCTCTCTCCTTCTCCTTCTCTCCTCCTCCCACTCTCCTTCCCCCTCTCTCTTCCTCCCTCTCTCCTATTCCCTCTCAACTTCTCCCTCTCTCCTCCTCCCTCTCTCCTTCCCCCTCTTTCCTTCCCCCTCTCTCCTCCTCCCACTCTCCTCCTCCCTGTCTCCTCCCCCCTCTCTCCTCCTCCCTCTCCTCTCCTCCCTCTCTCCCCCCCTCTCTCCTCGTCCCTCTCCCCTCCTCCCTCTCCCCTCCTCCCTCTCCCCTCCTCCCTCTCCCCTCCTCCCTCTCCCCTCCTCCCTCTCCCCTCCTCCCTCTCCCCTCCTCCCTCTCTCCTCCTCCCTCTTTTCTTCTCCCTCTCTCCTCCTCCCTCTCTCCTTCTCCCTCTCTCCTCCTCCTGCTCTCCTTCCCCCTCTCTTCTCCTCCCTCGCTCCCTCCCCCTCTCTCCTCCTCCCTCTCCCCTCCTCCCTCTCCCCTCCTCCCTCTCTCCTCCTCCCTCTCTTCTTCTCCCTCTCTCCTCCTCCCTCTCTCCTTCTCCCTCTCTCCTCCTCCTGCTCTCCTTCCCCCTCTCTTCTCCTCCCTCGCTCCCTCCCCCTCTCTCCTTCCCCCTCTCCCCCACCTTTCCTCCTCATCCCTCACACCTTCCCCCTGTATCCTCCTCCCTTTGTACCGCCTGCTCTTCCAGCCTCCACGCCTCTTCCTCACCTTTCATCTTCCTCCCAATGCTAGCAGGATTCAGCCTTCAGGCATTTGGAACACATCCAGACACTACTGTTTTTTATAGAGAACCACTGAGAAATCCAGCAAAAAGTGCGAGAGATGTGATTGCGCATATTTTGCTGCCAGGACTCATATACAAACGTGGCAGTGGTAGGCAAAGTCCTACTCTTCAGTACTTACTATAGCAAATGGACCGATGAAGAAAAAAGTAGATCTAACTTGTCTAAACTAGCCAAAACTTTAGCTTACTCTCACTATTCTTCACTGCTTTCATGGATATAAAGTAACTTTCAAGGAGACAGGAAGTAGTCTGGCGTCTAGGAAGGGGGGTCAAGGTTGTCGCAGGGGGTCAAGGGTGTCGCAGGTGTCAGAGGGTGTTGAAGGGGTAGAGGGGGGTGCCATATTATCACCCTAATTAGTATTAGATTTCAAAGAACTCATCGTAGTTTGTCATCATATATTTATGAATAAACAATATCTTGTCCAGGTATATAATGATGATACCATGGAGGCTTAATAATCACTTTAATATTTGGTAACATGAATAAATAATCGATATATATATATATATAGATAGTCTTCATTCTGAGTGTAATAAATCCTCTTTACTCCACGTTGATGTATCTACCACATGCATTTGTATGGGCAGGAGTAGTGTGGTAATTTGCATCAGTTCAACGCATGTGGTATGACATTGCCATTCCCTCTTTCTCCCCCCAGAAGACAGCTATATACGTATACATAGCAACGTGGGAGTAAATATAGAACCTAAATTTGAATGTGGTACTCGGGACACTATTACACTGTCCAAGTAGTTGGGTTTTTTTCATAACCCACTCATCTATCAGCTTGTGGGCCATACAAAACCAAACATCTTGGACAGTCTAATAGTGTCCACATTCTCATTAGGTTCTATCTATGGCCCTTTTTAAGCTTAAATCTAGATACACATTTTGTATTCATGTATTTCCATATTATCACTCCTATTATCTCGACTGTTTTTACTGTGAATCATGTCTTGAGACACTGGATAAATAAAATCTTGGGTTATAAAAAAAATAAATCTCCTACTACAGACCAGATACAGAGCTATTCCTTTGATTGCTATTAACTGATAACATTCCCTTGTAGTGTCCCGGATGAACGATACAAAATGGCGACTTACCCTGGTAAATATTGTAACCCCTGCAGGTGAAATATCACACTTACCTAGAAAAGAGAAAAGACAAACGTCATTAGTACAATATAGATGGTGCGTGATCATTTAGTCATGCATAAAGCTATGGATCAGGGTATATAATTTTAAAAAAAATTATTTGCTATTATTATACACGCATTCACTACTGAGGCCCCAACGGCCATTCATTACTTGTAATGTGGCAATGGACTAGTACATTACCGGCATGTTGTCATGCCAATGCAAGTTTGGTGACACAAGATTGCAGACACCAGTTTGCCAGTTTGCCAGAGCGAGTGCTTTCTTTGTCGATTGTTTCACCTGTTTCTAGTTATATTCCTCTTGTAAAAAAAAACAGATATGGTAAATTATATTATTATCTTTTTAATTAAGCACGTTTTACATGCAAAATTAGGCATGTATAATCAACTTATAGGACTAGTTTTCTGCACGGACGCGTAAGTAAAGAACTTGATCTACGATCTCGTTCTTTACGTATGCGCCATGTGTCAACTGGTCCAATAAGTATAGGTTATATAGTTGAGATGAATGTTTAATATGAGATCTGGTAGCACGGGGTCATTTATACATAATTATGCTACCTGTAGACATTCTAATGATGATTAAACGAAGAACAAAGAGAAAGAACTGAATAATAGATCAGAATTAAGATCTACCTCCTCGGAACAGGTCACATACCAATCCGTCACTAAAATGACATTATCTCCAGCACACTATAAGACAGGCCCAGCGGAACTTAACTTTTCACACGAGCACAAAGGAGAACAAAACCACAATAATAAGTAAAGTGTCTCATTAATTGTATCAAGTGGTTATACAACTTCGTTACTGGTCATTACTGACCCACCTCCCCCCACCCTTAACCTCCTCTACCGAGAACGTCTCCGAAGATGCTGTTACTAGTGGGTCAGATTTTCAGAAAATGCACAATTGGCAGCTCTACAAACTTCTGTTAAATTAGACAGAATAGTTATAAACAATGGATATAACAGATATCTTTGGTATGTGTTGATTAGAAATATCTCTTTCATTGTGTTAAACTGCATTTTGAAGGTCACTTTTCACTTAAACTTTGTTTTTTTGAAAGGATAGTGAAGGAGAAGTGTACATTTTCTGAAAACTTCACCCTAGTGTACCTATCTGGTAAGGAGCAGGGACAGTTGTCCAAAACTCCCCTGACAAGATTCCATTATCCTGGAAGACAGCGGAAAAACCTCCAGGCGCCGTTTCTATTACTTTCTCTTTCTTTCTTTCTTTTCTCTTGGTTATCTCCGGAAAGTTGTGGCAGAGCATAGCAAAGTGGTTTGCAGCCGATCTCTGTCAGCGACTGCCTCCGAAATCTTTTATACATATTCATTATCTTTGTCACTTTTTTTACTTTTCCTTTAGTCTATTCAAATCCCAGGAGAACGTGGTCTTTTATTGGATGATTAAAATTCCAGTTCGGCAGCAATTAAATGGTTGGTCGAGGGAGAAGCAGAATCAGATAAAATGGTTTCTTCAGAAGGGGATGGATTTAGGGGACAGGCAGTTTAATAGGGGACTTGCATAGCCGCCATTTTGAATTCTGATGCTCATGGAATTATGGGACTAATGGTACAGTAAAATCTATGGTAAACATGTCATGTTCAGCATGGAATATTTATTAATGCTCTAATGTCAATATCCATGTGTTTTACATGTTTCCACAATTTCTTGTGATGGGTAACCAAAATTGTTGTAGGGTTCTCCACCAGTGTTAAGGTGTAAGAAAGGAACACTGAGGCATGTGTGGTCTTCGTGAGAAGAGCGAAGCAACTATTTTAATATCCTATGTAAAGTACAGTCTCCTCCAGGGTCTGAGTAGGGGGCGGAGCCCTTACGTAATAGCCATGGCCTAGCATGAATAAGTAGATGTGCACAGTACTAGGTAGTTAAGTATAATTAGCGATTTAAGTAATGAGATAATATAATAAATGGGTGATAATTAATAATTAATATAATGTAATGAGGTTACACAATGTTACGTAATGTTACATAACATTGTCATCATGCATTTGGTTTGTATAGATCATTTATACAAGCTCTGATATTGGTGAAAACATTCTTACAATTTTCAATCAAATTTTGCCAAATATTTGTATGTCAGATTTCAACAGAATCCATCCCAGGATGCACTAGAGTAGACATGTACAGTGGCACATGCAACTCCCCTATTAAAGAATTAATGAAACAGGCATCAGTAAGCGATAATAAGTGAAGCTACAACAGGAAAGGATCTAGGCAGGTTTCCCAAGTATAAAAAGTGAACTTTTATGAAACTCTTTATTTTTGCACACAAAATCTTTATTCAGGAAAGGTCAGTCAACAAAACACGCTCACAAGAATATTGGTTTTCGTGATGTCTTGAAGTACAATTTCCTGGAGGTGGTAGCAATTGTTGTATAGGAAACAAACATTCCAGACGTTTAATAAAGCAAAGTCAATTATTATCATTTGGTATATTTACGAGAAAATTTAAGATAAGAATATTTAATAAAAGATGGATGATTGATGAAAGTGATAAAGGCTCCAGACTCGTTATTGCAGCAAAGACAACCAGAGGAATTCCTCTAAAATTTTGGTTAAATTACTTTAGGATACCTTCAACATTTTAATGTTCTGCAATTGATATGGCAATGTCAGGACTTATATGAAATGTCGAGCAAAATGTTTCGTCTCACAACTTTATTTCTATACTTAAAAATGCCATGTCATTCACAAAAAGATACGGATACGGTTACGTAATTGAGATAGTTGTGCTTCCAGAACCTCCCTAATGCGTTTTAAACATATTATCTCATATTAATGCATAGTGTCTATCTTCCTGAGATTGCGTGTTCATATCGCAGGAATTATCTATCAAATTTGCTAAAATGTCTAGAGGGAGGAAACCTAATCATCCACCTACAATACATTAGATTTGAAATGAGAAAGCAACAATCAGTGAAAGGGTTTTAAATACATTTAAAATGCATATTTTCCATTAGTTTATGAGATCATGTATAAACATTTGGACAGTAATTTGACATGGACTAGACCCACAAGAGACCCATCCAAAGGGCCTTAGATTGATAAGCGAAGGAATTAACTTTTTACGGGAAACAATACATGGTCTGATCGACTGCGTGGGTAGATGTGGGTATGAGAAAGAGGAGGAGGAGGAGGAGGACCATCGCCCACACGATGTAGAGAACAGCTCATATGTGATGTGTTTAGTTACAAAATTGATTTTTTTCAAAACGTTTTTTGCACAAGATCACATTATTGGAATGTTCTAATTTCTGGGGGGTTTACCACTTATAGCTATTTCAATCAATGTGTCAAATTTCAGGACAATCTATGTCATTTATCCTTTCGTTTTAAAGGCCCTCATATGGATTACATTTAGTTACTTTACTGTTTAGTGACCCAAAGAAATATTGAAAACTTTTTTTTTCAAAAACGAAAGTATCAAACTTAAAATCTAGAAATACTTATTAGATTATTAGACAGTTTACTATCATTGGAATCGGCTTGATCTCATCTTTTCAAATATAATGGTTTCTCAAATTCTATTTTTTGCGACTTATGACTCATTTTCCAGAAACACATCACATATTGCTTTTGTTTGCGCTTTATTCCTTAACAGGAAAGGGGGGACGGGGAAGAGGGAAGTGGGGGGGAAAGGCCAGATGTTTTGGTCATCGAAGTGCCATAAATGCTACGTGATATTTAAGTGTCATAAAATGTCGGCTACATGACATCGAGGAGAGGGGACTAAAGCCAAGACAGGAGGAACTTCCCCCAAATTGGGTCGAGGGAGGCGAGCCGACACCATGGCCCAGCTGGTTTTTTATGAGGATGTTAAGTGATGAACAGGGACTAATGGTATTCCTTCTTCTACACATCGACATCAGAGAGAAATCACCGTTGTTTAATTATCCATAAACTATAGTAGCCAAGGAAGGCGGGCATAGCACTAATAGCTGTATTATAGCAAGCAACTCTATTTTACTCCTTACCTTCATGGAGCAACTCTTATAGATTTATTTTCGACTTGATTTACTCAACTCAAGTGAGGGAAAACATACATGTGTAGTAGTTCTACTATCAACCTCTAGGTGCAATCCATAAAGGATTGGTACTCTTATATTCCTACAGAGGGATCTACGCTTGATCTTCTGCATTTATGCCTTCTGTGTCACTAAATGCCTCATTTACCCTTATATTCTTATGTCAACTCTTACCTTATTACTCTCATGGAGTATCCGTTCTGTTTATCTATTCTATAACATTCCTATCTTATATTATGTATCTCTCTATTGTATGTCTTGCCATACTCTTACTGTGTTCATACACCTTGATGTGTTCTGTAAGTGAACACACTACCCTGTCCGGGGAATACGGACTAGGGGCCGCTTGAGTGAACTGTACAATAAACAGATGGACTAGGAGTTGCCTTGTTGACTTGTTTATTACTGTCGAGAGTCTGCGAATCACTACACATGTATTCATCTTCCATATCTTAGTAGCTGCATAGTTCAAATGTATAAGTTTTATTTACCCTAGTAATTTAGTTGAGATTGTCCATCCAGAAATATTGCTAATGTCTTTTTCAAACATAAAATATTATCTAGGAGCTCTTATAATAGATTTCCTAACGGTTACCATTGTTGGAATCCACTTGATCTGATATTTGGAATATTATAACGATATGGGTCAGATCTTCAGAAAATGTACAATCGGCAGATCTACATATTTAGAAACATTAGCCTGAGAAATGATCAATACTAGGCATATCTGAGTATATTTGATATTGCCTTGATTCAAACAATCTGTTTGGTTATGTTGGACTCAATTTTAAACCTCATTTTTTTCTTAAAATATGGAATATTTGAAAGGATTTTTGAAGGTGAATTGTACATTTTCTGGCCATTTCACCCATATATCCAAATACAACTGTTTTGCAACTTAAGACTCATTTTCCGCTGACATTTACCACATATGTGATGCGTTACAGGGAAATAAGTCACAAGTCGCAAAATATGGATTTTGAGATATCATCATATTTGAAACGATGGGATCAGGCAGATTCCAATGATAGTAAACAGTAGGACATCTAAATAAGTATTTCTATATTTTAAGTTTGGAATTTTTATTGGTGAAAAAAGAAATTGAAATACTGTATATAAGATGACCTCAGAAATACATGGAAATACATGGAAATATTTAATAGACTGTCCTGAAATTTGATACATGTAGTCAAGCTACAATAAGCGTTAAGCAACCCCAAAAGTGAAAACATTCCCACAAATACATCTTGCGAATAAAACACTTTGAAAAGTATCAATTTTGCGACTTATGACTCATTTTCCTAAAACGAATCACATATATTATACTTTTGCATCGTGCTTCAAACCCAACTCCCAAACTACAGCCAAAGCATTGCCCTGGCCCATGTTGAACCATGTATGAATTATTCTGAGGTAAATAAATCAAAACCTGACAGAGAAATCCATACTTGCTACGTGCTACATTGGCACTATGCATAGTGTTCATTGCTATGCCTCCTCCCAGGTCCATTGTGCCTACTTTAGACGCAGTGAACCATTTCCAAAACCTCCCGCGGGCTCCTCTCATGGACTGGGGAACGAGTGTGAATAGTGATCTCATGCACAGGGCCATTGCCATGTGGGTCAGATTTACAGAAAATGTACAATCAGCAAATGTATACATTTTGTAAATTCTGCATAATTAGGCTGTAAAATGGTCAGCACTAGGTATATCTGAGTATATTTGATATTGCCTTGATTCTTACTATCTGTTTGGTTATGTTGATATGAATTTTTAACCTGATTTTTGGCTGAAATTTGGGAGGATTGGTGAAGGTAAATTGTACGTTTTCTGGCGATTTCACCCATGTGTGTTGATCATGGTATCAAATGCTGCTGTAATAGAGGTGTCCGAATTCGAGAGTATATCAGATACATATAGATATTCGTATCTAATACACATAAGTGCTGTATATCATAACCATAAAGTAATATAATTGTCTCATTCAATACATCTACAGGGAGTCATTTGGATTGGGCTATCCCTTTTATGGGTCAGATATTCCCGAAATGTACAAATGGCAGCTGTACACGTTTAGTAAATTAGGCTAGATTAGGCTGCAATTTGGTCAAAACTAGGTAAATTCGGGTATATTCTGTATTGCATTGGTTCTAGCAATCTGTTTGGTTAGATTGAACTGTATTTTGAACTTTATTTTCTCCTGAAATTTGGGTTATTTCAGAGAATTGGTAAAGGTAAATTGTACATTTTCTGGCGACTTCACCCATATATTAAAGTAGACTTGTAGTGCCATAACAGAGTGTAAATCACTTTCCATATGCTACTTACTGAACCTCTGTGTAAGTACCACCATTTAACACCAGATGGACCTGTGTGCCATAGCTGTGTAATTATTGTGTTTCTATGTTATACCATTACCAATGAATTACTTGCATAATAATAGCAAATGGCACGATGTAGGGTTCAAACTGATCGAGACCCATCAAAAAACGGGACGAACCCCGAAGGGGTAAGTTCCTGTTTTCTGATGGGTCAAGATCAGTTTGAACCCGAACAGAGTGCCATTTGCTATTTATTACATACTCTATTTGGATCTTAAAAAGTAAATTTAACTTGTATAGCCTATAGTTTAGCTCGAGGAGGCTTGATTCACTGCAATTTGTAGGCCTAAGTTACACAGTCAGGATGACGTCATTTCTAACAGCTTTGTAGCTCATGCCTACGCTGCACCAATGAGATTGCGTCTTTGCCCAAACTGATCGCATGTGCAGTTTGGGTCAGCCAAACTGCGCCCCCCAAACTACACCTTTCTAACTGCTCACATGTGTAATAAAAAGACTACTTTATGATATATAATCAGAGTAATAATATTGAGGCTTTATGTCTTTTATTATATATCTCTCCTCCTCAAACGATACCGGGTCACTACAGATTTATGTCATGACATGTTTCAACTTGCAGTTGAAGGCCCTTGTCCACCAATTCTCATGCAATTCACACATGATTTTGTGGAGAAGAGTTCTCTGCAGCCAAAAATCGCTTAGTGGACTTGGCACTTTAAATTCATCCGAGTATGGATTCGGAGGTGGAAACTACCCGCTAAATAATTCATAGTAGGAGTAAATTCAGCAAGATTTTTTCATTTTTGGCGAATATAATTTAGGTGCTGAGGAACAGGCGTAAAATGATAAACTTTATTTAGGAAAATAGAAGGAAAATAACTCTAAAAATATCAACTCGAAAAGGAGAATTTATTAGTATGTACACAAAAGAAGGAAGGTTAGAGGGAAGGATTTGGAGAGAGGAGAGGGACGGATGAAGAGAGAGCGCGAGGCAGATAATTTGTGATGTGTTTCAGGAAAATGAGTCATAAGTCGCAAAAATAATATTTTTCAAAGTGTTTATTTTACAAGATCACTTTATTGGAATGTTCTGGTTTTTGGAGAGCTTATCATATATATATCGATCGATATATCAAATTTCAGGACAATCTATGTAATATATCCTTTCGTTTTGAAGGTCCTCATATGGACTACATTTAGTTACTTTACTGTTTATTGACCCCCAGAAATATTGGAAACTTTTTTTCAAAAAGAGAATATCAAACTTAAAATCTAGAAATACTTGTTAGATTATTAGACTGTTTACTATCATTGAAATCAGCTTGATTTCATCTCTTCAAATATGGTGATATCTCAAAATCCAATTTTTGCGACTTATGACTCATTTTCCTGAAACACATCACATTTAAGTGGAGACTGATGAGAAAAAGATAGAATCCAGTAATTCATGGAATTGCTTCCACGCCTAAAGACCTTATCTCAGCTTGATCTTAAGAAAGCTTGATCTTAAGAAGCTTTCTCACAGGCCATGAAAACATCGAGACTTGATTCAGAGTGGTAAAGCTCTTTTCAAGGGCTCGCTTTCCAGAACACTAGGTGTCTATTTCACATGCATACAGTGGGTCAGATTTTCAGAAAATGTACAATTGGCAGCTGTACACATTCAGTAAATTCTGCTAAATTTGGCTACAATTTGGTCAATACTAGGTTAATTCGAATATATTTGGCATTGCACTGATTCTAGGAATCGGTTGGGTAAGGTTGTACTGTATTTTAAACTTTATTTTCGTCTGAAACTTTAGTTATTTGAAAAGATTGGTGACGGTGAATTGTACATTTTTTGAAAATCTGACCCATTTCCATTCAGTTATGTAATGAAAGCGCTTGAAGGTTTGTCATAAGCTGGTAGGATCTGGCAGAACTCAGTGGTGCTCCAGCTTGTATTAAAATTCATCCATGCATATAAATAGTTGAAGCTAATGATTAAAGATAACCCTCCTAGATTGTTGGGTCAAGTATTCAGAAAATGTACAATTGGTCTTTACCAATCTTCTCAAATAACCCAATTTTAAGACAAAAGTGAGGTTCAAAATACAGCTCAACAAACGGATCGTTTAAATCAAGGCAATATCAAATATATTCAGTATACCAAGTATTGGCCATTTTCCAGCCTAATTTAGCAGCATTTCATAAATGTATAGATCTGCAAATTGTACATTTTCTGACGATCTGACCCACATGTATATATTATTTCACCTTTGGCTGTGGTCAATACGTACGGCCCATTGACTTAGCCCTGAGACTGCAACTCAGGCCTGAGGCCAATACGACGGCCGTATCACTATCAGGCCTGAGGCCCGATACGGAATGAATATAGTTCTCCAACAATAATAGTGTCAGCGCCTATACATAAATGAGTTGTAACATTTAAGGAAATAAATGAATATATTCATTACAGTAATATACTGCATAGCAGTTAGTAAAATAAATGTACATGACAGTACAGGATTAAATAATTTTGCATTCTAAAATGTAGTTCGACCCACGCAGGTCGAAAAAATACGGCGCGTAGAAATACGCAAATGCGTCATGACGGGAGTTGTGACGGGCATCATGATGTCAACAAAGTCGTCGATATCAACCAAGACGAACATAACTTAATTTGACCAATATATATATCATGCTCGAGTACATTTTAATAAGAAAAGGCGAAATAAATACAAAAAAATCCGCGGGACATAGCAGGAAATCCGTTTCGTCCCTTGGCTTCGGTATCCGACCGCGGGTGCTACGCCCCCTTGGTCGGATGCCTCCGCCGCGGGACGATACGGATTCCCGCTATGTCCCTTGGTCATTGTTGTCTTATGATCGCATATCCTGTTAACTGCACAAATTCAAGGGTTTTACATGCCATTAAGCCCTGGTGTTAAATACTGCCATCTTAAGTAACAAGAGTTCTCTAATACAATCCTGTATTTATCATAGCTCTGAGAGTTTAATAAGAGGTTATGGAGAATACATAAATTTATATATATAATAAATAGTGAATGGAACTCGGTACTAGTTATTGGATATTTATTCACTAGCACCTCGTTCCATTCTCTCTATATATTTCACAACCTGTCTAGAAAAGCGTACAGGCACCAGTGAGATGTTTGTTCTAACTTCTATGCTTCCTAGGCTGTCATTGTTCATATAGCTGTGGCTAAACTGTCCCATCCCGGCCCCCCCCCCCCCCCCACCCCTTTGATTTGAAGAATATCTTTATTCAGGACTAAAGATATTACATCACTGATGCTATTGTCAGAATTGCCTGATGTTACAAAAAAATTGTTACAATACTCTAGAACATATTCCGCGAGATGACAATGCAGAAGTAAATAGTGATATGAAGAGATAATTTTGATAGTATAAATGATACACCACTTAAAGGAATGTACTCAATTAAGTAAAGACAATATTTCAAAGACATGATAAGAACTGCCTTCAAATATTGATTTGCGGGCATACATATAATATCAATGCAAACAATAGTACTGCAGGTTTTAACCTAGGCAGTGATAGCATGACAAAAAAAAAACATTTGTTAAAAACATAAGAAGAGCGTTGTGCTCAATCAGAAATCTGTTGGGTATTGCATATTTATGTCACAGAAACGAGTAACATAACATCAGCACTTGTACTTTCGTTCAAGGTATAAAATTGGAGAAACAATCCAACAAAGCGATCAGGTCAATCTATTGCATATATATGGAAGTCTGTACACGGATATGTAAAAAAGACAGTCAAACTCTCACAAGCATGCAACCAAAAGAGACAAAAAGAGGTTGCTCAAATGAACTCAAAAAAGATGGAAGCTTCCGCTGCCACTCTGTTAAGGTGTTCGCGCTGACTGGCACCTGCAAAAACGGTGATAAAAAAGAGAGATTATTGCTAATGTAAGGTATAAGTTAGCGTGCAGAGTTAGCATGCAGAGTTAGCTTGCAGTGTTAGCTTGCAGAGTCCTGAAAGATATCAGACTGGTCAAATAGTGGAAGAATGGAGCGCAGAGCCATGAGAACATCACAGCTCTGCACTGTCAAAGCTTGATTCATTGGGAACTGGGTTCTGTGTAGAGTGAGGCAGACAACATAATAACAAAATAATAACAAGATTATTGTACAGATGTCTGCAGACAATTTACATGATAATCCCTGTAAACTCAAAGCTTCTTTAGGTTGTTGTGAGTGCCTGCACAAAGTTGCGAGGGAGGTCCACAGGAGGAATTTCCTAGTTAGTTGAATCTCATTCTCTTCCCCATACCAGTAGAGAGCACTAGGTGGAAGAAAGGTGACCCGTTATTTGTTGTTATGGTTTGGTCCTCCGGCCCTACGGTCCGCATTGGGTCGCCTAGTCAAGACTCTCCTCTGACCAGCTCCATCTGTTATTATATTTAGATACACTGCAGAGTGACACCGCAACAACCGCAGAGGGAAAACACATCAGTGGAGTCATTGGAACCACCTTGATCTCATCTGTGCAAATGTAACGATATCTAAAAACCAATTTTTAGCGACTTGTGGTTCATTTTCCTGAAACACAACACAATGTTATTTTTGCCCCGTAAGCTGAGAATGCAGCTTTGATAGGAGGAGAAGGTGTTCTCAGGGTGATCTGATAGTGGGTCAGATTTTCAGAAAATGTACAATTGGCAGCTCTACACATTTAGTAAAATCTGCAAACTTGGCTGCAATTTGGTCTATACTAGGTAAATTCAAGTATATTCGGCATTGCATTGATTCTAGCAATCTGTTTGGTTAGGTTGAACTGTATTTTGAACCTTATTTTCGTCTGAAATTTGGGTTATTTGAGAAGATTGGCGAAGTTGAATTGTACGTTTTCTGAAAATCTGACCCTAGTATCGTGTAACCACGGAGCATTTGTGTCCTGAGCTTCTTTGTAAACCAAAGAAAGGGATTCTTTTCGAACTTAATCGAAGCTCTCTCTAATTAATGATAATCCTATGGTATTTCTCTTCATAGAGTTTTTTTTCCATTTGGAACATAATCACAAAGGATTTTACAGAAATGAATTCTTTGAAATTCTATAAAGCCCCCTGAGTATTCTAATGTGCCTTGCGATTGGTGGTTTAAGTCATAAAATATTCTGTAACGTGGTAAAATGGATAATTAGAATGTTTGGGAAGGAATTATTCGATCTGCAAACTTCTAAACACATGTTCATAACTTAGAGTTAGGACTTTTAGCATTAGTGGGATGAATATTGACACTCGGGCGAATGTGGCGCCCTCCCGGTGAGGATGTCTGCATGTATCTGTATATGGGTCAGATTTTCAGAAAATGTACAATTTGCCTTCACCAATCCTCTCAAATAGCCCACATTTAATTAAAAAATGTGCTTCAAAATACAGTTTAACATAACAGAACTGATACTCTAAATCAATGCGATACCAAATATACTCAGATATACCAAGTATTCTTCGTTGTTCAGCCTAATTTAGAAAAATATGCTAAATGTGTAAAGCTGCTAGTTGTACATTTTCTGAAAATCTGACCCATATGTGCCTTCAAAATTGTTCTTTAACTTTTAAAAAGAAGGTATCGTTAATTCATGACTTTGAGATAATATATTTGATTGAACCCTGTATAAAATACAACACAAGCTGCAGGCGTGTGTTCTATTTTTATTCTACTGTTATATGGGTCAGATCTTCAGAAAATGTACAATTCGTCTTCACCAATCCTCTCAAATATCCCACATTTAAGACAAAAAAGAGCCTCAAAATACAGTTTAACATATCAGAACAGATCTCAGATATACCCGGTATTCACCATTTTTCAGCTTCATTTAGCAGAATCTCCTAAATGTGTAGAGCTGCCAATTGTACATTTTCGGAAAATCTGACCCGTATACACATAATATGGGCACATATATCTGTGAGACTTGAGGACCTTATATCCTTACCGAGTAATCCTGAGTTCTGACCTTAGTCAGCCAATACGTGTATTTTGTGCTTTAACTTTATAACCTGTCTTATAACTTGTTTTATGTCTAATATCCTGTATATTTTAGTCTGCTTGTCTTATCGCATTAGAACAACTTTTCAAAAAAAGAAAGGTGACGGCTGAAACACCTGGATCTTATCCAGAAGCCTGACTACCGAATTGTCTATTTTGTTCATTATTGTATAACGTCGGACAAATAAAGTATTTTACAATTCAATTCAATCCTGATATGCTGAAGTTGGGTTACTTTCCACCAATCGTTGATTTGCATGTCTCACCGTGCATGTCTATTATACAGTGCATGTTGGATTGGATTCAGTTCAGGTGTGACACATTAATCTTTAGCAATCTTGTTTATTGAAAATTGAAAGGATCTTTTTACCAATATTATATACCTTATGTAAATGATCTATAAAATATACATGACATCATTCATTGTTAGATTAGCTATATATATTACTAGCTTTTACGCTCAAATACAACTGGCATGAGTCCATGCAAATCAAGATCCAAGATGGCGGACATATATCACTTTAACAGCAGTTCACAGAAGTCGGATTTCTGGGCCATGTCATGTCATCCTTCAATGGAAGACTATCAGACTTCTTTCTAGAGTGAGAAAGGCACTAAGCTGGCTCCCCTGTCTGTCAATGATCTGAGACCTTCTTGGTAAACTTGCACCAAGAACCGGAAGTACCCAAGAACCGGAAGTGCAGTTTAGGGAACGCTAGTAGCTGACAAATAAATTGATAAATGGCTTGAGGGATAGGTGGCGCTTTCCCTGTGTATCTGTGTCTCCGGGAATTAGGACACTTTGTTAGATTATAATAATAAAAAAGGTCTAGACTGTATGCATGATTCGCCATTTGCGCAATGCTGTTGGCCAGATTAAATGTTATACTTATACATTTCATGTTCTACTCAAATTTCAATACTGAACTATATACTAGTAGAAATGAATTGAACGATGTATGAATCTACTTTGTGAACATGGGCCTTAAACTTTCGCACATTTATGAAACACCTTAAGGGTCAGATTTTCACAAAATGTACAATTGGCAGCTGTACACATTTAGTATATTCTGCTAAATTAGGCTGTAATTTGGTTAATACTAGGTAAATTCGAGTATATTCGGCATTGCATTGATTCTTGCAATCTGTTTGGTTAGGTTGAACTGTGTTTTGAACTTTATTTTTGTCTGAAATTTGGGTTATTTGAGAGGATTGGTGAAGGTGAATTGTATATTTTCTGGTGATTTCACCCTTAAGTCAGTGGAATAAGAATGAGACAGCGAGTGAAGGAATAGCCGATCATTGATCATCAGTGATCATACTAGTCTCTGAGATGGCGTCATAAGTTGTTGAGATTTGTAGGCGTTTTCTTGGTATGGATCGAGCTGCTCTTTGAATGATGATAATAGTTATAGCTCTTCTTTATTACGATTTCAGGCCAGAGACATTTACAATAGTTCAATACAAAAACGTTTGTTCCAGGGTATGACCATCAAGTGCCTTTCTGTCTCTTCTTCTCTCTCTCTCTCCCTTCTTCTCTATCTCTATTTCCTGGGTATGATCATAAACTGCCTCCCTCCCAGCTCTCCCTGGGTATGACCATAAAGTGCCTTTCTGTCTCTTTTTCTCAGTTTCTATTTCCTGGGTATGATCATAAACTCAGCTCTCCCGCCCTTGATACAACCATCTTAAATGTGTTGATAAGGGCTTAAAGCAACCAATCTCACTCACTCACTCGCTTTTGAAATTAATGGTATTTTCCGATTTGTTTCGAAATGCTCTGATGAATCCGTTTCAAGTTCAGTGGACTTGTCACTGTCTGCATGGTCCAGACCGATGTCAAAAGCTGATAAGATTTTTTTCCCAAGGACCCATCGGAACACATTCGTCATTCCCTCTTAGAAACTCAAGTGTTTGATGAAAAAGCGATGACAAGAAATTCAATGGAAACCATTGGCGTGCTTTGGCATCATTTCTCTGACAAGGAATACCACCACTCTAAATTGATTCTTCGTGACTCTGTGCTAGCTGACTGTGGCGTGTTTAGGAAAAGTCGCAAAATTGATATTTTTCAAAGTGTTTATATTTTCACAAGATCACATTATTGGAATGTTCTGATTTTTGGAGAGTTTATCACTATCGCTATATCAATTGATGTATCAAATTACAGGACAATCTATGTAATATATTCTTTCTTTTTGAAGGTCCTCATATGGACTACATTTAGTTACTTTACTGTTTATTGACCCAAAGAAATATTGGAAACATTTTTTTTTTTCAAAAAATAAAATATCAAACTTAAAATCTAGAAATACTTATTAGATTATTATACTGTTTACTATCATTGGAATCGGCTTGATCTCATCTTTTCAAACATAATGTTACCTCAAAACCTTTTTTTTGCGACTTATGACTCATTTCCCTGAAACACATCACAGCTGAGGTTCCTTGAGTGAGGCTATTAATGTGATGTGTTCCAGGAAAAAGAGTCACAAGTAAAAAAATTGATATTTTTTTTTAAGTGTTTTTTCCCCAAAATCTCTTTATTGAAATGATCTGGTTTTTAGGGGGTTTAGCATTTATAGTCATATGAATCAATGTTACAAATTGCGGGACATTGTATTGAATATATAGATCTATGCATTTTTAAGGCCTTCGTATGGAGTATAATTGTTAATTTACTGGGTCAGATTCTCAGAAAATGTACAATTGAACTTCGCCAATCCTCTCAAATTACTCAAATTTCAGACGAAAATCAGGTTCAAAATACAGTTCAACCTAACCAAACAGATTGCTAGAACCAATGCACTACCAAATATTATCAAATTTACCTAGTATTGACCAAATTGCACCTTAATTCCGAGGAATTTACTAAATGTGTACAGCTGCCAATTGTACATTCCCTGAAAATCTGACCCTACTGTTAATTACCCACCCAGAAACATTGCAAACTTTCTTTTTCAACAATAAAAATATCAAACTTAAAATTTAGAAATACATATTGGGTGTCCTAGTGTTTACTGTCATTAGAATCAGCTTGATCTCCTCTTTTCAAATAAGGTGATATCTCAGAATCCATATTTTGCGACTTAAGGCTCATTTTCCTAAAACGAATCATTATTTTGAATCCCAACAATTATTTTACAAAATTGAACAAAGCTTTTCCATCGTTTCCTAGAACATGTTCACAGAACTTTCTGTCAGAAAGGCCCCAAGTAAGAGGTTCTCATTATAGAGAAACCTCAAAGATGTCAAAAAGGTTCCTCAAAAGAACCATCTTTCCTATGAGGTGCTGGGTCAAGTCTTTAGAAAATGTACAATTGACCTTTACCAACCCTCTCAAATAACCCAAATTTAAGACGAAAATCAGGTCTTCAGGTTTTTTTAGAGTTCAACATAACCAGACAGATTTATTGAATGAATACAATAAAGAATACACTCAGAAATACCTAGTATCATTTTTCAATCTACTTTAGCAGAAATTGAGAGATGTGTAGAACTGTAGATTGTGCATTTTCTGAAAATCTGACCCATTACCTTCTCTGGTAATTAAACCTGCAAGGTCGTGAGCAGGAAATACTCTCTCGTGCCAACTCTCACGAGATGAGCGGAACCCTAGTAATTGGCTCATTGGGGATCATCGCTGGTTTTAAACAAAAAAAGCAATGATAAAGCAGGCGCGTGAGCCATTCCCGTCTGGGTAGGACCCGGTAGGACGAGGGAAACTATTTCTTTTTCTGAGTGAGTGAGTGAGTGAGATTGGTTTCTTTACGCCCTTATCAACACATATAATATGGTTATATCAAGGGCGGGAGAGCTGAGAGGGAGGCAGTTTATGATCATACCCAGGAAATATAGATAGAGTAGAAGGGAGAGACAGACAGAAAGTGAGAGAGAAAGGCACTTTATGGTCTTACCCAGGACCAGTATTTCTTTTTCTGTATTTCTTTCGTTTTTTTTTCTGTTCCTGTTCCCACCCCTCCTACTGTCACTGGTTTTACAAAAAAGCAATGATAAAGCAGGCGCGTGAGCCGTTCCCGTCTGGGTAGGACCCGGTAGGACGAAGAAAACTATTTCTTTTTCTGTTCCTGTTCCTACACCTCATACTGTGACTAGGATGCAACCACATGCAATGACATTCGTGCGGATCCTTTTTTACCACAACTATATATATATTGAAATGTTACATTTAAAAATCCTTATGAAATAGAATGAGTAGATGGAAGTCATTTATAAAGCTTTATTATACACGCATTCACTACCAAGGCCCTGACAGCCGCTCATTACTTGTAACGCGGTATTGGACTGGTACATTACTGGCGCATTGTCATGGCGACGCAAGTTTGCCGATGCAAGGTTGCTGACGCAAGTTTGCCGGTGTGAGTGCTTTCTTCCTCCATGTTTCCACTGTTTCTAGAACATTCCTCTTATACGAAAACCAGATATTATGGTAAATTATGTCATCATCTTTTTAATTAAGCACGTTTTACATGCAAATCTAGGCATCAACTTATAGGACTCGTTGCCCCATGCACGCGTTGCTGCACGCACGCGTAAATAAAGGACGCGATCTTCGATCGCGTCCTTTATTTACACGCCATGTGGCAACGAGTCCAATAAGTGCTAAATGTATAAAGGTTCATTGGACATGGTTAAGGTAGCAGGCTGTTCATATACACTCTATACTCGTCCTGTAGGCAGCGGGAGTTAACACTATAGAGGGCTTTGCTGTTTACTGCCTACAGGTCGCGTATAAAGTGTATATATGTGTTGTGTTTCAGGAAAATGAGTCATAAGTCGCAAAAAATGGAGATTGAGATATCATCATATTTGAAAAGATAAGATCAAGCCGATTCTAATGGTAGTAAACATTAAGGACATCTAAGTAGTCTTTTTATATTTTAAGTTTGATATCTTTATTTTTGAAAAAAAAGTTGTTAATATTTTTGGGAGGATTATTACTGATAAAGTACCTAAATATACTCCATAAGATGACCTCAGAAATGAATGGATATATTTAATACATTACCTTAAAATTTCATACAAGTATTGATATTACTAGAAGTATTTAAGCACTCCAAAATTTAGAATATTCCAACAAAGATATCTTATAAATAAATAACTTTGAAAAATATCCATTTTGCGACTTATGACTCATTTTCCTGAAACACATCACATATATGGGTGAAATCGCCAGAAATTGTACAATTTAAGACCAAAAAATGACTTTCAAAATACAGTTAAACCTAACCAAACAAGTTGCTAGAATCAATGCAATGCCGAATATACTCAAATTTACATATAGCATTGACTCAATTTCAGTCTAATTTAGCAGAATTTGTTAAATGTGTAGAGCTGCTAATTGTACGTTTTCTGACGATCTGACCCATATATATATATATAATATACATAGATGCCATTCCAATGAAATGATTAAATTGAGGACCCTGAAATGCTTCTTATATGGAAACAATCTTGCTCACGAGTCCAAACCCTCACATTGCCATTGGTCTATTTCCCATATTGCTGTAGAATCTTACATTTATGAAAACGTAGAAACCAAATTTCACTTACATTGTCAAAATGATGAAAACTCCAAATCTAAATTTGCGGATCAAATAACGACAAAACCCGGAATTTGTATTTCTAGATTTATCTGGCTGCGGTTATTTTTGATTGGCGGTGGGATCATTAAATGTGGCTCAGATTTTCAGAAAATGTGCAATTGGCAAATGTACAATTGGCAGTATTTAGTAAATTCTGCTAAATTAGGCTGTAATTTGGTCAATACTAGGTAAATTCGAGTATATTCAGCATTGCATTAATTCTAGCAATCTGTTTGGGTAGGTTAAATTTTGAACTTTTTTTTGTCTGAAATGTGGGTTGTTTAAGAAGATTGGCGAAGTTGAATTGTACATTTTCTGAAATTCTGACCCATGTACACTAGATGTCCCCCGTCTAAAACGGGTAGTACTTCTCAGCATGTAGTTTCTATTCAATTCCTTCAATTCGAATTCTATTGAATCCCATCACCTATTCTCCTAGAGAGAAAGAGAGCAACAGTAAGAGTGCGGGAACACTGTGACTGGACATTGCATCAGCCTGCTATGTCGTAAAACCCAGCTGCAGTAAGTAGGCTGCAGGAAGTGGGTTGAAGCATGTCCGATCTTCCCAATGGAATAGCATTGAAATAGCTTCAAAATCACTTCCTTGAAAAGATTATTTTGGGGAAATCAATACCCAGGTAACCTCACTTGAGATTTATGTAAGCCACCCTGAAAGTTAGAGCCCTGTACATGCAGCCAGTAAAAAGCCTTTTATAACTTTGTGTGGAGTATTGAATGCCGTAAATCTACAATTAATAGAGTGTGGATATGTATAATTGGGTTTTAAGTCAAAGATGAATGGAAACAAATTTAACTGCAACACAATTTCAAAATGTATTAAATGTACATAAACTGCCTGGCTCTCAGCTCTCCCGCCCTTGATATAGCCATATTAAATGTGTTGATAAGGGCATGAAGCAACCAATCTCACTCACTCACTCAAAATGTATTAACATACATGGTACATGCATTATCTTAGCGTACCCACATATCAGTAATAGCCAGACATGTCTAAACCTTTAGTTGTTTTCCTGATATCTATGAAAATTTAAAACTTTTGCCTAATTCTTGAAGCTAAGTCTTGACGCCCACGAGAAGATATATCAAAATATGAACAAAAAACTGTAAGGCCAAAAAAAAAAATTAGGTGTGTTTCTGATTTACCCCCCCCCCCCCCTACCTAGAAAAACCTTACCCTACCTAAAGAGTTTTTTTACCATACCTGATTTTTTTTAAATCATATCTTACCTTTTTGGGATTTTTTGACAAAAAATGCTTATAAAAGCAGGAAAACGGGTTTTCCTACCCCGGAACTGTCAAAAAGCACATTTCCCATGTTTAAAACAACTATTGTTATGAAATAGACATTTTTTTCAGTTCCTGGGAGGTGGTTTCCCCCCACCCCAACAAAAAAAAAAAATACCCCCCCCCTACCTAGTTTTCAGCCAGATAAATCGGAAACACACCTATTTTTTTTTTGCCTAATGGAGGAAGATAGATAGATGGAAAGGTCCAATACTCAAGAGTCTAATTTCCTAGAGAAAATCTAACAGCCTTATCAGAATAGAAACGCATTATCCCCAATGGCGAGCAGACTCGGAGACAGACACTGAGACTGATCTGATGTGGGAATTAAAATTTGTATCGAGGTAGGTAGATAGTCGCTTTTATATCGAGTATCCCGGTTGTCTTAGTGGTGGTGTTATTTTGGGTAGGAAAAAATCCCTAATTTATGGTTTCAATTCTTTATTACACAATTTACATCACAAATATTTCATTGAACTTGAGGAGATACACCGTGCTCTGCTCCTTATCAGGCCTGCTCATTGATGATGTAAAGAACTTTTTGTCGCAGTCTAGTCTATAGCTTCATCACGTGTGATAATGGAAAGAGGTCCTTACAATTGTATGGACAAAACTTAAAGTTGCACTCTTATTATTTTGTCAAAAAATCCCAAAAAGTTAAGATAGGCATTCGCCGGAGGAAATGATATGATTGTATCATGATTGGCGCAACTACCTTCTGTAATATACCAACTTTGCAAATAAAAGAATTCTTCAAATCAAATCAAATTAAGGGCCTTGTCCACTAAACCGATTCTCATGCGTTTCCCAGAGAATTTAGTGGAAAAGAGTCCTCTGCGGCGCAAAATCGCATGAGAATCGGCTTGGTGGACTAGGCCCTTTAAGGGTGGTCTCCACTGGCTGCAGTAAGCTCTGTGGTAAGCCTTGCGATTGTGTTGTGCTGGTTCTGTAGGTAGAGGGGAATGGTGAAGTCCTGCCTACATAGTTCACTGGCCTCCTCACTCCTAACCAACGCAGCAGCATTGCAAGGCTTACCGCAGAGGTTACCGCAGAGTTTACTGTCGTCAAAAACTATTCAATTCAATTCAAGATATTAATTATTCGTAGTGAGGCAGATATTATGTAAAACAATTTACATTTTGTCATAAGAGCATGAAACTTGGTAGAGTTGTAGATTATAGTCCTAAGAATAATTGCAGATAGGCCGCCATCTTGGATTATCAATTTTACAGCCCTAGCGGTCAATTTTGTTTTGTTTTAATAGGGGAGTTGCATAGCCGCCATTTTGAATCTTGATTCGCATGGAATTATGGGACTTATGGTACGGTCTAAAATCTATAGAAAACATGTCATGTTCAGCATGGTGTATTTATCAATTTTCTAATGTCAATATCCACGTGTTATACATGTTTCCATTACACAAGCCTCCATTTTTCCCATCATGCATTTGGTTTTCATAGATTGATTTATACAAACTATGATATTGGTGAAAACATCCTTGCAATTTTCGATCAAATATTGCCAAATATTTGTATGTCAGTTTTCATCAGAATCCGTCCCAACATGCACTGCAGTAGACATGCGCAGTGAGACATGCAACTCCCCTATTGGTTTTATGAGGCAGTAAAGTAAGGGGAATGTTCTGGCAATGGGGAAACCTACAGAGAGGAACCATACTTCTGATATCAATTTTAGATTTTAGAGGCCGAAACATATTAATAGGGCCTACATGTGGGTCAAATTTTCAGAAAATGTACAATTCACCTTCACCAATCCTCTCAAATAACCAACATTTAAGACAAAAATGAGCTTCAAACTGCAGTTTTATATAACAGAACTGATACTTTAAATCAATGCGATACTAAATATACTCAGATATACCCGGTATTCTTCATTTTTCAGCCTAATTTACGAGAATTTCCTAAATGTGTAGAGCTGCCAATTGTACATTTTCTGAAAATCTAACCCTTATGTATATCAGAAAGGTAGAGTAGGTGAAGGTTATTGGTAGAGAGCGGTAGGACCAAACACATTTCCTGGAAGACCTAGAGTAGTTGGGATCAGATTTTTCAGAAAGTGGAAGCCTACACTTAAACATCGCCAATCTTCTCAAATAACCCAAATTTTAGACGAAAATAAAGTTCATAATACAGTTCAACCTAAAATAATTAACCAAACAGATTGCTAGAATCAACGCAATGCCGAATATACTCGAATTTACCTAGTATTGACCAAATTGCAGATTATTTTTAGCAGAATTTACTAAATGTGTACATCTGACAATTGTACATTTTGTGAAAATCTGATCCAGTTGATGATTCAGTGACAGGTTATATAGTAATACAATGCATTCGATAATGACTACAACAGTAACTTTAGCAATACCAAATGTTCTTCTAGACAGGCAGTGATGGATTTGCTAAATGAGTTCCGGACCTCTATTAGATTGGCATGAGTATCAAGTGAATTCCAATATCTTACTGATTTGTATTTAAATGAGTTTAATATTTTTGTGGATTTGGATTGAAATTTTTTAAATTGTCTTCTGCCTTTTATATGACTTCTTGTAGATAGATTTTTATTCTCTAAATGTGATGTGTTTCAGGAAAATGAGTCATAAGTCGCAAAATTGACCCAGAAACATATTCCCGCGGACATTTAGAAAGTGGAGGGTAAACTTGGGGGTTTTAATATGGGAGCCTATGAGCTCGGCTGTCTGCATGCAACCCATGCCGTATCTGTTACCCTTTCCAACGCAATTCATTCAAAAGTTGGAAATCTCATCTTTTTTGGTCAAACTCTGTTGAAATTAAAAGTGCCCCAGAAAAGGAAATTCTCATTAAGTTATGTGTAAAAGAATTTTTTTTGATAGACAATACAAATGATTCTAAAACCTAGATTTAAGTTTCTGACAACTATACCCGTTGCAATGCTACCGCTAGCGGGACTCGATTGTCGTCTGCGTCAATATAACAGCAGCAGTATAAAGATAGATTTAGACCGATAAGTCATAATGGGTAAATATAGCAAGATTGAGTTTGTGGCAATAGCTGAGGATACAGCATTAATGGTGAGTTTCATTTGATTTGAAGAATTCTTTTATTTGCAAGGATGGTACATTACAGAAGGTAGTTGCGCCAATCATGATACAATCACATCATTTAATTCCTCCGGCGAATGCCTTATACGAATTCCAGCTAGTTTTAGTTTGAACAGTTATACAACAGACAAGAGTTACAAGTAATCAAGTTAAAGTTACCAATTCGAAAACTTATAAATTAAGTCAGGGAAGAAAAGAAAAGGTTTGTACAAAATTTCCAGTACTTGTGGAAGGTACTTGAGTTCATTCTACGCCTCCGCATAAAATAAAATCTCACTTTCAATGAATGATTATAAAACTTCAATGCGGAACTAATTTACAATCTTACATTAAGCGTGAGGTTAAAAACGTTATTTCTATGTAATGAGTTTGTAGCGTGTAGACAGTGTATTAACACTCATCATCACTCTTAGCCTTAGCACCAAGGCACATTCATCATCATTAATCTCACCTTATCCACTTTTTGCCACACTTGGGTAAGATTTTCAGAAAATGTACAATTCAACTTCAGCAATCCTCTTAAATATCCCAAATTTCAGACGACAATGACGTTCAAAATACAGTTCAACCTAACCTAACAGACTGCTAGATTCAATGCAATGCCGAATAAACTCGAATTTACCGTGTATTGACCAAATTGCAGCCTACTTTAGCAGACTTATAATCTAATAAGTCTTATAATCTAATAAGTATTTCTAGACTTTAAGTTTGATATTTTCGTTTTTTGAAAAAAAAAGTTTCCAATATATCTGGGGGTCATTAAACAGTAAAGTAACTAAAGGTAGTCCACATGAGGACCTTTAAAATGAAAGAATATATTACATACATTGTCCTGAAACTTGATACATCAATTGATATAGCTATAATTGATCCACCCACCACAAATTAGAACATTCCAATGATGTGATCTTGTGAAAAAAAACTTAAAAATATCAATTTTGCGACTTATGACTCATTTTCCTAAAACACATCACAAATTTTAGCAACCACAACGTACCAACACAACACTAACGCATCCACTAATTTAGCAGAATTTACTAAATGTGTACAGCTGCCGATTGTACATTCTATTACTATACCTATCTCATGATCTATTGCAGATCTTACATTCTATTTAATCCTATTTTATATCCTACGCTATTGTATTTTTTAATATGTGTTTTGTCATGTCTGTATAATACTCCTTGGTCTGGACCGACCATACGAACTACCAACCATTAATTACACTGTTGTTATTGTACCCTAATTTTAACCTCATGCTCTAGTTAGTACAACTTAGTGTTAGCTAATTATTATATAATATAATATTCAACTAAGCCTACAAGAAACAGCTAAACATAGACAAGTAGAAACCTTGACAAGTAGAAAATAGCCCTTGAATATCAATTGAAATAGCCATGAAATTTCTATTGTAGTATTGAATTGTACATTTTTTCGGCATTCACTAACCACCCATGAACCCACTGGAAGACTTGGAACTTAGGTTTCAAGACTGGGCCCTCCTTTTTGTAGCCACCATTGATGCAAATAAAAAATGTTTTGAATAGGGGAGTTGCATGTCTCACTGAGCATGTCTACTGCAGTGCATGCTGGGACGGATTCTGTTGACATCTGACATACAAATATGTAGCAACATTTTTATCAAAAATTGCAAAAGTGTTTTCATCTATATCATAGCTTGTATAAATGATCAATAATAACCAAATGCATGATGGGAAAGATGAAGTCTTGTGTCATGGAAAGATGTAAAACACATGGATATTGACATTAGAGCATTGGTAATATTCCATGCTAAATATAACATGTTTTCTAAGGATATTATACTGTGTACCATTACTCCCATAATTCCATGCGAATCAAGATTCAAAATGGCGGCTATGCAACTCCCCTATTGAATTGAACTGTTAGACCTGCATTCAACTCAAGAGACCTGCAATGCAGATGCCCTCAGCCTAGCGCCTCTTGAGATATTCCCACAGCAGTATTAATGTACAAATAGTTAGTGGATGCGTTAGTGTTGTGTTGGTGCGTTGTGGTTGCTAAAAAATCTCCCTTTTTTCTTCTAAGCGTAACTTAAGTATAACTATCGGCTATTCGCTCTAATTAATTACTGTACACACCTCCCTACACCTTTCTATCATTAATCCTGCTCTAACTGTGGTAAAAGATCACGCAAAGCATTAATGGATCAGTTCATGTGCAATTCACTTTTATCGATGCTCCCAAATAACCCAAATTTATTGGAAAAGTAACTTCAAAATCCAGTTTAAGAGACCTTTTTCATCAACACAATGCCAAAGATTCTCTGATATTAATAGTAGTCGGTAAACACATTATGAGTCAGCTGGTTGTTATGATATTTAAGTTTTATTCAAACTTATAGTCGTATGATTCCTACGTTTCGGATACAAGTTGATCCTTCGTCAGGGAATGATTACAGATGAAAATGCAGGGGGTATTCTCTGATTTTTTTTTGACGTCTTTATTTTTTTCAAATACATATCATGAAAACTTGTAGAGGAAATACTTGTCGCTGAACTTCAGCGTTCTTCTAGCTCGTCTACAAATCATTGCAATGGAATAACATTTCGTTGATCTATCATCTTATAAAACGGTGAAAACCATTAATATGAGTCAGGTAATTAAGAGGAATGACAGAAGTTACTTTTATAAAATAATATTAATCACATGACGAGAGAAATGATGAGGTATGAAAAAGGATTTTGAAAATATATTCAGTACATATTAATCGAGGTAGGAGTGTTTAGCGAGAGCGAGCTGAGCTTGAGAGGATTTTTTAATCTTTATCTAGGAAATATTTTTTGATTCGGGTTTTGAAAATTTTGTTATCTTCGATATTTCTGATTCTTATGGGTAATTTATTCCAAGTTGATGAGGTTAGGAAGTGTAGGGATTGCTTGTCAGATTCTCTTTTGATATACCAATTATTTTCAGTCTAATTTAGCAGCTGTTAGCGAATTCATTTATTGAGCTGTTAATCGTACATTTTCTGAAAATCTGACCCATATAGGGGATGTTATTACTGGGAGCTTTAACCTTGAACTTGGTGGTCTGTATTCACCTATCACTTCCCACCCACAACTCACACTAGCTTCTTTTCCGGCCGGAAATTGTTTTTGGAATAAAATAGAAGAGTCTCTTGACAGCCTGTCATCGCGGCAGTATTTTTACTTGCCGTTTCTTCACTCATACACGATTCTATGGGTCAGATTTTCAGAAAATGTACAATTCAACTTCGCCAATCTTCTCAAATAACCCAAATTTCAGACGAAAATAAAGTTCAAAATACAGTTCAACCTAACTAGACAGATTGCTATAATCAATGCAATGCCGAATATACTCAAATCTAACTAGTATTAACCAAATTACAGCCTATTTCAGCACAATGTACTAAAAGTGTACACCTGCCAATTGTACATTTTCTGAAAATCTGACCCATATACATAACTAGTCAATGAAGCAGTATATATACGAGGATATCAGAATTAGACAGTCCCGAACTCTTTTCCTTATATCCACTTGCTCATGAGTCCACCTACATCATAAACTTGTCTATCAATGCATGTGGGTCAGATCTTCAGAAAATGTACAATTCGCCTTCATCAATCCTCTCAAATAACCCACATTTAAGACAAAAAAGAGCCTCAAAATGCAGTTTAACATAACAGAGCTGATACTTTAAATCAATATGATACCAAATATACTCGGTATATACCCGGTATTCACCATTTTTCAGCTTCATTTAGCAGAAGTTCCTAAATGTGTAGAGCTGCCAATTGTACATTTTCTGAAAATCTGACCCATGAATGTACTCCATCTGGGTCAAACCTTCAAAAAATATACAAATTGCAGATCAAAACATTTAGTAAATTTTGCTAAATTATAGTGAGAAATTGTCAATGCTAGGTGTATATGAGTATATTTGATATTACCTTGTTTTGTACGGTCTGTTTGGTTATGTCTGACTGTGTTTTGATCATTATTTCTGTGTTAAATTGGGGATATTTGAGACGATTGGTGAAGGCGAATTGTAGATTTTCTGGTGAATTCACCCACATGTCATCTCAAGGACACACTGGAAGACATGCACTCTGTGCAGAAGGTTGATTCCTTTTCTCCCAATACAGGTTGAACTCTATTTTTAACTTGATTTTCGTCTGAAATTTGGGTTTTTGAGAGGATTGGGGAAGGTGAATCTTGAATTTTCTGAAAATCTGACCCAAATATTGAAATTTTGGCCCGATGGATCGCCATACATATTGCCCTAGAGAAACAAATGAAGGAGGCATTCATGGCTCCAACTGTGATGTGTTTCAGGAAAATGAGTCACAAGTCGCAAAATTGGTTCTTTTTAAAGTCGTTTACGTACAGGATCTCTTTGTTGGAATATTCTCATTCATGGGGTGTCTAGTCCTTGTGGTTGTATGAATGCATCTACCAGATTTCAGGATAGTTTGTTTATTATATCAGTGCGTTTCTTAGATCATCCTATTGAGTATATTTAGCTACTTTACTGGTAATTATCCACCCAGAAATATTGCAAATTTTGTATTCAAAAATTAAAATTATCTAACTAAAAAGATAAAAGTACTTATTAGATGTCCTCAATGTTTACATTCATTGGAACCGGCTTGGTTTCATCTTTTCAAATATGATGATATCTCAAAATCCATAATTTGCGACTTATGACTCATTTTCCTGAAACACATCACAACTGTGTTGTTGACATGAAGTAACTCCACTTGGACTCAGCTTGGCAGTGTTTTCATTATACAATGCTTCCCTCCTGGCATGAAGTGTTGCCCCACTGATTCTCCTCTTCTCCATTTCCTATTGCATGAATATTAATAGATGTATGAGTATCTGATACAGGCTGTGACAGGTGTCAAATGTCTTACAGCCCTGTGGTGACACATGGCTGCTAGCAATCTACATGATGTATTGTGCTGTGTTTCAGCAAAATGAGCCATAAGTCGCAAAATTGATATCTTTCAATATGTTTTGTTCACTAGATCACATTATTGGAATGTTCTGATGTTTGCTATATCAATTGACGTATCAAATTTCAGGATAATCTATGCAATATATCCTATCGTTTTAAAGGTCTGCATATGGATTACATTTAGTTACTTTACTGTTTATTGACCCCCAGAAAAATTGGAAACTTCTTTTTTTTTCAAAAACGAAAATATCAAACTTAAAATCTAGAAATACTTATTAGATTATTAGTATGTTTACTATCATTGGATATGGCTTAATCTCATCTTTTCAAATGTAATGGTATCTCAAAATCTATTTTTTGCGACTTATGACTCATTTTTCTGAAACACATCACATTTGGGTGAGATCGTCAGAAAATGTACAATTCACCAATCCTCTCAAATAACCCAAATTTCCGACAAAAATAAAGTTGAAGTGTTGAAGTGTACGCTGAACATTCGCCTAGCCTTGTGGGTAAAATTGCCAGAAAATGTACAATTCACCTTCACGAATACTCTCAAATTTCAGACAAAAATAAAGTTCAAAATATAGTTCAACCTAACCAAACAAATTTCTAGAATCAATGGCAATGCCAAATATACTCGGGTTTACCTGGTATTGACCAAATTGCAGCCTAATTTAGCAGAATCTACTAAATGTGTACAGCTGCCAATTGTACATTTTCTGAAAATGGTAGAATGCCTTCATGCCTACTAGAGGGCATGGATCAAGCCATTAGTGCAGTAGGCGTCCAATCACTGACATACCATTTTTATCAGATCTGAGAGACTGTGAGCATAGAATGTATAAATAAAGACTACATAAATGCGAACGTTTATCGTGGTTCTTTATATATTAATATTAATTATTTCGATTGGCCTTGACTTAGGCACACAAAAAATAGGTGTGTTTTCGATTTATCTGGCTGAAATCTAGGTAGGGGGGGGTGGTAACTTTTTTTTTTTAATTTTTTTTTTGGAAATCACCTCCCAGGAACTGAAAAAATGTCTATTTCATAACAATATATATATAGTTGTTTTAAACATGGGAAATGTGCTTTTTGACAGTTCCAGGTTAGGAAAACCCGTTTTCCTGCTTTTATAAGCATTTTTTCTCAAAAAATCCCAAAAAAGTAAGATATTATTTTTAAAAAATCAGGTATGGTAATTTTTTATTTTAGGTAGGGTAAGGTTTTACTAGGTAGGGGGGGGGGGGGGGTGAAATCGGAAACACACCTATTTTTTTTTTTGCCTTTTCAATGTTTTGTGTACTACATTTATAGCATACATCAACCGATTGGTATGTAATATCGTGGCGTTTTGCATTCTTCACTGCGTCCGAAATGTGTATAAAAAGCTATGATAAAAAATAATCCAATTCATGGGTCAGATTTTCAGAAAATGTACAATTCACCTTCACCAATCCTCTCAAATAGTCCACATTTAAGACGAAAATAAAGTTCAAAATGCAGTTCAACCTAACCAAACCGATTGCTAGAATAAATGCAATGCCAAATATACTCGAATTTACCTAGTATTGGCCAAATTGCAGTCTAATTTAGCAGAATTTACAAAATGTGTACAGCTGCCAATTGTACATTTTCTGAAAATCTGACCCTCATACGGATACAAACCTCCATCAGACTCTTGAAGGCCACGCATTCTCCAGGAAATACCAGAAGAGGAGGATGCATTTTAATAAACGTCTAAATCAATCTTCTGCTAATCATTGCTCTTGTTTTCTTTCTATGAGTTTCCACACAAGGGTCAGATTTTCAGAAAATGTACAATTGGCAGCTCTACACGTTTAGGAGATTCTGCTAAATGAAGCTGAAAAATGGTGAATACCGGGTATATATCTGAGTATATTTGGTATCACATTGATTTAAAGTATCAGCTCTGTTATGTTAAACTGCATTTTGAGGCTCTTTTCTGTCTTAAATGTGGGATATTTGAGAGGTTTGGTGAAGGAGAATTGTACATTTTCTGAAAATATGACCCATAAGCATCGTGTCGCCAGTACGCTGGGGACTCGTGGTTGAAGGGCCTTAAATTAGTCGCTGTTAGCGATTTTTGAGGACGCGAATTAAAGCAGACCCGATGCATGAATAGGCGCTAAAGGTGGATGCATTATGCAAAATGTAATTCACCCTGTGGCTAGAATATCAAGTGTTTCTGCATAGTGCAGCATTTGCAAGTCCAATGAACAGGCTGAATATTGGATAGTGTTACCAGTCAAGGGTCCGATTTTCGGAAAATGCACAATCTACAGTTTTAGACATGTCTTAAATGCTGCTAAATTAAAGTGAAAAATGATGAATGCTAGGTGTATCTGAGTTGATTCTGTAATGTATTTCTTCAATAAATCTGTCTGGTTATGTTGAGCTGGAGTTTGAACCTGATTTTTGTCTTGAATTAGGTGTATTTAGGAGGATTGGTGAAGGCCAATAGGGGAGTTGCATAGCCGCCATTTTGAATCCTAATTCGCATGGCATTATGGGACTGAGGGAACAGTAC
This sequence comes from Sthenelais limicola, assembly GCA_942159475.1. Lineage (NCBI taxonomy): Eukaryota > Metazoa > Annelida > Polychaeta > Phyllodocida > Sigalionidae > Sthenelais > Sthenelais limicola. Next base: position 146,389,560 of record OW804094.1, on the reverse strand, counting down.
AAAATCTATAGAAAACATACCATGTTCAGCATGGACTATCTATCAATGGTCTAATGCCAATATCCATGTGTTATACATGTTTCCATAACACAAGCCTCCCTCGTTCCCACCATGCATTTGGTTTTCATAGAACATTCATAAAGGCGATGATATTCGTGAAAACATTCTTGCAATTTTTTATAAAAATGTTCTCAAATATTCGTATGTCAGATTTCATGAAAATCCATCCCATGATGCACTGTACCAGACATGCGCAGTGGCACATGCAAGTCCCCTATTGTACATTTTCTGGTGGTTTCACCCTTGTGCATTGTACGCTTGCCAAGTAAACAGACCTCGTTGATTATAAATGACATTCGGTTTATTTTTTTCGGATATTGTTTCTGATTGCATTTGTTACAAGTGAATAACAGCGAGGTGTTCTGTTGCCTGACTGGAGCTGAAGGTGCCGAGCTGAATAAGGGTCACATTTTCAGAAAATGTACAATTCAACTTCGCCAATCTTCTCAAATAACCCAAATTCCAGACGAAAATAAAGATCAAAATACAGTTCAACCTAACCAAACACATTGCTAGAATCAATGCAATGCCGAATATACTTGAATTTACCTAGCATTGATCAAATTACAGCCTAATTTAGCAGAATGCACTACTTGTATACAGCTGCCAATTGTACAATTTCTGAAAATCTGACCTTGAAGGGGCTGAGGTGAATAATCTTTGTTGTACTGCTGCAGAGTTGAATCAATAATTAGTTTTTAAACCTGGGAAGGAATTCAAGTTATTTTTGTCAGTTCATTCTGCATTAAATGATATAAAATATTTTAAGACTTTAATTTTTTGCCTTCACCATGCCTACTAACCTGCTTTTTTGCTAAATAAGGATTTGCTTAGCTGCCATTTTGAATTTTGAATCGAATTTGAGTCAATACTAAGACAAAATGCCCAAGGGGCGGAGTGGGAATCCGTATCGTCACGAGGTGGAGGTAGCCAACCAACCACATGCGCATAGCACACATGGTTGGATACCAAAGCCAAGCGAAGATAAGATTTCCCATGTAGTCCCGCGTTTGTTTTTGTATTTTTATCGCCGTTGCTTATTAAATCTACTCCAATATGACATATTTATTGTTGTCATTAAATGTATGTTCATTTTGGTTGACGTCAACGTCTTTGTTGACATCATGACGGCCGTCATGAAGCATTGGCGTATTTCTATGTGCCGTCTATCCCGACCCGTGGGTCGGGACTATATATTAGAACAAATAAATACATATCCTTTAATGACATACTTGCTGTAAAATAATGAATACTTGGTATATGTGACTATATTTGATATTGCTTTGATTCAAACTGTCTCTCTGGTTATGTTGATCTGAATTTTTAACCTTTTTTTGTCGTAAATGTGGGTTATTTGAGAGGACTGGTGAAGGCGAATTGTACATTTTCTGAAGATCTGACCCATGTGAGCATTTAGAAACGCTAACGTAGCGTTTGATTACAAGTTCAGGAACCTTGTTAAAACCCAGGTTGGGCAGATTGTTAGGGAAGAAATAAATCATTCCCCGCAGGCGCCAAAAACCGAATGGGTTTCTCCACAAGGGGTCGCGTTCCCCTTGCCACGCCCATCAATCTTTGTGCTTAAAATTGCATCCTCAGCTAAAATCGAGAAAAGATTAATTCAAGAAATGATTCAATTAATGTGAATATATGTGATGTGTTTCAGGAAAATAAGTCATAAGTCGAGAAAAATAGATTTTGAGATATCATCATATTTGAAAAGATGAGATCATGCCGATTCCAATGATAGTAAACAATCGAATAATCTAATAATATTTTGACATTTTATGTTTGATATTTTCGTTTTTGAAAAAAAGTTTCTATTATTTCTGGGGGTCAATAAACACTAAAGTAACTAAATGTAGTCCATATGAGCGCATTTAAACCGAAAGGATATATTACATAGATTGTCCTGAAATTTAATACATCGATTGATATAACTATAAGTGATGAGCCCCCCCCAAAATAGAACATTCCAATAATGGGATTCTGTGAAAAAAAAACACTTTGAAAAATATCCATTTTGCGACTTATGACTCATTTTCCTGAGACACATCACATACGTATTTGTTTATTGACCTTGTCGTTGGCACAATGTAGTGAGAGCTTGTCAATTCGATTATAGAATATTGAGAATTATAATTTGATAATCTGTTTAACATGACATAAGCTATAGTGGCACGGCGCATGTTGTGGTTTTTAAAAAATCAAAAATCAAAAACAGATTTCTGTGTGAACAGCTTTTTAATGTCACAAGTGTGATAGGTTTCCTTTGGCTTCCTATTCGGTGTGAAACTCGGCGCCCTGCGGGAAACCACTAATGTAATTGGCTCCAATGAATAATGGCCCGTACCTCAATCTCTGTAATTCCGATTTAATTCTAATTGAATTAAGTTGGCCGAGGTTGGGAAACAGGGAAGTCCCGAAGGTTCCGCTCCTAAGAGCTTCAAACATGTAATTTTAAAGTAGATCTATGCAAATGAAACTGCCCGTTTGTTAGTTTGAAAAAGATATTTAACAAGGCTGGGTTTTTGTTTCAATGGAACGTTCAGTATCAGCTTATACTAGGGTGAAATTGTCAGAAAGTGTACAATTCACCTTCACCAATCCCCTCGAATAACCCAAATTTAAGACGAAAATCAGATTCAAAATACAGTTCAGCATAACCAGACAGATTTATTGAATGAATACAATACAGAACTAGCAAAGTACCCGTCCTCCGGACGGTCACCCTCTCTCCCCACACTTCCCCCTCTTGTTTCCCTCCCCCTTTTCTCTGTCTTTCATACCTGTTTTTCTCTCCCAACCCATCTCTGATTCCCCCCTCTCCCTCCCCTCTTTCTCATGCTCCCCCTCCCCTCTCTCCCCTCCCCTACATCCTCTCTCTCTTCTCTTTCCCCCTCTTCATGGACGGTCACCCTCTCTCCCCACACTTCCCCCTCTCCCTCTTTCCCCTCCCCCTCTTCTCTGTTTTTCATACCTGTTTTTTTCTCCATCTCCTATTCCTCCCCCCCACATCTCCCTCACCTCTTCCTCGGAGGAGAATGAATGCTCCCCCTCCACTGTCTCCCTCCCCTTAATCCTCTCCCTTGCCTCTTTCCCCCTGTTCTTTCCCTCCCCCTCAATTCGCCTCTCCTATTCCCCCACCCTCCCTTTTCTTATATTAACTCTTCCCCCCTCCATCTCCTCCCTGTCCAATACCCCCACCCTCTCCCTCACTTCTTCTTCACTCTCCCACTCCTCTGCATGTAGTTAGGTCCCCCTGAAATGTTGTGGGAAATGACATAGTGGCTCACAGGGGCTTTCCCAGGCTATGAACAGAGTGTAAAGATCCCAATTTAAAAAAGGCTTCAAAATCACATTTTCATCCCAGATACCTTCACAAACCACATTTAATGACCTCCAGACAGGGTCGACGGACCTGTATAGACCAACAGATTCCGAGAACATGAGACACAAAGTAACCCCTCTTTTCTACCTCTTTTTGTAGAAATCGCTCTACCCGTATATCATATGGATACACTCATATATACTCAGTATTTATCATTTTTCACTCTAATTTAGTAGAATTTGAGAGATGTGTGAGATGAAGATTGTGAATTTTCTGAAAATCTGACCCACTACATATTCTCCAATAGGTGACTTACATAGCCACCATTTTGAATCTTGAATAGCTATTTGGGTCAGATTTTTAGAAAATGTACAAAAATGAGCTTCAAAAGGCAGTTTAACATAACAGAACTTATACTTTAAATCAATGCGATACCAAATATACTCAGATATACCCGGTATTCTCCATTTTTCAGCCTAGTTTAGGAGAATTTCCTAAATGTGTAGAGCTGCCAATTGTACATTTTCTGAAAATCTGACCCATTTATATTTGGTTTTCAGGACCCCTCGTGGGGTTTTTCACCTGTCCCAGTCCCACACATTTAAGTACAGCAATTCTATTGTTGAAGAACATCAAGAACACTAAGAGGTCTAGTTAGGGATGCACTTTGCCACTCAGATCTAGTGTTATTGCCATACACTCTGTTTGAGACCTACACAGAGTGAACATCAAAGCAACCTAATTGTAACCCTACTACGAACCACTCTGAGTATATCTCAACTAGAGTGTATTTGGTCCTACCCATATAAGTAGTTGGACCAAGTACTCCCTCTAGGTCAATGTGATAATAGGTGATAATTAATAATAATATAAATATAATGAGGTTACACAATGTTACGTAATGTTACATAACAAATACGTAGTTGGGATCATATGGGTCAGATTTTCTGAAAATGTACAATTGGCAGCTGTACACATTTAGTAAATTCTGCTAAATTAGGCTCCAATTTGGTCAATACTAGGTAAATTCAAGTATATTTGGCATTGGGTTGATTCTAGCAATCTGTTTGGCTAGGTTGAACTGTATTTTGAACTTTATTTTCGTCTGAAGGTGGGGTTATTTGAGAGGATTGAAGAAGGTGAATTGTACATTTTCTGAAAATCTGACCCATATAGAATGCATTGGTTAAGTGGTTATTATTTCTAAGGCATAAAAATAGTGAAAAACACTCAGCTTTCACCTCTTCCTCTAAACGTATGCAGGTCAGATTTTCAGAAAATGCACATTTGGCAGCTCTACAAATTTGCTAACTTCTGCTAAATTAGACTGAAAAATTATGAATAATGTGTCTATGAAAACTGACCATCGTATAGCGTCAGAGAGAAGCCATGCATGAATTTAGGTGTATTTTTTAGAGGCTTCCTATTGGTCAATGCCCAATGGACTGTACTCGCTATGGGAGAATCAGGTGAAATTTGATCAGGTGCAACAGTAAATTTTGTTAATGTTCTATGGCACAATAATACTTACATGATTTATATCTATTCATCAAACATATCACATCTCTACACACGTCCTTTGCACATTGTGTATTGCATAATTTGCAATTCAACAGTTGAGCATTTTTATCCATGGCTCCCCCTAGCCAAAAATGAACCGCTGATGTTACCCTGGCACATTCTGTCACATCCATTTGTGATGTCATATGCTTCAGTTGGACAGTCAATATGGCGGACATTGTAGCGAGCAAGGTGAACAATCAGATAGATTGTTTCTGTATTTTTCTAAATATGAGATCATGATATAAAAATAGAATGTAACTCGAGCAGTGTCTAGGAGGCTGTATATGATGCCCACTCGTTTTTACCGACCTGAGGCCTCTTGAGAGATCCTCAGGTCAGTAAAAACTTGTGGACACTTGTATACAGCCTCCTAGACACTGCTCGAGTTACATTTTATATGTGATCTGTTTTAGGAAAATGAGTCACAAGTCGCAAAATTGATATTTTTCAAAGTGTTTTTTCCACATGATCTCTTTATTGAAATATTCTGATTTTTAGAGGGTCTACCACTTATAGTCATATAAATCTATGTAACAAATTTCAGGAAATTGTATTAAACATATCCCTGTGTTTTTGAAGGCCTTTGTATGGAGTATATTTAGTTACTTTACTGGTAATTATCCATCCAGAAACATTGCAAACATTTTTTTTTCAAAATAAAGTTATCAAACTTAAAAAATAGAAATACATATTAGGTGTCCTAGAGTTTACTAGCATTAGAATCGGCTTGATCCCCTCGTTTCAAATATGTTGATATCTCAAAATCCATATTTTGATATCTCAAAATCCATATTTTTCAAGAACTTTGAAGCATTTGAAGCAAGGGTCCTCTGCGGTGCAAAATCGCTAGTGGACTAGGCCCTTAAGTCTCGTGGAAACACGTCTATGTGTGGGAGTTCATGGGTCCGTGGAGATGGTCACAATCTCCATTCATCTTGAACCTATGTTCATGCAGTGAGAGCATATATGGGTCAGATTTCCAGAAAATGTACACTTCACCTTCAGCGATCCTCTGAAATAACCATCCTCTCAAATGTCCATCAAGAAGTGTCGGGGCTCGTTGCATAACACATCCTTACTCAATATCTCCCTTCCTTAGCTTAGGACTATTCCTTGCAATGCTCATTCTCATTCTACAGTAGACATGTCCTACGTAAGGAAGGAGAAATACCTTAGCAAGGAACATTTTAAGTACCGGTAAGTGTTTTTTTACGCAACAGGCCCCAGATGTCATTGCCTTACAGAGCATGGGATGTATCCCACACTATGGTATAAAAGACTCATTAAGAGCTGGGAATATTACTTTGTAGGCTCCGTATACTGGCGCCACTTCTATATATACTACAGCTCATGATAAAATGGGATCGCATCTTCTTTTTAAAAAACGAATTAACTCTTGCAATAACCTTAATTCAGTGGGCTGGAAGTCAATCTGGGAAGTTATTCTACATGTCAGAGAGAGGGAATGTATGTGCAAGTGCTATGTCTGACATTACTATATTAGTTACTATAATAGGGGAGGAAAAGCTTTCTCAAGAACTTTGAAGCATTTTAATTAGAATCATTCATTGTGTAGATCTCTTCGATAATTAATATAAAACACTCTTATGGGGGAACTCTGCAAAACCTCTCAGATGGAAATGTCAGTTAATTTCAGTTTATTTGTGCCTTGATGAGAGTCTACTGCTCTATTGTTATGGTCGGAAAGTGTTAGTGGGTCAGATTTTCAGAAAATGTACAATTCGCCATCACCAATCCACTCAAATAACCCACATTTAAGACAAAAATAAGCTTCAAAATGAACATAACAGAACTGATACTTTAAATCAATGCGATACCAAATATATTTAAATATACCCAAAATTTATCATTTTTTAGCAGAATTTAGCCGAAATTACTAGATATGTATAGTGCTGCCAATTGTACATTTTCTGAAAATCTCACCTTAGTAGAAACTTCTTCCTTCTCCGTGTCAACTCGTTATTGTCCCGTGACATTATGAGGGACTATCAAATAGGAGAAACTTTTCAGACACACATAGGTCAGAAATCTCAGATATTTACTTAAATTTCTAACCACTCCTTGAAGAAGTCGAATATTTGTCATCTGTTTGATGTGTTAAATTTCCTTTTTGTTATAGAAGATGAGTTGGTCTTCAATGTTAAAGTTTGAATATCTGTTCTTATGATTGCAATCGTCTGCTGAGAGAAATGAAAATATAGAAAATAACAAAACAACTACAAAAATAAGGGACACAACATTAATTATGCCTTAGAGTTGTAAGAGCCACGATGGCAGGTTATGTTTGAATAAAACCTTTTTTTAAAAAAAAAACAACAACAAAACAAGTGTAGTGTCTCGTTATTTCCTCGTACCCTAGTGGCTATGGAACTAGTGCAAATAACAACAAAACCAGGTTCTAACGGTCCTCGCCAGCCAAGTCCTTTATTATCCCAAACACACCTGCCGCGGTTGGAGCTCGGAGAGCCTCTGCCAACCCTTACAACTTGTGGCAGTAAGATATATGAATGACAAGCATCTCAATAGTAAAAGGTGTTTATACAGACATGCAGAACAGTACAAGAGCAAATCATAAAAATAAGTTATAAATGCATATCAATAAGTAATTACGACCTCTGTCGGAACATATAAGAACCACAGCCCTTGGCCTCTCGTCCGGAGCCTAACGGGAGAGCATCCGGAAACCCCGGAACATGGTACCGGACAGAGTCAGAACCAGCCTGACTCTCGCCGGCACCACAATAGTACTTTATATAAGTTTGTTAACATTCCAAAAATGGCATTCATCAATGGAGAATGATGGTTGATGGGTGATGACACTGAACAGGGTGTTAATGGTATTTAATACGATTTTATTAGATTATTTGCAATTCATTAGTGATAAAAAGAGTATTTCCATTTCCACGTCGCAAAAAATATATTATTTGAATGTACAATATCCCTTTACGTTATCCCCTTGTTTTCAATGTATTATCCAAAATCTTTCTATGAATTTTGATATTTTATTTTTATTCATGTTGTTCCATTGGGCGTTGAGGCCATCAGGTCATCATATATATGGAGTATTTTTTAGCTACTTCATTCGTAAATGTCCCCCAAGAAATATTGCAAACCTTTTTTTTTACATAAATATGATATTATATACATATAACATATAATAGGTACTTATTAAATGCCCTAATGTAATCATTAGAATCCCCACGATCTCATCAGTTTAAATATGCTGATATTTCAGGATCCAATTTTGGTAACATGTGACTCTTTTTTCTGTAACACGTCACATATTAACTACATGTATGCTCTCAACTGTAGTTATACAGTGAGTGAGAATGGTTGCTTTACGCCCTTATCAACACATTCAATATGGTTATATCAAGGGCGGGACTGAATTGTACATTTTCTGAAAATCCGACCCATATGCATGTTGCTCTTGATGGAAATAGTCCTTTCCTACCTCTTTTACAGGGGAGGATACTAAGTTTAAATTGTGGTATTAGATGTGACCGATCTTGTCCCCCAGACTGTTGAACCCATGGGTCAGATTTACAGAAAATGTACAATTCACCTTCACCAATCCTCGCAAATAACCCAAATTTCAGACGAAAATGAAGTTCAAAATACAGTTCAACCTAATCAAACAGATTGCTAGAATCAATGCAATGCCATATCTATTCAAATATTGACCAAATGGCAGCCTAATTTGGCAAAATTCACTCAATGTGTACAGAAGCAAATGGTACATTTTCTGGAAATCTGACCCTTATGACAACGCTGGCTTGACCACAGCACTCTTAAGACTGAAAAACAGCTTAATGGAAACAGGACTTATGTCTGTGAGTAGAGTATCTGATCCCATAAACCAGATCATTTGCAACTTCTTTACATGAAGGCATAAAAGAATGTAGTTTTTCCATCATGATATTATCAAAACAAATGGTTCTTTGGGAGTGTAGACGTTGTCTGACAGGCGCGCAAGACTTTTTATTATATGGGTAAGATTTTCAGAAAATGTACAATTCGCCTTCCCCAATCTTCTCAAATAACCCTAATTTCAGATGAAAATAAAGTTCAAAATACAGTTCTACCTAACCAAACAGGTTGCTAGAATCGATGCCATGCTGAATATACTCGAATTTATCTAGTATTGACCAAATTGCAGCCTACTTTAGCACAATTCCCTAAAATTAATGTGTAGAGCTGCCAATCGCTAATTTTTACTAAAACATGATGAATACCGGGTAGGCCTATATCTAAGTATATTTGGTATCGCATTGATTTAAAGTATCAGTTCCGTTATGTTAAAATGCATTTTGGAGCTCATTCCTGTCTTAAATTTTGGTTATTTGAGAGGATTGGTGAAGATGAATTGTACATTTTCTGAAAATCTAACGGTGAGGGAGTGTAAAAGGTAGAGGATGGTACGAGTGAATAAAATTAAGGCACGAATGGCAGGCAGCCTTCTGCGGGTCATAGAGATAATGTGATTTATTGTACCTGGGGAACTAGTGGCCTACCTCCCCATGGACTCCCCACCCGACCCCATAGTGTATGGACTGAGCTATCATCCCTCCTCAGTGTATGGGGGTCAGATTCTCAGAAAATGTACACTTCAGCTTCACCAATCTTCTCAAATAACCAAAATTCCAAACGGGAAAAAATCAAAATACAGTTCATCCTAACCAAACAGATTGCTAGAATCAATGCAATGCCGAATATACCCGAATTTACCTAGTATTGACCAAATTGCAGCCTAATTGAGCAGAATGTACTAAATGTGTACAGCTGCTAATTGTACATTTTCTGAAAATCTGACCCGTGTATGGATTGAGCCATCATCCCTCCTCAGTGTTTACTGCACTCGCCCCATATGAGATTATGCCAAGGGTCAGGTTTTCAGAAAATGTACAATTCGCCTTCACCAATCCTCTCAAATATCCCACATTTAAGACAAAATCAGCTTTAAAATGCAGTTTAACATAACAGAACTTATACTTTTAAATCAATGCGATACCAAATATATACAGATATACCCGGTATTTTCTATTTCGGTATTTTCTAGCCTAATTAAAGAGAATTTCCTAAATGTGTAGAGCAGCCAATTGTACATTTGCTGAAAATCTGACCCTCTAGTGCTATACTAAAAGGTAAGGGAGACCTTGGGAAATGCACAATTTTTGTCTTTTTGGGATTTATACAAGAAACCTTAATATATACCAATACTGGCAAAGTATATTCATAATATTTTATTCCATGATTTGGTCGTGAGCAGACAGTATAATTGATATACTTGCCGCTCACAAGGTGTACAATATAAACTCCCTGTAGCGTACAGTGACAGACTATGAGGACATGAGACTATGAGACTATGAGTGACAGACTATGAGGACAACACAGTTTGATGGAATTAATGCAAATAAAGTTGTTTTAAGGTAAGAATCATGGAATAAAAGCAAGAATAGCAAAGTATCGCGTCTTCAGGGGCCTATATTCTCCTTGTATGGCCAAAAAACAACTCGGCCATACTCAGAGAATATAGGCCCCCTCATACGCAATACTATGCTGTTCTTGCTATAATATCGGCAGCAAAATACCAAACCCTCTGTCAGAAAAGGTAGGTTGAAACATTGACTTACCCCTGTTTACTAACATGTAACCCCTGCAGGTCAAATATGGCACTTACCTAGAAAAGAGAAAAGACAAACGTAATTAGTACAATATAGATGGTACATGATCATTCATTCATGCATAAAGCTACGGATCAGGGTACATCATGTTTAAAAAGATTATTTTATTATTTGCTAGTATATTGGAAACCGTTTTTCAGCTAAATTTGGCTAGTGGCATAGTAATTCAGGAACTTTACCCTAATGTAAGTCTTAGCCCAGAAAAACATTCTGTAATCCTGAATTTTGGTTGTGTAATAGAGGACAACTCATTCAGCCGATCCGAGGATCCCATCCTACAAGAGTTATTAACATTTTTGTGATATAAAGGGTGGTCTCCACTGGCTGTGGTAAGCTCTGTGGTAAGCCTTGGTAACTTTGAAACTTGTATCACTGTTAAACCGGAATTCATAATATATTAGGCATTCGTCGAAGGAAATGATATAACTGTATCATGATTGACTGCCTATTGTATTTTACCATCTATACAAATAAAAGAATTATTGAAATGAAATGAAATCAAGCCTTGCGATGGTTTGTGCTGGTTCTGTAGGTGGAGAGGAATGATGAGGTCCTGCTTATATGGTTCACTGGCCATGTAGGCGGAACCTCACCACTTCTCACCAACACAGCACCATCGCAAGGCTTGCTGCAGAGCTCACTGCAGAGCTTACCGCAGAGCTTACCGCAGAGCTTACTGCAGCCAGTGGTGACCACCCTTAACTGCAGGAGAAATAGTGTCTTCTATGGGATAATCAGCTGCGTAGGTTGGGAAAAAGGCAAAATATAATGAAAAATGAATGAAATGGGAGTATTTACAAGTATTTTGGGGCAGAATGCTGAAAATTAGGGTTTTGGACAATTTGAGTATTACCATGGTATATAGAACTGAGGCCTAATGTACGGGCCGTTGGTTATAGCCTGTCAACCTAATGCACTTCAACCCAACTAATACCTGTGGAAACCCGCCCAAATCCCCACTCATACTGATGACCATGGGAGAATTGGGTGAATTAGGTTGACCCAGAAATTTGGAGAAAAGTAAGAGAAAAACCCAATGGGCTGCTCTTTAAGCTCATCAGGCTAATGTAGGAACCCATTGAGGCAGGGAAGCTCAAGGTAAAAGGTTGCCATTCTTTATTACTCGGGTGCTAAGTGCTGTGCTGAACACTGCTGCACTCGCTGTTGCTTTCTCACTGATGGCTCAATAATGGCTTTTCCCCCGAAAATACCCCCACTGCAGTCGCATATATATATATATTTTTTTTTTATTTAGAATTTTTATACAGCTAATCTTCTGTGAGATGACAAATGAACATAAATGGGCATGCACAGAGTACAAATGATATTATGAACAATCGATGTCAACGAACACTTGAGGATAATGGGCTCACGGGTGATAATTCAACAGAAATACCATGGTCTTCCTCCGACTGCTGTGTCTAGCTAGACTATACCTTATGTAAAATTACTACTCGAGATCGAGTTAGGTTAAACACATAATCACATAAATCAAATAAGGTAACAAGGTGAAGTACTCTTTAGGATAAGAACAAAAGTCATGGTCAGTTAGATGGATTTGAATTGGACAGCTTGAAGATACAGCATGTCATCGGTTCAGTGTGGGTTTGTTATGGTAGCGTGAAGATACTGCACACCATTTGGTTTGGTTTATTGGTCAGTCTGAGTGAGAAGTGAGTGGGATTTGGTTATTCTTGAGGCGATTCTTGAATTGAAACTTTATTTCCATTTTGTTATACAGACAGTGATAAAAGTTTTCTACATGGAAATCGGTTTTTGTTCTCTGTCCCAGACAGCTCTTTCAAACAAACCTTTTGTAACTACATTTCTAACTACACGTTTATAGAAAAATAAACAAAATATTATGACTCTTGTGGCGGTGTACATACGTGAGGGTCAGATTTTCAGATAATGCACAATCTACAGTTCTACACATCTCTCAGATTCTGCTAAATTAAAGTGAAAAACGATGAATACTGAGTATATCTGAGTGTATTCTGTATAGTATTCATTCAATGGATCTGTCTGGTTGTATTGAACTGTAGATTGAACCTGATTTTCGTTTTAATTCGGGTTATTTGAGAGGATTGGCGAGGGCCAATTGTACATTTTCTGGCGATGTACATACATGAGTAAATTCATATCCTGACTGGTGCAATAGGGTCAGTGGAGAAACATTACAAGTTCTTGGGCTTGCTATAAATAAGAACATCCACAGTTTTCCTGTGAACATTCTATTAATGCTCTGTGGAAGAATCCCGTCAATCTCACATGGCTGAAGCACTACGTTATATTGCACAAGGTATATATGGGCCAGATTTTCAGCAAATGTACAATTCAACTTTGCCAATCTTCTCAAATAACCCACATTTCAAACGAAAATAAAGTTCAAAATACAGTTCAACCTAACCAGCCAGATTGCTAGAATCAATGCAATGCCAAACATACTCGAATTTACCTGTATTGACGAAATTGCAGCCAACAGAATTTACTAAATGTGTACAGCTGCCAATTGTACATTTACTGAAAATCTGTCCCTATTATGAGTCAAGGCCAATCGATTAAAAAAGAAGAAATGCCATACCGTCCTCATCTTACCAATGTAGGTCAATCATGTATAGTTTTAATTGGAGAAGCAATATGGGAACACATTATTGCAACAGGAACAAGAGTAAAGTTATGAAAAACTGACATAGTTCTCAGATGCACTTCAGAACATGAACAATAAGTATGGCAAATTACGTATCTTGTTTTGCAATCATTCGTTCATTTTACTTGTTGATTTCTTTTCTCCAATTAATGGCCTTGGATATTTTCCTTTCAGATTGCTCCTAGTTTAGCAGAATTTACTAAATGTGTACAGCTGACAGTTGTACATTTTCTGAAAATATGACCCATATATAAGTGATGTTACACAAGCAGGCTTATTCAACAGTCGAGATCAAGCCTCCATGACTTTGTGTGTCAATCCCCACTGATCCCATGGTAACATGTGTGTTAATTGATATGACTCCTAGCATAATTAAATCAGGGTCAGATTTTCAGAAATGCAAAATTTACAGTTCTACACATCTCTCAAATTCTGCTAAATTAGAGTGAAAAATGATGAATACTGAGTATATTTGAGTGTATTCTGTTTTGCATTCATTCAATAAATCAGTCTGGTTATGTTGAACTGTATTTTGAACCTGAATTTCAATGTGTACAATGTGTACAGCTGCCAATACGGCGCATCCAAGATCGGGTGTAAACTCTCCCTAGGGGGCAAAAGGAGGTAGAAATAGTGCGACCATGACATAGGTAAACGATATATGCCCTTCCGCCGGCCTATGCACCAGTCACCTCCTTTTGTAAATGCTTTCATGGTAGTCAACGTTTTAATCGCACATTAACCAAAGTTCCCTTAGCCTGTCTAGCATAATCAGAGCATGTAATTTCCAAACTTTGTAGAAATTTATCAACTCCAACAAAAGTAGCCAGCAACTTTGCGCCATGTTGCGTACTTCTTAGCTAAGGAACCGGAAGTGCACGTGCCAAAACGTGTCAAAAATCGTTCTTTTCTACCTCTTATATAAGATAACACCCGATATCGGAGGCGCCGTATTACAAGTACATTTTCTGAAAATCTGACCCATTGTAAATGACTAGTAAATTCAGGTTGGAAGTACACATCAGATAACGATCTGGTCTGCCAGTGTTATTGGCAATATCATTTTGCTAGATATCATACGAACATGGAATGCTCGAACAGCCTTACTGACTCAGACATGAATTGTACGGTATACTACACGTATATGTATTGAGTATTGAGCTCAATGTATATCTGATATTTTTTCTTGTCTAGATGTATAAATGACTTCGCATAACACCAACAGAACAGATCCTTATTGTAGAATTACCAAAAAAGAGGGAATGTAACTATAATTCTCAATTTCCTTTTCATATTTACCTTTTTTTCGATAACTCGCTAAATGTGTAATTAAATAGGATTCAGACTATTCTGGGAATATTTGTACTATATGTATGGAAATGTCTATATCCTGAATAAAATATATTCAAATCAAAATCATTCCATGTCCACACCCACCTTCATAACACAAGCCAGGGGGAGAAGCAGGAGGAGAAGCAGGCCTGTGGATTACACCTCAGATAAAGATCTGGTCTGCCAGTGTTATTGGCAATATCATTTTGCTAGATATCACAAGATCAAGGAATGCTTGAACAGCCTTCCATGTCCACACCCACCTTCATAATATGTGATGTGTTTCAGGAGAATGAGTCATAAATCGCAAAAAATGGATTTTGACTATCATCATACTTGAAAAGATGAGATCAAGGGAATTCCAATGATAGTAAACACTGGGACACTTAATATGTATTTCTAAATTTAAGTTTGATATTTTATTCTTGAACAATAAAGTTTGCAATGTTTCTGGGTGGGTAATAACCAGTGAAGTAACTAAACATCATCATTATGAAAGCCTTTCAAATGCAAGGATATATCTAATACTATATCCTGAAATTTGGTACATAGGTTCATATGACTAAGTGTGTTAGACCCTCGAGAAATCAGAACATTTCAATAAAGGAATCGCTCAAAAAAGGCACTTTGAAAAATATCAATTTTGCGACTTGTGACTCATTTCCAACACATCACATATAAGCCAGGAGGAGAAGCATGAGTAGAAGCAGGCCTGTGGATTACACGATTTTTAGATATCATCATACTTGAAAAGATGAGATCAAGGGAATTCCAATGATAGTAAACACTGGGACACTTAATATGTATTTCTATATTTAAGTTTGATATTTTATTCTTGAAAAATAAAGTTTGCAATGTTTCTGGGACGGTAGTAACCAGTGAAGTAACTAAACATCATCATTATGAAAGCCTTTCAAACGCAAGGATATATTTAATACTATATCCTGAAATTTGGCACATAGGTTCATATGACCAAGTGTGCTAGACCCTCGAGAAATCAGAACATTTCAATGAAGGAATCGCTTAAAAAAGTCACTTTGAAAAATATCAATTTTGCGACTTGTGACTCATTTTCAACAGACCACATATGGGTCAGATTTCCAGAAAATGTACAATTGGCAGTTCTACACATTTAGTAAAGTCTCCTAAATTAGGCTGAAAAATGATGAATACCAGGTATACCTGAGTATATTTGGTATCGCATTGATTTAAAGTATCAGTTCTTTTATGTTAAACTGCATTTTGAAGCTCATTTTTGTCTTAAATGTGGGTTATTTGAGAGGATTGGTGAAGGTGAATTGTACATTTTCTGAAAATCTGACCCATATAAGCCAGGAGGAGAAGCATGAGGAGCAGCAGGCCTGTGGGTTACACGCGCTATCACTGTGGTCAATCAGTAGTCCAGGCTATCAGCGTAAGGTGTAACCCCACTAATGCAGCAAATAGCCCTGTTAGCTGACCAGCAGGCGGGGGCTATGATCCATATCTCTCAGGCAGATCCATGTAAAGACTTTTGTGGCCGTGTTTATTGCTGGTTCATATGTGAGGTGTTCCAGGGAAATGAGTCGCAAGTCGCAAAATTGATATTTTTCAAAGTGTTTTATTTACAAGATGTATTTGTGGGAATGTTTCCATTTTTAGGTTGCTTAACGCTTGTTGTAGCCTGAATACATGTACCAAATTTCAGGACAGTCTGATAAATATATCTATGTATTGCTAAGGTCTTCTTATACAGTATATTTAGATTCTTTAGTAGTAAACTTTTTTTCACATAGAAATACTTATTTTGATGTCTTAATGCTTACTATCATTGGAATCTCATCCTTTCAAATATGGTGATATCTCAAAATTCATTTTTTTTCGACTTGTGACTCATTTCCCTGGAACACATCACATATAGATTTGGTCAATGTGCAAGTGTCTGGTGGGAGGATGGGTGGGAGGAAGAGGGGGGAAAAGTGGACAGGGAGGGAAGGGGGCTGAAGGGGGCTGAAGGGTGAAAACTAAAGAAATCCTGGCCTAATTTAGCAGAATTTACTAAATGTGTACAGCTGCTGATTGTCTGCTGATATGACCCATATATGGATACCCCGTCACCCCACATATGTGTACACACTGACCCCCAATTGTGATGTGTTTCAGGAAAATGAGTCATAAGTCGCAAAAAATGGATTTTGAGATATCATCATATTTGAATAGATGAACTCAAGCCGATTCTAATGGTAGTAAACAATAGGACATCTAAATAGTGTTTCTATATCAGATCTATGTTTGATATGTTATTTTTGAAAAAAAGTTATGTTTGGGTGGATGATTACTAATAAAGTACCTAAATATACTTTAGGGGTCTCCGGTCCAGTTTTGTCCCTAAATTGCCCTTGTAACGGACAATCCTACCAGCGGATAGAGTCTGTGGTCGGCCCCTAAAGGACTTGTAAGGTTGTGGTTTGGAGGGAAGGGCCTTATGGACATGTTATAGAGAACTCGCTATCGCTCGTCCTCTATCACATGCCATAAGACTCTTCCCTCCAAGTCCATACTATAGGACGACCTTAGAAATGCATAGATATGTTTAATACATTACCTTGAAATTTCGTACATTTATTAATATTACTAGCAGCATTAAGCACCCCAAAAATTTGAATATTCTAACAAAGATATGTCATGAATAAATCACTTTGAAAAATATCCATTTTGCGACTTATGACTCATTTTCCTGAAACACATCACAATTATTCCCCTGAGGGTGGACTGCTGAAAGATGGATTACACATGGACATCCTATTTACCATGATACCATGATGCCATGATGCCATGATGCCAGAGCATGATGTCACATATAAATGGTCTGTCAAGAGGCAAACACCTAATCCCACTCCCCATCGCAACTCAGCCCCAATTTTAAAAGGATCGATGGCTAAAATGCACTTTTCCGGGAAGGAGCAAGAAATTGGCTGATGGAAAGTGGCTTTCAAAATGATCAATTTGCTTCCTCCAGTCAATTGGCCATTTTAGTTTTGTCATTGATAGATATAGGAAAGGAAAATAGGGTGGGTGGGAGGGGGGTGGGTGGGTGGGGGGATGCCCTAATTAGCATCTGTATAATATGTGATGTGTTATAGAAAAATGAGTCTTCAGAAGGACAAATAAACAAAATTATCTTTATCATCTTGTCCCCTCCACCCCAAGCCATTTTGTGGCAGAGAGGGTGGTTACGTCAAGTTAACACCACCACCCCCCCCCCCCCGCGCCCCCACCCCCAGTGCACTAAGAGTAAATAGGGTCAGATTTTCAGAAAATGTACACTTCACCTTCACCAATCCTCTCAAATAACCCAAATTTCAGACGAAAATAAAGTTCAAAATACAGGTTCAATCGAACCAAATAGATTGCTATAAACAATGCAATACCGAATAAACTCGGATTTAGCAAGTATTGACCAAATTGCAGCCTAATTTAGCAGAATTTACTACATGTGCACAGCTGCCAATTGTACATTTTCTGAAGGTCTGACCCAACAACTCTCTCTCACTAGAGCTGCTGGATCATTGCTTTCCGTCTAATAACGTCAACTAATGGAATCGCCTTTGGTTGGGCGGAGTTGGTCGACATGTGGGTCAGATTTTCAGAAAATGTACAATTCGCCTTCACCAATCCTCTCAAATAACTCACATTTAAGACAAAAATGAGCTCCAAAATGCAGTTCAACACAACAGAACTGATACTTTAAATCAATGCGATACCAAATATACTTAGATATAGCTGGTATTCTTCATTTTACAGCCTATTTTAGGAGAATTTACTAAATGTGTAGAGCTGCCAATTGTACATTTTCTGAAAATCTGACCCATGTAGGAATTACCAGCTATGCAGGGCGCTAGGTGAATCATGCTACAAGTCGATACATGGGTCAGAGCTTCAGAAAATGCACAATTCTACTTCCCCAATCCTTCTCAAAGAATCCAAATCTTAGAGAAAAATTACGTCCAAAACGCAGTTTAACACAACGAAAGATATATTTTTAATTTACACAATGCCAAAGATACTTGGATATATGCATAGCATTTAAATAGTCCAGTGTAATTTAGCAGAATTTAACACATTTGTAGAGCTGACGATTGTACATTTTCTGAAAATCTGACCCTCCTACAAGGGTCACAGGGGGACACGAGTAGGGCAGTGTGACATGGTGCAGGGTATGAGATGGGTCAGATTTTCAGAAAATGCACAATTGGCAGCTGTACACATTGAGTAAATTAGGCTAAATTAGGCCGCAATTTGGTCAATCCTAGGTAAATTCGAGTATATTTGGCATTGCATTGATTCTAGCAATCTGTTTGGTGAGGTTGAACTGAGTTTTGAACTTTATTTTCGTCTGAAATTTGGGTTATTTGAGAAGATTGATGAAGTTGAATTGTACATTTTCTGAAAATCCGACCCAGATACTGGTAATGAGATCCTGGCCAGGTTTCATACGAGATCCCAGCTTAAAAATGATCCTTATTTTGGCAAAACATTTCTTTTTTTTTCAACATCATTTTATTCAGGATATCAATATACAATATACATACATTTCAGGATGACAGGTCAGGTTTCATACGTTTCATACGAGATCCCAGCTTAAAAATGATCCTTGTTTTAGCAAAACATTTCTTTATTTTTCAAACATCATTTTATTCAGGATATTAATATACAATATACAATATATCAGGATATATTCTCACCCTGTAGGGTGGTTTTCGTTGTGCACTGAAAAGAATTATTCATGTTTACTTAGAAAGGAAAAGTCTAATACATTAATTTATCAAAGGTTAAAAAGGTGCAGTGATATACTTTTCTGTGGTGGATATCTAAGGGGAATAGTGGAAAAGGAGGCTGACATGGAACGAAACGTTTTGTTTTGAAAATAGGAAGTTAGCAGTTGGAAAAGAATGTGTAGTGTGTGAAATAGCTTGTACCACAGAGGAAAAGTCTGTACGGATGTTGCCATTGGTACATGTCTACTTTGGGACGCTGCAACAACATACAAAGATATTAAGCAACCTTTTTATTTTTTTATTTTTATTTAATGATTTTATTTATCCAGCTTCTCAAGACGAATATGCATGATACACTTGAGAACAGGTAACACAATATAGGTGTGTGGGTTCTACCTGCTGCTGCAGTCTACTTGAATTAACATAAATGAATAGGAAAAAAAATACTACGTTTTCTGGTAAATTAGATAAGATATAATACAATACAGTGCAATACATGGAAAACATTGGAATTCGAAACCCAAATTTATCAACAATTCCTAGAAGCTTTTCAGCAATATCATAGCTCGTGTGAATGAAAAAACCAAATGCATGATTGAGAAGATAAATTGTATCTACGGAATCATGTAAAACACATGGCTATTGACATGAGATTCCATGTTAAATATTACATGCTGAGCATCGCACGTTTTCTATAGCCTTTACACTGACATATGGGTCAGACTTCCAGAAAATGTACAATTCGCTCTCACACATTCAGACAATTTCAGACGAAAATAAAGTTCAAAATACAGTTCAACCTAACCAAACAGATTGCTAGAATCAATGCAATGCCGAATATACTCGAATTTATCTAGTATTGGCCAAAATGCAGCCTTTTTAGCAAATTTTACTAAATGTGTACAGCTGCCAATTATACATTTTCTGAAAATCTGACCCATATGGACGTGTCCAAACTCCCCACTTCACCTGTGTCTGGTATATGGGTCAGATTTTCAGAAAATGTACAATCATCAGCTCTACACCTTTAATGCATTCTGCTAAATTAGACTGGAATATTTTAAATGCTATGTATATCCAAGTATCTTTGGCACTGTGTTGATGACAAATATCTCTTTTGTAGTGTTAAACTGTATTTTGAACGTAATTTGTCTCTTAGATTTGCATCATTGGAGAGGTATTAGAGAAGATGAATTGTACATTTTCTGAAAATCTAACCCCACTATTGGATTAATCAAGCTGAAATATCCTGCATCGGATCAAATGCGATGTGTTTCAGGGAAATGAGTCACAAGTCGCAAAATGGATATTGAGAAATCATCATATTTGAATAGATGAGCTCAAGCAGTTTCTAATGGTAGTACACATCACGGACATCTAAGTAGTGTTTATATGATAAGTTTGATATCTTTATTTTTAAAAAAAAAAAGGTTTTTGGTGGATAATTACTAATAAAGTACCTAAATATACTCCATAAGATGACCTTAGCAATGCATAGATATAGTTAATACATTGCCTTGAAATGTCGTACATGTATAACTATAACTAGCAGCATTAATCATCCCAAGGATTAGAATATTCTAACAAAGATAACTTATAAATAAATCACTTTGAAAAATATCCATTTTGCGACTTATGACTCATTTTCCTGAAACACATCACAAAAGTGATCTGTTTTAGGAAAATGAGTCATAAGTCGCAAAATATGGATTTTGAGATATCAACATATTTGAAACAAGGGGATCAAGCCGATTCCAATGCTAGTAAACACTAGGACACCTAATATGTACTTCTATATTTTAAGTTTGATAATTTTATTTTGAAAAAAAAAAAAAAATGTTTGCAATGTTTCTGGATGGATAATTACCAGTAAAGTAACTAAATATACTCCATACAAAGGCCTTCAAAACGCAGGGATATATTTAATACAATTTCCTGAAATTTGTTACATGGATTTATATGACTATAAGTGCTAAACCCTCTAAAAACAGAACAATTCAATAAAGAGATCATGTGGAAAAAACACTTTGAAAAATATCAATTTTGCGACTTGTGACTCATTTTCCTGAAACACATCAGAAATGCGGAGTGACGCTGAGTGGCCAGAATAATGAGTACTGTGTCCAGTTCATTGCATTTTGGTGGCAGTCGCCATTTTGTTCAAATGTTCATGGCAAATGTCTGCTGTTTTTAGTGCTGAAATCATGACAGGAGCAGCAGTGCAGGCCACTTCTGGCAAAACTCTTAAAGGGGTCAGATTTTCCGAAAATGTACAATTGGCAGCTGTACACATTTGGAAAATTCTGCCAAATTAGGCTGCAATTTGGTCAATACTTGGTAAATATGAGTATATTTGGCATTGGATTGATTCTAGCGATCTGTTTGGTTAGGTTGAACTGTATTTTGAACTTTTTTTTCGTCTGAAATTGGGGTTATTTGAGAGGATTGGTGAAGGTGAATTGTACATTTTCTGAAAATCTGACCCAAAAGCCAAACCAGTGGCTGACAGGAAAATCGGTTCATTGACTTCTGTTAATTATTTCCCAATCAATTAATTTGAAGGTCACATAATTTGAATTATAATGGTTTGTGCCATGATTTCCAATTGAATTTTGTGACAGAAAAAGATATATTACATATTCATGGGCAAACCGAAAATAAAACCGAATGTGTGGGTGGGTGTGGGTGTGGAAGGTGGTGGGGGCATTAAACCGAAGCAAAAATTGAATTATTGAAAGAAAGTGATCTTCTTCTACAGAGACGGTTCTTGAGCAGGTGAATCTTTGACTTTGGATATTAAACAAGAAATAGTTAACAGTGATCAGTTTATATTTATATATTTATTTCCGGTTCATGTAGAAGATTGCGTTTCCAAGGGAAACGAAGATTGATGTCAGTTAAATATAAAATTCGAGAGGGAGGTATAGTAGGAGGGAGTGGAAGGGGAGACAGAACACATGAAATCCTAATACCATATATGACTGGTCAGTCCATGTAATTCTGTTGGTCCCTTTAACACTTTGCATATGAGGCATCTTATTTCGCAACTTGCCACTTTAATTCACACATGGTCTACCCTTTAATTCACACCTAAACGCCATCCCTTCCCACTCCCAGCCATTACCAGCATGATTCTGATCCCATCTACTGATATCAGAATCAACAGATTCTTCACACTGATATCCAGGATGGGAGGAGCCAAGATGCTATCAATGATTGACAGATCTCACCCCAATTCAATTAGATTGATGATAGCATCAATCTAAAAATAGATAGATAGGGATGTTTTGTGGATGCCTTAAATGGTATGTCCTTCACTTGGACCAACCATACCTACTACCATCCATTGATGGATTGATTGATTGATTAAACTGTTGTTATAGTATACCTGAATTTTAACCCCATGCTCTAGTTAGTACAACTCTCTGTTAGCTAGTTATAGACAATTATTATACACGCATTCAATACTGAGGCCCCGACAGCCGCACATTACTTGTAACGTGGTATTGGACTAGTACATTACCGGCGCGTTGTCATGCCGACGCAAGGTTGCCGACGCAAGTTTGCCGTGTGCAGGGCTTTCTTTCTCCAACATTTCAACTGTTTCTATGGTTATATTCCTCTTGTACGAACACCAGATATGGCAAATTATGTTAATGTATCTTTAATTAAGCATGTTTTGCATGCAAAACTAGGCATGTATAATAATCAACTTATAGGACTTGTTGCCGCACGGAGCGTAAATAAAGGACCCGACCTGCGGTCTCGTCCTTTATTTACGCTCCGTGCAGCAACTCGTCCTATAAGTGCTAAGTATAAAATAGCCCCTGAATATCAAATTAAATAGCCATGAAATTTCTTTAGTAATAGTTTATTATAAATTTGTTTCGACAACCACCCAGGGACCCAGAGGAAGACTTGGAACCTAGGTTTCAAAAACGGGCCTCCTTTTTGTATTCACTAGTTAAAGGTTAAATAAAGAATGTTTTGAATAGGGGATTTGCATAGCCGCCATCTTGAATCTAGATTCGCATGGAATTATGGGACTGATGGTACAGTCTAAAATCTATAGGAAACATGCCATATTCAGCATGGACTATTTACCAATGCTCTAATGTCAATATCTATGTATTATACATGTTTCCCCGACACAGGTCTCCATCTTTCCCATCATGCATTTGGCTATCATAGATGATTTATACAAGCTAAGATATTGGTGAATACATTCTTGCAATTTTCGATAAAATATTGCTAAATATTTGTATGTCAGATTTCATCAGATTCCATCCCAGCATGCACTGCAGTAGACATGCGCAGGGAGACATGCAACTCCCCTATTGAATTGAATTGAATTCTGTTCCTAGTACATTTTAGAACCTGACCCATATAATAAACAAATTACTAGGGAGATTCAGCAAGTAAACAACATAGATACACATGTTGAAAGGAAGAAAAAGGTTCAGTATAAGATGGCGGGAAAAAAGTAACATACCATATATAAAGCAAAATGTTTCATCTCACAATTTATTTTTCACACATACAAATGTGACGTAATTCACAAAAAAACATACGGATGCGGCAACGTAATTGCTTGCAGAACCTCCCTATTACATACATTGGGCCCACGGTTATGATACTTATCTGCAATAAGAGGATCATATGTGATCCGTTTTAGGAAAATTAATCATAAGTCTCAGAAAATGGATTTTGAGATATCATCATATTTAAAAAGAGGAGATCAAGCTGATTCCAATGATAGTAAACATGAAGGACATCTAAGAAGTATTTCTATATCTTATGCATGATATTTTTATTTTTGGAAAAAATAGTTTGCAATGTTTCTGGATGGGTAATTACCAGTAACGTAACTAAATATACTCCATACAAATGCCTTCAAAATGCAGATATATATTTAATACAATGTCCCGAAATTTGTTACATGAATTTATATGACTATAAGTGCTAAACCCTCAAAATATCAGAACATTTCAATAAAGGAATCTTGTGAAAGAACACTATGAAAAATATCAATTTTGTGACTTATGACACATTTTCCTAAAACACATCACATATTCTTGCCAGGTAAAACCGTTCCAATGCTCAACTTAGCATACTTTATACCATTTACCCTGCACTAAACACTTCATTGTTACCTGACTTAATTAAAGAAATGAACAGGAAGCCAAAACAATACAAGCACACTTTCAGTGCCTGGAAGGGAAGCCTTTGGTAATTGACAAACACACTGTTCTTAGTCTGACAAATCAACATACACCGTAATAGGAGATTTGCATGTCTCATTGCGCATGTCTACTGCAGTGCATGCTGGGGTGGATTCTGTTAAAATCTGACCTACAAATATTTGGCAACATTTTCATTGAAAATTGCAAGAATGTTTTCACCTATACCTGAGCGTGTTTAAATGATCTATGAAAGCCAAATGCATGATGGGAAAGATGGAGGCTTGTGGCATAAAAACATGTAAAACACATGGATATTGGCATCAGAGCATTAATAAATATTTCATGCTGAACATGGCATGTTTCATATAGATTTTACACTGTACCATTAGTCCCATAATTCCATGCGAATCAAGATTCAAAATGGCGGCTATGCAACTCCCCTATTGTCCTTACCCAGGTAACAAATTGACGTTAACTTCACGTCAATTTACGTCAATATTTAGAGTAACTTTACGTCAATGGTTGACGTTAATATATACGTGAATGTGTGGACTCAATTATGCGCAAAGTTAACATCAATATTAACGTAAATCTTAACATTAACATTAAGGTTAATTAACCTCAATCTTGACGTTAAATTAACGTTAATTAGGGTTATGATTAACTTAAGTTTTAACGTTAAGATTGACGTTAAATAAACGTTAACATATTCGTTGAAGTATCAACGTTAATTTGACATCAAATAATTCATGTTAAGTCTAGGTGAATCTTATTAACATTAACTTAACCTGCCTAATTTTATTCTGGTTTAATGTTGATCTTATGGTAAGGGTGGGCAAACGTATCAACGTTATTTGGTATGTCAAATCCCTACATTTTGTTAACATTAATGTTTGGTTCATCATTTGGTTCATCATTTCCTTCTTGGTATTCTACTTTTTCATATCAGCTTTTGTAAAGAATTCATCATCTTCTTGTTGGTGTACGTCTTCATACCAGCTTCTGCAAGAATATGCATGTGAAAAAGAATATATTGTTAAACTACAAAGGTATATATTTGGTGCATGTAAGTGCTGTGTATACTGATATAAATTATGGAAATTAGTAAAATATTTAATGAAGATATAAATCACATCTTTAAGCTCTGCCTGACTGGCTTTTATCGAGGGAATTTAACAGGTATAAAGGTAGATGGAAAGCACCAGAACATTGACTACATGTATAATAGTAATATAATGAGAGATATATAGAACCTGTATATTGAGTCTGCGATGGGTGCATTAACATAAACTAATTGAAAGATCTTCACTACCTTTGGAGCTGAGCTAGCACTACAAATACAATAGTATAATGTGTAAAATATAGTAACTCACAAATACGTACCAGATTCCAACTCTCACAAAGCTCTGCCTCCCGGTGTGTGTCCCTGCTTCTTACAGTATGATAGAGGACAAAGGCCATGTGGTCCCTCTGCTATAATTAAAGATATGGAAGATTGTCAATTACAACATAAGGCTGTGTCAATTCAGGGCATCAGGAGCCCGGATTCATGGGCTAATGTCTTGTTATAAGAGTTGCATTAATCATAAATAGATTTGTTCTAGCTCTAGATATTCACTGTCCTCGAATTCCCTGCCCCAATATTCACATTGAATTTAATCAGGTTTCCCTTACCTTGTAAAAGGATTTTCCGCATCCTAAACTTCCATTCCTAGCTGGTGAATCTTGATGTCTTTGATTAAATAGTATAAGGTGTATATATATACAATAACATGTATAGGAAAACATACCTTGTTCCCCTCGTCCATTCACTGGACCCTTTCGCTGCGCTGACTAGCCACAAGTGGGTGACAGATACTAAGGCTAAAGCAGACCCGGATCTAGCTCACATTCAGAGGAATGCGCGGGAGAGAGACTTACACACAGTAACAAGACTAGCACAGGGCCCACAACTGGGCATATCTTGACATTCTTTAAAAAAACGCTACGTATGTCCCGTCTTTAAGCCCCTTTAATTACAGTCCTTTGATATTACAAGGCAAATCATCTCATGTAATCATAAGAATACAATGATGTGAGGGCAATTGATTATCATGTCTATCATAAGTATATAAAATGAAATATGGACCACAGGCCACTTAAAGACTGTTGCAACGTGCATGACATTCAAATGACAGTATTTTATTGGATTATTCCCGTGGGAATATAAGTATCAACGAAAGAAAAGTCCCTATTTTCATGATTTAATGAAGGTTTAATTTTTTTTATATATCTTTTTACAGCTGTAAATATTGAAAATCGCCCTACAGACATACCATGTTTAGGTTGTGCCAAATGAGCTTTGAGTTTGAGTTCCGCAGATCTATATTCACAACTGCACAGAAAAACGCTTATGGTGCATATAATTCATATTTAATTAAATAAACTCCTTAACTTCAGAGAGCTATAATGACAAAAACACCATTTGCAAGACTTTTCTAAGAATGGCTCAGCTAGGTTTTCCTTGTCTTGACTTTGTGAGCAGCTAATATTACCATCATTTCATTAATGCCATTGATTTACAATATAATTTATTGTGTTCGAAAGAATGTATGAAATATATCATATACTGCTCTACCATGCAGGAGCAAATAACATATATATTAATCAATTATAGTTATGAGTTGCATTCTATATATATATATATATTCATCATTAAACAATCTGTGGTATTAAATTTTGAGAGAAAGAAATGAAAATAATCTTACATGGCAAAGTACTGGGCAGAGCACATCTAATGCCAAGCTGGAGGACTGACCATATGTGCCGCAGGGTTAATTGGTTCCTGGAATTGCATCCGTTTGACACTTGCACCGACCTCAGTACTGTACTGGCTTAACCCAGTCTTGTTGCTTAACCTTAGTAAAACTTCTTTGTCTCCTTGAGACTTGGTTATATATTTATTAAGATGAAAATTGTAAGATACTTGAATGAATAAAGCATAACTTTGATATACATACTTTCTGTCCCTTTATAACTATATATTTGTAATACATGTACCCATTTTCTGTCCCTCTCTATCTCCGCTCTCTGTCCCTCTCTATCCCCGCTCTCTGTCCCTCTCTATCCCCGCTCTCTGTCTCTCTCTATCCCCGCTCTCTGTCTCTCTCTATCCCCGCTCTCTGTCTCTCTCTATCCCCGCTCTCTCTCCCTCTCTATCCCCGCTCTCTGTATCTCTCTATCCCCCCTCTCTGTCTCTCTATCCCCGCTCTCTCTCCCTCTCTATCCCCGCTCTCTGTCTCTCTCTATCCCCGCTCTCTGTCTCTCTCTATCCCCGCTCTCTGTCTCTCTCTATCCCCGCTCTCTGTCTCTCTATCCCCGCTCTCTGTATCTCTCTATCCCCGCTCTCTCTCCCTCTCTATCCCCGCTCTCTGTCTCTCTCTATCCCCGCTCTCTGTCTCTCTCTATCCCCGCTCTCTGTATCTCTCTATCCCCGCTCTCTGTATCTCTCTATCCCCGCTCTCTGTATCTCTCTATCCCCGCTCTCTCTCCCTCTCTCTCCCCTATCCCCGCTCACAGAGGAGTAATATATTAAGAATTTCGTTAAATCTTTAGCAACGGATATCAAAATACATCAGAGCTATACATACTGTCCAAGCATACCAAGTCTGTACATACTGTCCACACATCCAAGCTTTTGCCTCGATGCCCGATTTAATTATATATTTCATTATCAATTTTATATTTTACTTGGCAATATTAAAGTAACATTGGTGAACTCTCTGTAGCTGGCTTAGGCAGGGCACATTGGCCTGCATTTAAAAAAGAATTCTTCAAGTTGTATAGGCTACTAAAAGATCAGTCAGTGCAGCTATTTATTCATTAAAGTTTAATGAAATACTATAGTTTGTGCATTAGGTATATTGGATTCTTGAAGGTGCATTTTTGCCATCAACTATAATCAAACTATTTAATTTAAAACCTTATATAATTGTATTCATAATATTTATAAAATTGTGCCGTCAGTCGGCCGATTTCTTTTACATGATACAGTTCAGACTGACATATCTTAAGAAAAGAAATCTTAAAAAGAAATTCAGATTTCCGTCAATAATCAACAAAATGGCAGCTCTGTATGATAACTTATATATTATTATGTAATTTCTGTGCATTATTCACTATATATACCAGTTTTTGTGTATTATGAACTATTAGTCATATTCGGACATATGGATGTTTATTAACAATATTTCCTTGAGCTGAGCTAATTGCCCATCAACCTCTGATAGTTATAATTATAGCCGAGCGGAATTGATTTCAAGTCTCTACCAAACTCCCACAGATAGTCCTGTAGTATTGTTAGTTAATTATATTCGACATATATATATCTTAAAACTTAGAAGAACAGACATAAAAGTAAAAGGGATGTCCTGTTAACATTATGAACATTGATTTATCTGTAAGTTATGGTTAAAAGAATTGATGTAAAGAATATTCACGTTGATTTATCAGTAAGTTTATGTTAACAAATTTATGTAAAAAATATTAATGTTGATCAATCGATAAGTTAATGTAAAAAAATTGACATAAAAATATTTACGTTGATCGATTGGTAAGTTAATGTTAAAAAATTGACGTCAAAAACACTAACATTGATTGATCATTAAGTTAATGTTAAAAAATTGACCTCAAAATTATTAACGTTGATCAATCAGCAAGTTAATGTTAAATAATTGAAGTCAAAAGTGTTAATGTTAAGTCAACATTGACTTAACGTTGAGAAATTAATGTTAAGAAATTCACGTTCAATTGACATTAAATTGACGCAAATATTATAACGTTAACACAATTAACATCAAATTAAGGTTAAGTTCACGTCAAAACATTGACGTTAATAAATTAACCTTTGATTGACGTAAATCAACGTTATTTTAACGTCAATTGTTACCTGGGTAGCGACAAAAATTGTCCATATTACAAAAAGATAAGTGACAAAAGACAAAAGAATAGTCTTAGGGACAAGCAACAATAATTGCTGTTTCTTGGTAGTGAAAGATATAAATGTGATGTGTTTCAGGATAATAAGTCATAAGTCGCAAAATTGATATTTTTCAAAGTGTTTTTTCACAAGATCACA
The DNA here is from genome assembly GCA_942159475.1 of Sthenelais limicola. Taxonomy (NCBI): domain Eukaryota; kingdom Metazoa; phylum Annelida; class Polychaeta; order Phyllodocida; family Sigalionidae; genus Sthenelais; species Sthenelais limicola. The sequence continues at coordinate 146,359,863 of OW804094.1, read as the reverse complement.
TTACTGGAATGTTCTAATTTTTAGAGAATTTATCACCTATAGCTATATCAATCGATGTATTAAATATCAGGACAATCTATGTAATATATCCTTTCGTTTTAAAGGTCCTGATATGGACTACATTTAGTTACTTTACTGTTTATTGACCCCCAGAAATATTGGAAATTTTTTTTTCAAAAACGAAAATATCAAACTTAAAATTTAGAAATACCTATTAGATTATTAGACTGTTTACTATCATTGGAATCGGCTTGATCTCATCTTTTCAAATATGATGACATCTCAAAATCTATTTTTTGCGACTTATGACTCATTTTCCTGAAACACGTCACAAATAGAACCTGATGAGGGACACTATTGCACTGTCCGAGATGGGTTTCTTTTGTGGCCCACAAGCTGATAGGCAAGTTTGTTATGAAAAAAACAACATCGAGGACAGTGTAATAGTGTCCCGAGTACCACATTCGAAGTTAGGTTCTATATTTACTCCCACGTTGCTATGCTTACCATATATGGCTATGTTTACTGGGGACAGGAAGTCATACCACACACGTGGAAGTGGTGCAAATTACCACACTACTCCCGCCCATACAAATAGCATGTGGTACATGCATCAACGTGGAGTAAAAATCAAGACCCCCACCCTCTCAGAAGCCCTCTGAATCTTCATCTGTTGCACAACAGTGACAAAAAGAAGAATCTTATAAAGGTCCCATTCGAGGTATGTATGGTAATACGGGTACTAAGTTACAGAGACAAGTTGAAAGAGAAAGATGGTGGGAGAGGGAACAAGGAGAGATGAAGATGTGGGTCTGATGGTCCCACAAATCCTGTGTGTAGCACGGGTATTTGCTAGTGTGTATTATAATGGTGAATATCTGACAACATTTTTGGAGCTGCGGAGGGTTAATAGGGGAGTTGCATAGCCGCCATTTTGAATCTTGATTCGCATGGAATTATGGGAGTAAGGGTACAGTATAAAATCTAAAGAAAACATGTTATGTTCAGCATGGATTATTTATCAATGCTCTAATGTCAATCCATGTGTTATACATGCTTCAATAATACTTGACTTCATCTTTCCCATCATGCATTTGGTTTTCAAAGATCATCTATACAAGCTATGATATTGGTGAAAATAATTTTTGATAAAAATGTTGTCAAATATTTATATGTCAGACTTGAACTGAATCCGTCCCAGCATGCACTGTGACAGACATGCGCAGTGAGACATGCAACTCCCCTATTGACTTACTTTATGTATGACAAGAAATATTCTATTGTTATGATTTTCAATAAGGCAAGGAAAGAATGTACTTAAAAGAAAGCAATGTCTACAGTAAAAGCTATTTAAGTCCTTATTCCTCGTTAGTTCATGATGTAGCTGTCTGGGTTAAAGAGGGTCCTCGTCTCGCTTCACTATACGCGTATGTAAAGTAGTTAGAAATAAATGTAAATTTGGGCTGTTGGAATTGCTTCCTCTTAATGAAGCTATGCACTCCACAGTGTGGGGAAATTGCCTCTTAGCACTATTACACTCTCCCCACTTCACCCCCTCCACCCCCTCCCCCCTCCGCCCCCTCCACCCCCTCCCCTCCATTCAATCCAATTCCATCCAATTTGAACGATAACTTGAACAGTATTGACGACAAACTAATTTTCAAAAGAAAGTTGAAACATGATATCCTTGCAAATGTCTTATTAATATACCCGATTTTTAATCCTAATTATATTCCGTGATTGAATTTATATGTTGAATATCTACTATTCTTATTGTTATAGCTATGTTTGCATACTTGACCATCTAACTCTACTCATCATCTTCATCACCATCATTTCATCTCATTATTACTATTATCACCACCACTTATTGAATTGTTATATATATCAGTCATTAATTCCTGCCATTAACCGCGATAAATTCAGGGTAAGGTGGAATACTGGATTTACCCGAGCCTTACACGTATTGCTATGGCAAATGCAAGCACTTATTTACCTGAATAAAGATATGTTAAAAAAAAATTCTCTTCCCCCCTCCCTGCTTCTATCACACTACATAACGCTAGAGGCACTGTGCATTAGGGCCCAGCGATATCAATTCCCATGTATCAACTTGAAAGGGAAGAGAAATCATAGAATATTACTAGCTAAAGCTTTACTGTCAGTTTTTCAGAAAATGTAAAATTAGTAGCTTTACACATTTAATAAAGTCTGCTAATTTAGACTGAAATATTGTCAATGCTAGGTAAATTCAAGTATATTCGGCATTGCACTGATTCTAGCAATCTGTATGGTTAGGTTGAACTGTATTTTGAACTTTATTTTCGTCTGAAATTTGGGTTATTTGAGAAGATTAGCAAAGTTGAATTGTACATTTTCTGAAAATCTGACCCTTGTGTTGAGTCTTAATTTACACACACCATTCATCCTAGATGGGATCAGCCTTCTTTATTTCCAATAGTTGTTAGATCGTACCTTTACCACCCATAATTATGCCTCAACTGGAGCAGAGGGTGCATCTTGCAGCCTGATAATAATACTTCAGATGTATTGATTAATCCAACAGAGGATTTGGGGGATCACATAAGTATCTTCTCCTACTCCATGCCGCATCTTCTTTAACCATTATGAAGATTACATTCTGAACAGTATTGTACACTACATATCTACCATAATATATATATAGATGGAATCTAGCTCGGGTTCGGTCCGTCAAAAGTTAGTAAAGGGGAATCCTCGCTGGGTGCCCGGCATAATGTCATTAATCATTCCCAATTTGTGATATGGGTGGGGGAGGCAGCACAGCCGGTCCCATGATATTCTTGCATAAATAATGCCCCACACCAAAAAAGTCCTTATCAGGGGCACATGGGCCTTCCAGTCAGGTAGTCGTAAGTTTTGTTTTGTTTTAAGATTTGTATTCAGCCAGACATTATGCAACAGGTACAGTATTCGCAGAAAAGCTGATTCAAATCAAGAATAGAAAATATTAGAAAATATTTAGAATACCTCATAGAATTATTTCATAAACGCTTATGATCTTATAAGCAAAATTATACAAATTCATATAATAATAATCACTAACCAGAGAGGGTATCGCACAAGCAGGATAAAATAATGTAGTCATCGCATAAGTGATGATGTGGTATTGCGGCGCCACCTGGACTCAAGCACACAACCCATATCCCTCAATAATACACTCATGCGCCCCTAACGGCTCTACACCCTCACCCCTCACTTTCTCCTTCTCCTCGCTCCCCTCACCACCTATATATATTTCTCTCTTCTCTCTCAGAGGTCTCTTCGCCTTAATAACCCACTTTTTGGCAATACAATATACCTCCAACGTCAGAGAATACCTGAGCGAAGCCTGGATATCAGTGAAGCCTGCTTCGCCCCTGGAAATCCTCAAGACACCTGGAATTTCAAACTAAAAGTCAAGATCGACAATGCCACGAACACGAGGAGCTAAAGCCAAAGAAACGGGCCAACAGGAGGAAAGACAGACAACTAAACCACCAACTTGCAAAAGCCTACAAGCTGAGATATCAGAGCTAACAACTCAAGTATCTCAAATCACTGAGCTGCTCAATAACGTATTCAATAATAGGCAAGAAAACGAGGAGGATGAGGAAGAACAATCACAGCAATCTCAACGGTCACAATCCGCACACGGGAGCCACGAGGGCTCAAGTAGGTCAAAGGCCGAGTCTGGCGCGGCGTCCTCTTCCAGCTCACGCAGATCTAGGTCGTCTAGACGCTCCAGATCTAGTACCAGGTCTAGCCATAGCAGCAAGAGGAAGAGGGACCCCTCACCCGAGTCATCCAGGGAAATATTCTTTAAAAACCCGCAACAATCAGGATCTGGCCACAGGATCAATAGCTGGGTCAAGGCGGCTAGATACCGCACAGCATCTACACCAAACGTGATACGAGGCCAAGTGTTAGCAGATGACTTCATCGAGCGGGAGATCGATCGTGAGAGGTTTGCACACGGCCTGCACGGTAGGGTTGACATACTATCTAATATTCATAGGGCTGGTCTCCAATCAAAGCCATACATGTACGTTTACAGGGAGGGATCACAGACAATTAAACAAAAATTGGACGCCCGCTCCTCCCTTAATAGTAATGAATATATTGACGGCTTTCTGGCACTGTTGGACGACCCCGATGCATATGACTCTGACGACTACCACCACATGATGCACCATCTTCGACAAGTCACCAAGGATAGCTTGGAGAGGCCCTGGCCAGCGGTAAGGCGCTGGTCACAATATGTCTTCGATATGATCGAGGCTGGAAAGGTCACTTGGTCGGATAAAAGTACCATACAGGATGAGAGGGTCCGTATATGCCTCACTGGAGGAGGGCATACCTCAGGCAACACATCAGCGGATAACAAAACATCTAAGAAGGATTCAAAATCACTGGAAGTGCTATGCAGACCATTTAATACAAGGAATGGCTGCACACACAGCGGCGATCATAGAGAGGGGGCAATACTGCTCCTCCACTCGTGCTCATACTGTGACTCCATCGGCCGCAGAACGCACCACAGTGTTAGGGAGTGCGAGAGGCGCGTTAAACACAGTCAACAACAGAATGATGGGACATACACACCAAAGCCCAACAGGACCCAATCAGGCAACCAACAGGTGAGTGCCAAATCTAGGCACAATAATGATGAGAGGTCAGTACAGTCCTCAAAAAACGAATAGCGGGCGTGGATGGCAATGTGCATGTGCCACGCCCAACATTGGCACCATTCCCTGACCCACATGGGGAAACTGGGTCAGCTGCATACATTAACAAGCCTGGTCTCGCGCGCCACGAGAGCTGGCACGAGATCCATCATGGAGGCAGCTATCCCAAAACAAACCACCGTCAGGGAACGATATCTGGTGTTACACTAAATCCTATGGCCCCAGCATTCATCCCGTCGAAACAGAATGACAATATAGTTAGGCCATACACCCAGCCTACGCTAATCATCAACAGTGACTATTTTGATGCGGTGGCTGCCATATGTGCCGGCAAAGCAGACCCAGCTTCAGTCGACACGAGACCTGCGGCTCTACAACAACACCGAGTAATGCACTGGCCCCAGACCGACCACAACATAGTCTGGGGAAAGTTCGCCGAAATATACAGCAAGGTAAGGGACACTGGATTGCCTAATGCCCTACAAGCTAAAATATTGATACCTAGCTCCCTCAACATAGATCAGTGGGACAGGCACCTCTCCTCCAGCAATGAAGATAGGGAGATACTTGAATTCATTAAGTACGGTTTCCCCATGGGCTATCTAGGCCCAGTCACCAACAATGGCAACAATAATAACCACCCTAGTGCCACCAAGTTCTCCAGCAAAATTGACGATTTCATTCAGAAAGAACTCGACCTTAGTGGCCTGGTTGGCCCGTTCGAGTCAACCCCGTTCGACCCATGGGCCCACGTGTCACCCATGATGTCTAGAGCCAAGAAGGAGACTGAGGCCTGTCGCGTCATCATTGACCTAACCTTCCCAGAGGAGAACTCTGTTAATAAGTTTATAATAAAGAACTCGGTATGGGGAGAACAGCGACCACACTCTCTCCCTACAGTAGAAGACCTGGTAGTACATCTTAAAGGCCTGGGGAGCAAGGCCCACATTGCTGTCATAGACATCTCTCGTGCCTACAAAAACATGTACAGTGACCCTCTCGACTGGCCCCTGCTGTGTCTGCAGTGGCGTGATAGTTGGTTCTGCGACCTAACAATGCCCTTCGGCAGTCGTGGATCCAGCGCGCATATGCAAAGGTTGGCCAACTCCATTGTCCGCATGCTCGAGAGGGAAGGGTTCACATCATTCATGTACCTGGATGATCTAGCACTACTCGGCCCTGATAAGGAATCAACAACAAGAGCCTACGACTATGCCAGAAATCTACTGACGGAGCTAGGGCTCCCTGAGGCCTCTGGAAAGCTACAACAACCTGGCAGCAAAGCCACCTGGCTAGGAATACTCATTGATGCAGAGGAGATGTCACTATCAATTCCTCCCCTCAAGATCAAGGAGACCATCGCCCTAGTTAATAAATATATAAAGAAGCGCACCATCACCAAGCGCGAGCTTCAATCTATCATTGGATCGCTGATACACGTAGGTAAGTGCGTCCCACCTGCACGCCTATTTGTATCAAGGCTCCTGGACAGCCTGAGAGGATTCAAGGGACCACATATGAATGTAAACAGCCACATAAAAGAAGATCTACGGTGGTTCAGAGATTTCTGCGGGGAATGGAATGGAAGATCCATTATACCCGAAATAGAACCAACAAAGACTTACCTCGTGGATGCCTGCCTCAGTGGCATAGGGGGCACTGATGGCCAGTTCGCATATGAATATCAGATATGCCGGCTGGAATTGGAGGCATGTAACATCTCTGAGATAGAAGCCATCAATGTCGCCGTAGCACTGCATACATTCATCTCTGAGAGTGACAGAGGTAGTCACATCTTAGTACTATGCGACAACATGTCAAGTGTATCAGTCTTTCAGAATGGAAAAGGAAAGAACCATGTCATGCTGGCCGCAGCAAGGCTTGCCTGGATGGTGCAGGCCAGGTTTGACGTCAAACTGTCATATGCCCATATACAGGGATCGTCCAACTCAGTCGCCGATGCACTTAGCCGATCACACCTGGGCAAACCACAAAAACAATTAAGGGACACATGGGTTGATCATTATGCACTTAAGGTTGTACCACCATGCCTATATGCATTGCAATTTGTTAATGACATACTATTTTTCAGGCACCCCAATGCAGACCCTGGCCGCACAAGTGGAGCAGACACAGGAGGCGGCGTGGTCTGCTGGAACAAGTCGCAATAGGAAGTCGGCTGTCACTGCATTCCTGAAATTCGCTCAGCAGATGCAGATCGATCCGCAAAGTGCCCGAGTCGACCATATCTGTGTATATCTCCAACACCTATCATCCTACATAAAATCACCTAAGACCATCGCTAATCACCTTCATCTCATATAAAGACATATCTCAAGAGGTGTGATGCCAGTACGGCCAATTATGAGCACCATCGAGTAAAATGGACGCTCGAGGGACTACTAAGGAACAAGGAATATATTCCGAGCCCTAAGGCCCCTATCGACGTCAGCACGCTAAGGCACATGATAATATTGTTAACAGGTGATTACGAAGGGACAGCGCTAGCCACAGCCGTCCTCATGATGTACCAAGGTGCCATGCGACAGTCGGAAGTCGTGCCACCAACCATCAAGAGATTTGACCCAGCACGACACCTCACGAGGGCGGATGTCAAAGTCTCAAATGAGGAGGTCACCATTCAAGTAAAAGGGGCCAAGAATATGCAGACAGCCTACCAGCGTAGGATCATCAGGCTTGCGAGAGGCCCTGACCAGTGTATCTGCGTTGTCAGCAGAGTCAGGCAGCTTCTCCTCTTACAGCCCACATCGTCCGATAAGGAACCATTCCTCACATTCAGACACTCCACCAGACCAATCCCCGCAACATTTGTCGCCCGCAAGTGGAAAGAACATCTCAAGCGACATGGGGTTGAAACAAAGTCCCTATCACTACATAGCCTGAGAAAAGCAGCTGCAACCACAGCCTACGCAGCAGGCGCATCAGAGCTTCAAGTCAAGGAACTGGGAGGGTGGTCTTCAGATGCGTATAAACGCTATGTATCCACCTCACAGCCTAAAACCAGTGCTATCCTAGCAAACGCAATAGCACGATAGCCAGCCACTATGTGGGTAGCTGCCTGGGGACAAGGGCACTGGCTTATAATCATAGTCAACTGTGCTCGCCTGACATTATACTAAATACACGAGGCATCTACTACCAATCACACTTGAATCAATGACACTCACATAATGCCTGACATTCACACAGCCATATATTACTGTGTCCTCACATATCTAACTCATATCAAATAATTATACTCACCTCCTCGGCCCCGAGGACCCAATACAATTCTTTAACCCTCCCTCCACTTCCCCTAATTACAAAATCCTGGCTCTTTTGGGCCTTTATTATATCATTATATAATTAATTATAATTATCTCTCCTAATTATACTACAATATCACATCAATAGTTACCTTACATGTAACTCACCTGATTGTTTTTTATGTAAATAAAACTCAATTTCCCATAACCTCTCTCCACTTGTGTGTTCGGGGTTAGGGTGGCGCTCCCGTAATAATGTAGTCATCGCATAAGTGATGATGTGGTATTGCGGCGCCACCTGGACTCAAGCACACAACCCATATCCCTCAATAATACACTCATGCGCCCCTAACGGCTCTACACCCTCACCCCTCACTTTCTCCTTCTCCTCGCTCCCCTCACCACCTATATATATTTCTCTTCCCTCCCACCCTCACCTATCAACATATATCCAAGGGGCCATTTATTATATCATTATATAATTAATTATAATTATCTCTCCTAATTATACTACAATATCACATCAATAGTTACCTTACATGTAACTCACCTGATTGTTTTTTATGTAAATAAAACTCAATTTCCCATAACCTCTCTCCACTTGTGTGTTCGGGGTTAGGGTGGCGCTCCCGTAATAATCATAAAATAAAACCATACACCCGGGACTGTGTCCAATTCACGACAGGCCATGTTTACACAATCCATTCAAAATATATTCCAGATATACAAAAAGGGGAAGAAAATCAATTCTCAATAGTCAGAATTGACATAGCATAACTCGTCACGACGAGCAAGGACAAGAGAAAAACAGCAAATGTAAGTAACCAGTGAATACAAAGCAATACCCCTCCCCCCATGTGGTGTTGTTGTGTCATGTGACAGTCTTGATTGACAGCTAACTGTTTCCCCACCCGCCCGTCTATACCGAAGGTGCCCCTTTAATCATTATGAAGATTACATTCTGAACAGTATTGTACACTACTTATCTACCATAATATGTAGATGGAATCTAGCTAGGGTTTGGTCGGTCAAAGGGTTATGCATCAAGGTTGCAGGGAAGACCACGGGGCGCAGCGCAGCATATCCCTGGGTTCTCCCACCGCAACCAAGATAATAAAAATAAATATTGCATTTTTAGATATGATTATTCCATTGAACTTTTCCTAGCTTTATTATTTCCAGAGAAAACTTGTGAAACGTTCAAGTGGGCGATAATATAAGTTCCGCAAAATCAAAACAGCTGGGTACATGCACACCTTGGCACTGACTAGATTTCATGTCCATGGCTGGTCTGCATCGATATACTTCAGCATAATAACATTTTTCAATGTGATTATATCGTAGAACTTTTCAATTTGAAGCTTTATATTTATTATTTCATCAGAAAATAAGATCAACAATCAACAATTCCATTGTCGGAAGTGGCAGCGCAATTATACACAATTTGACTTCCGGTGATCAGGCTTAGCTGCAGGAACTATTTTTGTGTATCAGCCAAGGGTGTTCATGTTATCACCCGCCTTGACCAAGTGTGTGGTACAATGTTGAAGGTATAGGGGTGGTCTCCACTGGCTGCAGTAAGCTCTGCAGTAAACCTTGCGATGGTGCTGTGTTAGTTCTCTAGGAGGAGAGGAATGACGAGATCCTGCCTACATGATTCACTGACCATGTAGGCAGGTCCTTGCCACTTCTCACCATCACAGCACCATCACAAGGCTTACCGCAGAGCTTACCACAGAGCTTACCGCAGGGCTTACAGCAGCAAGTGGAGACCACCCTATAGGCAACTCCTCACAGGGGTGTAATAAATACCTTTACACATTCGATGTATCTAAAACCTCTATGAGAGAAAGAATGTCAATTAAAAACCAAAATCCTTGCAGACTGAGAATTCTTTCAGAAGTATCAATTAATGATGTTTATATCTGCTGCATAGTATGTTCGGAAACTGGCTAGATTTTTAAGACAATTGTATGTGAAGATGCATATAATGCGTGACAAACGTTGTAAGCATACATATAGACATTATATGGGTAAGATTTTCAGGAAATGTACAATTGGCAGCTCTACACATTTAGTAAATTCTGCTAAATTAGGCTACAATTTGGTCAATACTAGGTAAATTCCAGTATATTCGGCATTGCATTGATTCTAGCAATTTGTTTGGTTAGGTTAAACTTGATTTTGAACTTGATTTTCGTCTGAAATTTGGGTTATTTGAGAAGATTGGAGGAGTTGAATTGTACATTTTCTGAAAACTTGACCCATATGCCTGACAAACATCTTAGCATACATATAGACATCATATGAACCACGTCGGGCATAGATGCACGTGCTTGTTGTTATCCTGGAGCTTGAAGAATGCATGCAAGACCAACATGTAATAGGGGGATTTGCATGCCCACCATCTTTATTCTCAATTCGCATGGAATTATGGGAGTTGTATGTCAGTGTAAAAGCTATAGAAAACATGTTATGTTCAGCATGGAATATTTAACAGAGATCTCATACGTAAATAGTCATGTTTTGCATGTTTCCATATGAACAAAACTTCATCATTCCTATCATGCATTTGGTTGTTCATAGATCGTTTACACAAGCTATGATATTGGTGAAAATATTCTTGTACTTTTCGATAAAAATTTTGCTAAAGATTTCCGTGATGTGAACTGAATCCATCCCAGCATGCAATGTAATAGACATGCGCAGTGAGACATATTAATCCCCCAGTGGCACACGTTTGAAGCCAGCTCAACATGAATGTCTTTATCAAAGGCTCATAGTTACCTCTCCAAATATACTTTTAATTTATTTTTGGATGTATTCCTGAATGTAGGTTACATATGTCATTTATGCTGAGATGTATACGTATTGAATATATGAGTAAGATTTTCAGAAAATGTACGATTGGCAGCTGTATGTATACACATTTAGTAAATTCTGTTAAAATAGGCTGCAATTTGGCCAATACTAGGTAAATTTGAGTATATTTGGTATTGCATTGTTTCTAGCAATCTGTTTGGTTAGGTTAAACTGTATTTTGAACTTTATTCTCGTCTGAAATTGGGGTTCTTTGAGAGGATTGGTGAAGTTGAATTGTACATTTTCTGGCGACTTCACCCATAAGGGGAAGTTGTTATCTTCAACATCATACATAATGCTATAAAACTGCTTTATATTAGAAATAGAAAGAATTAGAGAAGTAGAAACGGGTAATCCTCTACCTACGTATAGTCTGAATGCAGATTTATTAGGTAAATCTTTGAAGTTCATAATATGAACTTCAACGATGTTACCTGATAAATGTATATTATGTGTAGTTTGGACCAAGTTTTTCTCGCCCGTTTATCATTACATTCATATTGAACTTGACAAGCGTCGGGAATCCAATCATCATGTTATTCTTGAAGGCTGAGTTTCCTCCATTATGCCCCTGTTGTTTGTTTGTTTTTAATCTTATATTCTGCGTAAACATTACATCCAATAAATGCTAGTCTCAGTCTCACAGAAATCGTAAAATTGTAAGTAAGAAATTTTGCTTCTAAAAACATTAAGTTCAATGATCATTTAAATCGGGGAAAACCTATGAAGCGACGTAGATATGTCACTGGCCCTTTTGGGGGATGAGCATATATATCCATAATCTGCATTAGTCAGTGATACCAATGTGTCAAGACTGTTTCAATTATGGTACATGACAACAGCAAAGTTCTAATTAAATTCCCCTTTTTAATTAAATTCTAGAGATTAGGACACAATCTGCCAACGTAGTTTAGCTGAGACCCATACAGTCAGAAAATAGGGGATTTGCATAACCGCCTTTTTGTATTTTGATTCACAAGGAATTATGGGACAAATGGTGCAGTTTAAAACGTATAGAAAACATGCCATGTTCGGCATGGACTATTTATCGATACTCTAATGTCAATATCCGTGTGTAACACATGTTTCCAGGATGCACTCTAACAGACATGCGCAGTGGCACATGCAACTCCCCTATTACCCCGAGTACTGAGGCGTTATGTAACAGGAGAAGTAGCCTGATGTCTTGTCAAAAACTGCACAATGTAGTGGCGTTCTACTGTCTCTCTTCCTTAATAAGTAGATTAGGCAAGACTTCTGTCTAGACGACATGGAGGAATTGGTTTTTGATTAAATGCCTCTCAGAAAAGAGTAACTAACTTGTTGTTTCTTTTTTTTGTTTTTTAAAATACTTGTTGTTTCTTGATTCTAATAGGGGAGTTGCATAGCCGCCATTCTGAATCCTGATTCGCATGGCATTATGGGACTAATGGTACAGTATAAAATCTATAGAAAACATGTCATGTTCAGCATGGAATATGTATCAATGCTCTAATGCCAATATCCATGTGTTATGCATGTTTCCATAACACAAGTCCCCATCTTTCCATCATGCATTTGGTTTTCTTAGACAATTTATAAAAGCTGTAATATTCGTGAAAACATTCTTGCAATTTTTTTATAAAAATGTTCCTAAATATTCGTATGTCAGATTTCAAAAAAATCCATCCCAGGATGCACTGTACCAGACATGCGCAGTGGCATATGCAAGTCCCCTATTGAGTCTTGTAATGTGGACCGTCGTTTTTTTGCGTATTATTTCTCCCCGAGGACAAACAGAGACTAGGAAGGGAAGGGAAGCTAGACTAGAGTTGTAATAATTTTATTGATGCAGAATTATTTGTTAATCCATTACAAAGATAAATGAGTAAATTAATGAACGTGAGTTATCAAATTAAGGTTAATTACTCATTAATATATTGAATGAATTTCAAAGTATGATAATAAAGTGTTAGAGGGAGGGAGAAGGGTTATATTGAAGTTCTGGTGTAGTGGGGATGCAAAAAGGAAAATATATGTGTGTGTGTATGTAAGTGTGTGTGTATAGTCCAGGGCCATATGGCCAAAAATTGGCCAAAAATAAAATTTCATGTTTATTTTATTTTTAGAGTTGAATTCTATAGTTCAGGAGAACATGTTTTGGTGATTTCAACAGGAGGCAGTGAGAGTTCTCTTGTGCCACATTCACAACCTGTGGGCATTCGCTTCTGTTAGTAGCCTTGTATAGTTTATGACAGATTAATTACACAACGGTGTTTTCTCTCTGATGTTGGGGTGTGGTAGAAGGAATGGCCATTAGTTCCTGTTAATCAGTTAACACCCAAATAAAAGAACAGCTGGGTCATGGCATGGCTCTGCCCCCTTGACCAAATTGGGATGATAGTTCCTCCTGTCTTAGCAGTAATAGGATATCAGGTCTCGCATCCAATTCGGGTCTACCGACTGAGGCGATGGTGAATGACACTTAATGGTTCCCCCTTCCCCCTTTCCTGTTAAGGAATAGGGCGCCAAACTATAGAACACCCCTATAAGTTATGGGTCAAATCGACTAGAAAATATATGACTTCACCTTCACCAATTCTCTCAAATAACCCAAATTTCATACTAAAATAAAGTTCAAAATACAGTTCAACCTAACCAAACAGATTGCTTGAATCAATGCAAAGCCGAATATTCTCGAATTTACCTAGTATTGACCAAATTGCAGCTTAATTTAGCAGAATAGCTAAATGTGTACAGCTGCCAATTGTACATTTATGAAAGTCTGACCCATGATATACACAATGCGTATGTCACTAGTGAGTTATGTGGTAGTCATGGCAATATTCTAAGTCACTGAAACCAACGAAAATCCTCTCATATAATCGACATTTAAGACAAAAATGAGCTTCAAACTATTTTTCAACCTAACCAAACATATTGTTTTAATCAAGGCAACATCAAATTAACTCAGATATACCTAGCATTAATGTTTCAGTCCAATGTAGGGTAATTTACCAAATGTGTAGATCTGCTGATTGTACATTTTCTAAAGGTCTGCCCAATACATCACTTCCAGAACACAGCTGAAATGTCTCTGGGATTTAGAAAAGCCTGATGTGTTATTCCCAAACAATCGTTACATTCACTGTGTAGATGGAAACTATAGCTTCATCCCAATACTACTGCCACAATAAGCTTAGCATCGGGGCTTACATTGGGTCAGATTCTCAGAAAATGTACAATTCGCCTTCACCAATCCTGTCAAATAACCCACATTTAAGACAAAAATGAGCTTCAAAATGCAGTTTAACATAACAGAACTGACACTTTAAATCAATGCGACACCAAATATACTCAGATATGCCCGGTATTCTACATTTTTCAGCCTAATTTAGGAGATTTTCCTAAATGTGTAGAACTGCCAATTGCACATTTTCTGAAAATCTGACCCTTTTATCTTTTCTGAAAACTGCCTCTTTATCTCTGTCTCTCTCTCCCTTCTTCTCTATCTCTATTTCCTGGGTAAGATCATAAACCGCCTCCCTCTCAGCTCTCCCGCCCTTGATATAATTAAATGTGTTGATAAGGGCGTAAAGCTACCAACCTCACTCACTCACTCCCTCTCAGCTCTCCCGCCCTTGATATAACCATATTAAATGTGTTGATAAGGGCGTAAAGCAACCAACCTCACTCACTCACTCCCTCTCAGCTCTCCCGCCCTTGATATAACCATCTTAAATATGTTGATAAGGGCGTAAAGCAACCAATCTCACTCACTCACTCCCTCTCAGCTCTCCTGCCTATGATATAACCATATTAAATATGTTGATAAGGGCGTAAAGCAACCAACCTCACTCACTCCCTCTCAGCTCTCCCACCCTTGATATAACCATATTAAATGTGTTGATAAGGGCGTAAAGCAACCAATCTCACTCACTCCCTCTCAGCTCTCCCGCCCTTGATATAACCATATTAAATATGTTGATAAGGGCGTAAAGCAACCAATCTCACTCACTCACTCCCTCTCAGCTCTCCTGCCCTTGATATAACCATATTAAATATGTTGATAAGGGCGTAAAGCAACCAAACTCACTCACTCCCTCTCAGCTCTCCCGCCCTTGATATAACCATATTAAATATGTTGATACAGGCGTAAAGCAACCAATCTCACTCACTCCCTCTCAGCTCTCCCGCCCTTGATATAACCATATTAAATGTGTTGATAAGGGCGTAAAGCAACCAATCCCACTCACTCACTCCCTCTCAGCTCTCCCGCCCTTGATATAACCATATTAAATATGTTGATAAGGGCGTAAAGCAACCAACCTCACTCACTCTCTCACTCCCTGAAAACTAGAATGACAGAGCTAAAACTATTCTCACCCAGACTGACAGGGCGGTGGGCGAGCGTTCCACAACTAATGCGCTGCGTCAATTTACCTGCCAAGCTTTTGAATTAAACACCTCGTCAGATGTCGCTCTGCTCAAAGGACTTCCTTTTCTCAGTTCATAACCTGGGGCTCTGCGGGATTAAAATAGGCTCTATCAGAAACTGAGTTAGTCTTTAGGCAGGCTGGGGGGATCCATACTGATTGTTTGCATGGTATTAAATGCATTCTTGTGTCAAATAACTGCCTTGAGAAATCTGTTTCTTTTAAAATAATTTGTATTGGTCGTGAATGAATAAACAACAACAAAAAAGTGTCAGTGTCAATTCTCAATTCAATTGTCAATTCAATTCAATTCAATTGTCAATTCTCTCGAATAACCAAAATTTCAGATGAAAATAAAGTTCAAAATACAGTTTAACCTTACCAAACAGATTGCTAGAATCAATGCAACGCAGAATATACTCGAATCTACGTAGTATTGACCAAATTGCAGCCTAATAGCGGAACTCCACTATAGGTAAAAAACGGCGCCAACAAGCAAAATTCGTCGCCGACATTTCGAAAAATTCGGAAAATTCGACATGACTAACAATTCTAGTGGATGAGGGGGTAAAATAGGTTGTTGGCAACACATTTATTTGTTGCCAACAATTGCAAAATATCTAACTTGATTAGATATTTTGTCGCAAAAAAATTCGTCGCAGCCGTTTTTGCCTGTTGGCACCTTTTTTTACCTATAGTGGAGTTCCGCTATTAGGCTGCAATTTGCTGAATTTGCTAAACGTGTACAGCTGCCAATTGTACATTTTCTGACAATCTGACCCGTATGGGCTAAGGCAACACTATTGTGACAGCTGGTAAAAAGGTGGGGCGTTTAATGTAAAGAAATCAATGCCGCAACTCCCCTGCGATCGTACCTAACAAAGGGAAAAAAAAACGATGCTTGACAATACATAGATTGAAATGAGATTAATATGTGTCAGAACCAGGGAGTTTTTCTGCCACTTCAGCCTTCTACACAACAGAGGTATTTTAAATTATGTTGTGCCGCGAAATGAAAAAAAATCGCTCGTCTAATTGCGAGGATTAAGCTGGGGTTCTTCACCAACCTGTCAGTACTAATGGATGAAGCCGCCAGAAAATGTACAATTCACTTTCACCAATCTTCTCAAATAACCCAAATTTAAGATGAAAATGACGTTCAAAATACAGTTCAACCTAACCAAACAGATTGAACCCATGTTTTAATTGCCAATCATCTTATATAAAAACTCGATATAATACATAATTACTCGATTGATATGGCACGGAATCGTATGGATTTTAATTTCTTGCAAACGATCAAACAGTTTGGAATTTTAAACTTTGAAACGCTGCCTTGCACAATCTATTTTTTGCTCCCTTTCTTAAGTTCTTTCCACTGTCACTAATGAGGACATTTAATATTTTCAGCTTTAAAATTGAAATTAAAAAAGACGCTTCCAGGCATTTGCCAGAGCATCTGAGTTTTACCCAAGGCATCCCCGCCTCTCGGGGACACATTTTATAAGCATAAGGCAAACAAATGATTACTGAATTCAATTAGGAGATCTTAACTTTTACATCCATTACGTTCCCCCAGTCCCCCATCCCCCCATTCCCTCATTCCCTCATTCCCCCATTCCCTCATACCCCTTTTCCCCCATTACCCCCATTCCCCCTTTCCCTCATACCCCTTTCCCCCAGTCCCCCATCCCCCCAGTCCCCCATTCCCCCATCCCCCCATTCCCCCAGTCCCCCATTCCCGTTCCCCCATTCGCCACTCACTGACAGTTTCAATGTCCTCATATCCAGATAAACTCCAGTATTGACATGGACAACATTCTCTATGGCATTTCCATGTCCGATAGATATAGATAAGCCAACCATATGGACCGACCACACGGAAAGCTAATAATCAAACACAAGGAAAAAATCTGATATTTGGTCAAGTCAGCTATAGAGCTTGCTAGCGGCGTCCAACCATGTTATGTGGGTCTAATTTTCAGAAAATGTATAATTCGCAGCTCTACACAATTAGTGAATTTTGCTAAATTAGGCTGCAATTTGGTCAATACTAGGTAAATTCAAGTATATGTGGCATTGCATTGATTCTAGCAATCTGTTTGGTTAGGTTGAACTGTATTTTTAATATTATTTTCGTCTGAAATTTGGGATAATTCTACTGGATCGCTTGTATATGTGGTCATGGCTCGCTCTTGCTCTGCTAATTTATAGTGGCATTTTTTTGCTCTTCATCCACTTTTATTTCTTAGGGCAATACAAGTGCAGAGTGATTCTACTGGTTTGCTTGTTTCCTTATGAAATCAATAGCAAGTATCTTGGTCTGCTCTCACTGTGCCCTTAGACCGCTACTAAAAGCCATGGAAAGAACGTCATGTTGCTGTGCTCAAATCAAACACATCAGATATTAGCGCTGTGTGAAAAAGAAGCACCAACATCAAATTTTAAGAGCGCATAGAAAGCACAGAAACCAATTCTATTGCACCGCTCTGGGTTCACTTTGCCTTCACTTGTTAAGCGCCCGGGGAAAAAAAAAGAGCGGGCCATGAGCGGACCAAAAGAGCGAACCAGTGGAATCGCAGCCTTAGTTTTGGATTTGTTCTCTTAATTCTGTTTACTTTATTGCCATTAAAATTTATATATATTCTTTCAATGTAGAAGACATGTTGAGTTCCATCAAACGTCTATTCATCGCCTATGAATTCGCTTCCAGTTTCGATCTTGGATGGCAGTATTCTGTCACTAATCTAAATTAAAATGGATGATGTTTGGAGATCAAATGGACAAAGCCTTTCGACAGACAACTTGAGTATTTTTCCATGACTGATCCGACTCCATATTCATTGACCATGAATAAAATAGAAAGAAATATAAACTCAATCAATATGAAGAGATTGAATCACATTGAATTATAAATACCACTGAGCGCACAATGAAATTGAGATGGAGTTAAGACCAATTGTTCACGTCACGAAATACCAAATTAAACACAAGGACAGCCTATCTATTCGGTCAGATTCAGATACAATGAACAGTGATAATACCTATAGGGGAGTTGCATGTGCCACTGCACATTTCTGTTACAGTGCATCATGGGATGGATTCTAAAAATTCTGATATTCTATTCGGAAACATTTGTATAAATTATCTAAAACCAAATTCATGATGGGAAAGATGCGGACTTGTGTTATGGAAACTTGTATGACACATGGATATTGACATTAGAGAACTAATAAATATTCCATAGCATGTTTTCTATAGATTGTATAATGAAGAGTCATAATACCAACAGGGGAGTTGCATGTGCCACTGCACATGTCTGTCACAGAGCATGCTGAGACGGATTCAGTTCAAATCTGGCATACAAATGTGGCCAACATTTCTATAAAAAAAATTGCAAAAATGTTTTCACCAATATGATTAGCTTATATAAATGATCATTGAAAACCAAATGCATGGGAAAGACGGAGGCTTGTTCTATGGAAACATGTATAACACATGGACATTGGCATTAGACCATTTATAAATATTCCATACTGAACATGGCATGTTTTCAATAGACTTTAGGCTGTACCATTACACCCACAATTCCATGCGAATCAAGATTCAAAATAGCGGCTATGCAAATCCCCTATTGACCGAATCTGTGCAGATTTTCACCCAGGTATCTTGGCTATTCATACACCAGGGCTAGGAAAGCTATATTTGATGTTTTACAAGTGATTTATTCCCATAATCTCTTTATGGGAATGTTCTCATTTTTGGTGTGACTTACGCTGGATGACGTATGAATACATGTACCAAATTGCAAGACCGTGTATTGAATATAGTCATGCATTTATAGGGTCATCCCATAGAGTATATTTAGCTACTTTAATAATAATTGTCAAACCAAAAATATTGAAAACATTTTTTTCAGAAATAAAAATATCAAACTTAAAATATAGAAATACTTATTAGATGACCTTAATGTCTATATTCATTGGAATCCCCTTGGTCTCATCTTTGCAAATATGATGATATCTCAAAATCCAATTTTTGCGACTCATTTTCCTGAAACATATCACATATGACTCCCTCCCAGACAACAGAATTTGAATCACGGGATTTATGTTTCAGTTTCAATATCTAGAATTAGAAAACCAAACAATATCCTTGGAGGCAATTTAAAGTTCCGGGCAGAGTCTGAAGACGACAAGAAATGAAACATGGACTTTTATGAAGTGTTTAGTTGAGAAAAGAAATAATTGCAAGTTGCTCAAGTTCTTTGTGTTATTATGTCAAATATAACAAACACGAAAGTAAAAATTTCAGTAGAATTTTTACTCTCAGAAACAATACAATTCAATGAAACAAAGGCATCGAAAATAATAAGCTTAAATATACGTAGGTCAGATTTTCAGAAAATGAAAAATATCCATATGTGATGTGTCTTAGGAAACTAAATCACATTTCGAAAAAATGGATTTTGAGATATCCAAATATGAGACTTCAAGATATTTAATATTGAATAGTATATTAAGAATCTTTTTAAATGGCACAACATTCTTTCAATAAAAATCGAAAATTGACAAGTTGGCATGAAATCGTATTCAATGGATCTAATCTAACTTTACACCCAATACAAATCACCCACGCATTTATGAGATTATTGGGATGAAAACTTATTGATTATTGTACAGATGTAGGCCTATACAATATCCTCTAATACCAACTTTTGAAAATATCAATACAGGAGCTATAACAGTCACTATCGATTACATATAGGTCCCAATAGGGGAGTTGCATGTGCCACTGCGCATGTCTGTTACAGTGCATCATGGGATGGATTCTGATCAAATCTGACATACAAATATTTAGCAAGATTTTTTTCGAAAATTGCAAGATTGTTTTCACCAATATCTTAGCTTTTAAAAATGACCTATGAAAACCAAATGCGTTATGGGAAAGATGGAGAGTTATGTTATGGGAACATGTATAACAGATGAATATTGACATTAGAAAATTGATAAATACTCCATGCTGAATATGGGATATTTTCTATAGATTTCATACTGTATCATTAGTCCCATAATTCCTTGAGAATCAAGATTCAAAAAGGCGGCTATGCAAATCCCCTATTGCCATTAGATTGGATGAAAAACACATAAAGACAACATTTAAAGGTTCTAAACATTTTTCCACAGAAACCTGAAGAAGGTTTCTCACTTTATTTCCACCGCCGTAAGGTGCGGGAACTCTTCTATTAAGGTCAGATTTTCAAAAAATGTACAATTGGCAGCTCTACACATTTAGGAAATTCTCCTAAATTAGGCTGAAAAATGAAGAATACCGGGTATATCTGAGTATATTCTATATCACATTGATTTAAAGTATAAGTTCTGTTATGTTAAACTGCATTTTGAAGCTCATTTTTGTCTTAAATGTGAACTATTTGAGAGGATTGGTGAAGGCCAATTGTACATTTTCTGAAAATCTGACCCATTAAGGTTTCTGGGGGGAAACCCGGCACATGTCTTAGAAATAAATCCACTGATCAATACCCAGGAGAGAGGGTATTCAACTATACATTCGCCCGTCCCACACCATCTATTATTGAATGAAGAGGGATCGGCCAGTAAGGTAGGGAAATCCCACATGCAGATGTTCTTGCTTTATGTCGCAATTGCTTTATATCAACGCGCTCTTTGCGGCTTATTCACACCCCTAATCTTATTATTGGACCCATAAGAGGGTCAGATTTTCAGAAAATGTACAATTCGCCTTCACCAATCCTCTCAAATAACCCAAATTTCAGACAACAATAAAGTTCAAAATACAGTTCAACCTAGCCGAACAGATTGCTAGAATCAATGCAATGCCGGATATTCTCGAATTTAACTAGTGTTGGTCAATCTGCAGCCTAATTTAACAGAATTTACTAAATGTGTACAGCGGCCAATTGTACATTTTCTGAAAAAACTGACCCTTATATCAATGTGCTCTTTGCGGCCGGATCACACTCCTAATCTTATTATTGGGGACATTGGGCAGTTATGAGAAGAGCTGACGATCGTTTATGGCTCAGATTTTCAGAAAATGCACAATCTACCGTTCTGCACATCTATCAAATTCTTCTCAATTATAGTGAGAATGGATAAATACTAGGTATATCTGAGTGTATTCTGTATTGTATTCATTCAATGGATCTGTCTGGTTATGTTGAACTGTATTTTGAACCTGATTTTCGTCTTAAATTTCGATTATTTGAGGAGATTGGTGAGGGTTAATTGTAGATTTTCTGGCAATTTCACTCCTAATCTCATTATTGGAGAAATTAGAAGAGGGCAGTTGTGAGAAGAGCTGAAAACCGTTTATGAAATAACTCATTAAGATGGAAATATTGTTGATAAAGTTTGATCGATTGATTATACATTGTGAGATTAAACTGAACAAATTTGGTAAAATGGAAGTCAAGATATTAAAGGGCATGGAGCACTTTTAACCAGGAAACATTTGAACATTACGTAACTCATACCAAGCAGCTGCCTTATAACATGATTAACGGCATTTTGGTGTGGACAATAATGGGTCAGATTCTCAGAAAATGCACAATCTACAGTTCTACACATGTCTCAAATTCTGCTAAATTAGAGTGAAAAATTATAAATACTGACTATATCTGAGTTTATTATGTATTGTATTCATTCAATAAATCTGTCTGGTTAGGTTCAACTGTATTTAGAACCTGACTTTCGTCGTAATTCTGGGTTGTTGGAGGATTGGTGAAGGTCAATTGTACATTTTCTGAAGATTTGACCCTAATATGTGATGTGTTTCAGGAAAATGAGTCATAAGTCGCAAAATTGATATTTTTTAAAGTGTTTTTTTTCATAAGATCACATTATTGGAATGTTCCAACTTTTTGAGGGTTGATACCTCATGGTTACATCAATATATGTATCAAATTTCAGGACAATCTATGTAATATATCCTTTAGTTCTAAAGGTCCTCATATGGACTACATTTAGTTACTTTACTGATTATTGACCCCCAGAAATATTGGAAACTTCTTTTTTAAAAAACGAAAATATCAAACTTAAAATCTAGAAATACTTATTAGATTATTAGACTGTTTACTATCATTAGAATGGGCTTGATCTCATCTGTTCAAATATAATGATATCTCAAAATCCATTTTTTGCGACTTATGACTCATTTTCCTGAAACACATCACATATGCTGTCACTAACAGCACAGGCTGTTGGCAGCCTGCTGGAGCTGGAAGTGTTGTCTTTTACACCTGATGTCCCAGGCGAAGACGAATAAATCTCCGAACTGTGCAAAATTAGAATCGTTTAGTGGTTCAGCAATAGGGGATTTGCATAGCCACCAATTCGAATCTTGATTCACATGGAATTATGGGACTAATGGTACATTATAAAATCTACAGAAAACATGCCATGTTCAGCAGGGAATATCTATGAATGCTCTAATGTCATTTTCCATATTTAAACATGTTTCCACAACACAAGTTTCCATCTTTCCCATCATGCATTTGGTTTTCATAGATCATTTATACAAGCTATGCTGTTGGTAGTGTAAACATTTTTGCAATTTTTGATAATAATGTTCAATGTTGCTACATATTTGCATGTGACATAATCCATCCCATGATGCACTGTAACAGACATGCGCAGTGGCACATGCAAATCCCCTATTGATCAATAAGCAGTGCAAAAGGTGATAGGTATGGCTTATATATTCATATTAATCTTATTTAAGAAATATAACAAAGCAGAGCCTTGTTTTAAAACGGTAGGCAGAAGGTTAAACATTCGGGACAGTCTTGTGGAAAATCCTCTATGAATGAACAACCTTAGCTATCCCATCCTTGGCTGATATTTTAACTTTAGATACAAGATTTCTTTCTCTCTTTTCTAATGGAGCCCAAGGGTCAAATTTTCAGAAAATGTACAATTTACTTTCACCAGAATTGCCCCTAATTTAGCAGAATTCACTAGATGTGTAGAGCTGCCGATTGGACATTTTCTGAAAATCTGACCCTCAAAAGGTTCACTTATTTCACAAAAAAAAGATGTTGATACATGACAGTTACATCGTATGCTACACTTCTTATCCTTGCTATACTATATAGTTTGATTCCCTTACTGTGGTGTGTTCACTTATCATCACTCACTGTCGGTCATATTCTCTTGGACGATGCAACTTCAACAGAATATTGATGAATTCGGTCATCAGTCCATAGTACAAAGCAGGTTTTGCCCAGCATTCCATCTCACCACAGTGGTCCTGGGTAAGACCATAAAGTGCCTTCCTGTTTCTTTTCTCTGTCTCTCTCTCTCTCTCTCCCTTCTTCTCTATCTCTATTTCCTGGGTATGATCATAAACTGCCTCCCTCTCAGCTCTCCCTGGGTAAGACCATAAAGTGCCTTTCTGTCTCTTTTCTCTGTCTCTCTCTCCCTTCTTCTCTATCTCTATTTCCTGGGTAAGACCATAAAGTGCCTTCCTGTTTCTTTTCTCTGTCTCTCTCTCCTTTCTTCTCTATCTCTATTTCCTGGGTATGATCATAAACTGCCTCCCTCTCAGCTCTCCCCGGGTAAGACCATAAAGTGCCTTCCTGTTTCTTTTCTCTGTCTCTCTCTACCTTCTTCTCTATCTCTATTTCCTGGGTAAGATCATAAACTGCCTCCCTCTCAGCTCTCCCCGGGTAAGACCATAAAGTGCCTTTCTGTCTCTTTTCTCTGTCTCTCTTTCCCTTCTTCTCTATCTCTATTTCCTGGGTAAGATCATAAACTGCCTCCCTCTCAGCTCTCCCTGGGTAAGACCATCAAGTGCCTTCCTGTTTCTTTTCTCTGTCTCTCTCTCCTTTCTTCTCTATCACTATTTCCTGGGTATGATCATACACTGCCACCCTCTCAGCTCTCCCGCCCTTGATATAACACTTCAAAGTGTTGATAAGGGTGTAAAGCAACCAATCTCACTCACTCACTCATCTAGGTAAAAGTTTTTACTGTCACGATATGATCCAATCCTTTGTTATTTGCTTTGCTATTATAATACATTTTGATAAGTAAAAGTAAATCAGCTTGAACTAAAAATAATGTACAATGTTCAATGCTGAATAAAATATTCAAAACAAACAAACATTCTGACACAATGATACATTTAAGAGAAAATATTTTATTTTATTCATTTAGTATGTTTATACAGCAATTATCAGGCAATACAAGAGATATTACAATAAGGTATGTACATTGTACATTGTCAATTATAATACAGTTGGGGTCATAGAGGCTCACGGTAGTATATTCGGTGAAAAATGATGTGTCATAAAAAAATGAGACATATGTAAATCTTGATATCGATATGCTGGAGGAAGAGAAAGTTTTGTTGACAGATTGAATAAAAGTTGATGTAAAAAAAAAAAAAATGAGTCCCAAGTCCAGAAGTATATCGCCAAGGTGGTGTACTGTGTAACTGTTTGGCTGGTTAGTTTAGTAAGATTATTCTGCTCAGGATCTATAGCCTCCCCACCCCCACCCACCCTCTCGCACAAAGCTGTTGATTGTTTGTTGACAAGTGTTGTTCAGGCTCTGCTGAGCCTGACCAACTACACGAGTAGTTATTCGGTACCATTCGGAATACACCATGAGACAGTACTGGTAAACACCTTTTTGGTTCTTTTTTAAATAAGGCTGTATGAAACATTTCCTTCTGTCCAAGTTGTAGAGCGATATCGTATATGTAGATAGACAGTGATAATAGCGTAGTTTTACGGGGAATATACATCGGAAAAAACATATCCCCTTGATGGGCCCTTGTATTATACGAGTGACCCGATTTACGGGCATCATTTGAAATGTTCTATGTTATAGCTACGCTATGTAAACATAGGCGAATGGATGCCGGCCGTCGAGAACAACAAAAATAATTTTGAGATACCTTCATATTTGAAAAGATGATATTAAGTGGATTAGGAAATCTCATCCATCTCATACATCTCAACATTACCACCAAAATAACCTCACCACATTTACTTGTATTATCACATATATAGGACTGAATTCATCAATATTCAGAGACCTGCATTTATCAATATTCTGCTGCTGTTATATGTTTATACATGAATTTAAAGCCGAATTAACCGAGCAAAAACGGGAGCCAATGAGCGATATCAAGTGAAAAATTTGAAGTTGAATCATTCGAGAGAAAACAGCCAACAACGAGCGATAATAAGTGAAGCACGACAGAAAGCGATTCCAGTGGAACTCCAAAATATAAATGTGGAATTTTATGAAACCCTGCATACAATCAACTTAAAAGAATCTTCCATAATTGTTGTCAACAAAAAAACTGTTTCACATGTCACTCTTTAACTTTTTGGCCGATGTTAACTGAGATTGCAGCTTTAATGTGGGTTGGCAGGAAGCAGCCACCGTCAGAACATTATTGGTAATGCAATTAAAAATCCATACCATGACATCAGGACCTTTTGTTAATTAAGCGGAACATTAACTTAGAGACACGTGACTGACGTGCTGTAATGCTTCTCCTTCCAAATGAATTAAAATGGATCACCATGGGGATAATAATTTAATTCCGGCAAATTTTAATTTTGGATGGATCTTCCGAGATAAATTTATTATTATTTCTCGGATTTCATCCCCTTGCTTTATTGCGTGTGTCATACTTAGAAAAGTGTCAGCTGTTGTGAGAAATCACCTCTCAATTTCCGAAACGGGTCAGATTTTCAGAAAATGTACAATTCGCCTTCACCAATCTTCTCAAATAACCCATATTTAAGACAAAAATGAGCTTCAAAATGCAGTTTAACATAACAGAACTGATACTTTAAATATACTTAGATATACTTGGCATTCTTCATTTTTCAGCCTAATTCAGCCTAATTTTCCAAATGTGTAGTGCTGCCAATTGTATACTTTCTGAAAATCTGACCCAAATAAGGCCATGATAATGAGTATCCTTTAATTTCAATAGAGCCCTGCTGCCTACACTTGTCAACAGTTTTTCCCTCCTTAATCAAACTAAGTAGATAATGATGTAATGGAAATTTCTGTCACTATATGTGAGGTGTTTTAGGAAAATGAGTCGTAAGCCACAAAAAATAGATTTTGAGATATGATTATATTTGAAAAGATGAGATCAAGCCGATTCCAATGATAGTAAACAGTCTAATAATCTAATAAGTATTTCTAGATTTTAAGTTTCGTATTTTCGTTTTTGAAAAAAAAAGTTTCCAATATTTCTGGGGTCAATAAACAGTAAAGTAACTAAATGTAGTCCATATGAGGACCTTTAAAACGAAAGGATATATGATATAGATTGGCCTGAAATTTTATACATCGATTGATATAGCTATAAGTGATGAATCCTCCAAAAATTAGAACTTTCCAATAATTTGATTCTGTGAAAAAAACACTTTGAAAAATATCAATTTTGCGACTTATGACTCATTTTCCTGAAACACATCACATATTTCACAGCCTTTAGATCCTGAAGATCAGAGTCAGTACATGACGCAGGTTCACCACTAGCCTATACATGTTCATTCATGTAAGTAGTAAGTTCGTTTACGTAAGTCAGGAGTGACAGTCCGTAGTGCAAAGCAGGTTTCACTCCCTAACTTTCAGGGGTCAGGTTTTTCCCAATAACACTTTTAGCCTAATTAGTCCTAGCCTTGTGGTTAAGCTTATCGCTGTATGCGGTGAGATGAGTGAGTGAGTGAGAGTGGTTGCTTTACGCCCTTATCAACACATTTAATAGGGAGGTTCTGCAAGTCTAACATATCCGTAAACATTAAGGTATCCGTATCTCTGATATACAAACATAGGTGAAAGGAAAGAAAGAGGTTCAGCAAAACATGGCGGGAAAAACATAACATAACATTAAAAGGATTGAATAAACCTGGTTGAGTGTTGTTTACCACTCGATGAGTGAGTATTATTGTTGTATAAAATGTACTATACCTATCCATGACTATGTCAAGATAGATGATCACCTATGTTGCATATAAGGGTCAGATTTTCAGAAAATGTACAATTCACCTTCACCAATCATCTCAAATAGCCCACATTTATGACAAAAATGAGCTCCAAAATGCAGTTTGACATAACAGAACTGATACTTTAGATCAATGCGATACTAAATGTATTTAGATATACCCTGTATTCATCATTTTGCAGCCTAATTTAGCAGAAGTTCCCAAATGTGTAGAGCTGCCAATTGTACATTTTCTAAAAATCTGACCCATAAAGCGTTCTTGCCATGTTGACGTGCCATTCAAAATACCTCAGTAAGGTGGAATACCTGGGAGGACCACCTATAGGCTTGGACTATACAAAATAGACACGTTCCAATGTAAACACAATTTCTTTTAAGTTTGAGACATTTTATTACCAATAGCAATCACGAGCTGGCAGAATGACACTTTTTAATACCATGAGTTCAATGTCCTTTCCTTCCAAATCAATACCTTCACTGTGAGAGGATTTTATTGGGCATGAGCTGACATGACAGACTGTTCCATGGATCTAAAACTAACTCCGACAAGGCAAGATAATTTTCCTCCAACTAGTGTCCTTTGTCTATTGCAGCGACTAGTTGCCACATTGAGCTGCAGGTATGTCGGTCAGATTTTCAGAAAAATGTACAATTCAACTTCGCCAATCTTCTCAAATAACCCACATTTCAGACGAAAATCAGGTTCAATATACAGTTCAACCTAACCAAAGAGATTGCTAGAATCAATGCAATGCTAAATATACTCGAATTTACCAAGTATTGACCAAATTGCAGCTTAATTTAGCAGATTTTGCTAAATGTGTAGAGCTGCCAATTGTACATTTTCTGAAAGTCTGACCCATGTATGTATCTGACTTCATTCACGGAGTCACTGTATTGATTAAGTGACAAGATATCTCGGTCTCTCTCCTACTTGTAGCCACACAGTAAGCATGACCACTCATGATGAAAAGAAATGTCCCGTCTCTTTCTCAGTCTCAGGCTGTTGGCGAGGATGGATTTCTTAGTGGATTGATTTAGAATGGGGTGGGGGAGGTGTGTGTGTGTGGGGGGGGGGGGGGGGGGTGTCAGTGACACTCGAGAACTTCATTGTTGAAAAAAAAATGAATTTGTACAGAGAACAATGGACCTTTTTAGACTAATATTGAAAATTATATTCATATATATATTTGACTCAAAAGCCATTTCTTTTTCTTTATTTCCTTTTTGTGTTGGTAAAATCTCAATGCTCCTCCTGTATTTTTTTTTGTTCAAATATTGTTATTTCATACAGGGAACATCTCAATTCACACTGGTTTTCATAAGAGCCCTGATTCTACTTTGTACAATAATAGTAGGGCATCGTAAGATATACGTCCTTCTTATTACATTCCAGAAATTAGTTACGTAGAGAAAACATAGCAATCTCAATTATACGTTACTCTCAGTCGTCACGCCGATGAGAAATAATGGGGTTATGAATTGGATGTGGTTGAAAAGAATAATGAAAAATGATATGAGAAGTATACAGACTATCTATACCTTGTCTGTTATGTCGTAGTGAGTATATGGAAGACAATCTCTTTTTCCTTTCGCTCAACTGTGAAAATGATCGATCTGAATGTGATATCATTCAGCTAGTAGAGATATAATATTATTTATTTATCAATATTCTACTGTTGTTTCATGTGTATACAAGACCTGGGAGTCTAATCACCAATAGAAAACTGCCGCCATTGAGCGATAATAAGTGAAGTCACCATATGAAAGCATTTGGGCGGGTCTTCCGTATACACGAGGACGTTTTAGAAACATTTTAGCAAACATAACTGGACGAGATATGCCTAATCCGCTTTGAAAAAAGTGCTGCCATAGGCCAATACTGAAACACCCAAAACGTCATACCCTATACATTGTTTCAACGCAAATAAAAACCGTTCGCTACGTATTGCCTTGTTGTCAACATCACTGTGTAGAAATTGGTTATATCAAGGGCGGGAGAGCTGAGAGGGAGTGAGTGAGTGAGATTGGTTGCTTTATGCCCTTATCAACACATTGAAGGTTATATCAAGGGCGGGAGAACTGTGAGTGAGTGAGTAAGATGCAATTATATCCACCATAATCCCATCTTAAGACGTTTTCCTCTCAAATTTGTCTGAAATCGATGCATCATTAAAGCACACAAATGATGCTAGAGTCACGTTTAGCCATCCAGATTTGTCATGGAATGATTAAAACAAGTGCCATTCCTGTCCCCAGAACAACAGCTAGGCCTACCTTCAGCGCATGCAGTCATGCATGCACTGACTATGGGTGTGTGTGTGTGTGTGGTGGAATGCCAATGCAGGCAATGAACATATGGGTCATATTTTCAGAAAATGTACAATTGGCAGCTCTACACATTTAGGAAATTCTCCTCAATTAGACTGAAAAATGATAAATGCCGGGTATATCTGAGTATATTTGGTACTGCATTTGTTTAAAGTATCAGTTCTATTATGTTAAACTACATTTTGAAGCTCATTTTTGTCTTAATTGGGAGTTATTTGAGAGGATTGGTGAAGGCGAATTGTTCATTTTCGGAAAATCTGACCCATATACGTTACACAGTAAAGCTCTGAACATTCTTGGTGGATATACTACTGGACAGAGAATCCTGTAAAATGTTGGTCAAATGACTTTTAGATGGGTTTGACAAGAATGGAACAAAAAGTAGAAAATATTCAGTTATGGTGAGTGAGTGAGATTGGTTGCTTTACGCCCTTATCTACACATTTAATATGGTTATATCAAGGGCGGGAGAGCTGAGAGGGAGTGAGTGAGTGAGATTGGTTGCTTTACGCCCTTATCAACACATTTAATATGATTATATCAAGGGCTGGAGAGCTGACAGGGAGGCAGTTCATGATCATACCCAGGATATAGAGAAGAAGCAGCTTCAGTACAACTAATACTGATTTTTCTGTGTGAAAAAAGACTATACCTCCCGTCCACCAACTTTACCCAACCGACCAATATAG